>CM024521.1:19834618-21034618 GCA_014182375.1 Eucalyptus virginea | reverse complement strand
GATCACCTTTGCTTGTCCTGCCTTTGTCTTGATACCGAACGATTCTTGTCTATCCAAAAACATTCATTGATTATGTGGTTGCATTTTGCTTAATAGTTTCGAACAAATAGATTAAGGATGAGAATATACAATACTTGAAGATCAGGGCGAATACAAATGTCAAGGCTGGGAGGGTATTGGTCATTGCTCCGGCGATCATGGGACTCGAATTGTTCAGGCCCATAAAAAAGAAAACTTGGTTCACGGAAGCCCTGCACGGTTTGGTTGAACTTTCAAATCCATGAAAATCTTTCCTTTTTCCCTTTTGATTCTTAAGGTGCGGAGAAGAGCATAATTTTATATGCATCAAAACAATTATGTTTTTCTGGATTTGCATGTGTGTTTCTGATGATATAAGAATTGACAGATGAGGTCCAACTAGTGACTCCTAGCACACGACTGAGAATAGAAAGGCAATAACATAATTAATTCCAAATCAATGCTAGATCAAGAGATGGAAGCTTACTTACCCGGTAATGGAACTTAAAAAAATATAGAACAAGATTGGCACTGTAATCTTGGGTCTTGTCTTCCTGCGATGGACAATAATCAGGAATAATAAGTAGCCTCGAGATCATTCGACTATGGTATGATAATCAGTATAAGGGTTCTCATGTATTCAATTTGCCAAAGAAGAGAAACTTCTAATGTATTGAAAAAACCTAAATAGTTCTCTCCTGATAGCACTAATTCAACGGCAAAGCCATATTGCTACTTTCGTTTCTCTTTTGCTTAAGGAAGGAACCTTAAAATATACACAAGCATTTGGTCTACAAGAAATTCCTTAATCCTAAACCTTTTCACTTTTTGCCAATTGAATCCATCCGATCAATCTTAGTCAAAATTCCCTAACATGGACGTTGGGAGTCCTACGTGGCACGGGCAATGCTGATGTGGACAAATATATTATTTTTTAAATATTTTTTTGAATTTTTTATAATTTTTTTCTTTTTTTCTCCTCTCTCTTCTTTCTATGTCGGTCACCCTGGCAACTAGCAAGAGTTGGCCTCGTCAGCCTCAAGCGAGGTCACCCTTGTCAAGAACTAGCAAGGGGTGACTTCGCCGACCTCATGTGAGGTCGCCCTCATTAGGATCCAACGAGGGCAAGCCTCACTCGAGGTCAGCGAGGCCACCCCTCACCCTCACTCAAAGTAGACGAGGGTTGGCCTCGCCAACTTGCCAAGGCTCGCGAGGTTGTCCCTCACCAAAGCTCAGCGAAGGTGACCTTACGTGAGGCCGGCGAGGTCACCCTTGCCAATTCCTAGGGCGACTTGCCTGAGGCCAATGAGGTCAAACCTCTCTGGTCACAACTTATGGTCGGTCGCCAGAGATTGAACAATTAGCAGAGGAAGAGGAGAAAGGAGAAAAAAATTATAAAAATTCGAAGAAAGTATTTAAAAAAAAAAAAAAATTGTTCACGTTAGTATCGATTGTACCACATAGGACGGCTAGCATCTACGTCAGTGAAATCCGATCAAAATTGACCGAATAGACTCAATTGATAAAAAATGAAAGGATTTAGAACTTAATTGGCAAAATTGAAAGATTTATAACCGAATTAATAAAACTGCAATAGGTTTAAGATTTTTTAGGCAATTTTCCTATTAAAATAAAAAAAAAGAAGAAAGCAGAAAAGTTAGAGATTTGGTTTGAGTAAGTTTGTCCAATAGGCCAAGACAAACCGCTTATGCATAAGTGGTAAGCAAAATTTTCACAAGGTTAGATGGCTTCGATTGGTATATTAGTTGCCAAATCTAGGAAATCTATGAACATTTTGATTAAGATTATTGGTTCTCAAGTATAAGAAATCTACAATGTCTTTTTTTTTATTAGACAAAAAAAAAGAGAGTTCTTTTTTTTTTTTTTCTTTTTGTATCATAATTGTTTTTGTCCCACGTTTTTTAGGGTTCGAGTCCACACCAACTTCTCCCCTAAAGTGCGATTTGACGTGGCACCGATGCATGGCACCTTAATTAGCCGTTTCAACTAGTCACTAATCTTGGCCAAACGAAAATAAAAAATGAGTCAGGAACTCCTTCACTGCTCCCAAAGAAGGCCCCATACTATAGCCTCTAGCTTCCCTTTGCTTAGGGTTTTGACCTTACTCGAAACTGTCATCCATGCTTTGATCTAGTTTGAGCAGAAATGAAAACACCATCCAGAGAGCATGCCTAGTCTCACATCCCACGATAGATCTTATGAACGAAGAAGCATGAATGACGAATGAACACTAAGTAATAACCAAAGTTGACTCACCATCATCACCCGAAAAGCAGTGCAACACGCAGTCATGTAAAAAGGAACGAAAAGAACATCATTTTTCACTTAAACCCGAGTGCATTTTTCTTCCCCGTGGGGATGCTATTTGCGTTGAAGATCATCAGGATGGAGTTGCTTGGTAATTTTAACTGCATACCTCTCCAAGAGAAGAGCGAAAGGTGTGATGGCGACGGTGGCTATGATCTGGCGATAGGTGATGAGCACAAAAGGGTTTATTCCGTCGTCCATGGCCAGCTTCGATATGAAGCTCATTCCTGTGAATCCCACTTGCACAATCACCATGGCCAAGAATGACATCACATCAAAATTCGCCATTTCTTTTATATAATCTCTCTGTGTCTCTCTCACGAACTCTTTCGATCTTCTCTGGACTGATTCCAAAGATGAGCGAGAGAGAGATGCAAAGAGAGACGTGAGAAAGACCTTCAGTACGAAGAAGAGAGAGGGAGAGAGAGAGAGAGAGGTATGCAAAATGCAACAGAAACGTAGCTCCTACGGTATATGAACAACGAAAGTGATGGTTCCACAATAAATGAATTGTCAGACGGGGAGAGACGGAAAGAGGGATGCACCGCAACACCTGTTGGCATGCATGGGACGAGGTTGCCAGATTGTGAAAATCAAGTGATAGCACGGCTTTCAGTTATGAGCTTTGCTTTGGTTTTGGCTTCTTCTTCATCTTGTTCTCTGTGCCTTGCATTTGCTTCTAGGAGCATTCAAGCGACCAAACGGCTTTGCTAATTTGGAAAAAGGGGTGAGACCCTTAATTGCATTTGAAATGAATGTGTCGCTTGGAAGATGAAACGCAGAGCCCGGGCAGCAGAGCTAGCATAGTAAAGGTCTCAAGAAAAAGGTTGCTTTTTGTTGGTGTGGTGTTTGTCTATCATTTTCTTTGCATGCGTCCAATCAATGCCCAAGTTACCGATTCCCATGTAGCGTCCATGGTAAACCAAGAGTGGCATCGTTCCGCTCATGCAAACAAGTATCCTGATCACTTTCGCCTTCGAAGTGATTCCAAGCGATTCTCTTCTGTCCAAGACCAAGCTCGGAAATGTGAACAGATTTTTCAAAATCCGATTGTATAATGACTAGTAGTGTACTTATTAAGCTTGTGAATATTACCAAATAACTAATTTCATAAATTGAGGGATTAGACTGAATAAATTAAAATTTTATGAACTGAATTGAACATTTAAGAATTATTCAAGGGCCACGTTGAATGAATAAAAATCAAAGGATTTTTTTTTTTGGCCAATCCTACTTTATCCCTACTCTACACTCATTCTCAGACTTTTGCCTTGCCTCTTGTAGGGCGTGAGAGTCGAAACCCACTTCTGAAACTTACACGTCCCCACCCATCCTCCCGAGAAGGTGGGAATTTGAACCCCTCACCTCCCCCATTCCATATTGGAAGGGTGGTCACTGGGGTGAATCCCAGTGGTTAATAAAAAAAAAAATTCAAAGGATTGACATTGTATAGTTAGAATAGTTATTAAAAAAAAAAGTCATAACTTATTGTATGGCAGCTAATTCAATACTAAAAGTCTTAATTTAACCAATTCAACCCTAAATGATTTGACAATTTTCCATTCTCACATGTACACACACTCAACACTCATCCCTCACCTCACTCTCGGTACCCTTTCCTCTCTCACTCTCACGTTCACCCTCTCACTTATCTCGACTCCCTCACTCTCATTTCCCCCATATCACTCCCAACTGGTTCTCATTCCCTCAAGGTTGCGAGTCACCAACCTTTATTCACATCTAAATTTTAGTGCCTCATAAAAAAATTAAGAATCGACTCGGCCCTACCAAAAGAATTTTCATTAAATAGCACATCATGTAGTTATTACAATTATTTGTATCAACTAAGTTCTATTTCATTTATATTTTATATTCCTTTATTTTACTTCGTTTCAATAAATAGACAATTAATTTTTAAAAAAAAAAATGGAAAAGGGAATCCCGTGAGGGCTCTGTTCCCTTTTCACGCTTCTCTTTCTGTCCGGGCCGGCCCATCCCCTCTACTTCTTTCCTACCGGCCTGGCCCGGCCCCTCCTTCCTCCTTCCTCCTTCCTCTGCACCTCACGAAACACGAGGACACCAAAGCAGAGCAGGAGCGGAGCAGAGGAGCAGGTGGGCGACGGTATAGGAGCATCCGGCAGCCGGCCCACCTGCCCCGAGTACGGACGGATGGGTTGTCCGACCCCATAAAATAGCGGGGAGAGAGTGAGGCCTGGGGGTGTGGAAAAATCGGGTGAGAGAGAGAGAGAGAGACCGACGGAGAGAGAACAGAGAAGGAATGCGGTGACCACCGTGCCTGCGTCGCGGCCAACGTCCCACGGGCGTCGCCCTTCTCCCCGCGCCAAGCCTCGGTCGGTTCCGGTTCGCCCCGGTCTTCGAGTTCGTCCATCGTCCGACGTCGTGAGCCAGGTGGGGAGCACCCACCGACCGCCCCTGTTTTGCCTTCGTATGCCTTCGGTGCTCTGTTTCGGACTCGCCGGACCGGGCTGCGTTGTCCGGTTCGTGCGAGTTTCCGGCCTTATTTTTGTGCGTGCTGCAGCCGTTGGGTCTTGTGTGTCGATGACTTCGAATCCCGGCTCGAGCTTGGGTTCGGTAATCCCCGTTTCTCACCCCTCAGTGTACGTATATTTACCGTTCGATAAAATGCCCGAGTGAGAAAACTGACAGTCAAATAAAGGACGAGAAAAATACAAAAAAAAGTGATAAATCTATTACATTAATACGAATTCAGTCTTCAATTTTTTAATAAAACTAACTAAGTCCTAAATTTTTCATATTTTTTATTAATAATTTAATTCATCTAATTAATTTTCGCAAGCAAACCGAGGAGTAGTGTGTTTGGGAGTAGCGCTAACGCTACAAGTCCCAAAGATCTTTGGGCGAAGAATAGGGTATTTGGACACTAATGTAAATGCCAACAAGTGACCGAACGCTGATGCTAATAATTTTTAAATATGTATTTTTTTATTTTTTAAATTTTTTATTAAGTCTGACCAAAAATAATAATTTTTTATTAATAATTTTTTCTTTTTTTCTCCCTTTTTCCTCCTTAGATTGTCCTCTCGGTGGAGGGCCACCAGCAGGAGGCTCGCGAGAGGCCTTCAAAAAAACCGAGCAGGAAGAAAGGAGAAAAAAAAAAAAAAAAAAAAAGAAAAAAATTATTAAAAATTAGTACGTTGGCATTTGATCACGATCACTGGTCGGCGTCTGCATCGACTGAGAGGGAGGGAGGGGTCAGTCCTGTCCGCCTGGTCACACCGACATTCGCGACGAGAGAACACATTTTTGCGCTCCTTGGGATAGCACTATCCGTATCCCGAGCCAACTCCCGCTCGTACCCAAACACCCCCGAAATACTCCCAACTACAAAGCAAATCCATCTCCACCGCACCACGTTCTCGTCGATTCTCACTATGTCCGCCTCACTTCTCTCTCTCCTCCTCCTCCTCCTCCTCCTCTTCTCCGTCGTTTCACTCTCTGCGCCGCGCTCCGCCGCCCCCGGCTGCGGCGGCGGCGGCGGCGGCCGGCCGGTCGTCTTCAACTTCGGCGACTCCAACTCCGACACCGGCGGGCTCGCCGCCGGCCTCGGCTTCCCGGTCAACCCCCCGAACGGCCGCTCCTTCTTCGGCCGGTCGACCGGCAGGCTGTGCGACGGGCGCCTGGTGATCGACTTCCTCTGTAAGCGCCCCTGCAATCTCTTAAGCCTTTTTCTCCCTTCGCGGGGATCACCGAGTAGTCACTTGCCTCTCGGTTAGGAGCTCCTGAGGCCGTGCGGTACGCCGGAAATCTCGCTGCTCGAGCGCGTGTTCTGGATTAGAAGTAGCGAGTCCGGCGTTTGCCTCCGGGATCGCGAATCCGGTGATGTTGTCGTTCTCTTTTGGTGGAGCGAAAGGAGTAAGGATCACGCTCGTGAATGATTAACGTGGGAATCTGGTGATATCGTATAATATTGACCGGGGAAGATGTCGTTTTTTCTTTATTCAATTGGGAATTTTGAGAGGGAGGTTTTTGTCGGCATTGTACTATTTTTCTAGTCGGACAGTGGCGACAGGGGTAAGCGTGGGGGGCCCACCGTCGCGATTGCTGATGAGGAAACCTCTTTTGGGCATGAGTGAAACCTTCTAATCGCTGCGTGTTAGACGCTGATATGGATGATTAGTTGATGAATTCATCATGAGCTGCGTTCAAATCTAGTAAGTAACAAATCTAAAATTCTGGGTCTTTCCTATGAGCGAGAATTTGTAAAGACAGACAATTTGTTCTGACCTCATCTTTTGTCGTCTTCTTTTTTTTTCCATCGTTTTTACTTCCATTAAATAGCTAATTTTTTGAGATTTCAAGGGCTGGCACTGCTTTGAATTTCCTTAAGAGTTGTCTTTGACGTATTGAAAAGCGATCACCTTCGAGATGGCTAATGAACCAGAGCACCCTGTGCATAGGCAATCCATATCATCTCAGTTTTGACAAATGGTGCTCCTCAGGTTTCATTTTGATACACTTTTAAAAGGAAATGAATGTAGGTGCTTTAGTCATGGATTCTCCTAGCATGGAGATCACAAATCCATCAGAATGGTTTGGAGATAGTCTTGACAGAAAGGGGTCAGGGAATAGAGAAGAGAGCATGTTTAGAGATTGACATCGTAAGAGTTTGCTTATCATGGTTCCTAGCTCGCCATTTTAGCTTAGCTTTCCCAATATTGAAGTTGTTTGTTTTTAAGGGAAGCAGTAATAAATTTGGTCGGATGATAACTCGATAAGAAATGACTTTGTATATTTTTATAGGTTGCATAAGCTAATTAAAAGGATGAAAGTTAGAAGGGACAAAGTCATGTGCCATTATTTTTATTCTTGTTGTATAAAACTTTCATGCTGATAAAGTAGGGATTTAAAATTTTTTTGTTGGCCAATATGTCTAATCTTGCAGGCCAAAGTTTGAACACTAGTTTTCTCATTCCTTACCTTGACTCTCTGGCGGGATCCAAGTTCACAAATGGCGCAAACTTTGCAGTTGTAGGCTCGTCGACACTCCCTAAATATGTTCCTTTTTCGCTGAACATTCAGGTCATGCAGTTTCTCCATTTCAAGGGACGCATCACTGAACTGGCATCTGCAGGTGTGGAATTATGAATTCACTCATTGATTCAATGGTTCCCTCTATAGCTTAGCTAATCCTTGCAGATGAAAGTGATACTTGCTTTCAGCATCAGTAACTCCGCTGCTCCCTCCCTCAATAAACAAAAGTTCAGAAAAGAAAATTAAAGAATATTTGTTCAAAATGAATGCTGACAGTGTATGATTAATTCATCTTTAGGTTCAGAAGTTCCTGTGAGTGTTGATGAATTTACCAAAGCACTTTACATGGTTGACATTGGGCAGAATGACCTCGCAGATTCATTTTCCAAAAATCTTACCTATTCAGAGGTGATAAATACGGTTCCGTCTATCATTGCAGAAATTAAGGCTGCTATTAAGGTGAGTTCATGCTCTTAAGTGGATAAATTATCTTAAGAACTTTTCGGATAATATTCTTAAGTTTCTTTTCTCAAATTGTTAGTTCTTGCTACCTGCACATTTCCTTTCAAAGCGAATGGCCACGTCATCTATGGACTTCTAACAGACCAAAAATAAATCTATAGACTTCTAATTATTGAAAGCTTTGCTTTCCCATATTTTTGCTAAACGATGCCCAGAGTGCTTTTATCAGTATCTATATTTAACAATCTATGCAGACTCTATATGACCAAGGTGCGAGAAACTTTTGGGTACATAATACTGGACCATTGGGTTGTCTTCCTCAAAAGCTTTCATTAGTTGAGAAGAAGGATCTGGATGAAAATGGGTGTCTTTCAAGTTATAATTCTGCTGCCAGAATTTTCAATGAAGGACTACTCAAATTATGCCGAGAGATGAGATCTGAGCTGGCTGATGCTACTGTCACACACGTTGACATCTATGCCATCAAATATGATCTTATTGCTAACGCCTCTAAATATGGTAAGCTTGTTAGTGTCGCTCATCTCTTTTCCATTGAATCATTTGAAAAGCTATTGAGTTTTCTGAAAATTTTAAAAGCAGTATATTAACACAATGACAAGCTTACCATATTTAGAGTCTAGCAAGGCATTTTGAATGTGAGTCTAGCAATCATTTTCAGGAAGCAATGACCACTTATATCACTCTGCAGGTTTCTCGAGTCCGCTAATGACATGCTGTGGTAATGGAGGACCTCCATATAACTACAATATCAGGGTCACCTGTGGTACACCTGGCTGTGAGGCCTGCAGTAATGGATCTCGATACATCAATTGGGATGGCATTCACTACACAGAAGCTGCTAACTCCATCATAGCCTCAAAAATATTGTCCAATGCTTATTCAACGCCACGGACTCCATTAAATTTTTTTTTTCAAGGACGACATGCTCGGGTGAAGTGCATTTGAGTGCACACCACGCATCCATGTGCTTTATTGTAGCATTTTTTCACCTTATAGCTATGAGAAGGTGGTAAACTCACGATGCCTGTAACAACATTAAAAGGAGGAATTAAGATGATCACATCGCTGATCAGTGATAAGACAGATTTAGTTCCTATGCTAAAGCTGCTAAACCGGGTGGCAAACCATCTGTCGAGTGGCGAACTGGAAGGAGTCGGAGCATGGGACAGCGTGTGAATAATTAAGATTCATGGCCAAACGAATATGTCAGTTGAGAGTCTGCTACTGTCCTGCAGGGTTCTTATGTTGTGCTTGTCAATGGTTTTTGCTGTCTCAGAAATGGGTGTTGTGATTTTGTACTGTTTTAAATCGAATGTCTCTTCTGGAATCAGCTTCGCGTTTGTTCAATGGAACACATAACATTAATTTTAGAGGAAGCTGCGTACCTCGACATCAAGAGTAAGAGGTTTCACAGGCCTGACTGAACATCGAGGAGAGCCATTACATTCACATGTACTGGTCGAGATGCATTTCAGTTCCTCACTTATCCGATTAGTGACTTGCGATTTAGCTCCCTAAATAATACGAGGTCTCACGTTCATTTCTGTTGGCATAATCCTTTGGAAACTTGCGTCGTGAGGGGGTGAGAGATATCGCATAATAGTGTTGTAACTTTAGTAGGACATTCATTTGATTGCTACAATCCTTTTTTGGTTTGATGAATTGAGGGCCATGCCATGACTAATAAAACTAAAATGTTCTCTTAAATGTTATGAATTCTAAAAAATCATTTATCTGAATGCCACACTTCCAATCAATCATTTGAGTGTCATTGAAAATGTTCATCACAAGTGTCCCATGACATGTCAAATTTTCCAACATTGCGGTGAACTATTTAAAAAAATTTATGGCACTCAATGAATGTGTTTGTGTTTGTTTACCATGTGTTTGTGTTTGGTTTGAAAAATAAAAAATTAAAAATATATTCATGAAAATGATCATTTATATCATTTAAAATTATTAGTCAATAAAAAATACTTTTTACCTATAATTTATATCTAGATATTTTAGTTGATGACATAAGTATTTTTCTTTCATTAACAATCATTTTCCACGAATCAAACAAAGCTTTATGACTTTTTTTTTTTCCTCCATCATAAGGAAGTAAAATATTGAGGTTTTTCCATAGGAGGTGGACCAGACCAAAACCGCAAGTTTTTTTAGTTCTAAATTTTGGAATCAGTAACTATTAATTCGGTTCCTAAGTTCCAAGTTCAGAATTGAACTACTCGAATTAGACCAAAATAATATATATATATATATATATATATTTAAATTTCCTTCTTTTTAAAGAGTAAAGAAAAGGAAATTACCAAAATCCTAAATCGAACCAATTCAACCTGAGAACTGGATCAACTAGTTCTAGGATGGCACCCATCCATCCCAGGAACTAATCACCCCTACTAGAGCGTTCAAAATTCAAGAAAGTTCATCTAGCAAAAAGCCATTTCGTGCCTAGTCAACCCTCAAAAGTCCTCTCCATCAAAAGATCGGCCCATGTTCTGTTCTTTCCTTCGGAGCCTGGACGGAGCTTGATGATCTCATGAACCACTCGTACTGAACAGACCACTGCAATTGCCCGAATTCAAAGATTATTTCGGACCAACGACCTGAAATTTAAGGCGATCGATGCTTAGTTAAGTGGAAAAAAAAACCACGCATCATCCGAAAGAGAGAGAGAAAAAAAAAAGTTCCGACCTTTTAACGGTCTCGGAACTACGTCTTGCGGATTTTCATATGCGGACGAAGCTCGTAGCGGTCCCGCGTCGTGCTTTCTGCACCCACGCAGCGATCTCCGGCACTTCCCACATCGCCCGCCTCGCCCGCCTAGGACAGATCGACAATGCGAGGAGGGTGTTCGACCAAATGCTTCACAAGCCCATCGCGTCCTGGAACGCGGTCGTTGCCGGGTACTTCCAGAACAGCAGGCCCCGCGAAGCGCGGGAGATGTTTGACAGAATGCCCGAGAGGAACACGGTTTCGTGGAATGGGTTGGTTTCTGGTTACGTTAGGAATGGGATGATCGAGGAAGCCCGAAAAGCATTTGATGTAATGCCCCAGCGCAATGTCGTCTCGTGGACGGCAATGGTGAGGGGGTATGTGCGGGAGGGGATGGTATCCACGGCGGAAGTGCTCTTTTGGCAAATGCCTGAGAAGAATGTTGTGTCGTGGACTGTGATGTTGGGGGGCTTGATTCAAGATGGTAGGATTGATGAGGCCCATCGGCTCTTTGATATGATGCCGGTCAAGGATGTTGTTGCTAGGACTAATATGATGGGGGGTACTGTCAGGAAGGGCGACTCAATGAAGCGAGGGAAATTTTTGATGAGATGCCACATAGAAATGTAGTCTGCTGGACGGCCATGATCACAGGGTATGCGCAGAATGATCGGGTGGACATTGCTAGGAAGCTTTTCGAGGTGATGCCAGAAAAGAACGAGGTGTCCTGGACAGCTATGCTGATGGGCTATACCCAGTGTGGGCGGATAGAGGAGGCCTCAGAAATTTTCGATGCGATGCCAGTGAAGTCAGTTGTTGCCTGTAATGCAATGATCCTTGGATTTTGCCAGAGGGGGGAGGTAGTCAAATCAAGGCAGGTGTTTGATATGATGAGAGAGAAGGATGACGGATCATGGAGTGCAATGATTAAGGTTTATGAGAGGAAAGGTTTTGAGCTGGAAGCGTTGGACCTGTTTGCTATGATGCAGAGAGAGGGAGTCAGACCCAGCTTTCCTTCCTTAATTAGTATCCTATCTGTTTGTGCCAGCTTGGCATGTCTTGATCAAGGCAGACAGGTTCATGCCCAGTTGATCAGGTCCCACTTTGACTTTGATGTGTATGTTACCTCAGTTCTCATCACAATGTATATTAAGTGCGGAAACCTTGTAAAAGCAAAACTGGTGTTTGATCGTTTTGGTGTTAAGGATGTGGTCATGTGGAATTCTATCATTACAGGTTATGCACAACATGGTTTAGGAGAAGAGGCTTTGAGAGTATTTCAAGAGATGTGCTCTTCAATGACTCTACCAGATGAAGTTACCTTTGTCGGAGTTCTCTCAGCATGTAGCTACACTGGGAAGGTAAATGAAGGGCGAGAGATTTTTGATTCAATGAAGAGCAAATATCTAGTGGAGCCCCAGACTGAACATTATGCCTGCATGGTTGATCTGCTTGGCCGGGCTGGCAGGTTAGATGAGGCCATGGATCTAATAAAGGGGATGCCAGTGCAAGCTGATGCTGTAGTTTGGGGTGCTTTGCTTGGGGCATGCAGGACATATATGAACTTGGATTTGGCAGAAGTTGCAGCGAAGAAACTTTTAGAACTGGAGCCTGAGAATGCTGGACCTTACATCTTGTTATCAAATCTTTATGCATCAAAAGGTAAGTGGACTGATGTTGCAGATTTAAGGAGAAAAATGAGGTCAAGGAGTGTAAGCAAGTCACCAGGCTGTAGCTGGATTGAAGTAGAAAAGAAAGTACATATGTTTACTGGAGGCGACAGTAGGAGCCATCCTGAACACGTTTGTATCTTGAGAATGTTGGAGAAATTGGGTGTGTTGTTGAGACAAGCGGGTTATTCTCCAGATGGTAGCTTTGTGCTTCATGACATCGATGAGGAAGAAAAATTGCATAACTTAAGGTATCACAGTGAAAAACTTGCTGTAGCTTTTGGGCTTTTGAAGATACCAGAAGGCATGCCTATCCGAGTAATGAAGAATCTTCGGGTTTGTGGTGACTGTCATTCTGCAATCAAATTAATTGCAAAAGTCACTGGAAGAGAGATAATCTTGCGGGATGCAAACAGATTCCACCATTTCAAGGATGGCTCCTGTTCCTGCAGGGACTATTGGTGATGACTCTTAATGTTGATGCTGCTAGGAGAGAATCATACCCAATCTAAAGTTTTCTAGGTATCCTGGCTCATTCAACTGAAGATGAGGTGAGGCAATCCTTCTTTGCTCCAAAATTTGAGCATGTGAGGTGCCAACTTCTGGGTATGTGTGTCTATACCCTATTGGCAGAATCATATGACTTGGATGGTACAAAATTGAACTTTATTTATGGACTCTCTAAAAAAGAAGTTGGAATATAAATTGATGGACCTGTACCAACTTCTTTTTTCACACGATGTCTGAGGCAGTTTTTGTGGCAGGGGAATCTTGCCTAGTGTGTGCAAATCCTTTTATTTCACATCTTACCTAGAAATGCACGAATCAATGCATAATTATGCTTAATGATACATGTATAGTGGAAATTATACCATCTATATATCCGCTGTTCACTGTGAACTGCTTCCTTGCAGTGACATGAAAATTTGAAGATGAATTGGCTAGATGCATGAATTGATTGGAGACCTATACTGGCCTCAACCAACAGAAGGAAAGAAGGTGAACAACTGTGGAGTCAAGATCTCATATTGAGTGTTTAAACTTTAAGCAAATAAATTTTATCGCCAGCAAAGGGTATACAAATTGGGAAAGCTAGAGTTTGCACTGTCTGCTCTGGTGCAACTTTGACATTGGTGGTTTTGCCCCCAGAAACCTAACATCAACACCTCGTACATCTTTCTAGTCTTTAATTCTTACTACTCTCATCTTATTACACTTGTTGATGTACCAGCTACCGGGATGTCATGGAAGTATCAGTTGCAACAATCTTTGAAATATCAGAGTAGCCGCTCAAAAGTTGGTTGGTTTGCCTCATGGAGTCTTGGAGATCAAGTGGTGTTCATGCCATATCGTTTGGCATTGTGCGTTTGTTCTAACATATGTGACTGATCAACTTCATTCCTTTTCCCTTTTTCGCCAAAATTAACTTTCCTTCTTTTCTAGGTGATGCTACCAATTTGACCTTGATGTTCTTGGAAGACGCCGCATCTTCTCTGCCGCTGCAGTGGTTGGATTCTGACCTTCCAGATCTTTGTTTCAGTCTCACTTTGGAGTGATCAAATTGCTGAAGAATTTACCTATGTATCCGTTTCTTAGTGTCAAGAGTCATTGAGTTTTTTCTATTAGTTGGCTAGAACTTCTACCGCATTTGCTATATCACTATTTGTTTATAACAATGGTACTTTAAAAGCAATGCAAAACGTTGGATGCTCAAGATAATTTCGATAGGTGCAACTTCATCATCGACCTTAATTTAGGATTTTTTTTTTTTTTTTTAATATGTTGTCGATGGTTAAACCTAGAACTGCTGGCTAAAGAAGTGTTTATATCTTCTATTTTTTCTCAGGATATCTGAGAAACACACACTGTGGTGAAACTTATCTCATTGTGTATAATGCCTTCTGTTGCATGGTATCCGTCTTTTACGTCGGATAGTTTATCGCAATGTCCTGAACACATGGGATGACGTTGCATAGACTCATTTCATGGACTGGGCTAATAATAATGACAATACCTATCCCCACAGGAATCCAGAAACCGAGTTACGGGCTTTGCCTATTCCGTGCAGTGCGATTGGTTCTATTCACACGTCGGCGATAAAACGAGTCCCTCTCATGATTTCGGCCTCCCTCTACAGAAGCCAAATGCGCCTCCAATTCAAAAAAATATCTAAGTGGAACCCCGCTTTCTGGGTGTCGTGTCCAAACCGTGTCCCCTGGCAATGTGTTGACGTGAAACAACTAATATGGGCCTGTTCTGCGTTATGACTGCAGCATCAATGGTGGTTGGCCCTTCTGATGTCATGAACGTGTGCGTCATTTCTGACAGTCCTTCTGCATCGGGTCTCAGTTGGTGTTTTTTCTCCTCCCCGTTCTCTTTTGGACGGTGATGCTGTCCTTCCCCTTTGACATGGAATCTCTCTCCATTACTGCCATTATCATTAAGAAGATATTTTGAGGGCGTGACACTGTGCATGATTTGGATAAAGCAGTGGCGTACACTCATCCATGACTTCTTGAATCATCCGCATTAGGTGAGGGATTAGGAGGGGAAAGAAATGGGGTTGTAAAGGCACAATCGTGTTTGGAAGGCAGGGAACAGACCGAGTGAGATGATTGGAAAGGGAAAATGATAGATAACGAGGCATTGGTACTTTAAACCTCGATAGAGGGATTGTTGATCACTTTAGTAACTTCTTCCTCACTTATATACCCTTTCTTTACACTGCATCTATCTACAATATCTTGGAAGGTACTTATGTCGGATTGATTTCTTACCCTTTCTTTTCCCTGGCCAGTGTCCGAACATCTGTATAAATTAATGCTTTCAAATCGTGTCTTTTCTCGTCTCTTATAATATCTAAATTTATACTTTATTTTTCATAATCAGTCCATCTAAATTGAGTATGACGCAATATGAGTACAATGGAGTCTAATCAGTCTGTTCCGAATGTCTTTTATTTTGATTATTATGATTGTCATCATCATCATTATTACTTTTTGAATCTTGCAGCTTTGATGGTGTAATTTTGGTTAAATATAATACACCTGAAAGCCTTCAAAGATAATCTACTAACATGAAAGTTTTCTTTTCTATTTTCATAAGTAAAAGTAACAATCTGCCTAAGGAAAAAAAAAAAAAACTCCAAGTTTGTGCAACAGCAGTAAAGTCCTTTTTGTGATCTTTATATTTCAGGGCTCTAGGAACAAGCTAGAAATGTAGCATGCCTGTATCTTTGCTCAAATGATGAAATTTATAGGTCTCATGTGGGGTCTACCAAAGATTGGATCAATTTGCATATATAAGGTCTATGTACTTTTACTTTCAAAAAAGATTGATAGATAACGGGGCATTGGTACTTTAAATCTCCATAGAGGGATTATTTATCACTTTAGCAACTTTTTTTTTTTTTGATCGGTATCACTTTAGCAACTTCTTCTTCACTTATATACCGTTTCTTTACACTGAATCTATTTACAATATCTTGAAAGGTACTTATGTCGGATTGAATTCTTACCATTTCTTTTCCCTAACCAATGTTCGAACATCTGAATAAATTAATGCTTTCAAATCGTGTCTTTTCTCGTCTTTATAATTATCTAAATTTCTACTTTTTTTCCTAATCAGTCAATCTAAATTGAGTATGACGCAATATGGGCGCAGTGGAGTCTAATCAGTCTGTTCCAAATGTCTTTTACTTTGATTATTATGATTGTTATCATTATCATCATTATTATTATTATTATTATTATTATTATTATTATTATTATTATTATTATTAATTATTATTTTACTTTGATTATTATGATTGTTATCATTATTATTATTATTATTATTATTATTATTATTATTTGAATCTTATTATTATTTTATTATTATTATTATTATTTTCATTATCATTATATTAATATAATACGTTATTATTATCGTTATTATTATTATTATTATTTGAATCTTGCAGCTTTGACGGTGTAATCTTGGTTAAATATAATACACCCGAAAGCTTTCGAAAGATAATCTACTAACATGAAAGTTTTCTTTTCTATTTTCGTAAGTAAAAGTAACAATCTGCCTAAGAAAAAAAAAACTCCAAGTTTGTGCAACAGAGTAAAGTCCTTTCTGTGATCTTTATGTTTCAGGGCTCTAGGAACAAGCTAGAAATGTAGCATGCCTGTATCTTTGCTCAAATGATGAAATTCATAGGTCTCATGTGGGGTCTACCAAAGATTCGATCAATTTGCATATATAAAGTCTATGTATTTTTACTTTCAGAAAAGATTGATATCGTGAGAACTTAAGAAAGAAGATATTGTTTGGATGTAATACAAATAAATTCTGCATCATATGAAAGTTAGTGCCAACACTACCTAACTTAACGCAAAAGTTTTTTTTTTTTGTATATATATTTATCAAAACTAAATGCAAAAGGTTGGATAAGTAAAAAGTGATAAAGATATGGTCCTCAAGAGGGGGGGATACAAATTTTCCACATTCTCTAATCTTGACATGGAAAACTTTTCTTTTAGTCAAATTGACACGTGGAAACTAGTAAGACCATATCTAGTTGTGAGTATGCTATCTTCCGTATTTAAGAGGAAAAATTGATGGAACCCTAACCAAGTTGAGTTTGAGCCGTGGGTTGGTATGGATCGTTAAAATTATTTTATATGAAAAATAGATCAATATGAGTTAAATTGGAGAATTTAATTGAATGCACTTCTACAATTCATCCAAATCCGACCCCACATGTTTGACAAGTCAAATACAGCCAAAGAAACAAAGAACTGCCTCGATGGACCCAAAAATTTGCCTAATATACAGAGGCCAAATTAAAATATATCTCTTCCTTTCCTCCTGCCTTAGGCCTTGTTTCAGTTTCGCCATTCTCAGTAGGATTGATATCACTTTCACCATCTTCAATTGTTGTTACTATTATTGACGCAGGTTACATAAAAAAAAAAAAGTGAATCGAACACAGAAACAAGAACAGAGCGTATGAAAATCGAGTCGTGCGGCCACCACAAGACATATATTGACTATATTCTTTCACATTACGTTAAATCGATCAATGAATGAGCCTTACAATACCGGGATTGAATAAGCAAAAGATTTTAACTTGTTCGAAATACCAAAAGCTGTGATCTCAAAGCAAAGTCTCACTGAATTTGACTAGAGGGAAAGCTTGAGATCTAAGTCATTGTCTTTTTTTTGCTTCTCTCGTTTTGCTTTCCCATCTTCTTCTTCCTCTCCTTCTTTTTGGGAGTTGGAAGGCCCTGCTTGAACCCCAGGAACACTCCCGCTCGGAAGAAACTTGTCGTCCCCCTCGAAATCTTCCGGCCGGAACCTCGGAGTCCAGGCTGCCGCCTCCTTCCTCGCCCGCTCTTCCTCGTCCATCCTCGCCCTCTCGTGGGACTCTCTCGTGGCGCTCTGGAGCACGTCCCTCGTGCTCCGTATCAGGGCGAAGAACCTCTCGATCTGCTCCTCCTCTACCTCCTCATCCGCGCCGTCGCCGCCCCCGTCCCGACCTCCCTCTTCCCTCCTCCCGACCTTCCTCCTCTTTCTCTCCCCGTCATCCATCGATCCTCCTTTTCCCACTGCAATGCAGCTGTGAAATGCGTAGGGCGAGAGCTTGACTCCTTAATATAGTGGCTACGAGGCCATATCTGCGAAAGGACGAAGATGACCACGGCAAAGTTTGCTGCCAGCCAATAAAAACCGAGGGCTTCATGGTAAATTCGCACCGCGCATGGGCAAAGCCAAGAAAAGAACGAACTCTCCGTTGGTGCCCGTATAACGTACGCAGCCCTGCAATAACGTGACGTCACCACCTGACATATACAGTCGTACCGTTGACTTGGCTGGCCTCTTTGGCCTGCCCCACTTACGCTCGTCCTCCGTCCGCTTCGGGTAAAACCTGCCTTCTCATTTCCTCGCACCTACGCCAACGTGGGCGGGCGCCTTCTCATTTTTTTACTAAAAGCAGCATCCAATGCAGGTTTCACGTTTGTTCTCGTTCTCTCGTTTTCTCCTTTCTTTCTTGGTGGACTGGTGTGGTTGGTCTGACATGGTTGTTGAATTTAGAAATACGGTCGACCATGAACTAAATGAGGGCAGCAAAGAGTTTTTAAATGGTCGAAATTCCACAGGACTCATCCACCATTCCAATTTCCAATTCATTTGCCGTGTTCTACACGCCACCGTTCAAACATTTACAATTACTGCTCATATGGATCAACAAGAGAACATCGTTTTCTCTTCGTTCTATCCTCTTCTTTTGTTGGGCAGTTCTGGGACGGATAAAGCCCGCTAGTCGTCGGCCCACCAGACCCCGTGTTTGGCCCAAAGATAGTAAGCTCCGGTAGGACCTCGGCTGCCCAATTCGTACACCTCCGGCGCGATATTATTGTTGTCGATCTCTTGTAGAACGGGATTTAGTATGTTCCATGCGGCCGCGAGCTCATCGCTCCTCATGAACAGATGGTTGTCTCCGTCTATGACGTCGAGGAGGAGATGCTCGTATGAATCGGGCACCTCCGCATTATACCTAACACAAAATCCATGCCAAAACCATCATGTCTTGAAGTGAATTAGAATGGCATCGATGTGGAGGGATCTTTTATCCAGGACTTACTTGTCCTTGTACAATAAGTTGAGTTCAGATGCATCTAAGTGCAATCCCAGCCCAGGCATCTTATTGTTCACTTTGAGTAGGATGGCCTCGTCAGGTAAGTCGCGTAGAATCAGCTCATTAGTAGCGAGGTCTACATTATGCCCCAGACATTCCCGATAGATGTTTCCAGCAACATGATGGAACTGTATGCGTATCTCCACCCTGCATAACATGGATCATTGAAGCAAATACATCACTGAGGTGTAGAATGATGGACTTCATCACAGAAATACAAAAGAAGCATAGTTCGCAAACCTTAAAGCAATGAAGGGTCTTGTCTAACTTTACAGCACAGAAAGAAATGTCAATCATTACAAAGCAATTATGAATTAGTCTGACCTGTGCTTGATCATTCCCATGCCAGTCCTGACCATGAAGGGCACACCATCCCATCTTGAATTATCAATAAAAAGTGCGGCAGCAAAGAACGTTGGTGTCAAATCATTCAGATATAGATCAACATTGTTCCCAGAAGTAGCTTTATATTGACCAAGAATCACATCATTAGGCTCCAAGCTCCTTATTGATCGCAGAACCTTGACCTGGACAAAGAAAATCCTAAATCAGCATGTACAGATACCTCCTATTGGGTGGATATGTGAATCTGCCAATGTACCTTTTCATTTCGTATATCCTCACCATCAAGACTTACTGGGGGTTCCATGGCAAACAATGCTATTGTCTGAAGGATATGACTGTGTACAATGTCGCGGATGATCCCATAACCCTCAAAGTACCTGCATAAGGGTGATAGTTATTAGGGAACTACTTATCCCAGTCTAATGTACAACGACCATTACATACTTTCCGCCGCCTCAACTGAATCTTCAGATAAGATGACCTGCAAAGTCATTCAATGGCATATGACTACTCCTAGTGCATGTTAAATTTCAATGTATGAAGCAAGGAGAGAAAAACTATACATTACCTGTACATGACGTATGTATTTTCGGCTCCAGAGCGGCTCAAAAACTAGATTGGAGAACCTTAAAACTGTAAGATTCTCAATTAAGTTCCTTCCTAAGAGATGATCAATCCTAAAGCAACATAGACAGATTAAAAAGTTCATAATAGTAAAACCTTTTCCTAGCATTCTCACTCTAAGGAATACATGCACATATATATGCAATAGAAGATGAATGTAACTAGTACCTGTATATTTGATTCTCCTCAAACTTAGAAAGAAGAAACTGTGACAGCTGATTAGAAGATGGTGCATCAAAACCAAATGGCTTTTCAATTATTATGCGATTCCAGCCTTTCTGGGTTTGGGCGTAGTGAGCAAGGGTTGAGGTGACATCTACAAGTGCTTCTTGTGGCACGGATAGATAGAATATCCTGTTTGCTTCAGACTTCCCCTGAGGTATATAAGCTGTTAAATAAATGTCAAAGAGACTGAATTTATATAACCAAAGTAGAATGTGGTCTATAAGATCGTGAAGATGTCCAAACTACTGCATTATCCAACTTTACCTCAAGCAGCTCCATCCTGGCATCAAGTTTTGACATCCCTTCTTTGTTGTCATATCCCCCATAGAGGTAAAATGTTTTTCTAAGGAAACTTTCCATCTTCTCTGCACAGTTTTGCCTAGAACAGTATGCATAATGCAATGCCGGTCAGTGAATGATTCAGACCACGATAGCTTCCAAGGAAAAAAATGAAATGTAACAACCATGGTAAGAGAAACCTAATCTTTTCTAAGCTATCGATGGATTTGCAGCCCTGATTAAGATAGAAAAACAAAGTTTCCTGTATCTCTTTTAAAAAAAGTCGAATTTCTTGTGTAGTATCAGAGGATTCTGAATTTCTGATGGTGGCTCAAGAAACTATCAGGCAGTTTAAAACCTGTGAACAATGAGCCTCCTAAATAATCTTAGCAAGCTCTAATCAAGCGATCAGCACACAGAAATTTTGTGCCTACTAATTATATTTTTGTCAAGAATGTCATACTATAAACATACTTTCTTAACAGGAAGAAGAAGCAAAAATTTGATGTGCAATGTATTAGAATTCCATACTGATGATCAATTCGGCAAGTCAAAGTTGAAGATATCATTAATCTCAGGTCTTCATCTGTCAAATTCTTTCTTGAATAACCAACAATATAGGCGTTCTGTATGCACAAAAGCAAAAGAACTTTAGTTACAAATTCATCCAACTCTGCTCACAAAAGATTCTTATGATCCCCTCCTATTCGATGAGGTGGCCTAGTTAAAGAAGGCAACAATCTATCTCAACAGATAGAGGGATCTCACTTTCATTTCATCACCAAGAATATCTTTGTGATTCATCTTTTGTGTGTCAGCCAATATGTAATAAATAGCTGAAGAATAAATGAAATACAAAATCAGAGATATGAAACAAGTAGAATAGCTAGTGAATGAACAAAGATCCAGTTGTTACTGATGCAAACAAAATGAACAGACAAATCAGACTATCTCCAACAAAAGCCATATGGATTTTCCCCATGATAGATACTGACTTAAGTGCACCAATCTCTCAAACAGCGGTTTACCTCAGGAAGGAAGCCACTATAGTATAGAGCAAACAGAGCTGGGAAAATCTTTCTCTTTGCCAGCTCGCCCGTAGCTCCTATAACTGCAATGCAGAGCGATGATTCTCCATCACCATTTACAGAGAAAGTGCAGGAAGGCACTTGTCGCAGGGATGAAATGCATTTTGCCAAAGCGGCCATGCTCTCGCCAGGAGGAGGCTGAACATATTGTAAATAAGTTCCCTTGGGCTGTAAGCTGTACTGAGCTGCTCCTCCAGTGAAATCTGTGAGTTGCATACACAACATCTTAAAAGGTAACACAAGAAGTTCAACTACGATGCAGAAGTTCAAATCACAAAAAGAGAAAAATGCTGACCATAGTTCTAGTCATAATTCATCCAATCAATCAATATGCTGGAAAAATAGGAATTTGCAGCATTAGGGCTTACCATCATGCAATTTTAATGTTGATACTTCTTCAGGCATCAAGGCTGATTGAGAAGGATCTGCACCTCGATATTTTTCTTTATTTTTTATACCTCCAAATTTGTTAACTGTACCAATTTTTGCAGGTCCTGGCTGAAGGTTTAACCTCTGGAGTATCCACAGTTTCAGACCACAAAATCTTTTGCAGAGACTTGTAGCATCTCCATATATAATACCATGCCGATGAAAATTGCATGCAGGAAAATTTTTTGGAACCTAAAAGCACCGTGAATAGATACTCAGTTCACATGTTAGAGAAAATTCCTCAGCTATATTTTTCCAATATCTTGACAAATCAACTTGTAGTGAAAACCGTACAAACTTGCTAGCCGAGTGTAAATTCATTTCTTTAGAAGCATCTTCCTAGTTAGTGACACAATATGTTCTTTGTCCTAAGCAAATTCATTAGGTTCATCAGCTTTGTACAGCCTGGAGTTCCATCAAACATAAAAAATTAGTTGTCTACTTGATACAGATACGATGACACCTACACAGTAAAGCCATTAAGTGCCAACATTAACTCAATTGATCCTGTCCGGTTTATTCCATTGTCAGTACCCAGTAATACACAGTTCCATCTCTTTCGAAAACTGGAGAGTTTTTATGGCAGACCAACGCATATGAAATAATACATTCACTAGCACTACTTAAGACTGAAATCCCATCCTCAAATTGCTCAAAATCTCTACATGTAGTGGCAAGCTCATGCCCATCATTCGATTTGCTTATGTGGGTTCTTCTCTGAACCCACTCAAAGTTCCAAAAAGCTGAACTACAAACCCACCCTCCATAATCAAGATTCACTCCCTTGCAGTCACTTGTTATCGATTCCAAAGCAAACCCATTTGAGCATCACAGACAAGAAGCGACCCATCTTGTAAAATTTCCCATCTTTATCGCGGAGCTAGGATTTGCATAAAGTAGACATCGGGAAAAACGTGTACCCGAGACAGAGAACTCAGGGTCGGGCGTGAAACGATCGGTCCCGCGATCGAAGATTCCGAGTGGAGCGTAAACGACATCGACATCAGATGGTGGTCCGACTAAAGCTCGAGCCTTCCCGTCATGAATGCTTTACGGACAAAGGAAACTCGATGAATTTTTTGAAGAAACAAAGGCCTCGTCACCCCGTTTTTCACTGTCGGGTAGCGTAGCTCGCAGATTGGTTCAAAGCATCTCGAAGTCGAGGCAGAAATCCGTGGGTCGGGCCTGACTGCGTGTGTTCCTGCAGGTCGTGGCCCTGGTTTGCGGAATGGATACTGGCTTTTGGATGGAGGTGTTGAATTCTTGTTTTTTTTTGTTTTTTTTTTTTTTTTTATTTGGAAACCGCTGTAGCCAGCGGTGGTGGCAACATAAACCCGGCGACCACAGGGGACCCACCTCCCACGGCCGCGTAGGTGAGTTCGCACAATGGGGGTGAGAAGTTTCAAACCTCTTTCCTATCGGTTAAGCTAAGGGCCTTCCTCGGTTAACCTCACAAACCATCTCGTCCATTGCAGGATGGGTTTGAATTCCTTTTTTATTTATTAACATAAACCTAGGATAAAATTTTGAATAAGGGTATCAAGTGTCATTATTTTCTAAAATAAGATCTCCAAGATATTGTTTTCAAATAAAAGCTTAAAATAGCTAATTTGTCTCAAACGAGGACTTTTGGCCAGTTGATGACTATTTCAGTCATCGAGAAGATGTATTTTAAAAATCCAAAGTACATTTTATTAATTTCTTTATTCTTTCCTTTTCTTTTTTCCTCTTCCCTTCCTCGATCGTCACCATGCCTCATCAATGGCTAGCGGAGGTGGTAAGCATTGGACGAGGACTGCCATTGCCCTTACCTGCGCTAGCTCACTTGGGCTGGGTGGGCAAGGGCAACCCTCGTCCAATCTAGGCGAACTTACACCATGGCCGGCGAAGGGAAGAAGGAAAAAGAAAAAAAAAAGGAAAAAAATTAAATGTAAAATTCAAAAATGCTTTTCAACTTTAAAGATTTTTTTTGAGACTAATATAACTATTTTAGACTATTATTTGAAGTAGGTTCCACTTCGGGGTTTTTTTTTTTTAAGAAAATAAAGAGACTTCAAGTCTTTATTTGAAAAAAAAAAATTACTTTAAACTATGAGAAAATGAAAGTTCACATATAGATACAACAAAATCACCTCACATTTATCCCAAAATCATAGCAGGATGGCAAACATTGATAGTAGAAATTTCGCCAATCTTAAAAAAAATTGGCTTGTATTTTCCTTTCAGTGTTCTTAGCAATCTAGCTCACTGCAGGAGATAAGGATGCCACCTCGTTTCAACTTCAGCAAACAAACGTGCATCTAAAAGCCAGATCTGTCAGGGTGCAAGAAATTCCAACGTTTGGCCCCCTTTTTTGGCAATTGTGTGCTGAGTTCTCTTAAGCTATGTTGTTAGCATTCATACCTATTTCAATGGACTTTCTACTAAACAATCACATCATATTTGAAGATTCTTATGAAAACAAAAACCTTTAAAAAAAAAAAAGAAAGAAAAAAAAAAAGCAAAGTGCACTAGTCTAAAAGAAGGGGCTCAATGGATTCTCTGAAATTCACCTAACAAAAGTCGGTTCATCAATAATCACGTTAGGTGGACTCATGCATCTTATCAAAAGGCGTTCGATCCAGAAAAAGGCAAAAAAAGGGGGAGGAAAAGTTGAAGACGGTTCTAATTCCTGTTTGCTAATTTCTTTCTTGAAATGATGGCACGCCAACCGTGCATCACACAAATGTCTCCTCATCTCCATAATTGCCACATTAAAAATCACAACTTCCTAATCTAAATGGGGCGATTGGGTAGGGTCCAGACCTGGATCCTGTATCCACCCTGTTATAATCAGTTCCTATTTTTTTGTTCATGTACCTAATCTTGTTTATATTGGACTCTATACTCAACCTACCATATTTTTCCGATCCGATTCTAAGATCAACCTTATTTTCACTGGAACCTATTTTGCAATCTCCCTATATCCTATACGATTTCGAATTTTATATTAACACGTAAGAAAATAACATAATTCTCATAATTTGTATTAAAATATTAAACACTTGTTATAAATAGATACATGAACTTTTTGACTAAACGAAAAATTAATGATCCACATGACTAATTATAATATATAAAATCATAAGGTAAATAATTAACAACAAACATGGGTCTAATATTAGTTTTATTCCCACAACTATTACATGAAACTACTCATTTATGTAATTATAACTCATCCTACAAAAGAGAGTGCCATACATGTTTGATGGAGTCAAGAGGAAAAACGTCATGTGATTGTGGGAGTAAGAATAGAAATCAAGGGAAAAAATAGGATTTTGGACCTCTACTTACAAAATTGATTCCTAAATTAGTTCCAAAATTGATCCAAGAATCGATTCCCAGGTGGGTAATCACTTGGAACTGGTTCCTGGACCGGTTTCAATGGGAACGGTTCTCGACGTTGTTTTTCCGGGTGAGCCGGTCCGGTTGCACACTCCTATAATCTAAGACAACATAAAGAATCCAAGCCTGCTAAAAGAATTGATTGTCGAACAGTGTGGGAGGGAGCCAATGAGGGAGGGAAGCAAGTGAGGAAGAGGAACGATGAAGGAGGAGTGCCATGCATATTTGAGGGAGTCAAGAGGAAAAACGTCATGTGATTGCGGGAGTAAAAATAGAAATCAAGGGAAAAAAAATAGGATTTTGGACCTTTACTTACAAAATTGATTCCCAAACCCGTTCCAAAATTGGTTCGGGAACCGGTTCCCAAGTGGGTAATCACTTGAAACTAGTTCTTGGACCGGTTTCAATGGGAACAATTCCCAACATTGTTTTTTGAGTAGGTCGGTCCGGTTGCACACCCCTATAATCAAAGATAAAATAAAGAATCCAAGCCTGCTAAAAGAATTGATTGTCGGACGGTGCGAGAGGGAGCCGGTGATGGAGGGAAGCAAGTGAGGAAGAGGAACAACGAAGGAGGAGTGCCGTGTGTGTTTGAGAGTGTCAAGAGAAAAAACGTCATGTGATTGCGAGAATAATAATAAAAATCAAGGGAAAAATAGGATTTTAAACCTCTACTTACAAAACTGATTCCCAAACCGATTCCAAAACCAGTCCGAGAACTTGTTCCTAGGTGGGTAATTGCTTGGAACCGGTTCTCGGACCGGTTTTAATGGAAACCGATTCCCGGACCGGTTTCAATAGGAACCGGTTTCCAACATTATTTTTTGGGTGGGCCAGTCCGGTTCTTAAGTATACCCAATCCAGTTGTACACTCCTATAATCTAAGACAACGTAAAGAATCCAAGCCTGCTAAAAGAATTGATTGTCAAAGCGATTAGGATAGAATCGGACTCTCTTTGGGCGCTCGAAAACGATTCATTTCACTCAAATACCCGCTCACAATTTGCTACGCGACTCTGAAAATTACAGTACGACTTCTTTATGCTCACCATTTTTCTTGATAGTCATCTAGTAATTCTTCCAAACGGGAGCTAAAACACCACGTGAAAAGAGACATAATGGAAGAGGAATACAGTGATAAAGCAACAATTTGAAGGATAAGCAGAGTTATTTTTTCATAAAAAATTGGGTGAACAGGGGAATCCATTTCATATCTGAAAAATGGGATAAGTGCATTTAAAGTCTTAATATTCCTTATGAAAGTGCAATTTTATCCTAAAATTTTTAGAAAGTGTAATCAATTTTTAAAACTTGACAAATTAGTCAAATCAAATCATTCAATTATAATATCTTTTCAAAATTTTATAATTCAATTATACTTTTATGATAAGTTTTAAGATATAATTATGTTTTTTAAAATTTTTAAGACTTTATTATGCTTTTTGAAAATTTGAAAATTTAATTATACTTCTATAATAATTTTAGAACTTCTAAGTCAAAAAACAGGTGCCAAAAAACCAGATACCCCCTCGTTCTTCATCCTTGACAGCGACCCGCCACTAGCACGTTCCTTGTATTAAGGTATTATCCATCTCCCTCCCATCTTTATATCTTGCGCTGAATCGTCACTCTCTCTCTTCTCTCTCTACATGAGTTTTCTTAGAGTTGAAAACCAACTTCGCTTTCTGATAAGATAGAGGCCCGCTTTTCCAATTCAGTCATCCTCTCTCTCTCCTCCTCCTCCTCCGCCTGAAGGTCGCAGGTTCTCCTTCGCTGCTCTTCTCTTCCTCCTCCTTTTGCTGCCTCTTGACTTTTTCCAATCCGTAGGATAGGATAGGCGTCTCAAGGTTCGAAATTTTTGAGGTGGGTCTCGCGGGTTTTGAGCTCGCCCGATCATCTGGGTCGTCGGAGAAGGGCCGACGCTCAATTGGGTTTCGATCCGTCGGGGCTCTGATTTGGCCGATGGGTCTTGGTTTGTCCATGCTGGGTGGGAGAAAAGATTGCTTTTTTGATGGTCCGTCCTCTGTTCCGGACGTGGTCCGTCGGTTTAATCAATTGATGCTCCAAATGGGTCTTCTCTTTTTATGGTATTGTGGTGATGGTTGGGCTTGTTGGTCTCGTGCATTTTCTGGGTTTCCTACGGATGACAGTTGCTGAATCTGTGTATCAGCAGCTCTTTTAGTAGACTTTATTGTGATGGTGCTAGATTGAACACCATCATTGACTTTGCCCGTTAATGGATAGATTATGCGGCGCGACTTAGAGTTGGCGTGTCATGTCTTGCAGCTATGCTGTAATCTCATCTTGCGTGAGTTTGAGATGGATTATTGCAAGATCTTTGAGTGGCTTGATTTTGCGACCAGCTACTTTTCAAGGAAGTGCTTGACTGGTGCTTCATTGTAGTCTAAACAAACTGGGCAAAAGTTTAGGATGGAGCATGAATCTAGCCTCATTTTCTATCTGAGATTGTATATGCTGAAGTGATAGCCTACTAATCGTATCTTTTATTTCAACCATCCAAAACAGGTGCTTGAAGGTGAGCTTCCATCTCGAATCGATAACGAATTGTTAATTTATAATTCGGTTGCAAGAAAATGGGTTCGGAAGGGCCTCCAGCCGTGACAATTCATATAACCGGTTTTAAGAAGTTCCATGGAGTTCCCGAGAACCCAACCGAGACAATTGTGAGCAATCTAAGAGAATATATGAATAAAAGGGGTTTGCCAAAAGGATTGACTCTTGGAAGTTGCAGCATTCTCGAGACAGCTGGACAGGGGGCAGTGGCTTCTCTCTATAAGACTTTACAATCGGCCTTAGAGGAAAATGATTCCGAATTAACAAATTCGGGACGAGTTATCTGGGTGAGTTGCTTCACCCATGAAATACCTAGTCTGTTTTAATTTCTCTTTGGTCTTCCCCGATAATATATCAATGACACCATTTCACAACACATCCCGCCCCAAAGTTATCCTTTGTTGAGTCATATTAGTGGATTCTTCAGAACTTAAATGACTCTGTTACCAACATTCATTCTCTGTAATCAAACTTCAGGTACATTTTGGGGTCAATAGTGGTGCCACCAAATTTGCTATTGAGCATCAAGCTGTCAATGAAGCTACTTTTCGCTGTCCGGATGAGATGGGATGGAAGCCTCAGGTGTACACTCATCACACTTTCCTACTTTTGTACCTACATTTTTTTTATCAGCTCATCCTTCATAAGTTATATTGTTTGTCCCACACCCTTTAATTTTTAAAATTTGCAGAAAGTCCCCATTATCAATGCAGATGGTGCGATTTCTCAAACACGCGAGGTAGAGCTAATTTTCTGCTTGTTCTTTTTTTTTTTTTTTTTTGGGGGGGGGGGGGGATGGGGGAGGTTCCTTCTTCCTTATGTTTATGTTGGACTGGAATTAGTGAGCTGCAATTTCGGTGCTTTTTGGCGTTGATGCATGTGCTTAGTTCTTCTATTGTGTATGTTAACAAGTGTCCATCTTTATAAAGAAGATGCATGTAATTTATGGCTCAGTAGTAGGATGTGTTTTTGTGAGTGAAACAAATGGAGCATATATTCGCATACTGTTCATTGCCAAATCTATGATATTCACCTGAAATACCTCATTGGGTCATTTTGGTTCTCTTTGATAGAATTAGCATCCAAATCCTAACAACCTGCATTTGTTGTCAAATCTCTGCATAGATGTAATGTTCTTCTGACAATCAACTAATCTTGTCAATTTTGTACTTAAGGAGTCCATTATGGGTTTTTGTAGTCCTCTGTGTTTATCTAATTATGAATCATCCATATTAGTTTCATCTGAAGAAATCTATAGAAAGTTTGGCGGGGTGGTGTGTACTTCCTTGGGAGTTTGCCTAATTCTAACTGTTATGATTTTCCATGATATCTTTATAGCAGTCACACACGATGGAGGAATAATACAAAGAAATGAAAAATTTTAGGGGTCTCCGATCCTATGTTTCTTGCTTTAGATTATTTCTTGTTCAAGAGTTATGCGAGCTTCTCACAGATGGGAACTCTTTACGCTGTCATTTACCGAGCATAGTGTGAGCTGTTCACTGAAGTGACTCAACTGAACTGTATCTTTTCAACATTTATTCAGACTAAGGTTTCGAAGAAGTCTTAGACTAATCATTTTGCTTAGCATTAAAAAGATAATATTATATCTCTTCCTGTTTCTTCTCAGTCTGTTACTCTGCAGTCAGTAATTGAAGAAATCAAGTTCGGTATATTTTAACTTTTGGCGGGTTTAAAGTGTATGGACATTTGAAGTTAATGGACACAAAATCACTAAAATTGAGTTCCAATAGTAAGATATTGCATTGACTAAAAATTCAAAAGGCAATTTGGTGAACATTTAGTTTGGTTAATCCTCTATGAGATATGAATAAACGAAAAAGTTCAGGATAGAGTTTCTTCATATGGAAAAAAAAACGCAAACGATGCTAGCAAATGGTGTAAATTGACTTATAGCTATTGGTGTTCTTGGATACACCCTCATGTTTAATTGAAAGTTCCCTTTCATATGTTGATTCTCAATTGAATTACAACAGTAACAAGTGTTTTCCTACTGAGTGGGTCCACTGCATAGATTTTCTTGCACAGTTGCTCTTAATTTAGGTGGATTGTCTTCAAACACTGAAGATCTTCCCCTAAGTTCCTTGGCCTTGTGTGTTTGAAATTTTCCTTTATGTCTAACCCATGTCCTTGTCATAAAGTTGCCTCTTCTTAGGAGCATCTGAAGGTCGTCTTTTCATGTATCCAACCACCTAAAACAAATGTCCTTAGCTAGTGCAATGCCAACTTTTTCTTGGTTTCCCCATTTCTTGTTCTATCTTCTTTTTCCTTGTGGTGCATATCGAGTGAAGCATTCTCGTTTGCAATAAACTAGTTGTTCGCACTTATTCATACTTAACTGCCTGCGTTCAACAGAACTTGCCCTGAAGTTTGAATGGCAGTTCTCCGTTGAATGGAGAGCAATTCTTCTTGTCAGATGTATTGCTAATGATTGTGGATCATTTGGACCTTGCGTTGATTCTTTTCTAGTATTCTCTTTCATTCTTCTACTCACACTGCTACAGTAGCTACTCTCTAAAGCTGAGAAATTTCACTTGATTGATCCTGCTGTGTGAATACTTGGATCATTTAATATCATGTATTTGACATGGGATGCTTTTGTACTGTTCTACTTCATGCAGACCTCTCTACCCATTCAGGAGATAGCAAAGGCCTTGTCAAAGAAGGGCTTTGACGTCATGGTTTCAGATGATGCTGGTAGATTTGTGTGCAACTACGTCTATTATCATTCCCTTCGTTTTGCAGAGGAAAATGGGATCAAATCCCTCTTTGTCCATGTGCCTCTCTTCTTCACTATAGATGAGGAGACCCAAATGCAATTTGCTGCCTCCTTGCTGGAGGCCCTTGCTGCTTTTGGTTAGCAGTTGCTTTGGAACATCCACCCATTTTATTTTGGTTCGCTGTCAATGTGAAGGTGGATGGGTGTAAAGAAGGAATGTTTATGCATTGTAAGTTCATGCAGAATGGAAAAACCAAAAAAAAAGTTATCGTGGGATGCTGATCTTGTATATTTGCCTTGATGTTTGTCAGAAGGGTTTTGATCACTTCCAAATGTAAGTGATCTTTGTGTGGAGATGTCAATAAAGGCCTGATTTGTTTGCATCTGAATGAATTCGCTCAACTGAAGTCGTCATTGCCTGATATTTCTTTATCGTAGGTCAATACTATCGTCATAGCAGAATGTGTTGTCAAGACTTTAGATATACCGAATTGTTCTTGCATACAGGCTATCGTCAGTCTTGCTTAAACTATGAGGTATTGTTGCACTTGAGGCTCTGAATTGACTGGAAAGAGCCAGGGCACATAATTACCATGTTCTATATTTGCTTCCCTTCTTGGATAACTGAGGGATCTGTGATGGAACTCCGCTTGGTCTCATGTAACGGTTTGTTCCAGTGTAGTTTAACTAGGAAAGATTCTAGTTCATTCTTAATATCATCTGAAGGTAACTAAGTGCTGTTCTGCAGGCTATGTCTCAGTATCATATGCCAAGTTTCCAGCATAGGATGAAGGATTGAAGGCCATTTTGTGAGGTTTGTGTTTAACTTTGATGGAGAAGTGGATCGATCTTGTGATGGGAATGGAAGCAGTTTGTGGTAACCATCGGTTTGCTTCGATGCTGTCACTGTCTTTCTGGTCAAAAATAGTCCAGCATTTAACCAGACACCCTTTTTCCCGAACGAATCATCGCATCTAGTTAGGTCGACTGAACCACAATGAGTTGCCAAGTAAGTCCGAAACCACCCTAACCCTGACTCTGGGTTATTTTCGCAGCGTTAGGTCCCATCACAGACCTGCCAAAATTGGTTGGCTCGACTTGCCTTGACACAGAATAAACAATTAATTGTCGAACACGCAGAGAGGAACACGAAATGTCACTTGTAGCTTACATGAGAATTGCATAAATAATCTTACAAGTACAAAATGGAATATAAAAACCAAGGGCGCTTAAATAAAAACGGCAAGGCACTCAACGGTGTAGAAGCTTGAAGTACAATCAAGAAACACTCGGGTCGACATGAAAAGAAGCGTGATTGGGATCATCATCTAGTGCGGTGTCTGATGTGGTAAGAATATTCTGACAAAGCCGCGCACTTTTGGAGATCTGGGCACTAACTAGTAACTACGGCGAAGGCGACGTCCGGTCCCGTCCTTCCCTCCTTTGTCTCCTTGTTCTTGATTTCTTTTATTAAAGATTCTGTTAGTACCGAGATGAGATTCGATACCTTAAACAATGCCTGAGTATATTACCTAGTTGAAGTTAAAATAAATTAAGAGTTGTCTTCTGGATGGATGGCTGTGGCTGTGAGTGGGCTGTTGGTTTTGACATAAACTAAGCTCCTTCTCGTGCACCGACCGACCCTTTTCTTGGCCTTAAGCCACCGCTATAGCACGAATGCGCATGCTTGCCTATCGCCTTTGGCTTTGCTTTTTGCGTGTATACTTGAGAGAGAGAGAGAGAGAGAGAGAGAGAGAGAGAGAGAGAATCTGAGCCTCAAGTTCTGCTAGACGCCCACAAAAGCACAAGCCGTCCCTGTGCACTTTCTCCACGCCTCAAAATCTTCTGAGTGGGTGGACTAACTGGTGTTTCTCTCTTTTGATCGTGGATGACATTCTCTCACCTTTTAACATACTCTCATTTCACCTTCATTTGTACATTTTCCTCTCTAGCTATGTAGTCCAGAACTTTCCTCTTTTTTTTTTTTAGATTATTCCCACTCCTGTTATGGGCCATAGCTTCTCGTGGTTACATCTGTATGGTTTGCACAGCATCTCGAGTTACCAATGATGAAGTGAAAATTCAGTTGACTCGCATAGAAACCGAGCAAATGATAGTTCCGTCAAGACACTCCCCGTCTTACCAAATAAAAAGTAACCGGTTACATTAATTGGCACGGGGACTGTCGTTACTGTTGAGACATAATATAGTACTATAGCGTCGGGACCGTCATTACTACTGGCGACGCAGCATATTGACATGATGATGGCCAGGGGAGGGGGCGGGAGGATTTGGGCCTGTCAAGCTCAACCTTGCCCTTCTCCGAAAACTAATACTAGGATTGATTGGTTCCTAGTCCAGTCTGACTCGAGGTGAAACTAGGAATCGGACCAGGAGGACTAGTTCCCAAATTCTAGGACTGGGAACCAGACTAACCGACCGGTCTAGTCCGGTCCGGTGGAACCAGTAATTTGTTATTTGAGGGCAAAAATAATTTGTTATTTGGGTATGATTCATATTTTCTTGTTCCCAGCCTGCCTCTCTTCCATATAGACTGCTTTGAGGGCCTTGGGAATGTTTTGGAAGTTCCGATCTCTCCATTAGTCCATAGACATGGAAGAAATCAATCTGCCAAGTGCGACCCAAAACACGAGTGGCATCGTCGAGGTTTCTTGTTGCAGAGGCGACGCAAATCTGAACTGCAACGATCGTGCAGTGAAGAAATGAAGACGGCGTGGTCGGTGCGGCAGACAATCTGGACGATGGACGACTCGAATGGGGTTGGACTCGAGGTACAGCGGAAAGCAAAAAGGGAAAATAAAGCAGAAATCAAAAAGGGAAGGAGGGGAAAACAAAACCCAAAATGGGCGGAGGGATTTTCTCAGTTTTTTTTTTTTTTTTTTTTTTTTTTTTAATATCAATCAGTCTTGTCCGATCAGTCCTGATCACTGGTTCCAATAATGGGAACCGGGAATTGGGCCGCCCTCTTTGGGAATCACCCATAACCGACCGATTCAGTTTAGTCTAGGCAGTTCCTGATTTGAGCAGTTTTCGTTGTGCACACCCTAACTGATATCGATAGCGGTTTGTTAGGCATATCAAATGGTTGGGAGTCACAGACCGAATTACCTCGCTAGGAGAGGTCTGGTCACATCATTTTTGGTGTAGCAATTATAGACCAACTAAAGTGGACTTCACATGCCGAAGTTTGTCACCTCCCGAGTGGCGAGAACCCACAACCTCTCCTGCTACCTTTTTCTCTTCAATTAATTAATCAATTGTTTATTTGATACTTTCTTTCCCCAATTGGCCATTCACCAGTCCTCAACAGCTAGAATTAGGGTCATGGCATCATCTGGCGTGCTCTACGGCCAACTGCTATTTAGGAATGATTCGATTTACTGTTCTTTTCGATTCCGAAAAAGGATGGATCTTCATGGTCCCCAAATCAAGATTTTTTCCCCCCAAATAAGAGCCCACATCGGTCTATTTTTCATTTTGTTTTTGGCAATGTATGCAATTATCTCTCGCACTTGGCCCCCCAATCAAATATGCCCCACCTTCCCCCTTCAACATATAAAGCCAATCCCGCATGCAAGTTATTCATCTCCTTGCACAAATTCTCTTCTAGTGGTCGATCCACGTCTCTATCCTCTTTTTCTGCAAGCTGAAGCACCTTTCTAGTTAAGTATGAATACGATCTCCCGGACAAGTACTTAGGTTAAGATCGATTAGACATATGTAAGTTGAAAATGTCGTATCACCGGTGTTCTCATCAATTTGTGTACATCAAACAAGTTATAGGTACCACATCAAATTATTTGACTACAAATTATGGAATTTCATGTAATTATGTCACTTTAGAGACTTGTTTTATAATATATCAATCCACGGTCGGTTTAATGTTGAAACATGACCGAATTGTGTGATGGTTTACGAATTAACATGGATAATCTATGAAATTCGGTCGAGTTAGTAAATTAGGTCAAGTTCAAACAAACTCTATATTTTTGTTAGGACCCAACTATTATAGCCATTTGGTATAGGCTGAATGTTGCCCACAAGATCATGGGAAATTTCTCTTTCAGCATGGGATAGTTGCATGCTAAGGTTGCAGTGTCATTTTCCTACAGGTATCTGACCCTAGACCTCGTTATAGGACGCATGTGAAACATATCCTAGAAAATTCCTCCCATATTGCACCGTTCAATCCATGCCTTGGCAATTGACCTAGGCAATAAGCATGCGAGTTGAACTTCAGTCAAAAACTTCTGATGTGCTATATTGATTTACAAATTTGATCAAGAGCAAAATATCAATAAAAACTATTATCTTTCTTATTTGATATCCAATAGACTCTACATATTTCTGGGGTACACTGATTTAGTCTAAACAATAATATATATTAACCCCACATAGATCAACACTGATCAACATCAGTCTGTATTATCTTCTCTGGCATTCCCTCCACCAAGCACATAGCTGGTGGGATTGTGAATGTCTCCATGGTCCCATAAGCGTTCCAGCAAAATGGGTTCAAGACAAATTCCCCTTGCGCCGGAAGCAGCTCGATGTCCGAGAGTGTCAAGTTGGTGCATGGGATTGCGTCGCTGCACCCGAAATGCATTGGCGGGCTGCGGGCATCATAGGTGCCCTTGATGTTGGAGTACAAGATGTCGGAAACGTAGACCGCCGAGGTTTGATTGGCGCATTTCTTGGCGAGGCAGTAGTATTGGTCGATGATGATTGGGTTCCGGACCGTGTCCATGTGGATGTTGCTGAAGGTCACGTGAGAGACGGCGCCCGAACCGCCCTGCCACGTCTTGATTCGGACCCCGTTGTCCGAGTGTTTGATCACGGAATCTGTCACGGTGACGTTTGAGACACAGGCGTGGGAGTTGCGAACGCCGAGACTGCCGATGCTGCACGAGTGCAAGGAAACTGATCAATGGAGGAAAGTAAGTTAAAAAGCAGTGGGACATACATACATTGAAGCCCACAAGTCATGTGTTATATGGATTTATGTTGAACAATAGTGACTAGGAGTTAGATGGAGGGAAAAACTATGCTGTAAAGGAAAAAGGCGGTTCAAGATTTTAAATCACCACTAATCAGTACCTTTTGTCTGTCTATTATTCACACCTTTTAAGTGTTAATTCTTTCTTTTTTCATAAAGCTTGAAGCACTATTCAGATGCAAATTTTTGTTTTATCATCACTTGCTGTACCTTATTCCATGACTAGGACCGCAAGTTATGTTTCTTATATCGACGTCATAGGTACTGGCTCCAATGGATACGCAGTCGTCACCTACAAAGGCCAGTCAGATCAATGAAACTGCTTGTATTAAAATCAAAGCAGTGATACTGTGACAGCATAAGCAATTTCAGAAACTTATGGTCGAGCATGTTACCATTAGAGATCATTGAATTGTATATTCCCACGTTATTCGAAGTTTTCTATATGAATTCCATCCGTGTTTGGACTCTGAGATGGCGCCTTGATGGAGAGCGATTCAATGAGGACGTTGCGACAGCCATCGAATCGGAAATGGAATTGAGGGCTGTTCATGACTTTGAGTCCCCGAACTGTCAAGTTAGAGCTCATAAAGAACCTTATGGCCTGCATTACATAAAGGTCGATGATAACTTAATAATTTTTCCTTGGCAATTTGATGAATCTTATCCAGAAAAATTGCAGCGTTTCTGACTTACAACTGGGCTGTCACAAGGACCAGGCATGGTTGTTCCATTTATTCCCTGTTCCAATATGCATATAATAAGAGTGATGAGTACTATTAAACTAATTTATAAGCACTAAAAAAAATGTAGTTCCTGCTAGCTTCTGAAGGCACTGCCGAGTGTTGTCTATATGTATGTGGTTTAGCTTACTTTGTGTGGCTTACAAGGAAGATTCCACCATTTCTCTCCTCGCCCATCTATCAACCCGCCTCCTTGCATTGACATTCCATTGATCCTGTAAAAGACCAGCCACTGCCTCTTGCTTACTCCCTGTGGCCATGAGTCGGGCCCGTCCGGTGGCATTATAGTTCCATCAATCTGTGAAGTGTGAATTCAAATTCATGGCCAATGTAAAAAAAAAACTTGAGTACTCGCGGCCAAATGCGGTGTCAGTTTCTTGATAGAGGACGTCATCAACAATTACCTGGAAAACAAGGTTGGCTTTGCAAGGCCCTGTGAAAATCGTAGACTGTATCATAAAGGAATAGCCACGAGGAACGAGCAGAGTGGCTGACTCGGCATCGCAAGCTGCATCCCAGGCCATCTTGAACGCATCCGTATCGTTGGTGACTCCATCACCTTTGGCACCAAATTTTCGCACATCGAATGTGGAAATGGGATCTGCATCACCGCCACTGTAACTGGGGCTAGCAGCATTGGCTGGCTCGGGCGCTGGTGAGGGCGGCACTGAGATATGAGACACAGCAGGCAAATCCTTCTTCCTCGTGTGGTGACTGTGAGTCCTCCCATCAGTTGGAGGAAGCAACGCGAAGAGTGACAAGAAAGTGAGCACGGCAAGAGAAAGTAGCGAGCGTGTCATGGTGAAGAGATTTGCAAACTTGGGGAAAGATGAGTGACTAAGGTGATGGGAGCAATGTGTAGATATTTAAAGAAGTCACCCAAACTATCACTATCCTAGAATGATAGGCTCCTTTCTCCACTAGGGTGTGGCGCGTAGCCGTAATTCGAGTTCACGCTCAATTATTCCTGGGATTCAAGGAACCTGACTCAGATTATGACAGGGCTGTTCTTTTCTGAAGTGAGCAAAGAGGCAAAAGGAAAATGAACCCACGTTCTGGGGAAGTACTGGAAAACCAAGTTGTGTGGAGCTATCTTGAGCCTGCGAAAGTGATGACCACTTTGCGTTGAGGCACCGGAACAAGTTGCGAGGCTGTTCTTTCAAACACCCACAGACACAGTGGCCAGTTTCGAGAGTTTGGAGGATGATGTGTGAGAGGCTGGCGGGAGTTCCGGGCCGTTTTTATACTAGGAAAAGAGTTGGTTAGTGGGAGGTTACTTTTTGGGAGGGTCGGCCTTGTGGGAGGATTATAATAATGACACAAGACCGACCAGTTCCAATACAGGATTGGCTTTCGTTGGTGGCTGGGAATAGTGGAGGGTGCACATAGCACTTGGGCATGCATGACAAGAGAGAGAGAGAGAGAGTAAAGCCTGGCGGAGAATATTTAGAGCTTGTCAGATGTGGGTTGTGGGGGAATTGCATTGGGAAGGCCAAGCTTTTCTTGCAGAGAGACAGTTTCAGCTTCATTCCCACCTGTTGGGCCAAAAGAATGTACAAAAGAGTAGGTGAGAGGCATTTCAAGATGAGGCAGAGGGTTCCAAAATCAGTCACCCCAAAAAGGAGGATGTGTTCTTTTTCACTTCTAAGTGAGGGGCCGAGGGACACTTGCAATTTTTTGGGGCAGTTCCATCATGATCCACCACCCACTCCCCAAAAAGCTTCCATGGCAGTTCCTAACTAAGAGTGGCCTTAGATGGCAGGTTCACAGTATTATAGTTTTCGCAATCTCGTTGGTTGGATATTTCACGCGACCAGCTATGTTAGGCATGTTAAAGAAGGTATAACAATAACCGACAAATCGAAGGATGTGATGTGGCCTTTCATTTCGTGCCCGAGTGCTCTCAACGTAAAAGTGACAAGCCTTTCTTAATGCCACATAATAGTATGTTTAGAAAATTAAAGCCGAAAGCGAAACCTCAAACTCTCCAAGCGTTGGAATGTATATGTTATAATTCAATGGATTGAAACAGACGTGAGTTCATTGGACTTAAGTGTCGTAAATTCTTTCTTAGCAACTTTTCTCTGTCTTGCGTTCCTTGGTGCCATTCATAGTATTGTCGGATTTCATGCCTTTTTAACGGTCTTCCAAGGAGCAGTCACCGGACTGGATTTCTCGTATTTCAATTAGAGTTTTCTCTGGGAAATACTAGATGCATAGCCTTCAAGGAGCTGATGGAGAGGTTTACCGTTAGTCTTTGATAGATAGGCAGAGAGATTGGTCTTAGTTTTGACATTTTGATGAGGCGCCCAACTTCATCTTAATATGCTACTCATAACTGGTGATGGTTTCGAATATAGAATCAGTTCTCAAGCTCGACTCATTTAGGGTGTGTTTAGTAATCATTTTGTTAGAAACCGATTTTTGACTAGAAATGATTATTTTTATTCTGTTCAGGAACTTATGAGTATAAAAACGCGTTTGATAACTGTCCAAAATTTTTATTCTAGGAATAGAATTGCGTTTGATACCGTGCTAATTGATTTATAATTTCAAATTAATTTCTTTTGATTTTTAAATAATTTTTTTTACTTTTTACTTTTTTTTTTTTTTTTTTTTTTTCCCTTTTTTTCCTATTCTTTTTCTTCTTCATGTGGCCGATTGCCGGTCGGCGACGCTCACCGGAGGGTCGCCGACCCTCGACAAGGTCGGCCTTCGTCGCCCGAGCCTCGCTAGCGGCTAGGCGAGGCTTGCCTAGCCCCGCCGAGGCTCGCCGGTGGCCGGGCGAGCCTCGCCGATTCTTTGGTGAGGCTCGCCCGGCCACTAGCGAGGCTCGCCGGCCCGGCCGGTGGCTAGGCCGGCCTCGCCGGGCGGGCGAGGCCGGCGGGCCGGGTGGCTAGGCCGGGCCTCGCCGGATCCGGTGAGGTCGAGCCTCGCCGGTGGCCGGGCTTGCCTCCCGGCGAGCTCGTTGGACCGGCGACGGTGATCGGCGCGGACGGCGGCGGTGGGCGGCAGCGGACGGTGGCAAGCGGTGGCGAACGGTAATCGCGGGATGACGAAAGGGAAGAATGAGAGTTTCACTTGTTTTGATTCTTTTTTGATTCTTGGACGAAGAATCATATTTTTTTTATTCTCAATTCTCTTCCCAATCTGTTCCAGGGAACAAAAATTTTACCAAACGTTATTCTCGTCCCAAAGGCGATTGCAGGAACAAAAAATCGAGAATCAGCATCTTGTTTGGCACGTTGCCAAACAGACCCTTAGTAACCATTTTGTTTGAGAAACAATTTTTGAACAGAAATAGTTTTTCTATTTCTGTTCGGGAATAATTTATGAGTATAAGAATGTGCATTAAATTGCAAAAAATTTCTATTCTAGGAATAGAAATACGTTTGGTAAACTTATATAATTTTGTTGTTTCTTTTAATTTTTCAATATATATATTTTATATTTTTCTTTTTTTTTTTTTCTTTCTTTCTTTTTTTTTTTTTTTTTTCTTCCTCCTTTGTGGTTGGTCGTTGGCCACGGTGGCGGTTGGTGTGGCTAGGTGAGGTCCAGCGAGCTCGCTGGAGCATCGCTAGGCCACCGCGAGGCTCGGCCTCACTAGATTTGGGCGAGGGCGAGCCTCGCTAGACCACTGACGAGGCTCAACCTCACCCAAGTGGCGCGAGGTTGGCCTCACCTTGGCTGGATGAGCTTGAGCTAGCCCAGATCTGGCGAGACCGAGCTCACCCAGCCACCGATGAGGCTCGGCCTCGCCGGGGGCCAGTGACGCTCTGGCAAGGTTGCCAGCCCTCGTTAGCCGAACGCTGATCATGGCCGAGGTCGGCGATCGGCCAAAAGGAAGAAGAAGGAAATAAAAGAGAAGGAGAAAAAAGAGAAGAAAAAAAAAAGAGAGAAAAATTGATTCTTGGAATTGTTCCCATAAACAATAAACTAATTTTTTTCTAATTCTTGTTTCAGTTCCAAATCTGTTCCGAGAACAAAAGTTTTACTAAACACGTTTCTATTTTTTTTTTTTTTTGGGGAATAGAAACGCTTTTTTAACAAACATACCCTCAATGACCGATCAAACTCGACTCATTTCCGTCGCGTCCTAAACAAGTTCGGATGGCTCAATTATGGAACCTTGCATTAGATTGGCCTTCAATAGTACTTGTCTGGAATTGATTGCGATGATAATCAAGTGATCATGCTTCTTTTCTCCGTGGCTAAGGCAACTTGGGTCAACAACCACCGCGTGGGTTGCTCCATAACTTGGGTCAACAACGACTGCGGAACTCAGGGCCTATCGCAGCGGAGATCGTTTCCAGGGAAATCGCATCGGAAGAAGGCAAAAAGAAGACGACAAAAGGTGACGAGAGAATAGTCACAAGCGAATACGAGGGCATCTTAGGGTTGACAAAGCAAGTGACGTCACCTATGTACCTACCTAATTAATTACTGAAAAATAAATTTCAATCCAGCAATGAAATAAATTAGTCCTTTCTAACGCACACCATATGTAATTTCAGGATAAAGCTTCACACCCCTCATTATAGACCTACCTAATTAATTTCCAGATCTTCTATAAATGTAAATCAAAATCATCCACGCGATGGCGCTACCACTTGTTGTTTCCTAAGTCATCTGCTTTGCACATAAAAGAAGAAATAATGAAGAATCAAACGAAGCCGAATCAACAAGGGAGATTTATTTCTTCAAAAGGCTCTAAATCACCAATTCCCTACATGTATCATCCTCCATAATGATTTTGCATGTAAACAGCAACCCTGGTCACCATGTCGAGTGTGTCAGGCATGTCCTCCGAAATCGCGGCAAAGCTACGATCGAGCGCGCCGTTGCATTCGAGCACATCCACGACCTTAGGCTTTGCCCGATTTATTTCCTCGTGATCTCTCTCTGTCGAAATATTGATGGCACTTGTTCAAATCGTCCTTGATCTTCTGGTACATGGAAAGGCATATCTCACAGCCTTTTCGCACTGATGGATCCGCAGTCCCGTCACGAACTTGAGCATAATTTTGGTAAATGAGATCCGCCTCGCTCATGGTCAATTCGATCGAGATGAGCGAAAGCAAGGGAACATCCGCTGAATTAGTGTGCGGATTGTTCTCCAAGAGGTTCGTGCACAAGTCGGGATTTTTCGCCGGGAGGCAAATGATATGTTTTGTATCTTGGGAAATTGCAATGGAAGAAGGTACAAAGAAGAAGAAGATGAGGAGTGATGAAGTGAGAATGGTAATAAGACATGCAAAATAAGATGAGGCCTTTTTGGCTGTCGACTGGATGGATAAATCAAGTACGCATATTGAGACATGTCTTAGCCAAAAAAGAAATATAAAAGAAAGAGATTCATTTGGACATGAATATGCAGCAATCAGTTCATTCCAATTGTGCAATTTTCATACCCCTATTTGGTTCGAAATTTCCGCAAACCAAGCTGCTCTCTTGCCAGCATTGAGAGATAATAACCAAGACTTCATTGAAATGAGGGAAAATTCCAAATAAGGATCCGAAGTGGACCAATTTTCTTAAATAAGGACCCGAAATTAACTGTGTCAGATAAAGACATGAAGTGGACCCATTGTCTCAAATAAGGACTCAAAGTGGTTGAATCAATTCCAAATAAGAAGCTGAGCTTGCTGGTCAACCAAATATTCACCGGCTATCAAACGTGTGACATTTCTAACGACTGGAGTTTGGGCAATTTTGTCAAAAAAATAATAAGGAAAATTAACAAATCCTAAAAAAAAAAAAAAAAAAAAAAACCCTAGGTTTTCTACGATCTCCCCGTTCCTTGTACCCATCCTCCGAAAGTCAAAGACCAAAGTTCTCCCCAGTCCTTATACCCATCCTCCACCAAAGTCAAACACCCAAATTCTCTGTCGGTTGAGGCACGAATTAAAAAACAAGAAGAAAACCATATGCTTCTTTCTTTGTTTGCGGAGACCCAACTTCTCCGCCGGTTGAGGCACGAATTAAAAAACAAGAAGAAAACCATATGCTTCTTTCTTTGTTTGCGGAGACCTAAATTCTTCGTCGGTCAAGCAAGGCGAGGAGCGACGAGAATCGAGTCATGATGATGACTGGGCAGCGATTTGGTTGAGGAATAGCGAGGGAGAAAAAAAAGAAAACGTAAACATTTAAATGAATAACCTAAACATAATTAATTTACCGACCAAAAAAAAAAAACTTAATTAATTTAGAATTTTTCATTTTTTTTCCAATCACAAATTTCTGACAAAGTTGCTCCTAATTTAATTGATGGAAAATGTCTGCCGGCAAGCTAAGGTCCTTAATAGAGATTAACTTGATCACTTCGGGTCCTTATTTGACACAAAATTCACTTCAGGTCATTCTTTGAAACAATGGGTTCATTTCGGGTCCTTATTTGACACAAAGTTCACTTTGGGTCTTTATTTGAGAAAATAGATTTACTTCAGGTCATTATTTGAAATTTTCCCTCGAAATGATGGATATTTCCAAGTAAATATAAATTATGAGGAAAATTTGTCAAATTTTTTTTTTTAAATATATTGCACTTTCATCAATTCAATCCTAAAATTTTAAATTTTGCCAATTGAGTCCATGCAACCATTTTAATTGAGAATTACTGAAGTGAATGCTGGCTGTTTTACATAACATGGCCGGCACTGACGATGACTTTTTTCAATAATAATTTAATAATTTAATAAATTTGCTATAGTTTTTTTGGTTTTTTTTCCCTTTCCTTTTCTTTATTTTTGTTTTTGCTTTTTGGATTGAGGGCCAAGATTGGATGAGGGCTCATGGCCCTCGTTGTTGTTGGTGAGGGCTTGCGGCCATCACTATTTTTGACAAGGACTTGGCAGCCCTTGCCCAATGCCCTAGCCGGCCACAACAATAATGCCATAGCCACAACACCCTCACTGACCAATTGAGGGTACGCGAGACCTTAGCCAAGTCCAATGAGGGTGTTGCAACTGTCAACAACCTCGAGCAAAGGCATTGTGACCCTCATCGGGTCTAAGCAAGGTTGAGGGGGGGGGGCATGCCCTCACTTTGGCTCGTGTAGGCCACGGCATCCTCACCTTGTGTTAGCAAGGGTCGCTCACCCATGCCATCCCTCAATCCATAGTACCAAAAAAAAAAAAAAAGATTAATGGAAAGAATAAAAACCATAAAGAATTAAAAAATCAAAAAAATATATTTAAAAATGTCACATCAATGGTGATTGTAACTGTCCTACACCAACCGTGACTATGACTGTAAAATAGTCACGGTCGGCATTCATTTCAACAATTTATGGTAAAAAATGGCTTCATGAACTCAATTAGCAAAATTGAAATGTTTAAGACTAAATTGATAAAAGTACAATAGATTTAAAAAAATTTGGATAATTTTCTCATTTTATGATACCTATTATATCTCGTATTATCATTAAAATTTTAGGATATAGTTTAATTAAGCAAAAGCATATCAAGAAGCTCAATGTTGGAAATAGAGGTTAAAATCTTAGCTTACTTAGGCTGAGTCATGAACAACAACTCTTAACGGCAACTCAATCAATTCTTTTCTAATAAAGAAATTGATCGAATTATATTATCTAATGCTTCGCTTTGATTAGATTGAACAACTATGGTCGACAAACATCGACCTTTTAAAAAAAAAAAGTAATTTTAACAATATTTTGTAGATAAATTTTGTGACGGCAGCAGCAAATGTTTGCTAAAGCCGATTTAAAAAATTCATTTACTAAATGATATGAAAGATTGTTATTGATTATTGAATATGACTTGACCACTTTACCAGAAATTAATTCTGCTTACTGTTCACAAAAAAGAAATAATTGCGTTTAAGAAGCTACATATGTGCAATGTGACTAATTTACTAACAAAATCCTTTTCCCAGCCAATTTACTAAGTCATCCAAAATACTCATTAGTAGAGTCCATTTATTTCACAAAAAATTAAAAATTTGAAACACTTTCCTAAAAATGATCGTTTGTATCGCTTACAAAAATGAATGCACCAAAAATAAATTTCATTGTCCATGAAAATATTCATACATAAATTGTCGTTGATAGTGAAAAAAATTTTCATTAGCTAATTATTTTAAACAGTACAAATAATCATTAATAAACATGTTTTCTAAATCATTCGGTGAAATAAAACAAGCCTAATTTGATTGTCAATTACATTTCTAGCCCCGAATTAATCAAAACTATTTGCATCTTTTCACTTCAAAGTTGTGAATGTTTACCTTTACCTTTAACTCCTCTTATGTATTGTTTCCCCCCACAAATCACAACAATAGAAAGCAATTTTTGTCACATATGACATCTTTGAATGCTGTAAAATAGGCTATTGGGACAAAATTGTTTCATCTTACTTACGAATTCAGAAGGAGATGATGAAAACATCACACGTGGAAATTGACTAGAGGGGCACTCAAATTCAATAATTGTAGCTGTAACCTATAAGGACCAACTTCTGACTCAAATTCGATACTTTGGGCCGGAGCCCGCATAACTTTAAATCGCGAATTATTAATAGTTGAGATTGGTGCCACTCTTTAACTGGTACATTACCTCACATTCTCTTTGCGACGTGGGATTCAGTTCATTCTTGTCCCATCAGCGTTTTCATGAGGCGTGTTACTGATTCATCGTTCTTGGAGTTGGTCAAATAAAATATAGTGGTAAAAGACCGCATTCGTTCCCATCTTCTCGTCCCCCGTTCTTCATCTTCCAAGGTGGCGATTCATTGAACTTGGACTTTGCTCTCTCTCTCTCTCTCTCTCTCTCTCAAAAGGGGCGACTTCGCAACTTTAATGAAGTGCAAAATAGAAAAACAAGTTTTAATACTTCATATTACAGCGTGGCTATAGTTCAAGTCACATTCGAGGTTTTCTAGGGTTATATAAGGACCATCGTCTTCTTCTCTGCTTGTCAAGACGCCAAAAGAAAGGCAAGCTTCAACCTCTGGTGTTTCAAGATCACTCTGATCTTTCAGTAGCGAGAAAATGGCAAACGAATCTCTGGCGAGTCCGCTGTCAAACATGATGTGGGGGCAGCAAGAAGACTACTATCCGAGCGAGATTGATGAACCGAGGCGGTCTTTCCTCAGCGAGCACACCCGGAGAAGCGATGCCAGCGTGATCACTTTACCGGTCCCGGGGACTGCAACCCTGATGCCGGCGAGGTTCTCAGCCGCGTCATCCCTGGATGTGGGGAGGAAGATAGAGAATGCGTCGCCGGAGACCGCAAGGCACGTGGCGTTAAGGATGTACAAGAGCTTGAAGAGGCACGGGTTGAGGAGCGAAGCCAGAAGAGCGTTCACCAGAGAAGTAGAAGGCGACGTGATCTCCGAAGTGGAGGAGATCAAGAACGAAGGAGATGAGGGTGTGAGGAGGAAGTCAGAGGAGCTTCTGGGAATGGAGTACTTGCTGAAGGATGGTTTCGTGAGTTATCTGCGGGACATGGCCAAGATCACACCCCCAATCCCTCAGCAGGTAAAATGCCACGTGACTCTCTTTATATTCTCTAACGTGCCGTCTATAAACCATGGAATGCCATTCAGTCTCGTCCGGGCAATCTCTGCGACAGTTCATATACTCAACTTAAATGAGAACGTCGATAGGATATAAATCGGGATGAGTGTTAAAAAAGTCTTAAACCTTTTGTATTTGTACAAATTTATTTCTAAATATTTTTACGTTATGCCAATTTAGTCTTCTCTGGGCAATTTTGCTTACTGGATGTCGGCCTGCTAACGTGGTCTGATAGGCGCTAACGTAAATAACTTTTAATAATATTTTAATATTTTTAATATTTTGATTTTTAATTCTTCTTTTTTAATTTTTATTTTCTTCTTCTCCTCCTCCTTCCTCCAGTTGGTCGCCCGGGCGACCGCCTGCAGGTGACGGTCGAGGTCGAGGTCGAGGTTGAGGTCGACCTCGCCGGCCACCTTGTCGGTGGCCGTGAGGGTGGCCTCGCCCATGGCCGGCAAGGCTCGCCTGCTTATGGCTAGCGAGGTTTGCCCACCCGTTGCCATGGGCAAGGCTCGACCCTTGCCAGATCCGGCGTGAGCCTTACCCACCCAACGCGAGGCTGCCCTTGAGGCCTGGGCGGCGAAGCTCGCCCTTGTCGGCTCTGGTGAGGGTTGAGCCTCGCCCATGGCCGGCGAGGGTGAGCCTCGCCAGCTCGGTGCGAGGCCAGTTTGAGGCCGCGAGGGCAACCTTGTGCCGAGCTGGCAAGGTTCGCATTCACTAGCCATGGGCAAGGCTCGACCCTCGCTAGATTCGACGAGGTGAGCCTTGCCCATGGCAGCACCGTGCGGATAGCCTCACCGCCATGGGCGAGGCTGCCCTCGCGGCCACTAGCGAGGCCGTCGCCTCTGGCTGGTCGCCGAGGTCCGGCGATCGGCTAGAACCGGTTGGCGTTCAGTCAGCAAAATCCGATTAAAATTAGTCGGAAATGTCTGAATTACTAAATTGGCACAAAAAAAGATTTAGAACTAAATTGACAGAAATACAAAAGATTTAAGACTTTTTTAATATTTTTTTCCATATAAATCAAGAAGAATCAAGAGGCGATCTCGGCCGCCCTTTTTCGGAATTCAACTGCGCAAATTCTATTACACGCTAAGAACTTCATCGAAAAGCACAATATGTCTTGTCGCCGACCTAAGGAAAATTTAATATATGAGCATGAAATTATGATCACAGCATATTCATGTGATGCCATATCTGTGGAATCTTAGTTGTTTCTTGGCCGGAGCTCCTCGTTTTGTCCTTTTTCTCTTCCTGATAGTGACAGATATTTCCTTACCGGGCCCCAGGCTTTGACACAACTTTTTTTAATCCTTCAATTGACAATATCAAATACAATAAGTGATTCATGCTCCAGTTGACCCTAGTTTTAACTGTCTTCACCTATCCTTGCAAATGGCCGGCCACGCATTCATACGTTATAAATGAAAATGTAACATTGTCTGTTAGCCAAAATAACACAAAACTGTGACTGTCGATGGCCATGTAATTTTCCATTTAAACTTTGCATAGTAAGCTAATGATCATTCCTGATTACACACAAGGTGGACCCAAAGTGAGAATGTGATTACGATAACAGAACATAATCGCCGGAAACAGAACATGAATGTAAAGTAAACATGAATCTGTCCAACGATTCATTGACGTAAGCAACTTCTTATGGTTTTAGCAAAAATTGAACTGTCTTGCAGGTGGTTCGGTTCTCTGGCATTAAATATTCTAGAAACTGTCAAATCTCCTCGGGAGGATATGAAACCTTCGGGAATAAATTGATGGGATGTTTCCTTTGGCCGATCAAGACTATACTTAAAAGAAAAAGCTCGATACAGATGCAGATCCTAGAGGGAGTGGATGGATACATCATGCCGAGCTCGATGACTCTATTACTAGGACCTCCGGGTAGATGAAAATTTCCTCTAATACTGCAATGATACCTATCGAATGATAAATCTGAAGAGGCCACCTCTCAACCAATAAGTCAAGTAATGTCAATAATAGCAAACATTTCTGTCGAGTGATGATCCATTTGATATATAATTTTGCAGGAAGTGGAAAGAGCACCCTCCTAGAAATCCTAGCAGGCAAAGCTAAAGTAACTCCTAACTCGAGCTTGGAAGGCTCGGTGATGTATAACGACAAATCTGTTACTGATGTATGCTGTAGCAGATTCATTGCATATGTCAATGGCCAACTTAACAAGTGAGTCCACTATCGCCCAAATACCTTCATTCTGTGTAGATTAGACAAGGCTTACGCTTGGAATTTTGTCTAATCTCAGATAAGCACATGGTCACGCCCTGATTTAATTAACAGCATTTTCTCTAATTGTAAGCCTCAACACCTTTTTGGTAAATCTTCAGGCACATTCCAATTTTATCGGTTAGAGAGACACTCGAGTTTGCAAGGGATTGTACCCAGGGTCTGCAGCCAGAGAACTTCACTCCTCAGATGAGGAAATTCTTTGCACATGCACTTGTGGAAGGACAAGATCCATTCTTGGAGTATGTTTTAGCAATTTTAGGTTTGAAGGAAGTTGAGCACAAACTCACCGGAGAAGGCTTCTCTGATTTCGATTGCCAGAAGCTCACAACGGCTGAATTGGCACTCGGAACATACTCTGTCATGATTTATGACCAACCATTTCCTAGTTCTGATCTTGCAGCCACCTACAACCTAGTCGACACCCTACGCACCATCAGCAGAATTCAGCATTCATCTGCAATTATGTCGTTGATCCAACTCTCCCAAGAAATATTCGATCTTTTTGACCGAGTTATACTGCTCAGCGATGGCCATGTTATCTTCCAAGGTACTCGCCAGGATGCCATCCCATACTTCACAAAACTCGGGTTAGTATGCAGATGAGTTTTGGGTGTACGGTTAAATGTTGTGATGATTTTTGCTAACGTAGAGCCAACATATTGACACGATGTGCAGGTACACAAAACCATTGCATGTGGAATCAAATGAGTTTCTTGAAGACATAGCAGCCGGAGATGGGTCCAAGTATATGGCACTGGGAGCAACATCCTCGACTTTAGAGGAGCTTATTGAGTGCTACAACGCTTCAGATCACTACAAGGACATACTGAGGATTGTGCATGGAGATGAGGTAAAGCATACCTATTGGGTAGACAGCGAGGCGGGACTTGGGTTGACTTTCAAGACACCATCCAAGTACCATTGTGCAGTTGATGCACAGCCAAGAAAAGAGACAAGTGAGCAGCTCTGAATGTTGCGAAACATGACTATTAGTCTGTTCATGCCAATAAAATCCATATCAGCCAATTTAAGCGGCCAAAGTCATTTATCGACATTTGACGAACCCTAAGATGTGGGTGACTATTGTTACTTTGCTGCAGAATTGGTGGTTGCCAAGCTATCAAGCAAAATAATGCATTTAGGGGGAATAGAAAGCACCGGGAGAGTTCAGGTTGGGGATGTGGTGACCGCAATATCCATAAACAATGATGAAACGCAATATCTCTCAGTTGGACCCCAGAGGCCACAACATGAGCGAGCCTCACACGTATACGCCATGCTAATGCAGGCGAGAGGGTATATTCGTCTCCAAGTTGAGCGTTACAAAGAAGAGGTATGAGAGACACCTTTTGCGACTACAGCTTTTTGGTCTTCTTTCCTGAGAGCCTCAGTGTGCAATAAGATAAATTTGATAAAAAAAATAGTGTCATGAATAGGATGCAAAGAGATGCTTGAGAAAGTTGAGCATGATATAAAGAAAGAAAATGACTAGCCTGGTCATAACAGCTAATAATTTCTCATCGTGTAGGAAGATGAGAACCAAGCTCAATTGAAGCAATTCCGGAGGCCATTCGTCCAGACGTGGTGGGAGTCTACTCAAACACTCATCAAGAGGCAAATCAAGATCACAAAGAGGCTTCATGCTATAATCAAATTGAGGCTTTTCCAGGTCACAAACTTATGCTATCATAAGATCCTAAGTTTAACTACCTCAAGGAACATGTTTAAGTGCATACATCCTCAACAAAACTCATAAGATCCTAAGTTTAACTACCTCAAGGAACATGTTTAAGTGCATACATCCTCAACAAAACTCAGAGAGCCAAGTTCGCAGAATGATAGAAATTATATGAGATCCACTTTTTGCGTGAAGTTTGCTCCATTCAAGAAATGAGTGGCACATACGTTAATTTTGCAGGCAATTGTACTGGGCTTATTTGCGGGAACACTATTCTACAAGCTTGGCGGCAATTACAACCAACAGCATATGAACTCAGTAAGGTCCCTCGGATTTGTATCTACCATTACCATTATCCTCATAAATTGGGTGCAGCTTCCTCTCTATATGCTCCAGAGGCCAATATTCTACAAGCACAAGGGTCAGAGATTTTACAGGGTCTCCTCATATGTCGTTGCCCATTGCGTAGTCAACCTACCGCAGACCCTAATAGAAGTAACCCACCTAGTTTGTTTCCTCTTTCAATTAAGTATAGTCGAGAATCGAGAAAAACTCCAACATATCTATTACTTTGTGCAGGCAATAGCATATACGATAAGTGTCTATTTTCTAGCTGGGCTATCATCAACAGGAAATGGAGCACCATTTTTCCAGTATTTGCTACTCCTATTTTTGGTTGCTTATCTTGGGTCATCGATAATTTTCTTTCTCAGTGCAATTTCTGCAATCCCAGAAGTTGGGAATGCCTTGGCAGGTATAATCATCTCCTTAAGGATCAGAATCCCAATGCTTTTTCATTGAGAATTAGATGAAAAGCGTACAAAATAATGAGGTCATTTTGCATTGTTCAACCTAATCCTGCATCAACTTAAAAGCTCACAAAAATTGCATCTTTTTGACAGGTCTCCTAGTTTCAATCTTCCTGCTGTTCAGTGGTTTTGTGATTTTCCCATCAATGTGCCCATATACTGGAAATGGCTAGTCCACGCAAACCCAATCCACTGGGCCAACGTCTTATTTTGCAAGATTCAATTTGAAAATGACTATCAAGATCCTTGCTCCAGCTACCAACTTGCCTGCTGTGATCAATTCCCTAACATGACCGTTGGAAAAGCATACCTCAAATATTATCAGCTGTCTGAAGATGTTGAAAACCCCTGGCTCCCTTATGTCGTTCTTATTGGGTGGACTTTCATTGCCAACTTCCTCGGATTACTAGGACTAAAGAAGATAGAATTCACAGAAACTAGCCAATCCTTACCCTCTATCAGATCGTCCCCAACAATCAGCAACTATAAAGAGGACATGGAGAGGGAGTTTCAGTCACTGGAAAGTTACAATGAAAAAACCAATAGTTTCGAAGCTTCTCAATATTCTGGACGACAAAGAGATGGAAACATAAGGGACAACGGCCGAGTTGAAGAATGGATAGAGCAGTTCAGGGTCGATATGGAGAAGAATGGACTAGGCATTTCAGTAGAGCCAATAACTCTCCTTTTTGAGGATCTATCATTCATGAGGTGTATCTTATCCCCTTGGAATTTTCCTTTTACGTATTCCCATGCTATGTTGACTGTATAAGTTTATATTTGCTTGCTTTACCCATTTGCACACTATCTAATACCCTACTCTCCCTAAATAAGGTACGATGAAGACATGACAGAAGGCACTTCAATTTTTAGCAACATCACGGGTTACGCTAGGCCTAGAAACATGCTTGCCTTGATGGGTGGTTCCAAAGGAAGTAAATCTACTCTTCTGAAATGCCTGGCTGGGAGGGCACCTTCAATGGGTAGCCTCGAAGGCAACCTCCAGGCAAAATGTTGGGACAAGGGTCCTGCTTATTCTAGACTTATTGGCTATGTAGAGAAGCTTGATGCACACCAACCTTATCTCTCAGTGCGTGAGACCCTTCATTTCAGTGCTGCACTCCGTCTCAGTCAAACAATCAGTTCGTCTAATCGTCGCATCCATGTGGAGCTAGTCCTTGACCAACTTGATCTATTGCCTTATTCGAATCAACTAGTTGGTTCCCTTCGTGATGCTACTGGAAAAACATTTGAGATAGCCAAAAAGATAACCATTGCTGTTGAACTCGCTGCTAATCCAAGTATTCTCTTTCTCGAAGAACCGGTATCAGGACTGGACAGCAGAGGTACAGCAAGAATCCTCAATATTCTTTCTCAAGTTTCCAATTCAGGGCGTGTAATTATCGCCACTTTAGCACACCCTAATGCCTGCACACTTGATTTCTTCGACTTGGCCCTAATTCTGACACATGAAGGGCAGCAAGCGTACTTTGGCCCAATAGGACCCGACTGCAGTGACCTGCTAGGTTATTTCTTATCAGTTACAAAAGTTCCCCATGATTCCATGAGAGCAAATCCAGTTGGTTTTGTCATGGCAACTCTTGGAGTAGGCATAAAAAAGAGAACGACACCACCAATAAACTTTGCAGGGGCCTACCAAGCTAGTTCCCTGCATGAAATAAACAACAGAGAAATCTACAGTATAAAGAGTTTAACTGAGGATAGGAATTACATGGTTTCCTCTTCTGTTTATCCTGCTCCATACACACTGCAAGCCATGATGGTACTACTCAGAACTCAAAGATTTCTGTGGAGAAATGTACGGTACACATATGGTAGACTTACTGGGTGCATCATGACTGGTCTTCTCATGGGCTCCCTATATTGGAAGATTGAATATGAGGAATTAATTGGCATGACTTCACGCTCCCTCTATATATATAGTCAAGTAATTCTCCTAGGAATCGTATCAGCAAATAATGTCATCTCTCAGATTGGCACAGACAGGTTAGTGTACTTTAGAGAGAAGAGAGCAGGGATGTACCATCCTATCTTTTATCCTCTGTCATGGGCACTGGGAGAAATTCCATACTTCTTCATTGCAACACTTGCAGTAGTGGGAATTGGGAATGGTATGGCAGGAATTGGAACTGGTTCCATCCATGAGTTCATGATGTACTGGACTGTGCTCTTTGTGTTCACAATTTGCGTGACATACTTCGGAATGATGATTACTTTCCTAGCCCCAGTGCCTACACTAGCTGCATTTGCTGTGTCGACTGTGACATCACTGTGGATTTCGGCTTCTGGAGTAGTTGTTGTGCTACCAGACATAAGGTTCTACCGGTGGCTGTATTGGAGCAACCCTTTCCAATATGCTATGGACATGATGACTTCAATCAGTTTCTACTGCAATACAAAAGCATGTGTATCAGAATGCAGTTGCCCAAAATTATCAGACGGTTCTTATGTATGGGATAAATTGGCCTCCTCGAGGAGTTTGAGCTATGACAGGATAGGAATCGACATGCTCATCTTGTCTGCAATGTCCCTCTTATTTGCTTGCCTGGCTTTTCTCTTCTTTGTCGTTCTAAAGCACAACTTGCCCCCTCAAACATAGCTATGGTTTCTGCACATCATCCGGGCATCATAAGGGTGCTTGAGAAGTGTATGGCTGGGGACAGATGTAACCGAGCATCTAGATGTTCTGTTTTTTTTTTTTTTTTTTTTTTTCTCTCTCTCTCTTTTCTCTTTTTTACCTTGATAAATAAAGTGCAATATCTCTAAACAAGGTGATGCCAAACAAATTTTCACAATACTTTACCACGTCATAATCACATCTATATGATACAAATGAGTAGGTTGCACACTTTCAGCGATCTCAAGTAAGCTACTATTACAAACTAACTGAAGCTAGCCATCGGAAAGTTCTGCATTCGTCAATGAGAATTGAGGACTATGGAGTGTACAAAGCCAATTGTTGCAACCAAAATTTCGGGTGTGAACCACCTAGGGTTTGGCTAATAGATTACTAAGTCTAACTTAGCTCGAGCTTTCCCAAGCCCAAACAAATTCGCAACTTAATGTTCAAGTTTTTAACATGCAAGTGGATTTTGATTTTATCTAGTATTTGCCACTAATCAGCTTATGGTAGGTCAATTAGACACCTAAGTAAAGTAACGGGAGTTTTACTTTACTCCTATGAACCACAGATTATGGGTACAGGGACTTGGTCACACTAGATTTTTCTAATGCCCTTTTGGTACCATTCTTTTATTTTCAAAAATGTTTTTTTTTTGCAGGCAATTTAAATTGATTTTAAATCTATTTCTCTAACATGTGAGGTGATGCGCAATCCACTAATTTAACACTCAGATAAGTAATAAATAAATTGTAAAAACTTACCTCAAAGCAACGAAAGCATCAAAGCAACGAAAGATCTGTAATGTTAAACTAAAATCCACATCAACAACCTTAGATATGATTTCTAATTAACACACGATTTTTTTTTTCACTTAATTAATGGAAATCAATGCAATATTTAACTAAATGACCTAATTCCAATGACATGTTAAAATTACCTAACTAGATTAAGATCCTATTTAATTTATATTAGGAATTAGGTTGAGCTAAATCCTAATTTAAACTAAAACATTATCTTAACCTAAATAATCCTAAAATGCAATATATCTTGAAAATACCTAAACTTATAATAAATTAATAGAAAATATTATATAAAATTAAACTAAGTGCAATTTAACAATAATATGCAATGCCGTACAAAATATGCCATAATTACACATGACATATGTATGATGATTTTTTGTTGTTTTTTTAATTAATTTTCGAAATTAATAATTGCCAAATAATTAAACATGCAATCCAAATTAAAATCTAGCAACCTAAATTGATTGATTTGAATTTTTTTATTTTTTTGTTTCGAAAATTCATGATAAATAATAGAATGCTTAGCCTAAATGTGCAAATAACACTAAAACATGCAATATTCTAACTTAGACATATTTCAAGATATAATCAAGTCCATTCAAAATTACCGAAAAAATATCATACATTGTTCAGATCAAAGGATAATATTTTGCTAGTAAAATCGATAAATTGATCTTAAGTCTTAAAGATCAAAATATCGATTTTATTCACACTTGATTAATTATTTCATCTAAAGCCTTATAGATGAAATAAAAAACCCTAGCGCGGTTGCAAATTAGATGATATATTGGGATTTCCAATTATGCATAAATAGGTATTTCAATTAAAAAAAATAACATGTAAAGAGATAATAAAAAATAATAAAAGAAAGAAAACCTAAACTTGCCTAATAAAATAAAGCAAAAATACCTAATTTAATTCTCTTTTCTTTTCTCTTTTTTTTTTTTTTTAAAAGAACTTTGCCCGCCGGTTTTGAGGGGAGCTGGCCGGCGAGAGAGAGGGAGTCGCCGGCTAGGGTTCCGGTGAGATTCCAGGGGCGGCACGACGGCGGCGCGGCACCAGGGGCTTCGGGATCGGCACGGAGCGGCGCGGCAAGATCGGGATGGCGTAGAGCTGCGGGCTTCGGCTCCGGGCAGCAGGGCGTTGGGTTGAGCAGGGACGCCGGTCGGACGGCCTGAGGACGGAATCGCGGCAGGAACGGCGGCTTCTGGCTTCTGGTTGCAGCGGCGGTGGAGAGGCGTCAGATCTCGCGAGTTGCAGCGGGGGCGAAGCTCGACTCAGATCCACCGGCGTCGGGTCACGGCTGGAGCACGAGACGTCGAGCGCTGGGTCGCGGACAGCAGCGGCGTCGCGGGCCGGCGCGGGCTTCAGAGGCGATGGCGCTCGGAGACGAGACGGGGGGAAGCGGCGGTGGCGCGAAGGTGGCTGGCGGAGGCGGCGCCAGCGTCGGCTGGTGCGGCCGCGGGGCCGGCGCGGCCGGGGGGCTCCTCCCGAGGAAGATGAACAGTCGCGGTCCCCCTTTTTCTTTTTTTTTCTTTTTTTCTCTCTCTCTCACGTCACTCACGTCACTTCTCTTATTTTCCTTTTTTTTTTTTCTCTCTCTCCTGAAACCGAAGAAGGTCCTCCCTTTTGCTCCAAATTTTTCGAAATTCCTCCCCCACCCTCGTCCGTACGTGCACAGCACCTAGGAGAAAAAGTTAGGTCTTTAAAGCGTATTTGTTTCCAATTTTACTCGTGCATAATTTTCTGAATATATTATTGCACCACACGTGATATTTTCTTTTGTATTTTTCACATATTCTTTCCAAAAATTTTCTTTTTGCTCGAAAATACATCCTTTAGTGTATATTCCTAAATATGTGAAAAATCTCAGTTGAATATGTGAAAAGTTTTGCGTTCGCCGACAGTCCAATAAAATAAATAAATGCTCCTAAACTATATGTCGTGCAATTTTTATTTTATATATATTTTTTTGGTACAAAATTAATCCATTTTTTATGCAAAAATTTAGGTGTCAACACCAATCCTACAGTTTTATTGCTTGAAGTGTATGTGGCTTGATAAACCTAGGCTGCCTATCCATGCCCCAACTACAGAGGCATTGAATCTCTTATTGTGAATACTCAAACTGGGAATAGTTGACCAACATCAAGCTAAAGGAGTTGTCGTCTCCTTTCACCGATTGACTTGCCAACCAACATAATCATGCATTTTTTCCTGTAGTACTTCTGGAACCTACACTTCCATTCCAATCAACAGTATTGAGCTTTGGAGGAAAAATTGCACTTTTCTTTATCAGTTTTTGTGGGACATCTTCCAACTCTACCAATCGGAGATTCCATTCTGAACGTAAAATACAAATGATCTCAAGTCTCAATTATCTCCCAACAAAAAAAGAAACAAATAAAAAGAGACTTTGATTTACTATGACAATGATTTGACAATTTCATCATGGACATGTCAAACAGAAGGCAACTTTGGTCCTGTTTGGACGAAGTGATACAGTAAAACAGCTATCTAACAACAAAGCTGCACATGGAAAAGAGCATAAAATAAGAATAAGACACACAAGACATGAGAAATGATAACTTAAAATAGAGAAACAACAGTCATTATTGGTACACTTCACATTAGATTACAACCCTACAGAGGGACATTGCTTCTTAGCGTGCTCTGGGATCAACTTCAACAACACCTCAGATGGCACTCCTTTCAGTTCTGGGTAGAAGCAACAAAAGCACTCAATGAGAATATAGCACCACATTAAGGAAAAAGTCAGATTGATTGAAGAAAAGACCGTCAAATCATTAGATTTAAACTTGAACAGTGGCAGAAGAAATTGTCCATTTGGCAAGCAGGCATTGGGATCGCGTAACTCATCGAAGAAAGGATGGATTAAGGCATCCAGCCGCAAAGTATGTATAGAGTTACTCATCATCTAGGATCTTCTCCTCGACAACAAAAAAAGAAGCCAGCCTCATGGAATAGGTTAATACCCTGAAGGATTAATTGGGAGACAATCCAATATCTAATATTAGTCTCAATCCCCATAAAGGAATAGAAGCAACTTCATTGTGTTTACATGCAACTGAAGCAGAAATGGGTACACTTAGATTAAAGATATCTAAGTGGACAATGAGAGGGTTGAGGTATACGTCTCAGATCATCTAAACTAAATGTGTATTAATACAGCATAACATGAGATACCATTGTATTTTTATCCCAGGAAGAACCACTCTATTACTGCATGCTCTGAGACATCATTCTATTTCTCTCCAAGGACTATGCTTAGCTATGGACCAGATGCAGAACCAGGAGACAGTACGAGTTTACTAATGCCACTTATCCATGGACATGGGGTTACTCATCACCGGAATAGCTGATGTCAGATACACATCTTCGGAAAGAGCAAGCTGCTGCAATCAACTAAGTTTGAAGTTCTATCCATCTCCTTTAACTGGGTCTTTGTCACAACTAGTTTTGCACTTGCCAACACTTTCCCATTCTGTTCTGTTTTAGTTATCAGAACGCTTTCCTCTTGCAAAATTTCTATTGACACCCAAGTCCAAATTGATTCTGGTTTTTATCCCGAGGTCCCCCACCACGCCCCCATCCCCCCCCCTCCCCCCCCCCCCAAAAAAAAAAAAAAAGAAAAGAGCTAAATAAACAGATACTCAAAGCTGTGCACCGTAGGTTCGGAGAATAGTGGAGTAACCTTGAAACCAGTTCAACAGCTTCAGGAGGCATGCATTTGTGAATATCTGACAAACAAAAGAAAAGTAAAGATCGTATGAATATGAACAATCTGGCAGAGTACAGACTACAGTAAGTCCACATACCTTGTGCCATGGGTGAGCTTTTATCTGGGGGAATTTGAACTCCGTATAATAAGGATTCATGCACTTGATTTCTTCTCTAGTTGGGGTGCCTAGAACCTGCATAACACAATTCCAAGACTCAAAGGGAAAACTGATGCCTCAACCAAATGCAGACCAAAAGTATATTAGGGTTCTTCAAATGCATGTGAAGTTTGACTACTGAAATAGAAGAAAACTCCAGCACCTTGATAATCTCAACCAGCTGATCCAGTCCACTCTCCAGGAAACAGAGGCTGCAACCAAGTTAGTGATACAACTAAAATTCCTAGCAAATTTGAATTGCATAGAGAACAGAAATGGAACATGAAAAGACGTAGTAACTCAGCCGGTACGCAGCCAGCAGACCACATGTCAATAGCCATTGTATATTCAATTGCTCCAAAAATAAGCTCAGGAGCCTATAGTACCTCAAGCAGATGCACGATATATTTGGCTCCCTTTTACCTATGAAAAAAACAACACAGCATAAATTTTTTTATACCAGGCAAAGGAGGGGACATACTAGTCGCCTATTGAATAGCAGGTATGTACCAATACTTTAGCACTTCCAAAATCACATAGCTTGACCTGGTGGGTATGAGGATTTACCTGCAGATGCAATGAAGGAATTATTTTAACGATTACAGAGCCAAATGAAATATTTCTTAAAGCACCCTCCTTTGATTCTTAATGAGGACACACGATGATACAATACAACCAGAGAAGAACTGTCGCTCCAAATGCATCTCTTTCTTCGATGATGAAGGAACTCAGACAAGAGACCCAATGTACACTTCCCAAATGCCAAGCCAGGATTAAGCACTTTAGGGCATCAACATTGCACTAGCTGATGAACTCACTAAGAGATTTTGAGGTTTCATGTCCCAATGGCACGCTCTGATACTGCGGTGAATGTATGAGAATGCCCTGAAGATCTTCCGCAATTAAAGAACAGGAACATACATCAGCTGTTGGAGATACAGTTGTGCCTTAGTTGATATGGTGAAGATATCGTCGATATCACTCATTTCATAAGTTTGTCCTTGATTGATTTATTGGGATATTGTATATCGGAAATTGATCTTTTCATATTTTTGTATATTTCCCTCTAAGATTAATTACACTATATGTACTATAAATAGGTGTCTACTCGTACAGTTCAATATGTGAAAACAATACAAATATATTATCCCAGTCTTCCTCCTCCTAGCTTTCCATCTAACACATATTCTTACATGGCATCAGAGCGACCAAAACAAGCTTCTGCAAACTGTTCCTTAGCCTGCAAAATTAAAAATGCCTAGGAATCATAATTTGAAGCCCGGTACATCAAACAAACCCGAAGATTCCACCAATGATCCTCCTTCGTATCCACACCTGGACGTATCCAATGTTACCCAAGAAGACCAGACGGAGGTAGGTCAAATTAGGCAACCAGACCCAGCTCAGTCCCGTGTAGGGCAGTTCTTCCCAAGATTAGATCTAACGCAAGCCCATCAGGGACAATATTTTTCGGGCCCATACGTCCACTGGTCCCTGCCCAGTTTCAGCCCATTCAGGGCCAGACGATTCCACCAAGCGCAGCTCAAACGAGCTCTGTGGAGAATAGAAGGAAGCCCATATCCTGCTAACGAGCCCAACCCGGTCCCTGAACCAGGTTGGCGTTTCCCAAACCAAATCGGATTGGGTCCGTCGGGTTTTGGGGCAAACCCACCATCGGTTTACAGCCCTTGTTTCTTCTCTTTTGCAGGTACCACCGGTGGCCGGAACCCAGCAATCCCTCTACACCTCTGCCGTCAACAGCCCAAAATTGCACCTCATTATGCTACAACTCTTGGGACCGGAAACTTATTATCCGATTGGTCCTGAGAGCTTCGGTGTGCCCTAATTACCAAAGATAAAGATGGATTTATAGATGGAACAATACCAATTCCGTTTGACGAGCGGCTTGCATAATACTGGAGGAAATGCAACCAACTCATCCAGACATAAATTCGCAACTACCTCACCCTGGAGGTTGCCATCGAACTACCTGATTGAGGACACAAAAAAATTTGGAAGAACATTAAGAGAAATGTACGGCAAACTTGATAAGGCAAAGATTTTTGGGATAACTCAAGCCTCATCGAAATTAAAATAGGGTAACCTCTCGGTCACTATCGTCTTCAACTGATTATCATCCCATTGGAATGAGCTTGAGATGACAAAAGAAAAACTTAAGGGTCCAAAGACTACACTAGCACAATATTGAGCAATCAAGGAACGAGATAAGGTAACTAAATTGCTACTCATACTAAACGAAATCTATTTACCTTTCCGGAGCCAAATTCTCACCATGGATCCTGTACCATCGCTTGGACGAATTTATCAACTAGTTATGCAAGAGGAGTGTCAACGTCTCGCTTCCACAGAGTACTTGAAGGTTGGCGAAGGAGACATAGGAGCGGCAACGTGCCGCCGCGAGGTCCAGCCATGGAGGTCTTCCTCACTCGAGCATAATGCTAGAATTCTCGAGAGGAAGATGACCTCTCCTCTTCATTTAGGACGAACGGACATGATTTAATCGTGTCCCTAAGATCGGACGGTCCAGGGCACATTTGAGGCTTAATGCAGATGAACGGTCGAGATTTGACCGTGGGATCAAACGATCTAGGACAAATGGCACGATTTGACGATGCATCCTTCATCCTAGCCGCACCTAGATTAGATGGCATGTGTCACACCACATTAGCAATTGCATGGAAGTCATCCAATGGTTGAGATTTGGCCATGTCATCCAAATCTCATTAACGTCTAGGTCAAAGTGCCTATTTTTCTTACCCATTTGTACCATTTTACTCAGAGTACATCACGCGCTAATGATGCTTTTGCATTGTTACATATCGATATTTAGGGGGCATATCATACACCACAACTATGATGGATCTCAATTCTTTATCACAATTGTGGACGACTATTATCGTGCAACTTGAGTTTTCCTCATGCAATCCAAAACCCAAGTTCTTTCTCATCTCAAAATTTTTCTTGTCTTGATAAAGAATCAATTCCACAAAATTGTCCAATGAATTCATAATTACAATGCCCATGATTTTTTCAATCATGAATGTGCATCCTTTTTTATATCGATGCAATCTTCAAGAAAGTTCCTATGCCTACACACCTAAACAAAATGGGATTGTCAAGAGAAAACATCGTCATATTTTAGAGGTGCTCAAATACCAAGCTTCCATCCTTGAAACATTCTTGGAGAGATTGTGTGGTCACTACAACCTATTTAATCAATTGAATGCCATCTCGGATCCTAAATGGACTAACTCCTTTAGAGCTACTTTTTCGTAAGAAACCAGATATTTGTCACTGCGTGTCTTTGGATGCTTATGTTATGTTTCTACCGTGAGCTCTTGGGACAAATTGGGTCCCATGCTTTTAAGTGCATATTTATGGGATATTCTACTCTTTAGAAGGGATATTTGGTGCTTGATCCATTGACTAGATGATTTTTTGTTAATAGGGATGTTATTTTTCATGAAGATATTTTCCCTTTTAAAGATGAAATACCTTCAAAAAGGCAAATGAAGAAACTGACAATAAGCGTCTATTCTTAAGTGAAGAAGACTTGTTACCTTCACAGCTTATTATGGTTCCCCATATGGCAACTCTTGCATCTAGAATTGATTCCAAACCATCATTGGAAGTGAACAGGGTGACATCAACTCCATTATCAGAGGATTCTGTGGTTTCCCCTTCATGCCTCTCATGGGTCACCCAACTAGTCTAATGTTGCAACCCCTCGATGTTCAGGCCATTCAACATGACCACCCACATGAACGGAGGACTATATTTGTTCTACCTCAAAATCATTTAGTACACAATATCCTATCTCCTCTTATGTCAACTTTACTCATTTATCACCATAACATCATTGTTGTATCAATAAGATATTTGAGAAACAGGAACCATCCCCATACAATGAGGTTGCTTAAGATCCCCATTGGCAACAAGCCATGATAGATGAAAAACAAGCCCTCATGGAGACTCGGGATTTTGTTCCTTTACCACCCCATTGGTAAACCATTGGCTGTAAATGGGTATACAAAATCAAATACAAGGCAGATGGTTCCATTGAACAATTTAAGGCTAGGCTAGTGGCCAAAGGGTTTACACAATGATAGTGTTTTGATTATTAAGAGACATTTTCACCGTGGTTAAAGAAGTCACTGTTCATTCCTTTCTGTCCGTTGCTCCTCTTTGTGATTGGCCTCTACATTAGATGGATGTTCATAATGCTTTCCTTCATGGGGATCTTGAAGAGTAAATTTACATGGATCTTCCATCGGGATTATGGAGATATGAAAAGAATCGAGTATGTCGTCTCTGTAAATCCCTATATGGACTCAAATAGGCATCTCCTCAATGGTACGCAAAATTTAACAATGCACTCACAACAGCAAAGTTCAAGCAATCAAGACACAATTATGCCTTATTCACATGGAGTCTAGGTACATCATTCATTTACTTGCTGATATATGTTGATGATATATTGATTATGGGGAATGATGAATCTTCCATTAAAGAATTTAAGTACCTGCACTCTACTTTCCACATTAAAGATTTAGGAGCTCCCAAATATTTTCTCGGGATTCAAATTGTATGTTCAAATAAAGGAATTTGTCTCAATTAGAGCAAATTTGTCTTGGAGATCGTATCAGAAGTAGGACTATTTGGTTCCAAAGTGGCTATCATTTTGATTGAGCATTGAATGAGGATCTATTACTCAAGGATCCCTCAACATACTAGAGACTTGTTGGGAAGCTTATCTACCTTACCATGACCAGATCTGATATATGTTGTGGTACAAATTCTTAGTCAATTCATGCATAATCCGTAACAGTCCCACATGAATGTCACATTAAAGGTAGTGAAATACCTAAAAGGATGTCCAGGATTGGGAATACTACTATTTTGGGAGAGCAATGCGGAAGTGACGGCATATTGTGACACAAATTGTGCTATTTTCCTATGAATAGAAGATATGTGTCAAATTAGGAAATTCACTACTCTCGTGGAAGACAAAGAAACAATTGACTATTTCATTATCATCCTCTGAGGTTTTATATCAATCAATGACAAAGACTAGCTGCAAAATTGTCTGGATAAAGGGGTTACTTCAAGATCTCAGTATGTGGGTGTGGGAACCAACAACTCTTTTTTGTGACAATGATATTGCACTTAAACTAGCAATGAATCCAATTTTTCATGAAAGAACAAATCATATCAAAGTTGATTGTCATTTCATCAAAGAGAAAATCTAGGATGGAATAATCAAGACGATGCAAATAAGAACAGTAAAGCAACCAGCGGCCATTTTCATCAAACCTTTGTGGTAGAGGCAACATATGTATCAATTGAGCAAGCTACACATCCTTGATGTGTACTGACCACTAGCTTGAGGAGGAGTGTCAGATATACATTTGCGCCTTAATTGATACGGTGAAGATATTGTCGAAATCATACATTTGATATGATTGTCCTTGATTGATCTATTGGGCTATTGTATGTCGGAAATTGATCTTTTCATATTTTTTTTAAATTTCCTTCTAAGATAAATTAGACTACATGTACTATAAATGGGTGTGTACTTATACAGTTCAATATGTGAAAGCAATACAAATATTTTATCCAGTCTTCCTTCTTCTAGCTTTTCACAGGACACATATCACTGGAATGCTCAACTTGAGAGAATCGAAATCCAGTAGACCAGTAGAAGAGAAAGTCAAGCAAACACTATCCCCATAACTGGGACCGGACCAGAGAGTGGTTCTCAAATTAATTGGGTAATATTATGAAAGGCAATACGTGAGCCAAAGCAAGAAGATTGATTGTATACCTGATGTGCATAAAGTTTCACATAAATTAGATGCATCCTTTGATTCAGCTTGTCGTAGTGCTTGATCACACGGTGAACTATTGAAGGTACATACTCCAGCACGAGGTTCAGATATAGCTCATCCTTTTCACTTGTTCCCCCCCACAAATTACAAAAATAGAAGCAATTTTTGTCACATATGACACCTTTGAATTTTCTAAATAAGACTATTCGGATAATGAGCCAATAGTTGAATTACCAAACTGCTTCATCTTACTTACGAATTCAGAAGCGGATGATGAAAACATCACACGTGAAAATCGACTAGAGGGGCACTCAAATTCAATACTCGGAGCACAATTAAAATATAGTGGTTAAAAACCGCTTTCATTCCCATCTTCTTGTCCCTATTCATTGTCCATCTTCCAAGGGGCGATTCATTAACTTGGAGTTTACTTTCCTTCCTCTCTCTCTCTCTCTCTCTCTCTCTCTCTAGCTCAATAGGGACAACTTAGCAACTTTAATATAGTGCAAAAAAGAAAAACAAATTCCAATACTCAATATGCCAAGATGTCTATAGTTTAAGTCAAATTTGAGGTTTTCAAGGGTCATTTAAGGACCATCGTCTTCTGCCCTGCTTGTCAAGACGTTGAAAGAAAGATAAGCTTCAACCTCTGGAGTTTCAAAAACACTCGATCTTTCTGAAGCATAAAGATGGCGAACAATTCTCCTGTGAGTCCACCATCAAACATGATGTGGGGGCAGCAAGAAGACAGCCATGCCAACGAGTTGGATGCACGGAGACTGTCTTTTCTCAGCGACAGCCCTTTCTTAGTGCCGCATCATAAAGAAAATTAGAAGAGTCACAAGAGATTAATACGGGCTCATTTTTGGGTCGACAAGCAAGTGATCTTACGGTCCATATTAGATTACTGAAAAATAAATTTCAATGGAGCAATGTAAGCAAGTGGTACTGTCTAAATTGGGATTTTTGTTTGACCACCTAAATTAGTCCTTTATAATGCATACCGCATCTTTACACCCCTCAGTATATACCTACCTAATTAATTTCCATATCTTCTATTTATGTAAAATCAAAACCATCCATGTCATGGCACTATTACCTGTTATTGCCTACGTGTCATCTGTTTTGCGCAAAAAAGAAGAAATAATGAAGATTCAAAGGAAGTCGAATCAACAAGGGAGATTTATTTCTTCAAGAGGCTCTAGATCACCACCCCCCTACATGTATCATTCTCCATAATGATTTTGCATGTAAACGGCAAAACCTAGTCACCGTGTCGAGTGCGTCGGGCATCTCCTCTGAAATCGCGGCAAAGCTAGGACGGAGGGCACCGTTGCATTCGAGCACATCCATGACCTTAGGCTTTGACTGAATTATTTCCTCGTAATCTCTCTCTGTCGAATATCGATGGCTCTTGCTCAAATCACATTGATCTTCTGGTACATGGAAAGGCAGATTTCGCAGCCTTTTCGCACCGATGGATCCGCAGTCCCGTCACGAACTTAAGCATAATTGTGGTGAGTGAGATCCGCCTCATTCATGGTCAGCTCGATCGAGATGAGTGAAAGCAAAGGAACATCCGCCGAATTAGTGTGCGGATCGCTCTCCAAGAGCTTTGTGCAGAAGTCAGGATTCTTCGCCGGGAGGCAAATGATATGTATTGTATCTTAGAAGATTGAAATTGCAATTGAAGAAGGTCTTGCGGAAAGGCGAGCGATCAAACAATAAAATAAACAGAATAAGACAATAAATAAAATAACCAAATTTACATGGTTCGGTCGTAGTGACCTACATTCACAAGGAGGGCAAAAGTGATACAAGAGAGATTACACACACTCGAATCACTCAAATGCTTTTAGTATTTCCCAAGCCCCAATTATACCCACTAACTCATGTAGGATTTAGCCTTGCAATTTCTTGCGAAATAATCTCTTTATCTCACGAAGGAATTGTACACAAATTATTACCACAAGAATTTAATCAACTTCAACACATAAAAGCTCTTGATATAATTGCACGAACAAGAACAACGAGCCCACTTTCAAGCACTAGATATTTAGTGCTTTGTATGGAAGCACACGATGAAAACTGCCACTGCACATCAACCATGCATCAAGACAAATCAATAATCCATGGAAAATATATACAAGTCCACGTAAAGCCTCTTGCTGAATCCGAATGAAAGTTAGCATCTTTAGTTTCCCTTTTGATTTTTTCTAGACCGACTTCAATCATGGAGACGTATAATCCATGTGCAGCCAAATTCCGTCAATAAGTCCAAGATTTGGACTTCCCTTTTCTTTTTCTCCTTGGCCAATTTGAATAAAGTTGAGGATAATTTCCGTGGGTTTCAAAACAAGACTTTATCCGATGTAAAGTCCAAGCTAATATCACTTACTCTAATTTTGATATTCAACTTTATCTGTAATTTAATTTGTATTGAGTTCGTGAAGAAGAAGAGGGAGGAAATATAAAAGAAAGAAAGTCATTTGGACATGAATATACCGCAATCAGTACATTCCAATTGTGCAATTTTCATACCCCCAAAAAAAAAAAAAAATTGATCACGAATAGTTCGATTTGAGTTTTTTTACAAACCAAGCTGTCCTCTCGCCAGCATTGAGAGATGATAACCAAATCTTTACTGAAATGATCGGTATTTCGGAAAAAATATAAATTATGAGGAAAATTTGTCCAAAAAGCTATAAACTTATTACACTTTTATCAATTCGACGTTAAACCTTTAAATTTTACCAATTGAGCCCATACGTATAACGTCTCCAGCATCCAATCCTTTTCACTTTTTAAGCATGCGGAATCAGTTTCAAATCAATAATAACCCAAAACATAAGAAACTCACAGAACACATGGAATATAAACCAGGCTAACACATTTCATTTCTTTATTTATTTATGTTAGGTGACATGATCGGTATACTAGGGATTTAAAAAAAAAAAAAAAAAAAAACGATCATCCCGAACTACATCAAACATACACCCATGGTACTACCCCGACCTTGGAATTGCCCGTAGATGTCCTGCCACTTATCCTTCGATGCTAGTACGTTCAAAAGTCGTCACGTGGATCCAAAAATGTTGCTTCACCTTCCTAGCCCTACCTCAATCGATCATACTGTCACCATCATCGTCTCCATCATCACCTGGATGTGAGATCGGCCCCACGATTTGCCCTCCTACTCACGCGTAGACCGCAAGGAAACCCAGGATTACGGGGCTAACCGGGACCCCTCTGTCTATGAACAATATCGCTATGCACCAAATGAAGGAAATGTCCAGAAAATCCGAATCCATGAACTCAGAAAAATCCCATGTGAGGTCTACGAGTACCCGATAACTAATGGAGGTAGAAGGAGGAGGATCAACATAATTACTATTGATCTGAAAAAGGAAAATCAACAACCAATGAGTCTAAACCCAGCAAACAGAAAGTCCACCGATCTATACTACATAAACCAATTACTGTATTGACAAAAAAAGCTTTGATATAAAGTATAGGAAATCATTTCCAAATCAACTTGCCTGAGAACCCTTTTTTCAAAAGTGACATAGGAGATCAATAAGAGCGGTAATTTTTCCAAAAAAGTAATCAGTAATTCAAATAAAATTCGATAGTACTAAGGCTATATTCAATACGAATTCATGTTACCATCATCTTCCGAGGAACCTGTCACCCCTTAGGCATCTTGCACCCATTCGGCATCGCAAGGACATTTGGGGGAATCATGTTATATCCCCAGGCATCTAGAAAAACCCAGTTTTCTCTCCAAGCATCCCTTCTACAATCCGGGGCATCATCATCCTAAGGACCGACGACAATTCCAGTCACACATCCATACCATGATGTAGCAATTTCAGAATTCAATTTTAAAAGGGCATTAACGTTATTACCACCAAGGAAACCCAAGGGTGAACCTAACGAATTTGCAGTTGTTTACTTTTCCTTAGGCTAATAGAAACTCACTCGTACCTATATCCAATGAATGGCTAGAGGGATCCTATATCAAAATCCCCAAACTCACCCTATAATGCATTCCGCACGCCTTTGGATACTACAATTATTGTCTAGGTAAATGGGTCTAAAAAATTATGAAATTTTAACATAAGATAGACAAGATCCAAAGAGACATTTTCTGTGAAGGAATTGAAGTCCAGTTCAGTTTATGCAACTCTATATAATTTTTTGAAAACCAGACTGAAAGGGTGGGGTATTCTAGAAATGAATAGACCCAGAAAGGACATTGTTTTGTCAACTAAAAGATTTTGAAAAATTATGGAAATTTTATACGTGGTAGTTTATGATGTACTCTACAACTTTCATAATAAGGGACGTTTGCTAAAATTCTTGACTGAAAATTCTATGAAAAACGCAAATAAGAGAAAGGTCGGTTATGTGTCCATGAAAACAGATCTTGTACTCGATCATTTTCAAATATATTTTTTCATACTAAATCCCAAAAATCTGAATTTAAAGTATGTCGTAGAACAACCAATGGGGATGACTTTCGTGAAGGACCACCCTATGATTTTTGAAAACCAGACTGAAAGGGTGGGTATTCTAGAAATGAATAGACCCATAAAGGACATTGTTTTGTCAACTAAAAGATTTTGAAAAATTATGGAAATTTTATACGTGGTAGTTTATGACGTACTCTACAACTTTCATAATAAGGGACGTTTGCTAAAATTCTTGACTGAAAATTCTATGAAAAACGCAAATAAGAGAAAGGTCGGTTATGTGTCCATGAAAACAGATCTTGTACTCGATCATTTTTCAAATATAATTTTTTCATACTAAATCCCAAAAATCTGAATTTAAAGTATGTCGTAGAACAACCAATGGGGGATGACTTTCGTGAAGGACCACCCTATGAAATTTGATTAAGCTAGTACGAACTCCTAGAGGGGATGAATAGGTGTTTACATAAATTTTGACAAATAACCACAGAATAAATATGTTATAAACAAAGTCTGAGTAAGAATCAGAGTTTGTTATGTAACTCACTAGACTTCTAAGATAATTTGTAAGAGTGCAATAGACTTAAGTAAAGTGAGTCAAGGGAAGAGAAGATTGCACATAAAACTTATAGTGATTCAGCTTAGATTAAGTCTATATCCGCTCTCCCACGTTGATAATCTACTGGCTGAATTTCACTATAGGATCAATAAGAGATTACAACAATGAGCGTAAACACTCAGTGGTAGATCACACTACCTCACTAAGACACTCTTTTTTGTGTTTTCTCTCTCTTGATCACAATTCATAAAACTCATAGATAAAACAAGTAATCGAGAATAGCTTCAAACTTTGGAATTTCAAATTCATGTCCTCTCTTCTTGATCGATTTACCTCCTTAAATACTCCTCCATGTTACACTAGCTGTTAGCCAATTACCAAATGAATTTCTTCCAATCTACCTGTTGGACAAAATGCTTTAAAGAGATCTTGTGGCTGTTGAAGACAATGATGGAATTTCCACTTGATCCTTGTCACCCATACAAACGAAATCTTGATTTCCATAAGTGAGGCTTTCTCATTTAGAACTTACCTTAATGATTGATTTTATCAGTTTGTGATTTACTCAATCAATATCTTTATATATAGAATGTAAAATCTTTTGCCAGAAAACTAGTCATTGTTGATTAGTTTCTAAATTAGTCTCATTTTGGATCCATGTTGTAACCTTGATAAGTTTGGTTCTAGACTTTTCTTCGTTCTAGCCTTGACATATTCTAGACTTGTCGGAGTGTAATATATATATATATATATATTTTTTTGGGGGATAAAATCGACTTTGACAGAAATCCTCAACTATAGCTCAAAAACATGCTTATACCAAACCTGTTCTAACATAAGCATTATAACCAAAAAGTTTTGTCAACTTCAAAATCTGGTTGGAGTTTTCTCAACAAAATTCACATCATACAAGTCAATACAAAATTAGCAAAACCGAGGGTCATACGGAAACCGAACCTGACTTGGAAAATCCTCCCCTATTTTTGCTCAAGTCCAGAATCTCCAGTCCTAGATTCAACGTATAATACTTCCATGACGCACATGCGGATTGGATAACTAAGGTTTCAAACATACTAGATAGCTTTTTCTGAAACTTTCGATTAGGTATAAACGACTATGGAATCGCAAAAATTCAAGAAATTTTGGGGAAACTCTCCTCGTCAAATAACAACCGATCAATATAGGATAGAACAGTGGATATCCACTTGTCTCGAGTACTAGAAAGCTGTGATTGTGGCTCGATGGGGTGACGTCGTGGCTGACAGCGGCGATGTGAGCAACTGCATTGAAATTGGAGCGAGGTTGCGGCTGCTTCTTGGTGCATGTCGAGTGAATTTGAGAGAGATAGAGATGGACTGAGATGGAGGAAGGGACTGAGGTGCTGCTGCTACTGCTATTCGTTTCTATGTGTGGCTAAGGTATGAAAGAAGAAAACGAGAGAGAACAGATAAAGACTGGCGTGAAGGCAAAAAGAACGAGTGTCTTCGTTTCTCTCTCTCAATACTCATCTCCCACCATTTGTTGCTGCCGCTGAAGTGTCGCTCGTTGGAGAGAGCGTTGAGGGGGAAATGACACGCCACTTGATCTTCATTGTTGACTTCAAGGAAACATGGCAGTGTTGTTGGGTAAGTTGTGTGAAGAGAGAACGAAGGAAATGCTGGCTTTTCCTTTCCGCCGCTAGTGGTGTTCGTTGTTGACTCTGTGAGGGGTGGCGTGCCGAATAGATTATGTGGGAGCATTGGGCTTCATCGAGCAAATCAAGTGGAAGACGTCAATTATGCGCAAAAGTTGTCGCTTCAATGAGCAAGTTGCCAATTTCATTTTTGCCGATCAGCTACCCAGACATTGATGCTTCAGTTTCTTGTCGATCCGAGACTACTAAAAGACTATCTAACAACCGAAGGAAGTTTTGGACAATTTCCTTTGTTGTTTGGCAATCTTTGAAGATGACTATTGGGCTGCCCAAGGAAACAAACGAATTTAGTGTCTTTTTTAATTACTTTGCATCTAGTCAAGTGTTATTAGTGAGTCTTAAGTTTGTTATAATTTTCAAAAAGTCAAAGTTCAAGTCTCTAGAGGTTTTAATGCATTTTCTAGTTCCTGAGTCATTATTATCCTTTTTCTAGTTCCTATGCTCTTTAATTAATTAGGTGGCTTCTTTTGTTCAATGTTTAGTCTATTTCCTATGTAATTATCCCTCTATATAATGAGGCGAATTCTCAAATGTAAGAAAATAAATTTTGAGTTAATGAATATTTGAGATTTTCGTTTGTATGAACGGATATCTTTGGATAATGAATTACTCCTAGTTTCTGTATCTTTGGAAGGTAGATTCTTCCTCGATGGTGAGCCAAAGAAGCACTGTATCCTTGGCTGGTGGTTTTTTGTAGGCCTTGGTGGTGAGCTTCTTCAATCCCGAAGTCCTATATCCTTGGCTGGTGATTTTTGTAGGCCTTAGTGGTGAGATTTGTCTATCCCAATCTTGATCCTCAACTAGTGGCACATTCTATACGCCTTGGTTTTGATCATATTCTATCCCTCATTTCGCAATTACCCCTTAACATCCATCCCCATACACTCGGCAATCTTCAATAATCACTCAAAACAACTTTCGCCCATCGTGCCATCGCATCTGTAGAGGAATTGGAAGGTGTCACTTTGAGGGGAAGCCAGTTGACTTTGATTGGTGTGGCTTGATGTGGCGGCTCGGTTAATGAGGTGACACGGTCATGTGGGGTTGAGGTGGCTCGGTGATGACGGGGACTAGTTGAGGCGAGGCGCGGCAAGATCTGATGGTGAAACTCAATGGTGAGCTTAACAGTGTGAGGTGGTGGCTAGACAAGGTGACTTGTTTGGATGGCGGCTTGATGACACTGCACGGGACGATAGAGTGGCGGTGATGCATTGCGACAATGTCGACTTGGCAGACCAAGGTGTCTTGATGGTGCCGAAGACGGGCTGAAGTGACAAGTCTTGCAATGGTGCAAATGGCATAACCTGATGGCGAGCTCATTAACATGGTGTGAATCGTGAAGCATTCAAGTTGGCTATCTTGTCGAGTGAAAATTCAGATGTCACAATACAACTCATTTTCACCGAGAATTGCTAAAGTGGATGTCAGATGTCTTACATTGCACGACTGGTACTAACATTGACATTTTTTATGATAATTTAATAATTTAAAAAAAATTCTCTTAATTTTTTTTTCTTTCCTTTTCTTTGCTTTTGTTTTTGCTTTTTGGATTGAGGGCTGACGATCCTCGACAGCATTGGGTGAGGGCTTGTGGCCCTCTTTATTGCTAGTACCAGTCGTGAAACAAGGGCTTGGCAGCCCTTATCCAATGTCCTAACCAACCATAGCAATAGCGTCATAGCCGTAGCACCCTCACTAATTAATTAAGGGTATCCGAGACCTCATCTAGATCAAGCAAGGGCATCGTAGCCCTCACCAACCCTGAGTGAAGGCATTGTGACCCTCACTGAGTTTGAGCAAAGGTTGGTGCACCCTCGCTTTGGCCGGCACAAGGGCCAGCAAGGGCCATGACACCCGCACCCTCTGTTGGTGAGGGTCATCAACCCTTTCCATCCCTCGATCCATAGTTTTTTTTTTTTTTAAGTGAAGAAAAAGAAGAAAAAACCATAAAAAATTAGAAAAATTAAAAAATTATTTAAAAATATCCACGTCAACGCCGACTATGGCAATCGTACGCTAACCATGACTATAGGACTGTCACAGTTAGCATTCACTTTAGCAACTTACAGTCAACATTTGCCGCATTGACTCAATTAGCAAAATTAAAATATTTAAGATTGTATTGGTAAAAGTGCAATAGGTTTAGGACTTTGTGGACAATTTTCCAATTTTAAAATGCCTATTTTATCTCTTATTGCCATTCAGATTTTAGGATATAGTTTAATTGAGCATGAGCATATCAAGTAGCTCAATGTTTGAAATCAAGCTTGAAAATCTTAGCTTACTTAGGCTGAATCATGAATAACAAATCTTCACTCCATTTCAATCATTTTTTTTTTCTGATAAAGAAATCGATCGAATTATCATATCTAATGCTTCGTCTTGATTAGATTGAACAAATATGGTCGACAAGCATATACCCTTTTTTGAACACAAGTAATTCTAACAATATTATGAAGATGAATTTTGTAACTACAACAACAAATGTTTACTAAAACCGATTTTAATAATTCATTTACTAAATGATATAAAATATTGTTATTGACTATTGAATATGACTCGATTACTTTACCACAAATTAATTCTACTTACTGTCCCAAAAAGAAACCTAATTGTATCTAAGAAGCTACGTATGTGCAAAAAAAATCCCTTTTTTTAACCAATATACTAAGCCATTTTTACATCCGAAATATTTTTTAGTAGGCTTCATTTATTTTGCGGAAAACAAATGATTAGGAAATCATTTTTCTAAAAATGATCGTTTGTATCGCTTACAAAGATGAATGCACCAAAAATACTTTCATTGTTCATGAAAATGCTTAGACATAAATTGTTATTGATAGTGAAAAAATTTTCATTAGCTAATTATTTTAAACGGTACAAATGATCATTAATGAACATGTTTTTCAAATTATTCATTGTCCGTGAAACAAAAGAAGCCTAATTTGAATGTCAATTACATTTCTACCCCCGATTTAATCAAAACTATTTGCATCCTTTCACTTCAAAGTTACGATTGCTTATGTCACATCCCGAAACCATCATGAATGGAGTATGACATGACTATCCTTCCACCCAAAGGACACAGTCTCAAAGCTCCTAAAATCCAACTCCTAAAAGTCCCATCGTCGATATCACTATCGTGCTACGTATCATTAGCTGAGGAACCTGAAAAAGATTGGCAAATAAAGGGGTGAGCAACCACAGCTTAGTGAGTAGTATATCTCTTCTAAGCAGATCGAGCATCCACTATGCATATATATAAAACCAAACCACAATTCTTTTAACCCAAATCTAGAATATAACAAACAAATAATAAGAGAATAAGTTACGTATACTTAAGAATGACTACATTTATACAAGAAACATTCATTTCACAATAACATCAAAACAAATGTCAATGGTCAAATCAATTGATCAACCTCATTAAGTCACACAACAATGGTCCATTCCATTGGTTAACCTCATGCCACACATAAATGGTCTATTCCATTGATTCATCTCATATGAAACCACACGTCGATGGTCTATCCTAACGACTAAACTCAAATCACATGTCAATTGTCCACTCCATTGACCAAACTCATATCACATGTCAATGGTCTACTCAATTGACTAATCCGTTGCTCAATATCAAACCATGATCACGATACAACGCCTAGTAACAAGGTAACCAATATTCCCCCCTTGGTAAGGTCTCCACTTATTATTAGCCAGTAGCTCGGCCTACAAGGATATCCTAGAATAGTATTCGCATACCCATGAGTCTCTCACTAGGCTCATAGTGATATTGAGCATCAATACCAATTTAGAACAATACCATCCACAATCCACAAAGCCAAATCCATAAATCATTTCATATGTCACCAAAAGATTTTGCAACTCAACTTATTCCCCAAAAATGCTTTTCATAAAACATTCTCAAATAATTTAAGAATATTCTCATAAATCGATTTTATAAACCAAATCAAACCAAATGCATGTCATAAGACATTTCACAAATCGATATACATAATATTCCATAACCCATGCTCAAAAAGCTTTTTGTTAAAAGGTTTCGCTGTGACATCATGAATTTTCGACCCCGTCTCAATAATGTGAAATGGGCATTTCGTCGACGCGCCTATAGTCCTTTTTTCTGAACTGATCACTCACGAGTTAACTAACCTATTAGGTAAAGCTGTTAAAGGATATAAAAGTGACAGACTTGAAAATTCGATCGGAAATCGACCGCTCAACCATGATAATCGACAAGGGTCAATACGACACTGTTATAATTGATTTGTGATTGGATATAGGTTGATTCGACGAAATCATATAATTGAATTGCGGGTGATTCCGCATGATTACGAAATTCGTGTCGAACGGTACTAACCTGATTTTCTATTGATTTTATACTTGATGTCCATAATTGAAACCTTGTGATTTTTACGACAATCGAGAATCGCCTACGAGTCGGAGATGCAAAAACATAGATCGAAAATTATCGACCATGAGTCAAACATGATAAAATCCCTAAAAGCTACTCGGTAAGTTAGGTTGTACTAAAATCATGTTCGATCGATTTTAACTACAAAATTGAATTCGGTTTCGGGAATCGAATGTTCGAGCATGTCATGATTTATTTTTAGGACCTCATTTCATCTTTTGGAAAAATTCCATCGAGCCCAGAATTTTGCGAAAAATCAAATTTGACAAAAGAAATCAAGAGAAATTCGTATGGGCTGCTGAATTGGCATTTTTGGCCACCTAAATGCCCTTGTTTGTGAAGATTGGCTGCATGTTTGACTTCCTCTCCTTTTTGTCCCCCCCTCTCATGCACATCCCCCTTGGCCGAACCCCTGCTATAGCCTCTTCTTCTTCTTCTTCTTCTTCTTCTTCATTTTCATTCGTTGCTGCAGCCTTCATTTTCTGTTTACCGCAAGCATCACCTAGCGCCACAACACCACCACAACACCGTCCAAGCTCAGCCAGCCCGCTTGACCACCCTCTCACGCTAGCCCCGCCTCACCTTCATCGTCTCACCGTTCGTGGTCCCTGCTTGACCAACCCGCGCCGCTGTCTCGACTAGTCGCCCCTAGCCACCTAGCTTAGCCCGTCCATCCGCCAGCTACCCGCTAGCACCGTTCAACTGCCCAGTGCCGTTCAATCGCTTGTGTCCAGCTAGCTCCGCCCCCAAGCCGAGCCCAGCCAACTCAGCTCAGAACCAATTTTCTAGCCTTGGTCGTGAGGCTTGTAGGCTGTTTTTAGCCTCATTCGGGCCTTTGTTAGTGGTGCTGTAGTTACGAGATCTCATCGCCTTCGTGCCGCCGTCGCCATGAAGCCGTTGCCACCCTAATCCGGTGAGTTAACGCCCTAATTCTTGGATTAGGAAGTTAATTGCACTTAGTAGGTGGATTAGTGTTAATTAAGGATTAGTGGTTAGTTTAGTTAGTGTAACTAAGTTAGTTAGGTTAGTTAGTTGCCTAGGCTTGTTTATTTAGGTGGTTTAGTTAGGTTACTACCCTAGGTTAGTTATTTAATTAGGGTTAGTTTAGTTAACTGTGGTTAGTTTAATTGACCGTGGTTCGGTGAATTAACTTAGATTTAATTAATTAATTATTTATTTATTTATTTATAATTAGCATAAAATTATACCAGGATAGCCGGTTAGTGAAATTTTACGCTGATTGTCGTGGATGAGTTGATACGTGAAATTGATTACTGAATTGTGCAATTGGGTGCTTGGTTGTCGTTATGGACTATTATTGCAAAAATGGATTTTATGGTATTTAATTAGAAAAACACCAAGTGTTAGTTTTTGACGCCAAAATATTTTATATACTATATAAAATCGTGGATTTTTAAATTGGGAGAGTACCAAGCTTTATGGTTCAATTTAAATGTTTGACCATGCACAATTATTTTACCGGGAATTTCTAATATGAAGAAAATGGGCCAAGTTCATTATTTAAATACAAGGTATTTGTGTACAAAGCACAATGTTCTTGGCCAAATATGGATGTGCATGTGATCACTATTGGAACTCGTCCTGATGCGTTCACGCGGGACGATGCCTGATTAAGTTTAGATGCCCATTGTCAACAGATGCCTATCGTAGTGGAAGCAGGGCCAATGCTCTTTTATGGAATGCTGTCTAAATGTAGACGTTATCGTGCCCGACGAAGCGGGACGATGCCTGGTTATGTCAAATGACTGCCAATTGATGAGTTTACCGTGGCCGATGGGTCATAAATAATTGGGACACGCTTGAGTGATGGAGATAGCCGCACCTGATTTTGGGACAAAATTGTGTGGCACGAAATGGGATGTGTCATAATGGTTTGACCTTATAGGACCCTTATGATTGTTTGAAAGATGATTTGATGTATTCCAGTTATGAAATACTTTTGCTGTATACATATGATATATGTGATGAGCTAATGTGCAAGGAGGTGTTGAGGCGAGGTAAGTTTGTGTGTGACACTTGTTTAGGCTGCCTCTAAGTGAATTCTCGTCCTAATTGAGTTTAGGTGTAGACTCGCTGAGATTTATCTCACCCCATCATGGTTTAAAAATTTTCAGGTCCTTACATGAAAGTACATCACGTCCATTTTGGGTGTCCACGGGAGGTGGAGACCGAGTCTACCTTTTTCCCCATCCTCGAGACCATCTGGAACCGTGAGCTCGTGGTGACCACTATTTGGGTCAATGAGGGTCTATCTCACTTGATACCTCATCACTTCAAAGCGTGGTTCCTTAACGAGCCTAACGAGGTTCAAGAGGGTCATTTGCAAGGTTTTGAGTGGCCTACCATCGAAACCAAGGATGAAGAGGTACTTCACCCCATGGACACCGATATACTGGATGATATCATGGATAACTTGGGGCCCGAGGCTGAAGGGTCCGGAGCAGAGGTAGCTAATCCTTTGGACATCAACATATGAGATGGTGTCGTAAAGGATCCGGAACCTGAGGCGGAAAGGTCCAAAGAGTAGGTGGCCTAGTAGTTTTCTTTTGGGACAGACTTCTGTACATAAACTTGTAGGGCTAACCTAAGGTGTTTATAAAGTGCAGTTTGTGAAGAAAATGTTGGCATGTGTTTTACTATCCCTATGTTTAATGGTTGTTTGGGTGTTTATTTAATTCGCTTCCGCATATGCTTAATTAAAAGAAAAAATGAAAGGGTCGGCAACGCGTCTTGGGAACGTCGCATTTTAATCAACTGCCGAGGGATGTGTGCATGCCTGGGGTTTGGGGCGTGACATTCGCAAACCCAAAATATATAATATTTATCAACTTTGTTTCTCAAACAGAATATATCTTCCCACCAAAAAGTTCTCACACTATTCATAAATATCAAAATGTAGTAAATGCCCGATCCAATTTTATGCAACAAACATGCTTATTCATAATTTATAAAATGTCAAATCTTTATAATTTTGAAGATATGAGTTTATAAATTCTTAGAAGAGATGACTCCACTTACCTGGGAAAGTCGAAAATCAACCTATGTGGTTACTTGAGTCAACGCACTCGTATTCCTATTAATAAATTGAAAACGATATTAAAACCAAATAGCATGCTACCTTCAATTAACAACTTGACTAAATTATGTTTATTCATCGATAAAACCACACCTACGCGTTAATAACCGCATATCCAAAGCAATTATTTAAGTTGTCCGTAGCACGGAACTTGAGCGTAGAACTTAGTCACATCATAACTTTCTCCACTAAACCCCTTTCAAGTGTACTTATAGTCAATAAAAAGCCCTTCTAACATACTACAAGAACCCTAATTAATTCAATCCAAAATCAAGCCAAAAACCAACAAATTATGGCCCTGAAGTCCTGGTCGCACACTGTTCATCATGCGTAATAAACTTCAAAATTTTGTTTCGAGCAAACCGTAAGCTCAAATCACGATTTGTAAAATCCTTCCACAACATCCTAAACTATCATTTCTACAAAAATACGCAGTTCAATGACTCAAAAATCGGATTTTGCCATTTGATTTTTCCAAAATTTCGAATTTCAATCCTTAAGCCCAAAACTACTCCAATTGAACGAACGGGGAGCGCGAGCACTTATTGGACGTTGCATTATGTAGTTGAGGTGGTTTGGCAAGGCTCTCATGACAAGAATGCACAAAGCCCCTTTTCTTCTTTTCCCTTCTTCTTCTTCTTGTTATTTCTCTCTTTCTTTTTCTTTCTTTGTTCGAGCTCTCTGCCGTCCCTCTCTCTCTACTTCTTTTCCTCTCTCACCAAAACTCTCAGTTTCTCTCTCTCTCTCTCTCTCTCTTCTAAAGCTTCTACCTTTTTCCTCTACCTTTCACTTTTCAACCCCTTATTTTACAGTTTACCTATAACTCCTGCAATTTTTTGTCACAGATGACATCTTTAAATGCTGTAAAAATAGACTATTGGGACAATGAGCCAATAATTTGAATCACAAAACTGTTTCATCTTTCTTAAGAATTCACAAGGAGATGATGAAAACATCACGCGTGGATGTAAACGTCACGCGTGGACATCGACTTGCAGGAGCACTCAAATTCAATACTTGTACCATATCTTCTTGTCCCTATAAGTTCTCCACGTGGCGATTCATTGAACTAGGAGTTTACTTTGCTTCCTCTCTCTCTTTCTCTCGATAGCTCGATAGGGACAATTTAGCAACTTTAATTTAGTGCAAAAAAGAAAACTAGTTTTAGTACTTTATATTAATTACAACAATACTATAGTTTAAGTCGCATTTGAGGTTTTCTAGGGTCATATAAAGACCATCGTCGTCTTCTCTGCTTGTCAAGAAAGCTTCAACCTCTGGAGTTTCGAGATCACTCTGATCTTTCCGTAGCGAGAAAATGGCAAACGATTCTCTGGCGAGTCCGCCGCCAAACACGATGTGGATGCAGCAAGAAGACCACTATGCGAGCGAGATCGATGAGCCGAGGCGGTCTTTCCTCAGCGAGCACACCCGGAGAAGCGATGAGCCAAGGCGGTCTTTCCTCAGCGAGCACAACCGGAGAAGCGATGCCAGCGTGATCACTTTACCGTTCCCGGGGACCTCAACCCTGATGCCGGCGAGGTTCTCAGCCGCGTCGTCCCTGGACATGGGGAGGAAGATAGAGAGCGCGTCACCAGAGACCACGAAGCACGTGGCGTTGAGGATGTACAAAAGCTTGAAGACGCACGGGTTGAGGAGCGAAGCCAGAGGAGCGTTCGCCAGAGAAGTAGAAGGCGACGTGATCTCCGACGTGGAGGCGATCAAGAACGAAGGAGATGAGGGTGGGAGGAGGAAGTCAGCGGAGCTTCTGGGAATGGAGTACTTGCTGAAGGATGGTTTCGTGAGTTATCTGCGGGACATGGCCAAGATCACACCCCCAATCCCTCAGCAGGTAAAATGCCACGTGACTCTCTTTATATTCTCTAACGTGCCGTTTATAAACCATGCAATGACATGCATTGCGGTCTCGTCCGGACAATCTATGCGACAGTTCATATACTCAACTTGAATAAGAACGTCGATAGAAGAATCAAGAAGCGATCTCGACCATCCTTTTCGAAATTCAGCAGCATATAATTCCTTCGTGTTGCACGTTAAGAACTTCATTGAAAAGCACGATAGTATGTCGTCGCCAACTTAAGGAATATTTAATACATGAGCATGAAGTTATGATCGCAGCATATTCATGGGACGCAATATCTATGGAATTTTAGGGTGTATTTGGTAACTATATTGTTCCTAGAACATAATTTATGCTTACAAATGATTCTTTTTTATTTTGTTCCTGGGAACAATTTTTGAGCATTTAAAGGTGTTTGGTTATTGTCAAAAATTTCTATTCCCGGAATAGAAATGCATTTGATTAAACCCTTAAAATTTCTAATCCAAACCATTTTCTTTTAATCTTTTAATAATTTTAAAAAATTTTTTTTTTTTTTTTTTTTTTTTTTCTTTTTCCCTTTTCATCTTCTCCTTCATCCGGTGGCCGGCCATGGCCGACAATCGGCCGATGAAGGCCTGACCTTGCCGGAGCATCATCAACCCTCGACCACCAAGCCACGGTGAGACTCGTCGGCCCGAGCCTCTCCGTGAGCTAGGCGAGTTGACCTCGCCTAGATTTGGTGAGGCTCGAGCCATCGCCAAGTTCGACATCACCTAGCCAAGGCAAGGCCGACTTGAAGGTGGCCCGCCAAGGCTTAGCCTTGCCTTAGTTGGGTGAGCTCGACCTCACCCAAGTTTAGCGAGGCCGAGGCTCGCCTAGCCATAGCGAGACTTGGGTTGATAAGCCTTGTCATGGCTCGGCGTGCCAACCCTTTTCTAGCCGATTGCTGGACCATGGCTAAGGTCAACAATTAACCAAAGGAAGAAGAAGAAGAAAAGGAAAGGGAAGAAAGAGAAGAGAAAAAGAACAAAAATTAGGTTTGATTCTAGAATTATTCCCAAAAACAAAGAAGCAATTTTTTTTCTAATTTCTTGATTTTATTCTAAATTTATTCCTAAAAATAAAAAAATAGATTTTGTTCTTGAAAATGAAAAATTTATTAAACGAATTTTTGTTTCAAAATGTACTCCTGAAAATAAAAGCATAAAATCAGTTACTATTTAGCCTGTAATCAACATGCTCCTAATTGTTTTTTGGCCCGAGCTCCTAGTTTTGTCCTTTTTTCTCTTCCTGATTGTGATAGATACACAGATTCTTTAATCGTTCAATCGACAATGTCAAATACAAGAAGAGATTGATGTTCCAGTTGATATATGTGCTGCATCCATAAGGGCAATATTGTCTCGTCGCCAGCTTAAGGAATATTTAATATATGAGCATGGAGTTATGATCACAGCATATTTATCTGGCGCGATGTCTGTGGAATCCTTCTTGTTTGGCTGGAGCTCCTCGTTTTGTCCTTTTTCTCTACCTGATTGTGACAGATTTTTTCTTGTCAGCCCCACCCTTCGACATAAATTTTTTTAATCCTTCAATCGGGAATGTCAAATACAATAAGAGAATGACATTCCAGTTGACCCCAGATTACTCTCTTCACCTATCATTTTCAAATGGCCGGCCACGCAATCATACTTTATAAATGAAAATTTAACATTATCTATTAGCCAATATAAAACGAAACCGTGATATACATTGTCATGGCCACGTGATTTTCCATTTAAAATCTGCACAGTAAGTTAATAATCATTCTTGATTACACATGAGGTGGGCCCAAAATGAGAATGTGATTGCAATACTAGAACAAAATCGTCAGAAACAGAACATGAACGTAATGTAAACGTGAATCTTTCCAGTGGTTATCAACGTAAGCAGCATCTTATGGTTTTAGCAAAAATCGAACTGTCTTGCAGGTGGTTCGGTTCTACGGCATTAAATATTCCAAAAACTGCGAAATCTCGTCAGGAGGATATGCAACCTTCGGGAATAAATTGATGGGATGTTTCCTTGGGCCGATCAAGACTATACTTAAAGAAAAAGGCTCGACTCGGATGCAGATCCTAAAGGGAGTGGATGGATGCATCATGCCGGGCTCGATGACTCTATTACTAGGACCTCCAGGTAGATGAAAATTTCCTCTAGTACTGCAATGATACCTATTGAATGATAAATCTGAAGAGGCCACCTTGAATCAATAAGTTGAACAATGTTAATAGTAGCAAATAGTTATGTCAAGTGATGATCCATTGGATATACAATTTTGCAGGAAGCGGAAAGAGTACCCTCCTAGAAATCCTGGCAGGCAAAGCTAAAGTAACTCCTAACTCGAGATTGGGAGGCTCGGTAATGTACAATGATAAATCTGTCACTGAAGTATGCCATAGCAGATTCATTGCATACGTCAATGGCCAACTTAACAAGTGAGTCCTCTATCACTTGAACATTGTCATTCTGTGCAGATTAGACAAGGCTTATGCTTGAAATTTTGTCTAATTTTAGATAAGCACATGGTCACATCTTGATTTTATTAATAGCATTTTCTCTGGATGTAATCTTTAACACTTTTTCTGGTAAATCTTCAGACACATTCCATTTTTATCGGTTAGAGAGACACTTGAGTTTGCAAGGGATTGTAACCAGGGTCTGCGGCCAGAGAACTTCACTCCTCAGATGAGGAAATTCTTTGCACATGCACTTGTGGAAGGACAAGATCCATTCTTGGAGTACGTTTTAACAATTTTAGGTTTGAAGGAAGTCGAGCACAAACTCACCGGAGAAGGCTTCTCCGATTTCGATCGCCAGAAGCTCACAACGGCTGAATTGGCACTCGGAACATACTCTGTCATGATTTATGACCAACCATTTTCAAGTTCTGATCTTGCAGCCACCTACGACCTAGTAGACACCCTACGCACCATGAGCAGAATTCAGCATTCATCTGCGATTGTGTCGTTGACCCAACTCTCCCAAGAAATATTCGATCTTTTTGACCGAGTTATTCTGCTCAGCGATGGCCATGTTCTCTTCCAAGGTACTCGCCAAGATGCCATCCCATACTTCACAAAGCTCGGGTTAGTATGCAGATGAGTTTTGGGTGTACAATTAAATGTTGTGATGATTTTTGCTAACATAGAACCAACATTATGTCATTGACATCGTGTGCAGGTACATAAAACCATTGCATGTGGAATCAAATGAGTTTCTTGAAGACATAGCAGCCGGAGATGGGTCCAAGTATATGGCACCAGGAGCAACATCCTCGACTCTAGAGGAGCTTGTTGAGTGCTACAACACGTCAGATCATTACCAGGACATACTGAGGATTGTGCAAGCAGATGAGGTAAAGCATACTTATTGGGTAGACAGCGAGCTGGGACTTGGGTTGACTCTCAAGACACCATCCAAGTACCCTTATGCAGTTGATGGACGGCCAAGAAAAGAGACGGGTAAGCAGCTCTGAAAGTTGCAAAAACATATCCATTAGCCTGTTCATTTCAATAGAAATCCATATCAGCCAATTTAAGTGGCCAAAGTCGAATATTGACATTTTATGAACCCTAAGATGTGGGTGACTATTGTTACATTGCTGCAGAATTGGTGGTTGCCAAGCTATCAAGCAAAATAGGGCATTCAGGGGGAATAGAAAGCACTGGAAGAGTTCAGGTTGGGGATGTGGTGACTGCAATATCCATAAACAATGACGAAATGCAATATCTCTCAGTTGGACCCCAAAGATACAACATGAGCGAGCCTCACATGTATATTCCATGCTAAAGCAGGCCAGAGGGCATATTCGTCTCCAAGTTGAGCGTTACAAAGAAGAGGTATGAGAAACATCTTTTGCGACTCCAGCTTTTTTGTCTTCTTTCCTAAGAGCGTTGGGAGGCAGTAAGATAAATTTGATTGAAAAAAGAGTGTCATGAATGGGATGGAAAGATGCTTGAGAAAGTTAAGCATGATATAATGAAAGAAAAGGACTAGCCTGGTCATAATGGCTAATAAATTCTCATCGTGTAGGAAGATGAGAACCAAGCTCAATTGAAGCAATTCCGGAGGCCATTCGTCCAGACATGGTGGGAATCTACTCAAACACTCATCAAGAGGCAAATCAAGATCACAAAGAGGCTTCATGCTATAATCAAATTGAGGCTTTTCCAGGTCACAAACTTATGCTATCATAGGATCCTAAGTTTAACTACCTCAAGGAACATGTTTAAGTGCATACATTCTCAACGAAACCCTGAGAGCCAAGTTAACAGAATGAAAGAAATTATATAAGATCCACTTTTTGCGTGGAGTTTGCTCCATTCAAGAAATGAGGGGCAAATATGTTAATTTTGCAGGCAATTGTACTGGGCTTATTTGTGGGATCACTATACTACAATTTTGGCGGCAAGTACAACCAACGGCAGATGAACTCAGTAAGGTCCCTCGGATTTGTATCCACCATGAGCATTATGCTCATAAATTTGGTGCAGCTTCCTATCTATTTGCTCCAGAGGCCAATATTCTACAAGCACAAGGCTCAGAGATTTTACAGGGTCTCCTCCTATGTCGTTGCCCATTGCATTGTCAACCTACCGCAGACCCTATTGGAAGTACGCCACCGAGTTTGTTTCCTTCTTAAATTTAACATATTCGAGAACCGAGATAAAACTCAAAGATATCTTTTACATTGTGCAGGCAATAGCATATACAGTAGGTGCCTATTTTCTAGCTGGGCTATCATTAACTGGAAATGGAGCACCATTTTTGCAGTATTTGCTACTCCTATTCTTGGTCGCATATTTCGGATCAGCAGTATTTTTCTTTCTCAGTGCGATTTCCTCAATCCCAGAAGTTGGGAATGCCTTGGCAGGTATAGTCATCTCCTTTAAGGATCCGAATCACAATGCTTTTTCATTATAAATTAGATGGAAAGGGCACAAAATGGTGAGGTCATTTTGCTTTGTTTAATCTAATCCTGCATCAACTGAAAAGCTCACAAAAATTGCATCTTTTTGGCAGGACTAGTTGTTTCAATCTTCCTGCTGTTCAGCGGTTTTCCGATTTACCCATCCAATGTGCCGGTATACTGGAAATGGCTAGTCTACGCGAACCCAATCCACTGGGCCAATATCTTATATTGCAAGACTCAATTTGAAAATGACTATCAAGATCCTTGCTCTGGCTACCAACTCCAACTTGCCTTCTGTGCTCAATTCCCTAACATGACCGTTGGAAAAGCATACCTCGAATATTATCAGCTGTCTGAAGATGCTAAAAACCCCTGGCTCCCTTATGTCGTTCTTATTGGGTGGACTTTCATTGCCAACTTCCTCGGATTACTAGGACTAAAGAAGATAGAATTCACAGAAACTAGCCAATCCTTACCCTCTATCAGATCGTCCCCAACAATCAACAACTATAAAAAGGACATGGAGAGGGAGTTTCAGTCACTGGAAAGTCACAATGAACAAACCAATAGTTTTGAAGCTTCTCAAATTTCTGGACGACAAAGAGATGGAAACATAAGGGACAATGGCCGAGTTGAAGAATGGGTAGAGCAGTTCAGCATCGATATGGAGAGGAATGGACTAGGCATTTCTGTAGAGCCAATAACTCTCCTTTTTGATGATCTATCATTCATGAGGTATATCTTATCCCCTTGGCATTTTCCTTTTAGGTATTCCCATGCTATATTGACTATATGAGTTTATATTTGCTTGTTTTACCCATTTGCACACTATCTAACACCCTATTCTCCCTAAATAAGGTACGATGAAGACATGAAAGACGGCTCTTCAATTTTCAGCAACATCACGGGTTTTGCTAGGCCTAGGAACATGCTTGCTTTGATGGGTGGTTCGAAAGGAAGTAAATCTACTCTTCTAAAATGTCTGGCTGGGAGGGCACCGTCGATGGGTAGCCTCAAGGGCAGCCTCCAGGCAAAATGTTGGGACAAGGGTGCTGCCTATTCTAGACTTACTGGCTACGTAGAGAAGCTCGATGCACACCAACCTTATCTCTCAGTGCGTGAGACCCTTCATTTCAGTGCGGCACTCCGTCTCAGTCAAACAATCAGTTCTGTGAATCGTCGCATCCATGTGGAGCTAGTCCTTGACCAACTTGATCTATTGCCTTACTCAAATCAACTAGTTGGTTCCCTTCGTGATGCCACTGGTAAAACATTTGAGATAGCCAAAAAGATTACCATTGCTGTTGAACTTGCCGCTAATCCAAGTATTCTCTTTCTCGAAGAACCAATATCAGGACTGGACAGCAGAGGTACCTCAAGTATCCTTAATATTCTTTCTCAAGTTTCCAATTCAGGGCGAGTTATTATTGCCACTTTAGCACACCCTAATGCCCGCACACTTGATTTCTTCGACTTGGCCCTAATTCTGACACATGAAGGGCAGCAAGCATACTTTGGCCCAATAGGACCCGACTGCAGTGACCTGCTAGATTATTTCTTATCAGTTTCGAAAGTTCCCCACAATTCCATAAGAGCGTGTCCAGTTAGTTTTGTCATGTCGACTCTTGGAGTAGGCATAAAAAAGAGAGCGACACCATCGATAAACTTTGCAGGGGCCTACCAAGCTAGTTCCCTGCATGAAATGAACAACAGAGAAATCAACAGTATAAACAGTTTAACTGAGGATAGAAATTCCAAGGTTTCCTCTTCTGTTTATCCTGCTTCATACACACTGCAAGCCCTAATGGTAGTACTCAGAACTCAAAGATTCCTGTGGAGAAATGTACAGTACACATATGGTAGACTTACAGGGTGCATCGTGATGGGTCTTCTCATGGGTTCCCTGTATTGGAAGATTGAATATGACGATTTATATGGCCTGACTTCGCGCTCCCTCTATATATATATGCAAGTAATTCTCATAGGAGTCATATCAGCAAATAATGTCATTCCTCAGATTGGCACAGACAGATTGGTATACTTTAGAGAAAAGAGAGCAGGGATGTACCATCCTATCTTTTATCCTCTGTCATGGGCACTGGGAGAAATTCCATACTTCTTCATTGCAACTCTTGCATTAGTAGGAATCGGGAATGTTATGGCAGGAATTGGAACCGATTCCATCCATGATTTCATGATGTACTGGACTGTGCTCTTTGTGTTCACAATTTGCATGACATACTTCGGAATGATGATTACTTTCCTAGCCCCAGTGCCTACACTAGCTGCATTTGCTGTGTCGATTGTGACATCACTGTGGGTTTCGGCTTCTGGAGTAGTTGTCATGCTATTGGACATAAGGTTCTACCGGTGGATGTATTGGAGCAACCCTCTCCAATATGCTATAGACGTGATGACGTCAATCAGTTTCTACTGCAATACTAAAGAGTGTGTATCAGATTGCAGTTGCCAAAAATTACCCGATGGTTCTTATGCATGGGATAGGTTGGCCTCCTTGAGGAGTTTGAGCTATGACAGGATAGGAACCGACATGGTCATCTTGTCCGCTATGTCCCTCTTATTTGCTTGCCTGGCTTTTCTCTTCTTTGTCGTTCTGAAGCACAACTCGCCCCCTCAAACATAGCTACAGTTTCTTCACATCACCTGGACATCATAAGGGTGCGTATATCTAGATGTTGTGTTTTTCCTTTTTTATCTTTTTTTTTTCCCTTTTCGACCTCGATGAATAATGTGCAATACTTCTGAAGGTTTGCGGAAGCTAATAGTGATAGTTTCAGGTGAGCATGTAAGATTTTACTTAGCAAGGGGACAGCAGAAGGATGTGTAAATAAAAGTGGACTCTCACGGCCAAGGAAGCGGAGGGAAAAAGGGAAGGCTTTTATTATTTGATGAGAATTACAGACGGAATGAGAAGGAGCTGAAGTTGTTGGTCTGCCAGCTTAAAATGGGCGACCACAAGCCTATTTATAGGCCTAGATGACCGACTTACTCAAGGAAAATCTTCTGCACTTGTCAGAGATTTCTTACTTTCTCTTTTTCTCCTACACACTTCAACACTTGTGTTTTCCAGACTATTCATTGCCGCTTAAGTTAGATTTCTTTTCTTGGATTTTTCTTGACTTCTCTAGCTAATATCTATCTTAAAGTTTCTAGAAATTTAATCAATAATTTAACAATTTCTAAACAAGGTGTATGCCAAGCAAATTTTCACACTGGTTTACCGCGTGGTCATAATCACATCTATATGATACAAATGACTAGGTTGCACACTTTCAACAATCTCAAGGGGGTAAGTACACTATCAATGCCAAAAGTTGTGAACGGCGCTCACTTTAGTGCCAAAAGTTTCCGTCGGATTACTTAAGTGCCAAAAATTTTGAAAAATGATCATTTCAGTGCTAACGCCAATCTGGTTGGCCGGAAATCCGACGTGACAGTTTTTTTATTAATTTTTTAAGCCGACGTGAATCGCAGGAGAATATAATCAGCATACAAACAACAAAACGACACCATTTAGCATCTTTTCCCCCAAATAAGAATCTTTAAATCCCCAAATCAACCAAAATCGAAAGTTGAAACCCTAAATCCCAAATTCGACCAATTTGAGTGCATACTTCGATTTTCTCCCAAAATTATCAGCTCGCTCTTACAAATGGAGGGCAGAAGCTTCAGCAGCAGCTCACATTCTTATTAAAAAAAAGTGAATTAGATTATGAGTATTACTGTTATTGTGGGTTACCGAGTCCAAGAAGAACATCTTGGACTCGGTTGAATCCCGGGAGAAGATTTCATGGGTGTGGCAGATATAGAGAAGGCTCGAAGTATAAATATTTCAAATGGGTTGATAGGAAATTCTTTAATCAAGCGATAGATGTGATCTTGGAGTTACTTGAAGGCCGACATCAACCTCCACCTATATTAATGGACGAGTTGGAGGATGTCGACTCAATGTAAGCTCAAATGAAGGGTTTAACATCTCTGGTTGGCCATTTGAATGGGGGTTTCAAGGCTGAAAATTGAAAGAAACTTTTATCGAGCGTTGATTGTGTTGTTATTCTCTTGTGTAGTTTATTCAAATGTGAAATGAGTAATGAGAAGAATTTTATATGTCTATGAACAATTTTTGCTTTTTTGTTCCCAGGGAACAAAAAGAAAGAAAACGCGTTTGGTTGCGTTTTGTTCTTTTTTGTTTTTTTGTTCCCGTAACAAAATTGGAACAAAAAAAAAAGAAACAAAAAAACTTACTTCTTGTTCCAGAAACGATTTTGAAGAAACACTTCCTTCTTCTCTCTCTTCTCTTTTCTTCTTCTTTTCTTCTTCTTTTTTTCTTCTTTTTCTTTGGCCGGTCGCCGGCCTCGGCCATGGCCGGCGACCGGCCGTCGAGGGCCGGCAAGGCCGTCGAGGGTCGGTGACCTCGCCGGAGCGTCGCCGGCCCCGGCGAGGCCGAGCCTCGCCCGCGCCGGGTCGCCGGCCCCGACGAGGCTCGGCCTCGCCGATCGAGCTCGGGCTCGCCCGGATCCGGCGAGGCCGAGCCTCGCCATGGTCGGGTGAGGCCGCGGCCCCGTCGGCCGAGTCGGCTGGAGGCCAGGGGGACCGCCGAAAGAAAAAAAAAAAAGAAAGGAAAAAATGAAAAATAAAATAAAAATATTAAAAAATTAAAAGAAACAAAAAAAGAATAAAATTTACCAAACGTGTTTCTATTCATTTTTTATTCCCGGAACAAATTTACCAAACGCATTTTTCAGGTAAAAATTGTTCCCGAAAGAAACACTTTTTTTTATTTCTGTTCCCTAGAACAAAAAAAAGAAGTGTTTCCATGCAGCCCCTATATGTCTACCATAGTCGAAAACGTGTAAATGAAAGTAAAATGTGTTTTTGCTTTGCTGCAATTTTTGTATAGAGCAGAAGATTTTGTTGTAATCTATGGTAGAAATGGAAGGTTGGAGTTGGAATGCATTAGTTGTGAGTACTTAAAAGTTTTATTGCTTAGTTGTGTATTGTTAATGTTTGTTTTGATTAGTTTTTGCTTTAAATATAATGGTTTGCTGCATTTTTTATTTGGTAATAGTTTGTTGATTTGCTGGTTTGTTACAACTGCAAACCATGGCGAAATTAAGGGATGGTGGCAAATTCACAATTAACCATTTCAGTGCCATAAGTTGTAAATAGTGATCGCTTGAGTACTAAGTTTTTATAAAAGTGATCATTTAAGTGATAGTCGCGATTATCAAAGTGATCACTTGTGTTGCACAAGTTTTTAAAAAAAGAACATGTTAGTTTTAAACGTCACTTGATTTGCACCAGTCGTGGTGCATCTTGCACCAGTTGGGTTGCTAGTGCATCTTCTTGCACTAACCCACACAAGTGTTAATGCAACAAGATACACCAGCACCCAAAATTGCTCATGCAAGAAGATGCAATTTCCACAACTATACCAAGGCGAGCTGGTGCATTTTGTCCTTACATCAGCACATACAACTAGAATCCACAAATTCATTAGCATCTACAACTTCAACCAGTAACAATATATGCACACATCTAAAAATAATATCAACCTCATAAAAACATTGCACCGACAGCAAAAATTATACAACATAACTGATAACTGTCTTGCTAACATTACTAGCTGAAACCAACACAAGAGAAAATAACAAAAACAGCTATTGCCATTGCCATTGATTGATTGTTTACAAAAGAAAAACATGTCTAACTTCACTCCACAATCACTAAAGGTTCAATGCTCTCTTAAAAAAAAAAAACAATGGCAATATACACTCTTCCTCAAAAAACAATGGCAGCAATTACTATCAATAAATATATAATATCCAACACCCTCCTAAAAAAAGAAAACATAAAAAAGACCATGTTCAGCATCACATAAAAAGAAACCATATTCAGCACCCTCCTATCAATCGATATGCACAACACCCCGATCTCCTTTTCCTCTTGGAGCTTTGAATTGATTCATAATCCGAGTGCTCTTTCAAACTAGATGCGCAGGTTCTTTAATTGGGCTTTCTATCACCTCATTTTCCTTGTTCTTGATAGTGGCTATTTTTGTTTTGGCACGTGTCATGTGTTGGTCCATATGATCACTATTGCTCTCAATCGTTAGTTGAGATGGAACTGGTGCTGGGTTTTTTTTTTTGGATGGCTATTTTGCAGCTCTACCCGCTGTCTTCTTCTTTGGAGCACTCTTCTTTGGCCGCGCCCTTGATTATTAAGTTGGCTCACCTTGAGAGAGAAGTACCTACGAAGTTCTCCCAAGCTACAAGAACATAGCGATGTTGTTAATCAAATGAATTGAAGTATAACAAATTAAATGAATGGGGCCTATAAATCTTACATTCAAAATAGTCATTCCAATACGTTCATCTATGTAAATCCCATAACCATATTGCCTGAATCTTTTTCCAAGAGCCCCTCTTGTTCGCTGTGGTGCATCATTTTCAGCAGTAACAAATGGGGGAGCAACCTCTACAACTTATGCAGTTGTTCGTCCTCTCACCTGAGAAACACATAACAAATTTAAATTTCAATACATAAAAGACAAACACAGCCATGTACAACTTATAGGAAATTTTTTTTCTCAATAGCTCAATAGTGGACTCAGTTGTTATTGTTGCTGTCATGCCCGTTCTAGTCCCTATCCCTACATTTGAGCATACAACAAGGCCTTGTTTTGGCCTTTTAGTAGGCTTTACAACAATGTACTGTATTAAGATTATGACTAACTACAATGAATAATTAGACATGTACTCATTTTCATGCTGGAAACAAATAGAGAAAACTTTTCAAATTACAAGTGCATGACAGAGGAAAAGCACAAGAGAAGCCGTACACATGGTCAATCATCAAACTTAATCGAATATGAACTGAAAAGTTACTGAGGCAAAGAGGATACTTACCTTACAGCAAAGCTTTCTATTTGTCCTTCAATGGGCATTACAACAGGGCCTTTTGTCCTTCCTTCAGTAGGCCAAATAAGAAACTCTTCAGTTTGTCCTATCTCTAGCACTAAATTAGCCATTACATCTTGCTGTCGATACTATTTTTCAGCTCACAACCTTTTTTATTGTGCTATTCCTTGCGGCAATAGGAATATTTCATCTTTGCCCCAATCCTATCATCCTCTGACTTGATGCATTTTTCTGCTGCATTCTTCGTCTCTTTTTTAGCCTTCCTATTTACTTCTTCAATGGCAAGAGTAAAGGGCTTTTATGATTTGTTGGCTCACAAAATTTGCTACTTCTGATAGGCTGTATCATGAATTGGTACGAAACAAGATATGAGCTTTTTTTGTACCAATCATCTAGGTAATCATTTGGGTTTTCTTGCTTTATCTGAATAGCACAAATGACATGAGTACAGGGAATTCCATTCAGTTGCCAAGCTCGATACGAACACTTTCTTCTATCCAGCTTGACAACATACTTATCATGATTTTGAATAATCTCATATTCATTATCTTCATTCCAAACTAGATGGCAAAACCTACTAGCAACAATGTTTGCATCCAATCTCTTCACAATCTTAGGACCACAGTTTCTAGTCCACTTCGTAGCCTCATCTCTTTACCTATATAGTCTAGTCATGACCATAACTCGAATATCATCAAGCATGCTAATGATTGGTTTGTTCCTAGCCTTTAAAATTCTGCAATTGAAAGCTTCACTGAGGTTGTTATTAATGATATCGCATTTGAACTCTTCGCTGAAGAAGGCCCGACACCAGTGCTTAGGTTCTGTCTAGAAGATTGCATTAAAACCATCATTTGTCAAATGCAACAATCCTTATTTGGCTAATCTAAAATCAGTCATGTTAGTACTCTTCGCTATTTGCCAACATGACTAGTTTGCATATATGTGCCTCGTGTACATTCTATAGCCTATCTCCTTTGAAGTTCCTTGACTAATTTGCATATATGTGCCTCGCGTACATTCTATGCTCAGCATGTGGCATTAACTCAGCCAATGCAAAAGTCCCTACAAAAATTCAAACTAATAAATACAAGTTAAGAAAAATATGCAAGTGATTAATATTAAAAATGAATGAATTAATTGACAATGAAATTACCTTATGTTGGTCGCTCATGAATATCCATCCTCTCCTATTGGTTATCTTAAGGTCAGCTATTAAATTTTTTAGGAACCAAGACCAAATATCCTTGTTCTCTATCTTCACCACCGCCAAGCTATCGGAAACATTTGATTATTGACATCTCTCCCCACAGCAACCAACAACTCCCCTTGCATAAACCCTTTAGAAAGCATTAATCCAATCCTATAACTCTTCTACAATCAGCCAAGAAGCCCCATTTGCATGCATCAAAACAAATATAAAATATATCAAATCTAGGCCCAAGATCAAGGAGTGGCATTGTGACATCCCGATTTTCTAATTCTACTTTCAATAAATTGAGACGGGCATTTCGTTAGCATGCATATAGTTCCTTTCTTTGAGTCGGCCACTCATGTGAAAAATAGTTTATTAGGTGAAGCCATTAAGAGATTCTAGTGCATCAAACCGGAAAATTTGATCAAGGAGCGACCTTTCGACCAAGCTAATTTGCAAGGGTCATTACGGCACAAATAAAAATCGATTAGAGACCGAAGATAGGTCAACTCAACAGAGGCATGTGATCGAGTGTGGGTGATACCACTAGATCGCACAATTCTTGTCGATCGGCACTAGACCGACTTTTCGTTGATTAGGTACCCTATGTCCGTACTTGAAACCTTAAGATTACCCCGACAACCGAAAGTTGCCGATGTGTCAAAGATGTACGTTGTGGTTTGAATTGATCAACCACAAGTTTCCAAAAGCTGCCTGGTAGATTAGAATGCGCTAATATCGTGCCAAATTGAAATTAACCATGAAATTGAGATTGAATTCTGAAATTGGAAGTCATGGTGTGTCACAAATCTTATTAGGAACATTGGATTAATTTATGGACTTTAATTGGACTCAATTGGAAGAGAATTGAATGGAATTGAAGAAATTAGCACACAAGATTCTATGCCCCGGCGGAAAATGAAATTGAACCTATTGGACTAAGGTTGTGGGAGGTTGGAGTTAGTGGATTGTGACATCACAAGTGATATCATGGGGTGGGGCAAGATTGGCTAGGGTGGTGACACATGGAAGGTGGAGATTGAATCCCAAAAAGGTGGGATGTCACTTCCCCCTTGTCTCCATCATCTTCAAGCTTGGAGGAGAGAGAGAGGAGCGACCGTTTGAACCAGCCAGCCCGACTCCCCTTCGTTCGCCCTTCGCTCGCTCGCTCATCGCTGCTTGCCGTTTGCCGCCGGAGCTCGCTGTTGCCGCTCGTTCGTGCACGACCGCGCGCTGTCCCGCGTGTGAGCTGCTCTGCCTTCGTCCCTCGTCCAGCGTCGTCGTCTAAAGCCACTAGTCGTTGTTCGTCTTCGTCGGAGTCCCCATCGCAACTGTGAGCCACCGCCCAGCTCGTCAGGAGCTTGTGCGAGTCACCGCCGGTCGTTACTCGAGCTGCCGCCTCTCTCTTCCGCCGGTTTGCGTCCGATCGACCACCGTGCCGCCTTCCTCTGAGCTTGGCCAGTGGCTGGAAGTTCCAGCGAGATCCGGTTCTTCAAGGCTTGATTTGGTCGCCTTTTGGTTCTCATTTGGTGTTACTCCGTGTAGGTTTGTCATCGGCATTGTCATGCTCTTCGCCGGAGACTCGTCGGAAAGCGATTCCGGTGAGTGTAGCTCACTAAGCCTTGATTAGAGGGTTAATGATGCCTTAAGTGTGTTTAGCTTAGGTTGATTGAGATTAGGTGGTTAGATTAGTTTATTTAGTTGTGGATTAGATTAAGGTGATTAATTAAGTTAAAGTATGTTTAGTTTAAAGTTAAGTAGGTTTATTTTAATATAAGCCTTGATGTGACTTAAAGGAATTTGTTTCTGATTTAAATAAATGTTTTGAAATTATTGGATTATTTAATAATATATTATATTTCGAAAATCATTAAAATATTATTATTTTAAAAAAATCGAAAAATTATTTTTGATCCCAATTGCTCAGAATTTCGTGTTGATCATTGCTGTGTATTTAGAATTTGAATTTGATGAGTGGTTAATGCAAATTGAGTGTTGATTGTGAAAAATGTGAATTTTATTCGGAAAATCCTAAGCGTTGGGTTTGGCATTGAAATTGGATTTTTTAAGGATTAATATTGTGATTAGAGTATATGAGTGATATGCAAAGTGCTTTAGGTTGAGTATGAATTGTTGTGTGATAATTGAGAGAAATTTGTCTTGAGCTATTGAGCTGGAATTGCCCATATATGGGATGGCCCATACAACGGATGCGGGTTGCAATTGATTCTGGGCCTATGCTCCTTCGCGAACGCCGTCGATGTACTGATGAAGCCGCACTCCAAGGTGGGGAGGTGATGCCTGGCTATATGTCAGTAGATAGCCGAATTGCGAGTAGGCTATGCCATTGTGTGGCAGTGAATAATAATTGGAACGCTTGCTGTGATTGCGAATTATGTGAAATTGATTGTGTTCCAATGGTTTAAGTTCCTATTATTACCTGTGACTGAGTGATATGAATTGTACTAACATGCAGGAAGGAAATAAGACGAGGTAAGTCTTCTGTGCTGTGTGGCTAGACCACTCTTGGGGCGTATTTTCTTTCTAATAGGGTTTTAGGAGGGGTGAACTTGTTGAGACAATGTCTCACCCCGTTGTGGGAAAATATTATAGGGCCGTAGATGGCAGGACCTCCGGAGAAGAATGGCATCTCAGTGCAGATTATCGAGCAGGTCCACAGCTTTCCTGATCCAGGGAACCATTGGGTTTACGAGCTAATTAGGACCACCGTATGGATTCAGGAGACTGAGGATGTTAGGGTACCACATAGATTTAGGGCATGGTTCCGTTTTGGGGCTAATAGCTTTAAGATTGGTCCACTCGATAGTTTTGATATTCCACTAGCTGTGATGGATGCTATTTTGGGTGAAGGTGTAGCTGACCTTCCTGATGGTAGGGTGGACAACCCATCGTCTCCGGACCTAGTGTAGTTAGATGTGGAAGATATGGGATTGACGAACGAGTCTGATTAGTAGTCATAGGACTGTTCCTCTTTTTTGGTAGACCGATCCATGTTGTGTAGACTGACCCTTTTTGATGCACATAAACTTTGACTCATTTTTGGTGCATATAGTCTCTGGATCCTATTGGTGTATGTAAACCTTGGAATGATGATATATGAAAGTATGTTGGTTTGATTTTGAATTGATTTTCCTGCTGTCCTATTTCATAAGTTTTGTCAGGGGTTTCTTAGTACGTTCCGCATGCGCGTAATAATTGAATGGGGTCGGCGACACTACTTGGGAATGTCGCATTTACATGACCATGGCGGGTTGTTCACGTGTCTCGGGGTTCGGGGCGTGACAGGCATCTCCACAACCTCTACATATACCCTACTAGATGGGTTTTGAAACATACATTCGCCAGCATAATCCCATACCTGAACATATTCTTCCTTATACCCACTCATCAATATTTTCATCACCCTCATCTTAGTTCTCTTGCATTGATTTATCGACACATTAACCCTTAATTGCTCATTCACTAACAATTGAAATTGAGGACTCTTGATCTCGGGCATTATTTTGATAGTATTGAAAAACTGCTTCGATAACCTCACACTTGTTACTCTTTTATTGTTAAATATAATTGGACAAGTATGCTCCTCCTGGAATGACCTAATTTGGAATGACCCATTCTTACTCAATGCGCCATAGAGCTTTCATGAACAATTGGGTTGTGAGCACTTAGCTCTCACAAATTCCTTTGTGTTTCTAATGAATTCAACGCTCATCTGTTCAGTAATAGAGTTCTTGACAACAGTTTCCTTGAAATGTTTGGCATCGTTAAATTTCATGCCCATAGACAAAACATGTTTATTAACAGTCGGATCATAATAAAAGTATTTACTTTTTCTTCCACGAATAGGTTCTTCATCATCATTGTCAAGCTCATTTTCTGAACCAGCAACTTCATCGCCATAGCTTTCTTCATCTTCACTTCTATTACCTTTAGCTGAAGCTCCATCCCTATTTATTGGCTCGGGCCTCTTTGCTGAAACTACAAATTTTTTTTCTGAGAAATTCCCTTTACTTTTGTTTTGACTGTGCGAGTTCATCATCATCTTCGTCACTTGGGAAACTTACTGAAGCCAAATATTCATCTTCTGATTCATTAGATATAACAATTTCTCATTCTAATCCAATGAAGTCTTCATCGCCCACATCTTCATCCAAGATTTCAGGACATCTCCTATTTATTCATCTCTATCAATATGACTTCTCTTCCTCTCATTTTGCCTTTCATCTAATCTAAACTCATCCCTAACCTGATTACTCGCTTGAATAGGATCCCTCACTTCTCCTCTTTTAGTGGTGGTCTGCTCATTCCCATCCCCATCCTCATTCTCATCCTCACCATCCTCATTTTCACTATAATACTCAACATATACCCTAGCTTCTTCGCCGTGAATATAATGGTAAATGATATCCTTAATACCATTATCGTCATTAAAAAATCTCAAGACATCCTTCAATTCCTTCCTAGGAATACAGTAATGTAGTTTTTCACTTTGTATCGTAAAAAATACACTAAATCCCTAAAAAAATCAATATATGATGGCTTTCGAACATTGACATAAATAGTACATTCATTTCCACTAGTATATTCCCAATCCTTGGTGCCAATAACAAACTTTCCACCATAGCAAACAATGACACATACCTGATTCTCGTCCATGTCGATGCTGCACCCAATGAAAAAAAAAAGTCATTAGTTTTTTGGACCACATGATAAAATCAGCAACTATACATGTAGATCCTTGTCATTTTGTTATCAAGAAAAAAATACAACCAATTTATTCAATTCGGTGCCTTTACAAAAACAAAGGAAACTTGTTGACACCTAATTTAAACTCATCTTTTAGAAATAGAAGATAATCTTTGATTAGAGGGAAAATTTTTTTTTTTAAAAAATTGAATTCAAAAACTCAACCGTGTGATTTTGGAGCCACTTTGTTGTTGAGAAGTTGAGTGAAAATCTCCACCTACGGAAACAAATTCAAGTTTTCACTTTATAAATAGAGGGTGCGAGACGTGAAAAGGGGGCTTTCTCTTCGTCGAGGGAAAGAAAATACAAAAAGTGAAAAGAAAGAAGAAGGGTCTTCGGTTCTTGAAGGAGGAAAAGTCGAAGAAAAAAAAAAGCAACAAAAAGTCAAAAAGTGCAGCAAAGCACAGTAACACAGAGAGAGAGAGAGAGACAGAAGATGTGGCCGAACGTGCAAGGGAGAGAGAAAAATCACTGTTTCTCTTCTTCGGGTCCCCTGCGATGCCCCCAATCGCCAGTTCCTGCCCAATGTACCAGCAACGACTCGCTGCTACCCCGATTCACTGTAACGCCGAGTTCCCACGCCGGCTGCCGCGCCAACTCCAATCGACGCCCACCACTGCGCCGTTGCTCCCTCCGCAGCAACCTGAACCGACCCTGACGCCAGCTTCGCGACGCTTGCAAATCTTGATTCCCCTCTACCGTAGCTGCAAGCAGTTCTTTGCCCCTGCCTTCACCAGTGGATCGCTACTACTCGACGCCAGCAACCAAGCGATCGCCAGTACTCACACCTCGCTAACGCCCGCAGCAGTCGCCCTTGCCATCCTCCGCGCTGCTCACCATCAGCCCAGGAGCCGCGAAGCCCAGACCATCGTTGCACGCTACCTCGTTGCAACTGAGCCGAAGCCCTCCACTCCGGCGCCCAGTAACCCTCGTTGGTCTCTGCTCGTCTGCCGGTCTCTGCTGCTGCTGCTGCCTCACCGATCTGCTCCGCTAGCCCGACGAAGCCGCCGCTGTCCCGATCCGAGTATCCCCTGACAATCGCTCCTGTGCGACACCACTGCTCCGAGTTCCACTACTGACCCACGACGCCACCTCTGCTGGACCATCACCGTACCTCCGGGAGCTCTCCACTAGTGCTTTGCCTCAACCCGAATCAGTCCCAATAGCTTGACGTCCCTGCACCCAACGTTGCTGCTCTTCTGCTCGCTGCTGCACGCCCAAACAAAGCTCCCTGCTGCCTCCCTTGTTTTGCTGCAGGTCCGGTTGCTACCCGAGCCTTGCCGAAGTTCCGACGAACCCCTGTTCCGAACGGCGACCCATCATCAAACCACCATCATAGCTCGGTCACCGTGGTTTCTTCACCATACCTCAAGGTGGCCGTGAGTTAGACTAGGTGAATTTTTAGATTAAATTTATTTAGAATGTTCGGGTTCATAGATTTTTATTCTAACTTGATTTGTTCTGATTTATTTTCATCATTATCCAATCAGAAAATTTGTCATATTAAGTCATAATAATAAAAAATATTGAGCCGCGAGACGTCGGGTTAGATTTTTTATTATTTCGACTTTTTTATGACAAATTCATGAATTGTTTTGCATCATTGAAATATATGTGTTATTTGCACATCACATATCATATCATGTGTCATATCTTGAATTTAAGTACTTAGGTCCATATGCATTTCATATTTAAAGCTTTGCATTTTGATTTTTTAGATTCATATAGGATTAGGTTAATTTTCCTTTAATAAAACAAAAAAACACAAAAAAAATGTTATTTAGGTTATATAGACTTCATAATGTGCATACCACATGTTGCGCTTTAGTTAGAGGGTCATAGGTTAATGTTTTAATATTCTTGTCGTGCAATTTTTTAATAAAAAAAGCCAAAGATTAGTATTGCATCTTTATTTTCTTTCTTTAATAAGAATTATCAAGTCATTTAAAAAAAGAAAACACAAAAGGTCATTTACTTGGTTAGTTAATAAATTAGTTTATAATATTTTATGTCATGTTGTTTAGTGTAGGTTGCATACATTAAAAAAAGAATCATAAAAAAATCATAAAAAGAACATGCATATAGAATTATTATGTCATTCATCCCATATCATGTAACACATGCATATTTAGGATTATGTAAATAAGATTGCATACATATAGTGATAGTTCTAGTTATGCCATATGAATTGCATCTCACATATCATTAAAGTAAAACTCATGCATATCAAATTTAAATTAAGATTGCATATAATTAACATTTTTAAAAGAAAAAGAAAAATTAGGTGTCATGTCATTTAGAAATCATGTTTAGGGCATGCATTTTTATTAGCATTTTTTTTATTGAATGTTATTTTATTGATTGTGCACCCGCATGACCACCATTTGCATGTTAGTAGCTTAAGTTTAAATTAATCAACATTGCCTGCAAAATATTTTTTAAAATTAAAATAAAAAGGCACCGAAAGGGCGTTAGACTAATCTAGCGTAACCATGTCCCCGGACCTACTGAATCTCTAGTTCGTAATAGTAAAGTATTCTCCCATACTTTACTTGGGTTTCTAACCAACCCTAATTGGTTAGTGGTGGCTTCAAATTGAGTATAATTGCATGTTTGAATAGATTAATTTCTTAACATCAAGTCGCGATTGGTAGGACTTGGGAGGGTTCGCGCCAAGTCTTCGGACTTAGTAATCCATTAGCCTTCTTTAGGTAATTCACCATCGGGAAGGTCACGACAGCTTGGTGACTCCGTTGGGGACGAGTTAAAACTCATGGTGGACATAGGCTTGTTTCTTTTAATATATATATATATATTGTTTGGTAGCATGGAAACAAGGTACGCTCCTAACATGAAGTGTTAAATGTTTTTACAGAAATGAGGTATAAGGGGAGTAGTGCTTGCTGACTCTTTGTTTTGTAGGAAGGTGTTGAGATTGAATGCTTTTCTTATCATTAAAATGTTGCTTCTATTATAAATTGTTGTGCATGATTTTCAAATTGTTTTAGCACTACACATTGCACACATAACTAGGACCGGGCTGCGATAGGATTCTTAGGATGGTGTTGATGGACCGCATTTAAGGATTCTAGGATGGTGTTGAGAAATGGATTAACCTTGAACGCAAGACGGCAATGTAGAGGTTGCCTTTCTCAACCCCGAAAATTTTTCTTAGTGTCAAAACATTTATCCTTGTTCGCGAAACTATTTGACCATGGGATTTTCTTTTGACTAAGCCGAGTTAAGATGACCGACATTTTATGCGAGACTGCGACTAGTTGGCCCATCCTCTTAGCTCTATTTTGTTAAGCCTTGTAGTTTAGGTGTTAAGCCTCACATCTCAAGTGTCTGTCAATGTGGTTGCCATTTTTTTTTTTTTTGTGAAGTAAGTATTTTTACCTTATAATATGCAATTTATTTACTTTATTGCAATTTCGTCGGTCCATGACAATAGGTTTCATGGTCAGTCTTGTTTTATGTGCGATGGGGAAAACCGATTTGCAATTCATTTCCTCTCTCAAAAAAGCTCAAAATGGTTGGAAAATGAGAGGCCTTATTTGGTTTCTGACTAGTTCAAATTGAGCATCTTAAGCGGAAAGTGGAAATGATTGAATTTCAAGACATTGGGTTCCCGAAAGCATATAAAATAAAATGTTTTGGTTTTGTTTTTAGTTCAATGTCTAAGGACCTTGAATTTTAATTCAGTGTTTTCATTTTTAGTCTAATGTTTAGGGACTTGAATTTCAATTCTTAGTTAGAAAATTCAAATTTCAAATAAAATGAGGCGATTAGACCATTGTCATGGGCCATTTTCCTATATTGTCATCGTTTCTTACATTATCTCTTTTCTCCCCTAAGTAACAACACAGCTCACCTAAGATTGCCAATCTATACTCGTTCTAGAGCAATAATGGCTGATGACACCGAACAAGTGCGTATTGCTGAACAAACTCGTATCGCCGCCCTCGAAACGGAAATGAAGCAAGTCCTAAATGTCCTTGAGCAGCTCTCTAAAAAAATCGATTCTCTCCAAGCAAATACTGTCCCATCAGCTTCGCAATTCGAAGAGGTGTTACCACAACATGTTCCCATAGCTGATTTGAGAGATAAAGGCAAGAATATATCCACAAGTGGCCCATCAAGCTCTAAGGATGTCTCCAGGGAGAAAATTACTGACACGCCTCAAATTGTTGTTGATGAGGAGATACAAGTGATACAACTGGTTGTACTGAAGATTGAGCAAGAAAAACGCTTGGCGAAAATCGAGGAGAAACTTAAGTAGCTGCAGGGTGCATTTAGCCAAGACCCAACTGATCTGTCCCATTATGCAAAGATCAAGATGCCAAAGAAGTTCAAAATGCCAGACTTTGAAAAGTATGATGGCACCTCTTGCCCGAATATCCATCTGCAGACTTATGTGGTCAGGATGACCCAATATGTTGATAACATCCCTTTGATGATTCAACAATTTTTGTACATTATGAAGAAAATTAATCTCCTAGAGACTTGGGAGGATTTGATAGATGCTTTCTTCAAACAATATAAGTATAATATTAATGTTACCCCATCTCGAGAAGATTTACTTCGCACTGAGAAGAAGAGGATGGAATCTTTCAAGGCATATGTCACGAGATGGAGGACCGTAGCTGCTCAGATAACTCCAGAGCCGACAGAAAAGGAGCTGATGGATTTGTTCATGAAGACACTCCCACCTGAGTATCGAAATCGAATGCTGGGTTCGACCGCCGAGTCATTCAATCAGCTAATCCTTGTCGGCGAGTGAATTAAAGTAGCATTGCGTGATGGATGGGCGCTGATCAAACCAGCTCGTATGGGAGAGTTTCAACCAAGAAGGATAAGGAGCTTGTAGCAGAGGTTAATGTAGCTTATGTTCAACCACCTCGCCTTGTCTCGAACACTCAACAGGGAGGAGCACGACCATTCTTTGGCCAGTAGAAAAACTTTTCCAAGCGTCAATTTACGCCACTTCCTAAGCCTTTGTCCAAGATCTTGCCGACCCTTCAGAAGAAATGATTACTCGCTAAGGAACCCAAGCGATCTAATCCCAAGCGTTTCCCCAACTATGATCCATCCAAGACATGTGCTTATCATATGGGGGAGGTAGGGCATTATGTTGACGATTGCTATACGCTGCAACACAAAATCCAAAATCTTTTGGATGCCAAGGTGGTCTCATTCCGCAATGGACAGCCGAACATCCAGAATAACCCACTCCCTGACCACCCAGAAGCTGTGAATGTCATTTTCAGTTTTGATGTTGAGCCCACCATGTTTCGAGATGATGCATGAGGAAGTAGAAGTGATGGACACCACAGGGCAACCAAGTGGCAAATTCGATTACTATGTAAAGTATTCGGCTCCTCCCGGCTCCTACATCGACCCACGGGATATCATCCCAGATGGATGGGGTGGCATAGATGATCCAGCACCTCCAAAGATTGAGAGCTCTGATGATGCACTCAAAGGAATGACTGAGTTGTTTGAAGAGAATTTAGTGTTTACCATCGATGAAGCTCGATAGTGGGAGAATTTTAATTATTTGCACACTCCTTTGCATAGGAGTCTTTATTGCTTTCCATATTTGCATATTTGCATTTTCAATTCTAGGATTTCTCTCATTTCAATAATGTAATTTGATTTTCATCCAATAAAATACATGGAGATTTTCATGTTTTAAGGGCATGTTGAAGTATACCAAACTAGCCCTGTGATGAAATCCTACCCAAAAGAAAACGACAAAGAGCTAATTCTGAAGGCTGGGCTTCTTCATGTTCCCTTGAATTTTTTTTCAAAACAAAATATTTTTCCAACATGCATCTAATTTACTGTGTTTGTTTCTTTTAATTATCGATTTTATGTTTCAGGTGCAACCCTGCGCACATTTAAGGAACCTCTATGAGTTCCCTTGCAAAGAGGGGGCAAGACACAGACACTTAACAGCTTTGACTTTATGATTTGATAGAGCATGGCCTTTTTTTTTTTTATCATTTTAGAATTTTTTCACATGATGTGTAATTCACCAATTCCACTTGAAATTTATCAAAATGGATAATTCAGTGAAGGATGTTGAGTTACTTGAACATGCTAAATGAAGTGTGAAAGGCAAGCCTTATCCCATACACAGTCCCTTGTCTATACATTGTGGGGGTGAGCATGGAAACATTTTGTATTTCAAGGTGAAGAGTTTTCTTGCAAGAAGTACGACAACTAAAATGACGAGGGGCAGTTCATTTCTCTACCAGTGAACCCTTGTTTAACTCTTCTTTGAGCCCAAATACTTGAAGAATTTCTTTCATACTACCCCTGTTAAGGACCACCCCACATCGGGGCAAATGGAGGTAAGTTGACATTGAAGGAGAGGGAAATGGATAGAAATTTTTTTTGCTCTCACTTGCATCAATCTTCAAGTTGTTCCTTTACATTGAATTCATGTGGTAATTTAAGTGTCTTGGGATGATGAAGATCAGTTCTTTCTTTATCCTACACACTTTTGACTATTATATAGCCCACTTGAGCCTATGAGTTCATTTTATGTCAAACCTAGTTGGTGATCATCCCCCACACCGGGGCAAGATGAAAGACAATCATTCGAGTAGCATGGTCTAAAATGCTGATGAAAGGGGGCTGCATGAGTCCAAAGAAAGTAAGTGCAAAAAAATAAGGGGCATGAAAAAGCAGTGTGCCTGGTAAAAGCAAGGCCAATGCCCAAGGAGAAAAATCAAACACTTGATGTAGTGAGTTGTATCCCCAACAAGGCGATACTAAAAAACTCAAATGCTGTTGCAATCAATGGAGTTGTGATATGAAGAAAATCTTCAAAAGTGGAAAAAGAAAACTGGTGGTAATGTCAAGATGATCACCAACTCTCACCCTTTAAACACATTTTGAGCCTAACGACCCTTTCGTTTCTTAGCCCATGAACCTAGCCTATGTTACGTCCCTTACAAAGTCTTTTTAGATTAGGGCATTTGAATTAACATGGGAGTTCACATGTTTTAAGCATTGCTAGAAGAAGTGCGAGCAAGATTATTTATTTCTCATTTTGCAGGGTTCTTGACTTGTAAACCTAAAGATGATTACAGAATTGTTCTTTCAATAGCCTTGACTCAAAGAGTCCATTTTGCTAAGCCATTGACCAAACCCACATTACAATCCTTGTCAAAGATCTCTCAGATTGGTAAGGTCGTACTGCTTGCAAGAAAATTCAAACTCTTGTCGACAAGATGATGATAAGATTGAGTGATATATTCCCGCATCAATGGTCGGGACAAATAACCCCTTCTAAATGAGAGCGAGTGAAAAAGCCTTTTTCACGCCAAAAGTGTCTCATTTAGCATGTTCAAGAGATTCACAGCTTAGTGAAAATTGTCTTGATAATTTTTCCTTGGTGGAAGTTTGAAAAAGCCATCATGTATGGACCTTCATTGAATTTAAAAAAAAAATGAAATGAATTTTCCTCAAAGACCAAAGGATTTGTCTTTGAAGCCCTGAGTTTGTTTAGTCATTTTTGAATACTTGATGATAATTCCAAGTACCCATGTTTTCAAATGTCTAGTGTGAACTCCAGATATTTGAACCCTTAAATGCTTGATGTGACTTCCAAGTGTTTGTCTTCCCAAACACTTGATGTGATTTTCAAATGTTTAGTAAATATTTTCAAATGTCTGACGTGAAAATCAGATTTTTGAAATTTCAAGTACTTGATGTAACGTCCAAGTGCTTGGTTTCATTCGGAATCTGATGAGAATTCCAGATCCTTGAAGACTTTGTTTCAAGAGAAATTTTGAACCTTTCAATTATTGGAAGAGATTTCCAGATGTTTGTCAAGTCTCATAAGAATCATTTCACACCTAATAATACTCTTCTGAATCTCTAGATAAGTATGACAAGTACATGTTCTTCTTTGCATTTGCATTTCATTGGGCGTGGACACATTGAGATCTACGTTCTTGACCAAATCATTGCATTTACATGGCATTCTTTATTGCATGACCTTGCATTTATTTGAGTCCATTTCGTAACCAAAAAAAAAAAAAAAGTCATTGGCATATTCATTTCATATTCATTTTGCATAGTTTAAATTTAGGTGTCATTTATCTTTGAAGGAAACCTCTATGAGCTTCCTTTCAAAGAGGGGTAGCTGTTGACACCTAATTTAAATTTAGAAAAGAGAAATAGAAAATAATCTTTGATTAGAGGGAGATTTAAAAAAAAAAAAATTGAATTCAAAAATTCAACAGCCAAATGTTTTGGAGCCATTTTGTTGTTGAGAAGTTGAGTGAAGATGTGCAAGTATATCGGAAAATCTTCATCTGCAAAAAACAAAACTCAAGTCTTTCTTTTATAAATAGAGAGGGCGAGACGTTTAAATGAGGAGGGGCTTCTTCATTCAGTTTTCGAAAAGTTCACAAAAGAAAAACAGAGTTTTTGGCAAGGAGAAAAGTCAAAAGAAAAAGTGGGGAGAAGAGAAGGTACAGAGAGAGATGAAGTGAGGCAAAGCAGAAAAGTGAGAGTGAGGGAGACGTGTGAGGGTTCGGCAGAGAGAGATAGAGATAGGTGAGAGAGAGAAAAAAGAAAAAGAAAAAGAACACTGTTCTTCTTCCCCGGCGCCTGCCTACCACTGCAACGTTTCAACAGCCCACGCCGCGCTTCTGCTATCTCTGCTGTGCCCAGCAATCCAACCGGTCCGCCTCTGCCCAAGTTTTTGAAGCTCCGCTGCCGTGACCGTCCCCCGCACAGCATCTCCACCGCTCGCCTCCATAGTCGCGCCACGCCCTCCGTGTACACCATCGTCGCTGCAGCACTGGAGTCGCCTCTCGCTGGACACCAGCAGCCGTGCCTTGAAGCACCGTAGCGCTCGAGACTGCGCCGGTCATCTCCCCCGAGCAACCATCGCTCGGCCCCCGCGCCGGCCACTGCACCACCTCTTGTTGCTGAACTCGCACCGTTGCCCAGCCCGAGCTTCGCCACCACGTCTCCTACTCGGGTGACGCCACTCTGCCAGCTCGAACCAGATCCGCATTGCCTGCGCCCGCCTCTGCAGCGCCCAGACCTCCCGTGCTGCTCTGCCTCCGACGCATCAGCCCGCGAGTCCTCCTCGCTGACCCAGCCGAGCGACACCTGCCGCCGCCGCTCTTGATTTGAGCCTGCTGCTGTGCCCACGACCAACCTGCTGCCTCCCCTGTTTTTGTTGCAGGTCCGGTTATCACTCGCGCCTCGCCGGAATTCCGACGACCACCCCTGTTCCGAACGGCGACCCATCACCGAACCACCAGCTGCTCCTCGCCATTCCTCAAGTCAACCGTGAGTTAGACTAGGTGAATTTTTATATTTGATTTCATGTTTTGTTTTTATTCTAACTTGATTTATTTTGATTTATTATCTAATTAGGAAATTTGTCATATTAAGCCATGATAATCAAAAATATTGAGCCGCGAGACAGCGGGTTAGATTTTGATTATTTCAACTTTTATGACAAATTTTGGTTTCTTTGCATTATGATTTCGCGTTAAAATATCATTGATATTTGATGGATTATATTTAATGCGTTATCATTATTTGCTCCTCACATATTATGCATATCTAGAATTTAAGTACTTAGGTCCATATGCATTTCATATTTAAAGCTTTGCATTTTTAAGATTCATATAGAATTAGGATGATTTTCCTTTAATAAAACCAAAAAAAAAAAAAAAAAAAAAAGAGAATAAAAAATGTTATTTAGGTCATATAAATCACACCACATGTTGCACTCTAGTTAGTGGGTCATAAATTAATGTTTTAATATTCCCATCATGTAGTTTTTTTAATAAAAAAAGCCAAAGATTAGTATTCCATCATTATGTTATTTTTTAAATAAGAATTATTAAGTCATAATAAAAAAAAGAAGAAATCACAAAAGTCATTTGTTTGGTTAGTTAATAAATTAGTTTATAATATTTCATATCATCATTGTTTAGTGTAGGTTGCATATATGTATAAAAAAGAATCATAAAAAAAATCATAAAAAGAACATGCATATAGAATTATTATGTCATTTATCCCATATCATGAAACGCATGCATCTTTAGGATTATATAAATTAGATTGCATACATATAGTGATAGTTTACGTTATGCCATATGAATCGCATTTCACATATCATTAAAAGTAAAATCCATGCATATCAAATTTAGATTAAGATTGCATACGATTAACATTTTTTTTAAAAGAAAAAGAAAAATTAGGTGTCATGTCATTTAGAAATTATGTTTAGGGCATGCATTTTTATTAGCATTTTTTATTGAATATTATTTTATTGATTGTGCACCTGCATGACCACTATTTGCATGTTAGTAGCTTAAGTTAAAATTAATCAACATTGCCTGCAAAATATTTTTGAAATTAAAGTAAAAGGTACTGAAAGGGCGTTAGATTAATCTAGCGTAACCATGTCCCCGGACCCGCTGAATCTCTGGTTCGCAAAAGTAAAGTATTCTCTCATACTTTACTTGGGTTTCTAACCAACCCTAATTGGTTAGTGGCGGTTTCAAATTGAGTATAATTGCATGTTTGAATAGATTAATTTCTTAACATCAAGTCGCGATTGATAGGACTTGGGGGAGTCCGTGCCAAGTTTCGGACTTAGTAATCCATTAGCCCTTCTTTGAATAATTCACTTCTTCGGGAAGTTCGCGAGGTCCCCAAGACTCATGTAGAGAACATGACAAACCTGAGTGAGCAAGAGTTGGAGACGTAGCCAGCGAACGACCGTGAATGACGGCGCAACTACAACGGTGGCCGAGTGACGGTGGGCGGGCAATGGCGAGCGAGCGAATGACGGTGGGTGAGTGAGCGAGCTACGGTCGACATCGAGCGAGAATTGTATACGAACCCTATTTTACTCCCTCTTCAACAACACCGTTTTTGGTTGTAGAGCAATGCGGCATCGTTTTGTAAATGAATCCACTTGGAATGGTATAAAACGACGCCGTTTCTTATGAAGAAAGGAAAATGGCGTCGTTTTATGCCATCCACCGTGGACAGTCTTAAGCCACGTCGACTTTTTTTTTTTTTTTAATATTAAAGTCACGTAATCATTTTGGCCAGAATCTCTCGTCGGCAGCACCAAAATGATCGTTTTTTTTCCGATTTGGCACTTAAGTGATCTGACGGAAACTTTTGGCACCAAAGTGAGCGCCGTACACAACTTTTGGCACTGATAATATACTTACCCCCAATCTCAGGTAAGCTACTGTTACAAACTAACTGAAGCTAGCCACTACAAAGTTCTACATTCGTCAATGAGAATTGAGGACTATGGAGTGTACAAAGCAAATCCTACAGTTTTACTACATGGAGTGCATGTGGCTTGATAGACAAAGGCTGCATATCCATGCCCGACGTACAGAGGCACTCAAACTCTCATTGTTAATGCTCGAACTGGGAATAGTCAACCAACATTGAGCTAAAGGAGTTGTGCTTTTACTGTATGACAGATTGACTTGCCAAGCCAACAGAATCATGCATTTTTTTTCCTGTAGTACTTCTAGAACCTACATTTCCACTCCAATCAACAGTACTGTGCTTTTTAGTTTTAAAAAAAAAAAAAAAATAGTACTGTGCTTTAGAGGAAAATTTGTACTTTTATTTATCAGTTCTTGTGAGACATCTTCAACTCTACCAACCAGAGATTCCATTCTAAAAATAAAATACAAATGATCCCAAGTCTCAATCATCTCCCAACAATAAAAGAAACAAATAAAAAGAGACTTCAATTTACTATGACAATGATTCAACAATTTCATCAGTCAAACGGAAGGCAGCTTCGGTCTGTCTGGATGAAGTGATTGTAAAATGGTGATCCATTTTTGGAAAATCTTAGTGTGAAATATGGACTTTGAAAAGTAAAAAGTTAAAAAAAGAAAGAAACAACAAAAGGGTTGAAAAGTCAAAGAAAAAGGGACAAGGGGGCCTTCAGCTTAATTATAAGGAAGCAACGTAGAGAGAGAGAGAGAGAGAGAGAGAGAGAGAGAGAGAGTGAAGACTGAGAGCCCACTTTGGGGGAAAAAGATGAAGAGAAGAGAGGAGAGAAAAGAAGAAAGGAGGGAGGGAAAATTTTTACCGAGCTTGCAATCGAGACATCTGGCGAAGCCGACTCAACTTCGTTTTGCAACGCTGGTAAGTGTTTGCACCCTTCGTTCATTCAATCAAGGACGTCATCAACAATTACCTAGAAAACAATGTTGGCTTTGCAAGGCCCCTGTGAAAATCGTAGACTCGTATCATAAAGGAATAGCCACGAGGAAGGAGCAGAGTGGGCGACTCGGCGTCGCAAGTTTGCATCCCGGAGGCCATCTTGAACGCATCTGTATCGTTGGTGACTCCATCACCTTTGGCGCCAAATTTTCGCACATTGAATGTGGAAATGGGTTTTGCATCACCACCACTATAACTGGCGCTAGCAGCATTGGCCGGCTTGGGTGCCGGTGTGGGTGGCATCGAGATTTGAGACACAGCAGGCAAATCCTTCTTCTTCGTGTGGTGACTGTGAGTCCTCCCATTAGTTGGAGGAAGCAACATGAAGAGTGACAAGAAAGTGAGCATGGCAAGGGAAAGTAGTGAGCGTGTCATGGTGAAGAGATTTGCAAACTTGGGGAAAGATGAGTGACTAAGGTGATGGGAGCAATGTGTAGATATTTAAAGAAGTCACCCAAACTATCACTATCCTAGAATAATAGGCTCCTGTTGACACCTAAATTTTATGATTTTATTTAGGATTTAATCATCTAAAAAATTAGGAATTAGTCGCTAAAAAGAGAATAAGAAAAAAAGAAAAAAGAAAAAAAAACAACGCAACAAAAAATAGAAAAACAAAAAAAAAAATGCCTTGAGATTGAGTTGGCCGGATTTGGCATTGGCCCGGCCCACCACTTGCTTCTCTTTCCCCTGTGCGACCCAAGCCCATTTCCCTTTTGGCCTGGCCCACGCCAGCCTTCTCCCTCTGCTAACTTGCGTGCGCAAACCTGCAAAAAAAAAAGAAAAAAGGCAGCAAAGGTCAGAGTAGAGAGCAAAAGAAGCAACGATGGAGGAGCACGAGAGATCAGGATGGCAGCGTGATCCGCAGGTCGAGAATGCCTGGCCGGCAATTGGCACGACTATGGTCTTCGTGCAAGGTCCTACGGAAGAAAAAGAGAGCGAAAAAAGGGAAAGAAATGGGAAGAAAAAGGAGGGGGCGAAGACCAGCAGAAGAAACAGAGAAGCTAGAAGCATAGAGAGAAGCATAGGAGAGAAACCAGAGGGAGGGGGGAAGCTCGAGGGAGTAGCTAGCCATTGCCGGAGGCCCGTCCGTCCGCCCGTTGCCCGCCGTCCGAACCAGGAGGGGCAAGAGGCTAAAGACGAAGCCGAGACAAAGCACAGAGAGAAACCGAGAGAGAGAGAGAGAGAGAGAGAGAGAGAGAGAGAGAGAGAGAGAGAGGAGTTTGAGTGAGGAAGCGACTAAGGGAGAGGAAGGGAGCTTTAACCGTCGCCTCAGCTACGCGTGAGCCCCACTTGACTACCCCTCGGCCAACGTCCTCAAATTGGATCCGGGAACCTCCGTGCGCCGCTTCGCGGCAGAGTAAACCTTGGAGGAGTAGTAGAGTTACCACCACCCTTGCTGTCCCAGGTAAGTCGTGGGTTCCTTTCTCGCAAGGCAGACGACACAGCGATTCGAATTCAGGCTCTCTCCCGAAAGGAACTTACACTCAACCACTACGTCGCCACCATGGATGGTTGTTGACACCTAATTTAAATTTAGAAAATAGAAATAGAAAATAATCTTTGATTAGAGGGAAATTTAAAAAGAAAAAAAATTTGAATTCAAAAACTCAACAGCCAAATGTTTTGGAGCCAATTTGTTGTTGAGAAGTTGAGTGAGGATGTGCAAGTATATCGGAAAATCTTCATTTGCAAAAAAACAAACTCAAGTCTTTCTCTATAAATAAAGAGTACGAAGCCTTGAACTGGGGAGGCTTCTCTTCGTCGAAAAAAAAATTGAAAAGTGAAAAGAGAGAAAACAGAGAGGAGGACTTCGGTTTGTGGGAGAGGTAAAGAGGAAAAAGTCAAAGGAAAAGTGGCGAGGTGATGTGACATTTCTTGTTCACCCTTTTCTTCCCACCGGCTTCGCTTCTACGCTTCCCTGCCGGTTTTGGTTCCTCGCTCCGCCCTCCTCCGTGACGGTCGGCTCGAGAGCCCGTCACGCCTATCGCACCTCCACCCAAAGTGCCGGCAGGTGAGCCGCCAACCACCGCCGCTCCTCCAGCCGTCCGCCACACTCAGCGAGCACCTGCGCCACCCAACTCCGCCTACTTCGCTCCTGTGTCATGCCGGAGCCGGCCCGAGCAGATCTGCCCAACGTGCCGCACTGCGCCGGCTCCGAGCTTCCCGGCGACCTCGCCCGTTCGTGATCCGCCCAGCCCTCGCCGATGCTTGCTGAAGCCGCGCCGCTCCCGACTGCAGCAGACTTTCACCCGATGCCCTGCACCTGCGTCTTGCAACTGCCCAAGCACCTCACGCCTCCACCGCCGTTTTGTTGGTCTTCCCCGAAGCTTGCCGCAACTCCTCTACGTCCGCTGCTGCGCGTCTCCACCCTTTTGGTGTCCCGAGACAGCTACATTTATTTTTGGTAAGAATGAGCTAACTCCAACACTGGAAGAGTATAGCGTTATCATAGGAATGCCCCTTGAGACTGAACTTGTTAAGCCACCTCTTGGTATGGAACCCACATCAATTTTATCCCAATTTCTAAGAATTAAAACTGATGAGGTTAAAAAAGTTTTGAAAGCTAATTGTAATGCATGCCCTTTCTCCTTTTTGGCTAATCATTTTTTAAATCAATCTTCAATGCGCCAAAAGGGTAGGATATTCTTCTTAGCATTCTTTGGACTTATAATATTTCCTCATCGAAGAAATGCTATTGATCCTTCGATTGCATGGGTGGTCAAACAAGCATGTGCTGGCATGAATTTTATAAACATGATCTTAGCTGAGACATTTTTATCCCTCAATCGTTTTAAACAAAATGGAGAAAAAATCATGGATGCGTCTCCTGAACTTTTACAAATTTGGTTTCTTTCTCACATGAAGGAGTTTGGTCATTTCATGCGTCGAGGTGAAATTGATAATTCTAGTTACCCAATAAAGAGATTTTCAATCTTAAAGAAAAAGTATACCGGAAAATAATTTTCTGATTGGGTGACTTTTCTTAAAGATCCATATCTCAAGGGCTTCTTATGGTATGCTAAATGGTTCCATGTTAGCGTGGCTCGTTTCTCTCACAAGACAGATAATCCAATTCCACTGATGGGAATTACTGGTGCAACATCTTACTATCCTTATAGAGTGGCCCGCCAATATCGAGTGCTCCAAGATATCCCACCTCCTCTTCGAGTGGATCTATTTCAAGCCCGCTTCGTGCGCAAGGATCACAAATACCTCAATGAGATCGAGCGTCTTGAAAATGCATGAAAGGAATGCCATCTGGAAAAGATAATGGTGCCTAGAAGGTTGAAGGGAAAAGAGAGGGCTTTTCACGCCTTGGACTATTATATCCACCATCACGAGATCCCTCAAGCTCTACTTCCCGTGATACCTGAAGTGACCATGAAGCCCACTTGTAAAGCACAAATTGAACATCTTGAAGAAACGTTGGAAAGGAATGAAGCTCGTATCTCTGAGTTGGTTCGACAGAACAAAAAGCTTCGAAAGATCGTGATCTCTCAATTGTATATGGAAAAGAGTCGCTAGATTTAGGAGTTTAATTCTAGCTTTAGGGTGTTATTTCATTTTCTTAGATTGATGTTTTAGTAATTTAATTTCCTAGGGAGTTATTTTAATGTCTTAAGTTGATGTCTTTGGAATTTGATTTCACTTAATAAACGATCGACCGTTGTCATGGACCAATCTCATTTGTTATAATGCTTTACATTGATAGGTAACAACACGGCTCACCTAAGATCGCCAATCCGTACTCATTCTAGAGCAATAATGGTTGATGACACCGAACAAGTGCGTGTTGCTAAACAAACTCGTATCGCCGCCCTCGAAATGGAAATGAAGCAAGTCCTAAATGTCCATGAGTAGCTCTCTAAACAAATCGATTCTCTCCAAGCAAATAATGTCCCATTAGCTTCGCAAGTCAAAGAGGTGTTACCACAACATGTTCCCATGGCTGATCCAAGAGATAAAGGCAAGAATATATCCACAAGTGGCCCATCAAGCTCTAAGGATGTCTCTAGGGAGAAAATTACTGACACGCCTCAAATTGTTGTTGATGAGGAGATACAAGTGATACAGCCGGTTGTACCAAAGACTGAGCAAGAAAAACGCTTGGCGAAAATTGAGGAGAAACTTAAGCAGCTGTAGGGTGCATTTAGCCAAGACCCAACTGATCTATCCCATTATAATAAGATCAAGATACCAAAGAAGTTCTAAATGCCAGACTTTGAAAAGTATGATGGCACCTCTTGCTCGAATATCTATTTGTAGACTTATGTGGTTAGGATGACCTCATATGTTGATAACATACCCTTGATGATTCAGCAATTTCAAGCAAGCCTGATAGGACCGGCACTACAATGGTACATTATGAAGAAAATTAATCTCCTAGAGACTTGGGAGGATTTGACAGATGCCTTCTTCAAACAATATAAGTATAATATTGATGTCACCCTATCTCGAGAAGATTTACTTCGCATTGAGAAGAAGAGGACGGAATCTTTCAAGGCATATGTCACGAGATAGAGGACTGTAGCTGCTTAGATTACTTCGGAGTCGACATAAAAAGGAGCTGATGGATTTGTTCATGAAGACACTCCCGCCTGAATATCGAAATCGGATGTTAGGATCGACTGCCGAGTCATTCAATCAGCTAATCCCTGTTGGCAAGCAAATTGAAGTAGCATTGCGTGATGGATGGGCGTTTGATCAAACCAGCTCGAATGGGAGACTTTCAACCAAGAAGGATAAAGAACCTGTGGTGGAGGTTAATGCAGTTTGTGTTCAACCACATCGCCCTACCTCGAACACTCAACAAGGAGGAGCACGACCATTCTTTGGCCAGTAGAAGAACTCTTCCGGGCGTCAATTTATGCCTCTTCCTAAGCCATTGTCCAAGATCTTGCCAACCCTTCAAAAGAAAAGATTACTCGCTAAGGAGCCTAAGTGACCTAATCCCGAGCGTTTCCCCAACTTTGATCCTTCCAAGACATGTGCTTACCATATGGGGGAGGTAGGCATTCTGTTGACGATTGCTATATGCTGCAACACAAAATCCAAAATTTGTTGGATGCTAAGGTGGTTTCATTCCGTGATGCATAGCCAAACATCCAGAATAATCCACTCCCTGACCACCCAGAAGCTGTGAATGCCATTTTCAGCTTTGATGCTAAGCCGACCATGTTTCAGATGATGCATGAGGAAGCAGAAGTGATGGACACCCTGGGGCAACCAAGTGGCAAATTCAATTACTATGTAAAGTATTCGGCTCCTCCCAGCTCCTACTTCGACCCACGGGATATCATCTCAAATGGATGGGGTGGCATAGATGATCCCGCACCTCCAAAGATTGAGAGCTCTGATGACGCACTCCAAGGAATGACTAAATTGTTTGAAGAGGATTTAGTGTTTACCATCGACGAAGCTCGAGAGTAGAAGAATTTTAATTATTTGCACACTCCTCTGCATAGGAGTCTTTATTGCTTTCCATATTTGCATATTTGCATTTTCAATTCTAGGATTTCTCTCATTTCAATAATGTAATTTGCTTTTCATCCAATAAAATACATGGAGATTTTCATGTTTTAAGGGCATGTTGAAGTATACCAAACTAGCCCTGTGATGAAATCATACCAAAAGAAAACAGCAAGGAGCTAATTCTGAAGGCTGGGCTTCTTCATGTTCCCTTGAAAATTTTTTCAAATAAAATTCCAACATGCATCTAATTTACCTTATTTGTTTCTTTTAATTATCTGCTTTATGTTTCAGGTGCAGCCCTGCACACATTTAAGGAACCTCTGTGAGCTTCCTTGCAAAGAGGGGCAAGACACATACACTTAACAGCTTTGACTTTATGATTTGATAGAGCATGGCCTTTTTATCATTTCAGAATGTTTTCACATGATGTGTAATTTGTCAATTCCACTTGAAATTTATCAAAATGGATAATTCAGTGAAAGATGTCGAGTTACTTGAACATGCTAAATGATGCTAAATGAGGTGTGAAAGGCAAGCCTGGTCCCATACACAGTTCCCTGTCTATACATTGTGAGGTGAGTATGGAAATACTTTGTATTTCAAGGTGAAGAGTTTTCTTGCGAAAAGTACGATAGCTGAAATGATGAGAGGCAGTTCATTTTTCTATCCCAAACACTACAGATGATCCATTACTTAACCCTTTTGAGCCCATACACTTATGGATATTCTTTTCAAATTACTCTTGTCAAGAATCACCCCACATCAGGGCAATTGGGAGATAAAATGACATCATGAAGTGAGGAAAATGAATTGAAATTTTCTTACTCTCACTTGCATCAATCTTCAAGTCATGCTATTACATTGAATTCATGTGGTAATTTAAGTGCCTTAGGATGACGAAGAGCAGTTCTTTCTTTATCCTACACACTTTTGACTATTGTATAGCCCACTTGAGTATGTAATTTCATTTCTTTAAACCCAGTTGGTGATCATCCCCCACACTGGGGCAAGGCAAGAGATAGATGAAGACCCTTGAAGGTTCAAGTGTCATTTAAAGTATACATGACACACGCATTGTGCGCAAGAATTGAAATCAAAATAGAACTAAGGGGCATAAAAAAGCAGTGTGCCTAGTAAAAGCAAGGCCAATGCCCGTGAAAAGAAGAGAGAAATGACTGATGAATTGAGGGGCATAAAAAAAAAAAAAAGCGGTGTGCCGATCGATGCCCATCATCAAAGAAAAATGAAAAATGTTGACAAAAGATCTCTAGTTGAATAATCATTGGCATTAGGTGATAAACTCTTGAGCTAATAAAGAAATATGTCAAGAAGACAATCCATGGCGAAGAAAACTGGTGGCAATGTTAAGATGATCACCAACTTTGACCCCTATACACATCTTTGAGCCTAACGATCCTTTCGTTTCTCAACCCATAAACCTAGCCTATGTTACGTCCCTTACAAAGTCTCTTCAGATTAGGGCACTTGAATTAACATGGGAGTTCGCATGTTTTAAGCATTGCTCGAAGAAGTGCGAGCAAGATTATTTCTTTCTCATTTTGCAGGGTTCTTGACTTGTAAACCCGGAGATGATTACGAATTGTTCTTTCAATTGCTTTGACTCAAAGAGTCCCTTTTGTTAAGCCATTGACCAAACCCACATTATAGTACCTATCAAAGACCTCTCAGATTGGTAAGGTCGTACTGCTTACAAGAAAATTCGAACTCTTGTCAACAAGATGATGATAAGATTGAGTGATATATTCCAGTATCAATGGTCGGGACAAATAACCCCTCCTAAATGAGAGCGAGTGAAAAAGCCTTTTCACACCAAAAGTGTCTCATTTAGCATGTTCAAGAGATTCACAGCTTAGTGAAAATTGTCTTGATAATTTTTCCGGGTGGAAGTTTGAAAAAAGCCATCATGTATGGACCTTCATTGAATTTTAAAAAAAATGAAATGAATTTTTCCTCAAAGACCAAAGGATTTGTCTTTGAAGCCCGAGTTTGTTCAAGTCATCTTTGAATACTTGATGAGAATTCCAAGTACCCATGTTTTCAAATGTCTAGTATAAATTTGAGATAAATTTGAACAAGTGTTTGTCTTTCCAAAATGTGATTTGATGTTTGTAAAATATTTTCAAATGTCCAAGATATTTGTTTGTCTTTTCAAATGTCCTTCCAAACGTCTGATGTGATTTCCAGATGTTTAGTAAATGTTTTCAAATGTCTAGTATGAATTCCAGATATTTGAATCTTTAAATGCTTGATGTGACTTCCAAGTATTTATCTTTTCAAACATCTGATGTGATTTCCAGATGTTTTGTAAATGCTTTCAATTGTCTGACATAAGAATCAGATTTTTGAAATTTTAATTGCTGTAATTTCCAGGTGCTTGGAATCTAATGAGAGTTCCAGATCCCTAAAGACTTTAAGCCTTTCAATTATCTGAAGAGATTTTCAGATGTTTGTCAGGTCTCATAGGAATCATTTCACACCTAATAATACTTTTCTGAATCTCTAGATAAGTATGACAGTACGTGTTTTCTTTGCATTTGCATTTCATTGGCATGGACACATTGAGATCTACGTTCTTGACCAAATCATTGCATTTACATTGCATTCTTGCATGACCTTGCATTTCAAAAGAAATTAAATTTATTTGAGTCCATTTCCTTTTAAAAAAAAAAAAAAATTAAAGGGTCATTAACATTTGCATATTCATTTATATTCATTTTGCATGGTTTTAAATTTAGGTGTCATTTATCTTTGAAGGAAACCTCTATGAGCTTCTCTTCAAAGAGGGGCAGCTGTTGACACCTAATTTAAATTTAGAAAATAGAAATAGAAAATAATCTTTGATTAGAGGGAAATTTTTTAAAAAAAAAAATTTTGAATTCAAAAACTCAACAGCCAAATGTTTTGGAGCCACTTTTTTGTTGAAGAAGTTGAGTGAGGATGTGCAAGTATATCGGAAAATCTTCATCTCGCAAAAAAACAAACTCAAGTCTTTCTCTATAAATAAAGAGTACAAGCCTTGAACCGAGGGGGCTTCTCTTCGTCGAAAAAAAATTGAAAAGTGAAAAGAGAGAAAACAGAGAGGAGGGCTAAGAGAAAAAGTTTGTGGGAGAGGTAAAGAGGAAAAGTCAAAGGAAAAGTGGCAGAGGTGATGTGACATTTACTTGTTCACCCTTTTCTTCCCACCGTCGGCTTCGCTTCTACGCTTCCGCCGGTTTCGGTTCCCGCTCCGCCCTCCTCCGTGATGGCCGGCTCTGAGAGCCCGTCGCGCCTACCACACCTCCACCCAGTGCCAGCAGCTGAGCCGCCAACCACCGCCGCTCCTCCAGCCGTCCGCCACACTCAGCGAGCACCTGCGCCACCCAACTCCGCCTACTTCTGCTCTGTCATGCCGGAGCCAGGCCCGAGCCAGATCTGCCCAACGCCCGCAGTGCCTCGCCGCGCCGGCCCGTGAGCTTCCCCGACGACCTCCGCTCATCTATTCGTGATCCGCCCAGCCCTCGTCGATGCTTGCGTGCCGCGCCGCTCCCGACAACCCACCACCGGCAGACTTTCACCCGATGCCCCGCACTGCGACTTGCAACCGCCCAAGCACCGCACGCCCACCGCCGTTTTGTTGGTCTTCCCGGCTTGCCGCGACTCCTCTCGCATCCGGCGGTGCGCGTCTCCGCCCTTGCTGCTCCGCACGCCCGAGTGACCTCCTTGCCCGAGCTGAGTTTGCTACGCCTCGCGACCTTGCACGCCCGAACAAGACCACCCGCGCCTCCCCGTTTTTTGCGGGTTTGGTTCTCACCGAACCTCGCTGGAGCTCCAACGACCACCCCTGTTCCGAACGGCGACCCATCATCAAACCACCATCATAGCTCGGTTACCGTGGTTTCTTCACCATACCTCAAGGCGGCCGTGAGTTAGACTAGGTGAATTTTTAGATTAAATTTATTTAGAATGTTCGGGTTCATAGATTTTTATTCTAACATTGATTTGTTTTGATTTATTCTTATCTGATTAGGAAATTTGTCATATTAAGTCATAATAATCAAAAATATTGAGCCGCGAGACGTCGGTTTAGATTTTTGATTATTTCGAGTTTTCATGGCAAATTCATGAATTGCTTTGCATCATTGAGATAATGTCATTGATTTACATTGATAAATTTTCAATAGGACATATATTTTGGTGTGTTATCATTATTTGCTCATCACATATCATGCATCACATGTCATATCTAAAATTTAGGTATTTAGGTCCATAAACATTTCATGTTTAAATCAATGCATTTTAATAGAATTAGGATAATTTTCCTTTAATAAAACCAAAACAAAAAGAACAAAAAAATGTTATATATATTTCATAATGTGCATACCACATGTTGCACTTTAATTAGTGGGTCCTAGGTTAATGTTTTAATGTTCCTGTCGTATAGTTTTTTTTTTAATAAAAAAAGCCATAGATTAGTATTGCATCATTATATTGTTAAGTCATTTAAAAAAAAACACAAAGGTCATTTACTTGGTTAATTAATAGGTTAGTTCATAATCAATCCCATTTCATATCATCATTATTTAGCATAGGTTGCATATATGCATTAAAAAATGAATCATCATTAAAAAAAAAAATCATAAAAGAGCATGCATGTAGAAATACCATGTCATTCATCCCATATCACATAGCACATGCATATTTAGGATTATATAAATTAGATTGCATACATATAGTGATAGTTCAAGTTATGCCATATGAATCGCATTTCACATATCATTAAAGTAAAATTCATGCATCTTAAGTTTAGATTAAGATTGCATAATAATAAAAATTAGGTGTCATTTAGAAATCATGTTTAGGGCATGCATTTTTATTAGCATTTTTTATTGAATGTTATTTCATTGATTGTGCACCCGCATGAACACCACTTGTATGTTAGTATCTTAGGTTAAAATTGATCATACTGCCTGTAAAATTTTTTTTGAAATTAAAATAAAAGGTACCGAAAGGGCATTAGACTAATCTAGCGTAACCATGTCTCCGGACCTACTGAATCTCTAGTTCGCAAAAGTAAAGTATTCTCCCGTACTTTACTTGGGTTTCTAGCCAACCCTAATTGGTTAGTGGCGGCTCCAAATTGAATAGAATTGCATGTTTAAATAGATTAATTTCTTAACATCAAGTCGCGATTGGTAGGACTTGGGAGGGTCCGTGCCAAGTCTTCGGACTTAGTAATCCATTAGCCTTCTTTAGGTAATTCACCCTCGGGAAGGGTCGCGACAATGGTAAAAGTTCAGATTAATCTTTTGGTTTACTCTCTTAAAAAATGGAAGTCTTTCAATTTAGAATTCTATTCAAGAGGTTATAGTTGTCCTTAAAGATGAATACCTTTGATTATCCAATTTTGGTATGTTGATTTTGGCTTCCATTCAGTCTAGTTAGCATTAGCATTTATCTGTTCCTTAATGTTAAATGTGCGCTCTCCCATGCAATTTATTTAAATGCTTTCCTCGGCTGCTAATTGCTACTTTAATGATTGCGCACCCGCAAGATCACCTCATATGTTAGTGGATAGGTATAAAGTCAATCCAAATTGCCTGACAAAAATCTTTTCTTTTAAAATGAACAAGATTAGGTACCGAAAGGGCACTAATTGGTTAATTAGTGTAATCAAGTCCCCGAACTTAGATTCTCTGGTTACGTAAGAAGTGAGGTATACTCCCATGCCTCATTTGGTTTCTAGCCGACCCCAATAGGCTAGTGGCGATTCTTTATTACAAAATTTTAAGAATATCCCAACGTCATGCTGGGTATGGGCTTAGGAGAGCCTGCACCTAATCATGGGCCATAGGCTCGTCTTTTAGGCAATACCCTTAAACATGTTCCCTCCCGCTAAGGGTAGGTCGCGACAGTTTGGCAACTCCGCTGGGGATTGGTTTTAAACCTTAGAGGACTTAGGCCAAAATTAATATTTTTCAAAAATATTTTTGTTTGGCAGCGAGGATTCTAGGTATGCGTCTAACATTAAAGGTGTTAAATATTTTTGCAGAATGGGAGGTATAAGGGGAAGTGTTTGCTCACCTTTGTCTTGCAGGGAGGTGTAGGAATGTATGGTTTATTTTTTTATGTGCGGAGTGTTGTTTGTCTATAAATTGTTGTGCATGTATCATTTGCATTGCACTATACCGTAGCACACATAACCTGCCGCCGGACCTGGGCCGCATAAGATCTCTTTGGATGGTGTTGAGGTGGATACTACTCTGACTACAACCGTATAGTATGAGTCGCCCATCTATACCCCGAAATTTCTTTCTTCATGTCGAAGGTACCACCCCGGTCTGCAACCGTGCAACATGGGTCGGTTCTTTGACAAAACCGGAGTCATGGGTAACCCGACCTAGCCGCGACCTTGCTGGTTTAGTCCGGTGATCTCATGGCTCCATTTTAAGCCGTTTAGAGTAGAAATCAAACCACATCCCATGTGCATGTCTATGTAAAAAAAAGAAACAAAGGTCGGCACCCATTATAAGTGTCATTTTCCTTTTTATTTGCTCATTTTATATTGCATTTTCATCTTGAAATTCACGGAAATCAATCGAATGCCCTCGGTGATGTAGGCTTATAATTGAAAAAATCGGTAATCACTTTCGATAAGTGAACATTGAATGTGCAAGTTCTAAACACTTTGATTTGGCCCTGTTAAACACATAATTTTGTTTAAATCTCTAGTTATGGGCTCGAAATTATTTTAAAAAAAAAAAAAAAAAAAAAAAATTTCAAGTTGTGATTTTATATTGGGGCACAAAAATTGAAATTGCATTTTTATCAAATTCTCTCATTCTCACATTTTGGGACTAAAATGCAAATCATTTTGTGTACAAATTTCTCAAAATAGAAGTCACTTCATTTTTCTATGAGTCAAATTACAAATCAATCTTTCAAAAATCAATGACACTTTTGTATACGAAACTTTTGGAATAAAAGTTGACATTTGATTGATGGCCGTGGATTGATCATTCTAATGATGTCTTCTCTTATGATAAAATCTTGGCAAAATCCTAAAACCCCGTGATAAGGACTGTGGAAGCATGTATTGTCACCTCGATTTTATTGTAAGAAGCGACCTCATTGAGATATCATTTTTTCTCCTTCACGTACTGACATTGTCATTTTTTTTGTAGGTTATGCGTTATGCTCCATGACATTCTCGTGTTTGAGCACATAAAGAAGTGAATTCAAGAGTTAGGACAATAGTTGATTTTTACTTTCATTTGTGCAAGAGTTTCTTATATTTTATCATTATCTTTATTCTTGTTAAGAAACATGTTTTCCATTTTGGGTTTTAATTGTGAATCCAATTGATACTTTTGTAAATCATGCAACTTTTTTTTTTTTTTTTTTTTTTTTTTTTTAATGATGGAATTCACCTTCATGAAAATCATCCTTTAAAAAAAAGAATTCGGAAGTGTTTGAGCGAATCTTTACGTCTACCTTCTAAAATAAATTTCAAGAAAGCTTTGCTTAAGGCTCTCTCTTCACAAAATCACTTTCTCCAGTAGAGTGAGGATTTTATTTGAGATCGACATTTGCCCCATCTAAAAGATAAAGGTGTAGGGTGTAGGCTTATGGAACTTGAGGAGTAAGCATGCGTCAAGGCATTGTCGACACCAATTTTCCATAGAGACGGAACAAAGTTGAATTCCATTCTGAGAAGTTTCATTATTTGCAAATGCCTTAGGTGCCAAAATAACCCATCGATCTCGTTCACTTTGCATGATGAGGCAAATGAAGGGAGTTGCCAAGTATCCAAAAAGGCGAATTCGAAGGAAGGGTAAACTGTATCGATTCCAATTATCCATTTCTAATATCGTTACTGACATGACTTTTTTTTTTTCATTGTCAAGGAGACATCAAGAGTATCAAGTTTTGTAACGCTCCAACAAACGCGATGGAGCATTATTAAGTCATGTTCATCTTAAAAAGAAAGATTCAAATGAAACAGATGGGTAATATTATCCATTCCTCCACGAGAGATATCTTGGGATGTTGATCGCCCAACTTTGAAAATGATGTATCTTGTTCCTAAACTTGATTCTTTCGGCATAAGAAATGACATATCCTTTTCTTTGGTACATGACGGATTTGAGCAAAACAAAAGTTTGCCAAGTAAAGAGTGGGAGAGCAACGTCTGATTTAGAAAAAAAAAAAATCTCTCATTTCTCTACCAATTTGTGTGCTGGAACAACATTGTCAAATTCATCAAGAAATGATGTATCGTTCCTCAATTGAACCTAATTAAGTATAGAGATAACCTGTTTCATCTCCTCTTCTTACAGGTGATAAATGGGGGAAAAGGTGCACCTTGATTGTAGAAGGATAACCTTCTAACAAGAAAGCACGCCGAGACTTGACCATCCATTTCGCATAAAAGGATGTATATAGTTCCTAAATGATTTCCAATCGAGTGTGGCATGTCCAATCTTTTCTTTACAGGCAATAAATGGGGCAAAGCATCTAAAGAACAATGTCCCCAAGTGTGGAAACAGGGAGCACCCACTCTCCTTTCAAAGGAAAATCTTGAAAAACACATTTCATGATCCATATATAAAATTTTCAAGCTCCTTGTCAGCTAAACGTCTCTTCAAAAAAAAAAAAAAAGCATTCGAAAAAGCAAGAATTGAACTTTGTAAATTGTTGTATCTTTGTAAATTGTTGTATACAATAAAGAAGTGCTTTTTATGGATAAATTCAGGGCTACATAGCCATTTTTCAATCAATTCTAGCGACTTCAAGCAAAGTTCATACCTGAAGAACGGAAACACGTGAAGGGTAAATGGTGTCAATTCCAATTGCTCATTTTGATAGTGTCTCTGACATGATTCTTTCTTTCCTTTGATAGGAAGGCATCAAACGGTTAAAGGCAAATGCAAGTGAAGGGTAATGCTAAGTTACCAAATATCCATAAGGGTGAATCCAAGATATGTTAGCCCTCAAAGGATAGAAGCGAGTGAAGGGTAGTAATGTATCGTTTCCAACATTTCAATATCTAAGGATTTTTGCACTAACATATTCTTTTACATTCTTTACAGGGTTACTGGGTCACCATGCCGCAAGTAAGTACCCTTCTTCTCAATTTTTTAAAGTAAAAAAAAGAGAATTTCCATTGCAAAAGAGAACCTTTGGCGCTTTCCTAGAGACAAACAAAAAAGCAAAAAAAAAAAATGAATAATTGAGAAAAGAAAAAATTTCTACAAACTTTTTGAACATCATTTTTATCTCAAAATTGTTTTCTCGTTTTATGGATTATTCATTTTGAATCAAATTTCCTTATGGAGATTAATCTACTCAGATGATCTCGACAGAGTGAGATGGAGATGTTAATCATGCCAAACAAGAAGTGCTTAAGATGAAGAAAGGCAAGCCATTTCCAAACACATCCTTCAAACACTTTTGAGAGTTGAGTGAAAGATGATCTTCTCTTAGAACGGAGGATTCATTCGCATTGAGCACAAAGATCGAAATGATAAAGGCATTTCCTTCATCAATCCCAAAGCATCAAGTTGACATCTTATTACCCTTTGGGTCGAATAAAAGTGATCATTCAAAGTACCCCTATCGAGAACGACCCTACATTGGGGCAGCATTAGAGGTTATGGTCGTGTTGTAAAGCGAAAGATTGAGAAAGATTCTATTACTTTCACTTACATCAATCTTCTGGTGATAACTTCAGAGGAATTCTCGTTAGAGCTTGACTCATCCCAAAGTGAAGAAAATCATTTCATTTTCTACCCAAACACTGATATCCATTATTTTAACCAATTTAGGCCTGATTATTCATTTCTGAACCCCTAGTGGTGATCATTTCCCTTCACTGGGCAAGACATAAGAATTGACCATCTACAATTGATAGTCACGAGAAAATGTGAAAAGCATCTCGAAAGTCATAAGCTACCAAAGTTCAAAGAGCAAAAAGCTCGACAAACTAGGGGGCACGAAAAAGCAATGTGCTTGGTAAAAATAAGGCCAATGCCCGTCAAGAAAAAGAGCCAAAAAGCTGCATCTTATGCAAAAAAAATTATCAAAGTCCAAGTGCTTGCATAAAAATCATCGCAAGTGCAAAGGAAATTAGAAAAATGAGCAAAGCTCCATTGCAAAAATGATTAGTCAAGGGACTTTCGAGATGCGCTGTGTTCAAAAGCCAAATGATTTCGAAAGATCGAGTGACTTGGTCATGATGCCATGGTGATCACCGACTCTTAAAAACTCTCTTGAAAATTTTAAGCCTTTCCAACATTACAACCCTCTTTCGAAATCTCTTTTGATTGGGATGGTTTGAGTGAAAATGAGAATGCCACAAAGAAGCTACTGCTTGAAGGAGTTGAGGTAATTCTATTTTATCTTATCTTCCAAGTTCTCGACTTGTAAACTCGATAAAGATAGTGACAAATGTTTCTTTATTGGCCTCAAAGCAATCATTCCTTTGTGTAAGCCTTAACTGAGCCTATATTGCAGTCCTTTCAAAAGACATTTTTGATCAATCAGATTGTGCTCATTGCGAATGTTTCTGGAAGCCTTCGACATAAGTTATGTGAGATATCCTCAGCAAATGTGAGATATATCATCAGCAACCGGTTATCTCCCACATGAATGGATGGGATCAAATAGCCATTTTATTGCAAGTGTGTGAGGAACCCATTTTGACTAAGAAACTCTAGTTTGGCATGCTTAATGAGCTTTGTTCACGAGTCGTAGATGTTCTGATAAGAACTCGACTCCTAGAAAATTTGATGATTAATGATACATCCCCAAGCAAGATGATAATTTTGCAAAATTTTGCACCACATGATGCTGATCTACATGAATATTTTTTAAAAGTAGTCGAACTTAGCTTGATCAACTTGTTCAATTAATGTTACAATATTGCCAATACATCTCTTGATAATGTCTCCAATGACATTTGCTCAAGTTGAGTTTGACAAGATTCCTCAATGAAGCCATGTAGTTTTCAAGAGGGTAGTAGGTGCTTCCCTAAAAACCAAAGGTTCATGGTTAGCCTCAAACCATGCCATCTCCAAAGTTTCATGGTCAGCCTCGAAACCATGTCATCTCCAAAGGTTCATGGTTAGCCTGAAACCATGTCATCTCCAAAGGTTCGTGGTCAGCCTGAAACCATGTCATCTCCAAAGGTTCATAGTCAGCCTGAAACTATGTCATCTCCAAAGATTCATGATCAACCTTAAACCATGTCATTTACAAGGTTTGTGGGTCTATCCTTAAAACCACAGGGTTGGTGGCTTTTCCTAAACCACACGGTTCGTGGGTCATCCTTAAACCACGAGGTTTGTGGGTCTATCCTTAAAACCACGGGGTTAGTAGCTTTTCCTAAACCACACGGTCGAAACCCATTTGTACATGGTGAAACCTTCCTTCCAGTCGAAATCCGTTTATACACGGTGAGACTATCATTCTGTCGAAACCCGTTTGTACACGATGAGACTTTCCTCCCAATTGAAACCCGTTTGTACACGGTGAGACTATTATATCTAGTCGAAACCCGTTTTTACATGATGAGACTATCATTCGATCGAAACCCGTTTGTACATGGTGAGACCTGCCTTCTACTCGAAACTCATTTGTACATGGTGAGACTATCATTTGGTTGAAACCCGTTTATATACGGTGAGACATTCCTTTCAGTCGAAACCCGTTTGTACATGGTGAGACTATCATTTGATTGAAACCCGTTTGTACACGATAAGAGCATCCTCTCAGTTGAAACCCGTTTGTATACGGTGAAACTATCATCCGATCGAAACCCGTTTGTACACGATGAGACATTCCTCCCAGTCGAAACCCGTTTATACACGGTAAGACTATCATATCTAGTCGAAACCCATTTTTAAACGGTGAGACTATCATCCAGTTGAAACCCGTTTGTACACGGTGAGACTATCATATCCAATTGAAACCCATTTTTACACGGTGAGATTATCACATCCAATCGAAATCCGTTTTTACATAGTGAGACCCTTTATCCAGTCGAAACCCGTTTTTACACGATGAAACCCTTTTTCTAGTCTAAACTATAAGATTTTTGGACATATCATTAAACCACACGGTTAGTGGGTCATCCTTAAACCACAAAGTTTGTGGGTTTATCCTTAAACCACGGGATTTCATGGGTCTTTCCTTAAACCACACTTTTAAAATGTTCATGAACCTATTTTTAAACTGCAATTTTTCAAAAGGTTCATGGTCAACCTTAAACCACGTTATTTACAAAGGTTCATTGGTTTTCCTCAAATCATGCATTTTCAACCCGGTCGAAACCTATTGTTACATGGTGAGACCTCATTATTTTCTTCTTCCTATGACACAGCGTGCTTCTGTAGCCTAGAGTCTCCCTTCCTCTTATTGACACAACGTGCTTCGACCTGGCATGTGCTTATGTGCCCAAAGTCTTTCTATTGCCGAAATAATTTAGGTGTCTTTTGTCTTTGAATGGAACCTCTTTGAGCTCCCATTCAAAGAGGGGCAGCTGTTGACGCCTAAATTTTAAGATTTTATTTAGGATTTAATCGTCTACAAAATTAGGAATTAGTCGCTAAAAAGAAAAAAAAAACACAACAAAAAAAAAAAGAAAAATAGAAAAAAAATGCCTTGAGATCGAGTCGGCCGGATTTGGAATTGGCCCGGCCCACCACCTGTTTCTCTTTCCCCTGTGTGACCCAGGCCCATTTCCCTTTTGGCCTAACCCACGCCAGCCTTCTCCCTCTGCTAACTCGCGCGCGCAAACTTGCAAAAAAAAAAAAAGAAAAAAGGTAGCAGAGGTCAAAGTAGTGAGCAGAAGAACCAACGATGGAGGAACAGGGTGTGAAAGCTAGTACGAGCACCTAGAGGGGGTGAATAGGTGCGAAAACAAATTTTGCAGAGTAAAATATATAATTTTGCTTTTAAACCAATTATATTTAGCAATAGGTTATGAAAAGGAAATTAGACTCTAATAATCAAATAGAGTTACTATCAAAGTAAAGAGCTTAAGGAAGAGAATAAGAACACAGGGTTTATAGTGGTTCGGCTTGATCCAAACCTACGTCCACTCTTCCGCACTAACTGCCCACCGGCTGGATTTCACTAAGAATCAAAGAATTGTTACATATTGCTCTTCATTGATTCCACAGTGTAAAGACTCTGCTACACTTTCTCAATGTCTCACAGAAGTATAAACTCTCTTTTAAATACAAGTTTTTGCTCAACAATTGAATTGACAAATAACAAGAGTTTCAGACTTTGGAATTCTTCTATCGCGCACACACTCAAATAACTGGAATGACTTCCTTATATACTCCTCCATGCTTTCATACCCGTTGGCACTTATCAAAAGAGTTCTTCCAATCTACCCGTTGACACAATCAATTGGGGAAATTTCGAGTTATTTAAGGAATATGACGATAGCCCACAAATCATGCTCGTCCATACAATCAGGATTTAAGTTTCCATAAGTAAAACCTTCCAAGTATGCTTCGTCAATCAACGGATCTAAATTATCCAAATTGAAATCAAAACGAATAACATATTCCAAGATGTTATCTCCAGCCGAGAGATCTTCTTCAATCAATAGAATCAAATCCTTAACAAGATACTTAATTCTGGATAAGTCTTCTTCGATGGTCTAGAAACTGTCAATGAGGATAGACTTTGAATCTTGAGTCTAGCGGTTCAACGATCTTCAGACTTTGACTAAAGAGTCTGCAAGTCTTCAAACTAGATTGATGGAAACATTTTGTCATCTTTAAAACACACAAGGAAGTTTTCTCCAACACAGGGAGATCGGGATGGCAGCATGATCCGCGGGTCGAGAATGCTTGGCCGGCAACTAGCATGATCGTGGTCTTCGTGCAAGGTCCTGCAGAAGAAAAAGAGAGCAAAAAAAGGAAAGAAACGGGAAGAAAAAGGAGGGGGCAAAGACCAGCAGAAGAGGGGAGACAGAATGGAGAAACTGGAAGCATAGAGAGAAGCACAGGAGAGGAACCGAAGGGAGGGGGGAAGCTCGAGGGAGTAGCTAGTCGTTGCCGAAGGCCCGTCCGTCCGTCCACCCGTTGCCCGCCATCCGAACCAGGAGGGGTGAGATGTGGCACCCTTCATCCCGGGCCCCCGATCCGGTAGGGTCTTTACAGCCTACCAATCGCTTTCTCTTGAAAGATATCCATTACTTGTCTTTTAAAAAAAAAAAAAAAAAGGGTTTAAAGAAAGACCGAGGTCCTTAGGCATTTTTTTTTTTTTTTTGAAAATGGTCCCAGCGCAACTTATTAGCGGAAGCATAATTGAGTCTCACCATCTCTCCCTTCAATAACCATAATGCAATGCACACCAACTACGCACTATAAGAAAAGATAAGGCCGAACCACTTTTATGATGGGTTTCTCAGGTCGGTACAACCAAAAAGAAAAGCCAAGACTCTTAACTACACTTGGCCACAACCCAAAAGGTATCTCAACCCCTATATTGATCGCATGTCATCCCCCATCTACAAGTGTCGGCTACTCTAAAAAACGCCAGCTCTCACTCCTCACGTGGCCATCAAACCCATCCTGGCGCATTGGGCGGTGGTGGCAGCAACATCCCCCGAATCACTCCATCTTGGCGGACGTGGACCAACAAAAACTCCTGAATGACCGGGCCCCTAGCCAGGCCCACATCGTACATGACCAGCACGCAAACTCGCACAAACGTCAGACCAAGGATGGTAACACAATCAATCTCCGAACACCCTACCTCCACGTCAAATAGGAGGCCATAAAAGGTACCCCGCATGACCGGAGAGAGCGGCATCTTCCTAATTTGAAATGTTGGTCCCCGATGGGGTGAGTACAGCCACTCAGCAGGTAAAAGATCCAATAAACTACTCAATGCATCACACAATACAATCACAACATCATAGCATGGTACATATCATCCATGCATCCAAACATAACTTACCTTGCAGCCATGCATATGTCATCATACCATATGTGCATACATCCTCATGCACTCATCATCAATCATCCACACGTATACCATGCCTCATATACATCATATCATACAGCCATGCATACATGTCACTATACCATGAATGATTCAATTTCCACTTTTTATCTTTCAATTTGATCACCGCATCTTTCTTCCCAAGATCAGTAATTGCATCCCATATTTTATCACTCACACCCCAGCTTGGCATCGCGAGAAACCTCCGGCACACACCACCGGGCATCCAGCACCCCCACATTCCAGGCATCTCGCATCCCAACCGGCATCACGAGGCATTCCCCGAGCACAAACCTTTGAGGCTTCCGGCACCCAACCATTTCGGGCATTTCGAAACTCCCGAGGACATCCGGGCATGTATTACAATACAACCGGGCATCCGGCACCCCCCATCCCGGGCATCCTGACACTCCTAGGGCATTATCGGCCCACCTCCAACAGTCTCCTCATTCATTATAATTCATATTCACCAATTTATGTCTCACAATCAACATGGCACATGATATAATGGCAACAAAGTCAAATTCAGCATTTGATTCTACATGCAATGCCAAATATCATCACGTGCTCAGCAAGATTCAATCACCTCAATCAATATAATTCATGGGGCTCATCCAAAACAGAATAATCATAAATTACAGCATTTGAAATTCGCACAATCCAGCTTCCACAGTTTTAGAAGATATTTCCATTAAATACCCAAATGACCTTTAAAAATTATGAAATTCGAACATGTGATAGTCAAGACATAATGGCAGATATTTCATACAGGACACTGCACCAAAAGACCCTCATATCATGCGGTATAGACCGAACATCACAGCACCATTATCATAACCACTTAACTTGCACAGTTTTTGAAAAAATTTCAGTTAAATAGGCAAATGAACTTCAAAAATTATGAAATTTTAATATGTTTCAGGGAAGACGTAAATAAAAATACTTCATGAAGAAAACTTTGCCAAAAGAGCTTCATAAAAAATTATATGACCCATGCATTGAAACTGGTTAAGTCCGAACGGTCAGATTACAGGGCTTTAGAAATATTTCCGATTAAATATCCTAATGACCTTCAAAATTCATGAAATTTGACTATGTTGTAGTCAAGATCCTAAGATAGGTTTTTCATGAAGAAACCAAAGTCAAATTCGTTCCAGGTGATTAAATATATGCGGATAAAACTTCTGTTTCAATACCGTAATTTCCAGATCTGACTACTTCCGAAAAACCACGATTTCACCTACCTATTCTCGTTATTTTTCTCTAAATTTTTGATATGTTAAACCTAAGGATGTCCTTTACATCTTTTGTTAAGAAATCGAAGTGAAATTTCAACAAAAGGATAGGCTTACAGACCATGCATTCATCAAAGGTAGTTACCGAAATCTCCCGATTCAGTCTCTCTGAAAAATACAGATTTCACCCACTTATACTTGTTCGTTTTATCCCAAATTTTAATATGTTATATTTCAAGAAGTCCTTAACAACATTCATTTAGAAGTCACGGCCAAAATCCAACTCAAGCAACACATGCAAGCCAATCGAACATCCAAGGTCGAACTGTTTCCTCAAGAACAGTTTACTAGTCTTAAACATCCCTCTTAAAACTTCAACTTTTAACACCCTAAACATCCGAAATCTATCACCATTCAATCACACATACTAGACACAACATGCAAGAGCAGATTAAGGATCCCAACTTGCCTCTAAACCGAGCAAACAGCGGGCACACGGCAACTGGACACGGCGGCAACGAACGACGGACGAGCGGCTTCCTTCTTCTTCACATGCTCTCTCTCCCTTTCTCTCTCGATTTCTCTCTTTCTCTCGGTAACTCTCTCTCTCTCTCCCTTCGGACGAACCCCTTTCTCTCTCGCTTAAGCCGGTCATCATCCCCTAATTTCTTCCCCTCAATCATTAGCTATGATTAGGCATGCATGAAGGACACTTGGCACACTTCAATGGACAAGTGGAGGAGGGCATGCAACCGGTCTCTTCCCCTCCCCTCTTCGTGCGGTCGACAGCCCTTCATGGGCTCTATGGGCCGGCCAACTTGGCCCATCCCTCTTGGGCCCTAAGACCCAAGTTTAATTAACCTAAAATTAACCCTTTTTAAAACTAATTAAATCCCTATTTAATTAAAATACTAAATTGCAAATTAAGATAACTATACACTTGAAATTATAAATCCATAAGTTCCCATTATCATACATATGGCCAAAGATAAAACTTCCTTTCCCAAAATCCATCCATTAAAAACTTGACCATACATCTCATTCACGAATCATGGATTAGAAGGCTACAAAATACAATATCAGTACTTTCATTGCCTATCCATGGCTCATGGCATATTTAGGGATTTTTATGAAATTCTAGGATGCCACACGAGAGGCTGAAGACAAAGCCGAGACAAAGCATAGAGAGAAACCGAGAGAGAGAGAGAGAGAGAGAGAGAGAGAGAGAGAGAGGAGTCCGAGCAAGGAAGCGACTAAGGGAGAGGAAAGGAGCTTTAGCCATCGCCTCAGCTGTGCGTGAGCCCCACCTGACTACCCCTCGGCCAACGTCCTCAAATTGGATCCGAGAACCTCCGTGCGCCGCTTTGTGGCGAAGTAAACCTTGGAGGAGCAGTAGAGTCACCACCACCTTTGTTGCCCCGGGTAAGTCGTGGGTTCATTTCTCGCAAAGAAGACCACGCAACGATTCAAACTCAAGACCTCTCCCAAAAGGAACCTGCGCTCAACCACTACGCTACCACCACGAGTGGTAAAAGTTCAGATTATAGGTATAAAATCAATCCAAACTGCCTAACAAAAATATTTTCTTTTAAAATGAACAAGATTAGGTACCGAAAGGGCATTAATTGGTTAATTAGTGTAATCAAGTCCCCAAACTTAAATTCTATGGTTGCGTAAGAAGTAAGGTATACTCACATGCCTCACTTGGTTTCTAGCCGACCCAATAGGCTAGTGAGGACTCTTTATTACAAAATTTTTAAAATATTCCAACGTCACGCGGGGTATGGGCTTGGAAGAGCCTGCGCCTAATCATGGGCCATAGGCCCGTCTTTTAGGAATACCCCTAGACATGTTTCCTCCCGCCGAGGGTAGGTCGCGACAGCTCCTTTCTCCATTAGGGTGTGGCGTGTAGCCGTAATTCGAGTTCACGCTCAATTATTCCTGGGATTCAAGGAACCTAACTCAGATTATGACAAGGCTGTGCTTCTCTAAAGTGAGCAAAGAAGCAAAAGAAAGATGAACCCATGTTTTGGGGAAGTCCTGGAAAACCAAGTTGTGTGGAGCTATCCTGAGCCTGCGAAAGTGATGACCACTTTGCATTGAGGCATCGGAACAAGTTGCAAGGCTGTTCTTTCAAACACACACAGGCAGTGGCCAGTTTCAAGAGTTTGGAGGATGATGTATGAGAGGCTGCCGGGAGTTCCGAGCCGTTTTTATACTTGGAAAAGAGATGGTTAGTGGGAGGTTACTTTTTGGGAGGGTCGGTCCTTATGGGAGGATTATAATAATGACACAAGACCGACCGGTTCCAATATAGGATTGGCTTTCGTTGGTGGCTGGGAATAGTGGAGGGTGCACATAGCACTTGGGCATGCATGAGAGAGAGAGAGAGTAAAGCCTGGATGAGAATATTTGGAGCTTGTCAACTTCATTCCCTCCTGTTGGGCCAAAAGAATGTACAAAAGAGTAGGTGAGACTAGGTTGCACCAACACGGACACACGACACGTGACACGACACGACACGACATGGCACGACACGCCAACACGTCATTTCTTAAAAATAAAGAATTCCAACACATTCCGACACGTTATATATTAAATAAATATTTTAATATATAAATACATAAATAACTAAATAATAATAATAATAATAATAATAATAATAATAATAATAATAATAATAATAATAATAATAATAATAATAATAATAATACTAATAATAATAATAATAGCCTATAATTAATCTATACTAAAAACACTAATCCTACATTTGTTAATATCATTTATTGTTTTAATTTTGACAAATTCAACTACATTTCATTATAATAATCCATAAAACTTGAAGGAAAAAATAAGTAATCCACGTTCCACAATTAAATTTAAAATTTAACAATAAGAAAAAAAAAAACAATCAACATTTCATCATCAAATATAACAAAAAAATCATTCATCCACATTATCCATCTCCGGCTCATCAAGTGAAAGATTTGCAACTTCAAGCACCCAAATATCTTCAAACGAGTATTGGAAATTTGTTTTAGCTTTTATTTTTATTTTTTATTTTTTTCATATATTTATATTTAGACCCCATAAGTTTTGGAAATTTGTAAAAATAATACCGTGCATATCGGAGTCATGTGTCGGAATTTCCGACTCGCGTGTCCGAGTGTGTCGAAGGTAGTTAACTGCGTGTCAGATTTTCCGACACACGTTGATCGCGTGTTAAAGAGTGTCGGATACGTGTCGGAGTGTCGGACACGACACGAAGGGTCCCGGAGAGTGTCCGTACAACCTAGGGTGAGAGGCATTTCAAGATGAGGCAGAGGGTTCCAAAATCAGTCACCCCAAAAAGGAGGATGTGTTCTTTTTCACTTCTAAGTGAGGGGCCGAGGGACACTCGCAATTTTTTGGGGCAGTTCCATCATGATCCACCCACCCACTCCCCAAAAAGCTTCCATGGCAGTCCCTAACTAAGAGTGGCCTTAGATGGCAGGTTCACAGTATTATAGTTTTCGCAATCTCGTTGGTTGGATATTTCACGCGACCAGCTATGTTAGGTATGTTAAAGAAGGTATAACAATAACCGACAAAACGAAGGATGTGATGTGGCCTTTCATTTCGCGCCCGAGTGCACTCAACGTAAAAGTGACAGGCCTTTCTTAATGCCACATAAAAGTATGTTTAGAAAATTAAAGCCGAAAGCGAAACTCAAACTCTCCAAGCGTTGGAATGTATGTGTTATAATGTAATTATTGAAACAGACGTGAGTTCATTGGACTCAAGTGTCGTAAATTCTTTCTTAGCAACTTTTCTCTGTCTTGCGTTCCTTGGTGCCATTCATAGTATTGTCGGATTTCATGCCTTTTAACGGTCTTCCAAGGAGCAGTCACCGGACTGGATTTCTCGTATTTCAATTAGAGTTTTCTCTGCGAAATACTAGATGCATAGCCTTCAAGGAGCTGATGGAGAGGTTTACCGTTAGTATTTGATAGATAGGCAGAGAGATTGGTCTTAGTTTGACATTTTGATGAGGCGCCCAACTTCATCTTAATATGTTACTCATAACTGGTGATGGTTTCGAATATAGAATCGGTTCTCAAGCTCGACTCATTTAGGGTGCGTTTAGTAATCATTTTGTTCCGAGAAACAATTTTTGAACAAAAATAGTTTTTCCTATTTCTATTCCCAGGAATAATTTATGAGTATAAGAAGATGCATGAAACTGCAAAAAATTTCTATTCTAGGAATAGAAATGCGTTTAGTAAATTTATATAATTTTGTTATTTTTTTTAAAATTTTCAATATATGTATATATTTTTTCTTTTTTCTTTTTTCTTTTTTTCTTCTTTCTTCTTTTTTTTTTTTTTTTCCTTCTTCCTCCTTTGTGGCCGGTCGTTGGCCACGGCGATGAGCGGCGGTGACCGGCTGGGTGAGGTCCGGCGAGCTCGCCGAGCCTCGCCAAGCCATCGCGAGGCTCGGCCTCACCAGATTTGGGCGAGGGCGAGCCTCGCGCCAATGGCCTCACCCAAGTGGCGCGAGGTTGGCCTCACCCACGGGCAAGGCTTGACCTCTGGCGAGACCGAGGCGCCACCGGTGAGGCTCGGCCTCGCCATGGGCCAGTGACGCTTCGGCGAGGTTGCCGGCCCTTGTCGGCCGGACGCTGATCATGACCGAGGCCGGCGATCGGCCAAAAGGAAGAAGAAGGAAATAAAAGAGAAGAAAAAAAAAGATAAGAAAAATTGATTCTCAGAATTGTTCTTGGAAATAATAAATTATTTTTTTCTACTTCTTATTTCTGTTCCAAATCTATTTCTGGGAACAAAAAAATAGATTTTTTGTTCCCAAGAACAAAAGTTTTACCAAACACATTTCTATTATTTTTTTTTTTTTTCCGGGTGTCGCGACCTTTTTCGGCGCCCGATCAAGGGTGGGCACCTTGCGGAGGCTAATGGTTTGGCTAAATTTATTAGACCCGGACTCTCCCAAGTCCACCAATTCACGACTTTAATAATCTAAGTTTTTAACCTGTAAGTTAATTTTTAAAACGGAGTCGCCACTAATCGATTTTAGGTGGGTCGATTAGAAACCCAAGCGAAGTATCGGGAGAAGTACTCGCTCCTGCGCAACCAGAGAAATTAGGATCCGGGATTTGATTACACTAGTTAAACACTAATGCCCTTTCGGTATCTAATCTTGTTTAAACCCTAAGGCCTTTTGGATATTTGAGAGAGAATCCGTGCATTTGTGGAGAAAAACATTTTTTTGGGACTTTTTTTTTTTTTTTTGGAAAATAAAAGGGATTTTTGGATTTTTTTGTCTTTTTCTGAAAATATAAATCATTTTTTGGCTTTTTCTGACTTTTTAGGCTTTTTTTGGGAAAATATGAGATATTTTTGATTTTTTGGGAAATAAAATATTTTTATTTTTTATTATAATATTATAATATAATATATAATATTAATATATTTAAAAAAAACGACCAGTCGGGGTCCCGGGTTGGGTCCAACCGGGTTGTCGGCTTGAGACTCGGGCCCGCGTTGTGGGCCAGTGCCCAAATTCTTTTTAAAAAAAAACAATACCGATTTTGGCCCACTTCCGTAAAAAATTCAGCCCAACAAAGCAAACCAGCCCACGCGCACAACCCGGCCCAAGCGAAACCCTACCCGGTTCAAACCCACGCCCGACCCACTCTCGACTCCGGTTCACAACCCCGACCCATTCGCGGAACCCTACCGGACGCCAACCCAAATCCGCTCGACTTCGACCCGTCTTCCCCTTCGCCGACCCGGTTTTCTGGAGTTCACGAGATCTGGCGATTCGCGGCACTGATGAGGGACGGAGGGGGTCAGACGGACAACAGTCCGACGTCCGACGGCAGCGACGTCGCAGCCGGCCACTCAACTGGATTGACGACGGGGCTTGTGGCACGGCGGTAGAAGACGCGACGAAGGCCCCGATTTACTGAGGTCGAGATCCGGAGATGGATGGGTTTCGAGAGAGGGGGCGACGACGGCTACGCAACCGGAGGCGGCGGATACCCGGTGGTGGCGAATGGTGGTGGTGACGACGACAAGGCAGCGACGGCAGTCCCTCAACTCTCGATCCGGTGTGGCGTTGGCGGGTCGGCCGCGGCACGGTGTCGGGCGGGGAGCAGCGAAGAGAAGCAGAGCAAGAAGCCGCAACGGTGGCGCAGAGCTTCCAGCTTCCCAAATCTGGCACTCCCTCCTCCGGTTGACCTCGCTCGACCTCCACCCTCAGATCTAACCCCTCACGCTCGAATCTCTCCCCCCTTAAGCTCACCTGCTCGCGGATCTGGGTTTGCTTGCCACCAGCCTCCCCCAATGTCTCTCGGTGGGAGGTCGTTTAGCTTGTGACCCGATCCTTCGCTCGCTCTTTGATTTCCCCCCTGAAGTCTCTCAAGGGGAAGATCTCGGAGTTCGCTGTGCCCGTCGATGGAGCTCGCGACCACCTATTTATAGGCCAGGGGGGTCCGGTCGACGAAGGGCCTTGATCGCCGGCCTTCGGCTTGCCGACCGGCTTTCCTCGGCTGAACCGGCGTCCTATCCGAGCTTATCCAGCGAAGCGTGCTCGGCATTGAAGGCAGCCATTAATGGCGCTTGAGATCTGTCATCTCCAGCCGACGTCGGCCTACTCTCCTCGGCCATAGGTCGTCCTTCACACATCGGTGTCCTCTGTGCGTGTGAGCTGCAGAGGCGTAGGGGAAGATGGAAGAAGGAAGAAGAAGAAGAAGAGAAGGGGGCCGGGCCGGATTTGGGAAAAAGAGGGATGGGCCCTAGGCCCACGTGGAGGGAAAAAAAGGGGAAGAAAATGGGGCTGGCTGCTTTTGCTTTTTTTTTGCTGTTTTTTTTTTGTTTATTTATTTATTATTTTTTTATTATCCGAAAAAGGAAAAATAATAATAATAATAATAATAATAATAATAATAATAATAATAATAATAATAATAATAATAATAATAATAATAAAACCTAATTAACGAAATTTAGGCATCAACACCGGGGAACAAAAACACTTTTTAACAAACAGGCCCTCAATGACTAATTAAACTCGACTCAATTTTCCTCGTGTCCTAAACAAGTTAGGATGGCATTAGATTGGCCTTCAATAGTACTTGTCTGGAATTGATTGCGACGATAATCAAGTGATCATGCTTATTTTCTCCGTGGGTAAGGCAACTTGGGTCAACAACCACCGCGTGGGTTGCTCCATAACTTGGGTGAACAATGACTGCGGAACTCAGGGCCTATCGCAGCGGAGATCGTTTCCAGGGAAATCGCATTGGAAGAAGGCAAAAAGAAGACGACAAAAGGTGAGGAGAGAATAGTCACAAGCGAATACGAGGGCATCTTAGGGTTGACAAAGCAAGTGACGTTACATATGTACCTACCTAATTAATTACTGAAAAATAAATATCAAACCAGCAATGAAATAAATTAGTCTTTTCTACTGCACACCATATGTAATTTCAAAAATAAAGCTTCATAGCCCTCATTATAGACCTACCTAATTAATTTCCAGATCTTCTATATATGTAAATCAAAATCTTCCACGCCATGGCGCTGCCACTTGTTGTTTCCTAAGTCATCTGCTTTGCACATAAAAGAAGAAATAACGAAGAATCAAAGGAAGCCGAATCAACAAGGGAGATTTATTTCTTCAAAAGGCTCTAAATCACCAATTCCCTACATGTATCATCCTCCATAATGATTTTGCACGTAAACAGCAACCCTGGTCACCATGTCGAGTGTGTCAGGCATGTCCTCCGAAATCGCGGCGAAGCTAGGATCGAGTGCGCCGTTGCATTCGAGCACATCCACGACCTTCGGCTTTGCCCGAATTATTTACTCATAATCTCTCTCTGTCGAATATTGATGGCACTTGTTCAAATCGCCCTTGATCTTCTGGTACATGGAAAGGCAGATCTCACAGCCTTTTCGCACCGATAGATCCGCGGTCCCATCACAAACTCGAGCATAATTTTGGTAAATGAGATCCGCCTCGCTCATGGTCAATTCGATCGAGATGAGCGAAAGCAAAGGAACATCCGCTGAATTAGTGCGCGAATTGTTCTCCAAGAGGTTCGTGCTGCAGTCCGGGATTTTTCGCCGGGAGGCAAATGATATGTTTTGTATCTTGGGAAATTGCAATGGAAGAAGGTACAAAGAAGAAGAAGATGAAGAGTGATGAAGTGAGAATGGTAATAAGACATGCAAAAGAAGATGAGGCCTTTTTGGCTGTCGACTGGATGGATTTTGCGTTATATATAAATCAAGTACGTATGTTGAGACATGTCTTAGCCAAAAAGGAAATATAAAAGAAAGAAAGAAAATCATTTGGACATGAATATGCCGCAATCAGTACATTCCAATTGTGCAATTTTCATACCCCTATTTTGATCACGAATAGTCCGGTTCGAAATTTATACAAACCAAGCTGCTCTCTTGCTAGCATTGAGAGATAATAACCAAGACTTCATCGAAATGATGGATATTTCCAAGTAAATATAAATTATGAGGAAAATTTGTCCAAAATTTTTAAACATATTGCACTTTTCATCAATTCAATCCTGAAATTTTAAATTTCGCCAATTAAGTCCATGTGACCATTTTAGCCGAGAATTACTGAAGTGGATGCTGGCTGTTTTACGTAGCATGGCCGGCACCTGAGTTGACCTTTTTTAATAATAATTTTATAATTTTATAAATTTTATCTAGTTTTTTTTTTTTTTTTCCTTTCCTTTTCTTTATTTTTGTTTTTGTTTTTCGGATTGGATGAGGGCTCACGGCCCTCGTTGTTGCTAGTGAGGGCTTGTGGCCCTCACTGTTTTTGACAAGGGCTTGGTGGCCCTCTCCCAACACCCTAGCTGGCCACAACAATAATGCCACAGCCACAACACCTTCACTGACCAATCGAGGGTACGCAATACCTTAGCCAAGTCCAGTGAGGGTGCTGCAACCGTCAACAACCCTGAGCAAAGGCATTGGAACCCTCACCGAGTCTAAGCAAAGGTGGGGGCATGCCCTTGCTTTGGCCTGTGTGGGCCATGACACCCTCACCTCGTGCCGGCAAGGGTCGCTGACCCTTGCCATCCCTCGATCCATAGTACAAAAAAAAAAAAAAATTAAAGAAATGGAAAGAAAAAAACTATAAAGAATTAAAAAATTAAAAAAATTATTTAAAAATATCTACATCAATAGCGACTGTAACTATCCTACACCAACCATGACTGTAGGATAGTCACGATCAGCATTTACTTCAGCAATTTACAGTCAAAATTGGCATCATGAACTTAATTGACAAAATTGAAATGTTTAAAACTAAATTGGTAAAATTATAATAAGTTTAAAAAAAAAAAATTGGATAATTTTATCATTTTATGATGCCTATTATATCTTGTATTACCATTCAAATTTTAGGATATAGTTTAATTAAGCAAGAGCATATCAAGAAGTTCAATGTTTAAAATAGAGCTTGAAAATCTTAGCTTACTCAAGCTGAGTCATGAATAATAAATTTTAACGGCAATTCAATCAATTCTTTTCTAATAAAGAAATTGATCGAATTATAATATCTAACGCTTCGCTTTGATTAGATTGAACAACTATGGTCGACAGCCATAGACTTTTTTTTAACACAGGTAATTTTAACAATATTTTGTAGATAAATTCAGTGACGGCAGCAGCAAATGTTTACTAAAGCCGATTTAAACAATTCATTTACTAAATGATATTAAAGATTGTTATTAATTATTGAATATGACTTGACCACTTTACCAGAAATTAATTCTGCTTACTGTTCGCAAAAAAGAAATTATTGCGTTCTAAGAATCTACATATGTGCAATGTGACTAATTTACTAACAAAATTCTTTTCCCAACCAATTTACTAAGCCATTTTTACATCCAAAATACTCTTTAGTAGAGTCCATTTATTTTGCGGAAAATGAATAATTTGAAATCATTTTCCTAAAAATGATCGTTTGTATTGCTTACAAAAATAAATGCACCAAAAATACTTTCATTGTCCACAAAAATAGTCATACATAAATTGTTGTTGATAGTGAAAAAATATTTCATTAGCTAAATATTTTAAACGGTCAAATAATCATTAATAAACATGTTTTCTAAAACATTCGTTGTCCGTAAAATAAAACAAGCCTAATTTGATTGTCAATTACATTTCTAGCCCCGAATTAATCAAAACTATTTGCATCTTTTCATTTTAAAGTTCTGAATGTTTACCTTTAACTCCTCTTATGTATTCTTTTCCCCCACAAATCACAACAATAGAAAGCAATTTTCGTCACATATGACATCTTTGAATGCTGAAATGACAACAATAGAAAGCAATACCACCGCCCGGTGGCGCAGGTGACTTTGGGCTCCATCCCCCTCAACGCGAATCATTGGTAGTTAAGATTGGTGCCACTCTTTAAATGACACATTACCTCACCTTTCCCACGCGATGTGGGATTCGGTTCATTCTTGCCCGATCACTATTCTCATGAGGGCGGGGAAAAGTGTTAAAAAAAAGTCTTAAATTGCCTCTCACTATTCTCACGATCATTTTGATCGTGCCACGTCAATCGGCCGGGGCCCAGTCAATAAAATCCGACCAAAATTAGCCAAAAAAAAACTGAATTGGCACCAAGTGAAAGGTTTAGAACTAAATTGATACCAAAAAAAAAAAAAAAAAAGTTTATGACTAAAACAAATGCAAAAGATTTAAGACTTTTTTAACACTTTTCCCTATGAGGCGTGTTACTGAACTATCCCTAACAGGAGTTGGTCAAGTAAAATATAGTGGTAAAACACCACATTCGTTCCCATCTTCTCGTCCCCCGTTCTTCATCTTCCAAGGTGGCGATTTATTGAACTTGGACTTTACTTTGCTCTCTCTCTCTCTCTCTCTCTCTCTCTCTGTTTCAATACTTCATATTAGAGCACGGCTATAGTTCAAGTCACATTCGAGGTTTTCTAGGGTCATATAAAGGCCATCGTCTTCTTCGCTGCTTATCAAGACGCCAAAAGAAAGACAAGCTTCAACCTCTGGTGTTTCAAGATCACTCTGATCTTTCAGTAGCGAGAAAATGGCAAACGATTCTCGGGCGAGTCTGCCGTCAAACATGTTGTGGGGGCAGCAAGAAGACCACTATGTGAGCGAGATTGATGAGCCGAGGCGGTCTTTCCTCAGCGAGCACACCCGGAGAAGCGATGCCAGCGTGATCACTTTACCAGTCCCGGGGACTGCAACCCTGATGCCGGCAAGGTTCTCAGCCGCGTCATCCCTGGATGTGGGGAGGAAGATAGAGAGCGCGTCACCGGAGACTGCAAGGCACTTGGCGTTAAGGATGTACAAGAGCTTGAAGAGGCACGGGTTGAGGAGCGAAGCCAGAAGAGCGTTCACCAGAGAAGTAGAAGGCGACGTGATCTCCGAAGTGGAGGAGATCAAGAACGAAGGAGATGAGGGTGTGAGGAGGAAGTCGGAGGAGCTTCTGGGAATGGAGTACTTGCTGAAGGATGGTTTCGTGAGTTATCTGCGGGACATGGCCAAGATCACACCCCCAATCCCTCAACAGGTAAAATGCCACGTGACTCTCTTTGTATTCTCTAACGTGCCGTCTATAAACCATGGCATGCCATTAGGGGTGTGCATGATCCGGGTGGGCGGTTCCCGGTTTAGAACTGGGAACCACGCGCTAAGGACCAGTTCCAATTGGAACCATCCGTTAGTTGCATGGATTCACTCGAAAACCAAACCGCCGGTCCGGTCTAGTTCTGGGTGGATCCATGGAACCGGTCTCACCAATAATAATATCGTTTTCCAAATCCCGCCGTGAGTACTCTTCTTTAAATCGAACCGGCTTAATTAAGGGTACAATCTTTCTTTATTTTATTGGAAAACACTACCAAAGAAGAGAAATAGGTTTTCTTTTTCCCTTGTTTTTGAATCATTTCAGTTGAAATCTAAAATATTCTTTAACTTCAAAGTTCTGGATGATTGTCATATATAGACCGTCTTTTCCTTTATTCTCTAACAATGCACAATCTCTTACAACATTTGCTTTACTGAATTTTTTCTATAGAAACAATTCTACCGGTACTCCACATATTCTTAAACATAGTGTCCTACATGAGTCCCAGGAGTATCATTTGAATGATCCATTTGTTGAGTTGCTAAAAAGAAACTTACACACTTTACTAAATTCTTAAAAAACATAAAAACCTTGAGAGGAGATAAAGTCCTAAAATTTAGGTTTGCCAATTAGTAATTTCAAAATTTATTTTAATATTAAAAATGAATATATTATTATAATATAATTAGTTCGATGAGTGGCGGATCCGCCCATAGAACTGGGAACTAGACCGGTTCCCATAAATTGAAACCGGGAACCGAACCAGTTTCCTCAAGAACCACCGGTTCCAATCCGATTCCGGACAGTCTGGGCAAGTCTCGATTCTTTTGTATACCCCTAAATGCCATGCAGTCTCGTCCGGACAATTTCTGCGACAGTTCATATACTCAACTTGAATGAAAACGTCGATAGCATATAGATCACGAAGAATCAAGAGGCGATCTCGGCCGCCCTTTTTCGGAATTCAACTGCACAAATTCTATTACACGCTAAGAACTTCATCAAAAAGCACGATATGTCTTGTCGCCAACTTCAGGAATATTTAATATATGAGCATGAAATTAAGATCACAGCATATTCATGTGATGCGATATTTGTGGAATCTTAGTTGTTTCTTGGCCGGAGCTCCTCGTTTTGTCTTTTTTCTCTTCCTGATTGTGACAGATATTTCCTTATCGGACCCCAGGCTTTGATACAAATTTTTTTAATCCTTCAATCGACAATATCAAATACAATAAGTGATTCGTGCTCCAGTTGACCGTAGTGTTAAATGTCTTCACCTATCCTTGCAAATGGCCGGCCACGCATTCATACGTTATAAATGAAAATTTAACGTTGTCTGTTAGCCAAAATAAAATGAAACTGTGACTGTCGATGGCCATGTAATTTTCCATTTAAACTCTGCATAGTAAGCTAATGATCATTCCCAATTACGCACAAGGTAGACCCAAAGTGAGAATGTGATTATGATACTAGAGCATAATCGCCGGAAACAGAACATGAATGTAAAGTAAACATGAATCTATCCAACGATTCATTGACATAAGCAGCTTCTTACGGTTTTAGCAAAATTGAATTGTCTTGCAGGTGGTTCGATTCTCTGGCATTAAATATTCTAGAAACTGTCAAATCTCCTCTGGAGGATATGCAACCTTCGGGAATAAATTGATGGGATGTTTCCTAGGGCCAATCAAGACTATACTTAAAAGAAAAGGCTCGATACGGATGCAGATCCTAGAGGGAGTGGATGGATACATCATGCCGAGCTCGATGACTCTATTACTAGGACCTCCAGGTAGATGAAAATTTCCTCTAATACTGCAATGATACCTATCGAATGATAAATTTGAAGAGGCCACCTCTCATTCAATAAGTCAAGTAATGTCAATAATAGCAAACATTTATGTCGAGTGATGATCCATTTGATATACAATTTTGTAGAAAGTGGAAAGAGCACCCTCCTAGAAATCCTAACAGGCAAAGCTAAAGTAACTCCTAACTCGAGCTTGGAAGGCTCGGTGATGTACAACGACAAATCTGTTACTGATGTATGCCGTAGCAGACTCATTGCATATGTCAATGGCCAACTTAACAAGTGAGTCTTCTATCGCTTGAATAAAGATTAGACAAGACTTACACTTTAAATTTTGTCTAATCTCAGATAAGCACATAGTCACGCCCTAATTTAATTAACAGCATTTTCTCTAACTGTAAGCCTCAACACTTTTTCTGGTAAATCTTCAGGCACATTCCATTCTTATCGGTTAGAGAGACACTTGAGTTTGCAAGGGATTGTACCCAGGGTCTGCAGCCAGAGAACTTCACTCCTCAGATGAGGAAATTCTTTGCACATGCACTAGTGGAAGGACAAGATCCATTCTTGGAGTATGTTTTAGCAATTTTAGGTTTGAAGGAAGTTGAGCACAAACTAACCGGAGAAGGCTTCTCTGATTTCGATCGCCAGAAGCTCACAACGGCTGAATTGGCACTCGGAACATACTCTGTCATGATTTATGACCAACCATTTTCTAGTTCTGATCTTGCAGCCACCTACAACCTAGTCGACACCCTACGCACCATCAGCAGAATTCAGCATTCATCTGCAATTATGTCGTTGACCCAACTCTCCCAAGAAATATTCGATCTTTTTGACCGAGTTATACTGCTCAGCGATGGCCATGTTCTCTTCCAAGGTAGTCGCCATGACGCCATCCCATACTTCACAAAATTCGGGTTAGTATGCGGATGAGTTTTGGGTGTACGGTTAAATGTTGTGATGATTTTTGCTAGCGTAGAGCCAACATTATGTCATTGACACGAAGTGCAGGTACACAAAACCATTGCATGTGGAATCAAATGAGTTTCTTGAGGACATAGCAGCCGGAGATGGGTCCAAGTATATGGCACCGGGAGCAACATCCTCGACTCTAGAGGAGCTTATTGAGTGCTACAACGCTTCAGATCACTACAAGGACATACTGAGGATTGTGCATGGAGATGAGGTAAAGCATACCTATTGGGTAGACAGCGAGGCGGGACTTGGGTTGACTTTCCAGACACCATCCAAGTACCATTGTGCAGTTAATGCACAGCCAAGAAAAGAGACAGGTGAGCAGCCCTGAATGTTGCGAAACATGACTATTAGTCTGTTCATGTCAATAACATCCATATCAGCCAATTTAAGCAGCCAAAGTCATATATCGACATTTGACGAACCCTAAGATGTGGGTGACTATTGTTACTTTGCTGCAGAATTGGTGGTTGCCAAGCTATCAAGCAAAATAGTGCATTTAGGAGTAATAGAAAGTACCGGGAGAGTTCAGGTTGGGGATGTGGTGACCGCAATATCCATAAACAATGATGAAACGCAATATCTCTCAGTTGGACCCCAAAGGCCACAACATGAGCGAGCCTCACACGTATACGCCATGCTAATGCAGGCGAGAGGGCATATTCGTCTCCAAGTTGAGCGTTACAAAGAAGAGGTATGAAAAACATCTTTTGCGACTACAGCTTTTTGGTCTTCTTTCCTAAGAGCCTCAGTGTGCAATAAGATAAATTTGATAAAAAAACTAGTGTAATGAATGGGATGCAAAGAGATGCTTAAGAAAGTTGAGCATGATATAAAGAAAGAAAATGACTAGCCTGGTCATAACAGCTAATAATATCTCATCGTGTAGGAAGATGAGAACCAAGCTCAATTGAAGCAATTCCGGAGGCCATTCGTCCAGACGTGGTGGGAGTCTACTCAAACACTCATCAAGAGGCAAATCAAGATCACAAAGAGGCTTCATGCTATAATCAAATTGAGGCTTTTCCAGGTCACAAACTTATGCTATCATAAGATCCTAAGTTTAACTTCCTCAAGGAACATGTTTAAGTGCATACATCCTCAACAAAACTCAGAGAGTCAAGTTCACAGAATGATAGAAATTATATGAGATCCACTTTTTGCGTGAAGTTTGCTCCATTCAAGAAATGAGTGGCACATACGTTAATTTTGCAGGCAATTGTACTGGGCTTATTTGTGGGAACACTATTCTACAAGCTTGGCAGCAATTACAACCAACAGCATATGAACTCAGTAAGGTCCCTCGGATTTGTGTCCACAATGAGCATTATGCTCATAAATTTGGTGCAGCTTCCTATCTATTTGCTCCAGAGGCCAATATTCTACAAGCACAAGGCTCAGAGATTTTACAGGGTCTCCTCCTATGTCGTTGCCCATTGCATAGTCAACCTACCGCAGACGCTATTGGAAGTACGCCACCTAGTTTGTTTCCTTCTTAAATTTAACATATTCGAGAACCGAGATAAAACTCCAACATATCTTTTACATTGTGCAGGCAATAGCATATGCAGTAGGTGCCTATTTTCTAGCCGGGCTATCATTAACAGGAAATGGAGCACCATTTTTCCAGTATTTGCTACTCCTATTCTTGGTCGCATATTTCGGATCAGCAGTATTTTTCTTTCTCAGTGCGATTTCCTCAATCCCAGAAGTTGGGAATGCCTTGGCAGGTATAGTCATCTCCTTTAAGGATCCGAATCACAATGCTTTTTCATTAAAAATTAGATGGAAAGGGCACAAAATGATGAGGTCATTTTGCTTTGTTTAATCTAATCCTGCATCAACTGAAAAGCTCACAAAATTTGCATCTTTTTGGCAGGACTAGTTGTTTCAATCTTCCTGCTGTTCAGCGGTTTTCCGATCTACCCATCCAATGTGCCAGTATACTGGAAATGGCTAGTCTACGCAAACCCAATCCACTGGGCCAACATCTTATATTGCAAAGCTCAATTTGAAAATGACTATCAAGATCCATGCTCTAGCTACCAACTCCAACTTGCCTTCTGTGATCAGTTCCCTAACATGACCGTTGGAAAAGCATACCTCGAATATTATCAGCTGTCAGAAGATGCTAAAAACCCCTGGCTCCCTTATGTCGTTCTTATTGGGTGGACTTTCATTGCCAACTTCCTCGGATTACTAGGACTAAAGAAGATAGAATTCACAGAAACTAGCCAATCCTTACCCTCTATCAGATCGTCCCCAACAATCAGCAACTATAAAAAGGACATGGAGAGGGAATTTCAGTCACTGGAAAGTCACAATGAACAAACCAATAGTTTTGCTGCTTCTCAATATTCTGGACGACAGAGAGATGCAAACATAAGGGACAACGACCGAGTTGAAGAATGGATAGAGCAGTTCAGCGTCAATATGGAGAGGAATGGACTAGGCATTTCTGTAGAGCCAATAACTCTCCTTTTTGATGATCTATCATTCATGAGGTATATCTTATCCCTTGGCATTTTCCTTTTACGTATTCCCATGCTATATTGACTATATGAGTTTATATTTGCTTGCTCTACCCATTTGCACACTATCTAATACCCTACTCTCCCTAAATAAGGTACGATGAAGACATGAAAGATGGCTCTTCAATTTTCAGCAACATCACGGGTTTTGCTAGGCCTAAGAACATGCTTGCTTTGATGGGTGGTTCGGAAGGAAGTAAATCTACTCTTCTAAAATGCTTGGCTGGGAGGGCACCTTCAATGGGTAGCCTCAAGGGCAGCCTCCAGGCAAAATGTTGGGACAAGGGTGCTGCCTATTCTAGACTTACTGGCTACGTAGAGAAGCTCGATGCACACCAACCTTATCTCTCAGTGCGTGAGACCCTTCATTTCAGTGCGGCACTCCGTCTCAGTCAAACAATCAGTTCTGCGAATCGTCACATCCATGTGGAGCTAGTCCTTGACCAACTTGATCTATTGCCTTACTCAAATCAACTAGTTGGTTCCCTTCGTGATGCCACCGGTAAAACATTTGAGATAGCCAAAAAGATTACCATTGCTGTTGAACTCGCCGCTAATCCAAGTATTCTCTTTCTTGAAGAACCAATATCAGGACTGGACAGCAGAGGTACCTCAAGTATCCTCAATATTCTTTCTCAAGTTTCCAATTCAGGGCGAGTTATTATTGCCACTTTAGCACACCCTAATGCCCGCGCACTTGATTTCTTCGACTTGGCCCTAATTCTGACACATGAAGGGCAGCAAGCATACTTTGGCCCAATAGGACCCAACTGCAGTGACCTGCTAGATTATTTCTTATCAGTTTCGAAAGTTCCCCGCAAGTCCATAAGAGCGAGTCCAGTTAGTTTTGTCATGTCAACTCTTGGAGTAGGCATAAAAAAGAGAGCGACACCATCGATAAACTTTGCAGGGGCCTACCAAGCTAGTTCCCTGCATGAAATGAACAACAGAGAAATCAACAGTATAAACAGTTTAACTGAGGATAGAAATTCCAAGGTTTCCTCTTCTGTTTATCCTGCTTCATACACACTGCAAGCCCTAATGGTACTACTCAGAACTCAAAGATTCCTGTGGAGAAATGTACAGTACACATATGGTAGACTTACAGGGTGCATCGTGATTGGTCTTCTCATGGGTTCCCTGTGTTGGAAGATTGAATATGAGGATTTATATGGCCTGACTTCGCGCTCCCTCTATATATATATGCAAGTAATTCTGATAGGAGTCATATCAGCAAATAATGTCATTCCTCAGATTGGCACAGACAGGTTAGTGTACTTTAGAGAAAAGAGAGCAGGGATGTACCATCCTATCTTTTATCCTCTGTCATGGGCACTGGGAGAAATTCCATACTTCTTCATTGCAACTCTTGCATTAGTAGGAATCGGGAATGTTATGGCAGGAGTTGCAACCGGTTCCATCCATGATTTCATGATGTACTGGACTGTGCTCTTTGTGTTCACAATTTGCATGACATACTTCGGAATGATGATTACTTTCCTAGCCCCAGTGCCTACACTAGCTGCATTTGCTGTGTCGATTGTGACATCACTGTGGGTTTCGGCTTGTGGAGTAGTCGTCATGCCATTGGACATAAGGTTCTACCGGTGGATGTATTGGAGCAACCCTCTCCAATATGCTATAGACGTGATGACGTCAATCAGTTTCTACTGCAATACTAAAGAGTGTGTATCAGATTGCAGTTGCCAAAAATTATCCGACGGTTCTTATGCATGGGATAGGTTGGCCTCCTTGAGGAGTTTGAGCTATGACAGGATAGGAACCGACATGATCATCTTGTCCGCTCTGTCCCTCTTATTTGCTTGCCTGGCTTTTCTCTTCTTTGTCGTTCTGAAGCACAACTCGCCCCCTCAAACATAGCTACGGTTTCTGCACATCATCTGGACATCATAAGGGTGCTTGAGAAGTGTATGGCTGGTGACAGATGTAACCGAGCATCTAGATGTTGTGTTTTTCATTTTTTTTTCATTTTTTCCCCTTTTTGACCTCGATGAATAAAGTGCAATATTTCTGAAGGTTTGCGGAAGCTAATAGTGATAGTTTCATGTATGCATGTGAGATTTTACTTAGCAAGGGGACAGCAGAAGAATGTGTAAATAAAAGTGGACTCTCACGGCTAAGGAAGCGGAGGGAAAAAGGGAAGGCTTTTATTATTTGATGAGAATTACAGACGGAAGGAGAAGGAGCCGAAGTTGTTGGTCTGCCAGCTTAAAATGGGCGACCACAAGCCTATTTATAGGCCTAGATGACCGACTTACTCAAGGAAAATCTTCTGCACTTGTCAGAGATTTCTTACTTTCTCTTTTTCTCCTACACACTTCAACACTTGTGTTTTCCACACTATTCATGTCATGCCCCGACTCTCGAGAACGCGCACATCCCACTGCGGTCGATACAAATGTGACTTCCCAGGACTAGTTGCCAACCCTTTCATTTTTAATGCACATGCAGAAGCAAACAATAACCCCTAACAACAAACAACATGGGATAAAAAAAGCAAGGTAACATTTCACCAAAGCACACTTTTATAAACAATTGGGTTTATATACAAAATGAGTCTAGGTAAAAACCTGCAAAATGATCGACTCTCAAAAGAAGCTATCCTACAACATATTAGTAGGACACAGACGCCGATCCTTCAAACTCCATCTCCAGACTTCGGTCCTCCACGACCACCATCTAAGGACCTGAAAATGGTTATACAATAACCGGTGAAACAATGTCTCAATAAGTCCACCCTCTAAACCCTTATTAGGAAGGAAAAACGCCAAGGGTCACCTAGCCACACAATCACCCAATGAGAACAGGGAACTTACCTCGCCTCAGTTCTTTCCTGCACGTTAGTACAATTCATATCTCGAATGCATATTATTAATGCACGCAACAATTGAAATGTCTTATCAGCTCAATCAATTATTCATACGTTCCAATTGTTAATTTGCCCCTTAAGGTTATCACCTACTCATAAGTTCGGTGTCCTTCTGGCGTAGCCAGGTGTCGTCTTACCTCTGTTGAGCATGGCGACGTCTATATCTTAATAGATGGCTTCCCCGAAGAGGCGTAGATCTAGAATCTACTCAACCCGAGTCACCTACTCATAAGTTCAGTGTCCTTCTAGCGTACCCAAGCGTCATCTCACCACCATTGAGCATGGCGACATCTATATCTTAATAGACGGCTTCCCCAAATAGGCGTAGGTCTAGAATCTACTGCTACTCACTATCAAAAAAATGAATATCCCATAAAGGGTAATGTCTGGCTTAAAAGCTCAAGACGGGTTCTCATTAACCAGCACACGACCAATCAATCTCGACCCAAAATACCGTGCATTGCACTCAAATATCTCCATTAACATAGTGATCTTGGCCTATTTTCTTCATATTAAAAACACTCGGTGAAAATAGTTGTGTGTGAATACACGGTTAGATTGATATCCTCCAATTTAAAATCCCATTGTTTTATATAATATATATAAAACCATTTTCAATGTTAAAATCCAACACTTGGGAATTTCTGAATAATATTGAAATTCACAATTTTTAGAATAAATTACCAAAAATCCAATCAATACTCAATTTGCACAAAATAACATCCAATTGCATAAACCAAACACACCATTGCAATTAGCACGAAATTCCGATCACTAACTATTTCGGTCTAATTTCTGAAAAATATTTAATAATTAAATAATTACCAAAATTAATTAAATAATTCAATTAAATGCCAAAATTGTTAACCTAGGCCGAAATTGCCTAATTAAATACCGACACGGGCCCGGAAAATTCCCGAACCAATATAGATAATTAATACAACCTATCTAAGCCTTAATTAACCTAAATTAACAACCTAACATGCAAAATTGGATATTTAAATAACTAATCTAATCTAACTATCCACCTAAACCTTAATTAACTTAATCTAATTACCCTCTAAGCATAATTAACTTATTAATCGAGGTTTAGTGAGTAACTCACTTGATTCATGATCTGCTCGAATTAAAACAACGGGGATGCAACGAGGATCAACAAGTCCCAAAACAGCAATGCCCATGAAGCACGGATCGGGCCCAAAAATTGGCTTGCAACTTTTTGCCCGCTGAAGAATTGCTGCTTGGTTTTTTTCCTCGGCTGATGGACTGCTCGAAGGAGGTAACAACGGCTGAAATTCTAACTAAGCTTCGGTGGAACTTCTCGCGGATAGCAGACCTTGGCGAATCGTTGGACGCAACTGCAGATTGCTTCGGTTGTTGGAATTGTGCAAGCAAAGGGAAAGGCCGAAGGAAGTGGGACGCGTGGGCGCACGAGGTAGCTACTAGGTCAACTAATGGCTTCTGTGGGTGGAAGTGTTGACCGAAGGAGGCTACTTCGTGGACAAATGGCATGGATGAGGGGAAGAAGAAGAATTCTTGGGTGAGTGGAGATGGACGCAAGTGGCAGAGACGAAGATGATGCTGTGGATTCAAAAGAAAAAAGGGAAATGAAAGCGAAGGAAAGACAGAAGCTCAAAAACGTGAAGAGGGAGGGGCGGCGGTCAAGGCGTGCTCAACAAGCTCGAACGAGAGAGGGAAATGTCAACCAAGATTATCCAAAAATTAATGCTTGGTCCCCCAAAAGTAATCAAACTTATCTCTTGGTCCAACAATACTTTTAGCCAAATAAATCCACCAAATTATCCAAATTGAAGCCAAAATGATGCTGCCCTCCCATGGTTCCAAATTTAACAAGTTTGGACTTCAATTTCTTCACAATTCTCCCAATTGGTATCCAAATTTAATGTAGAAAAAGCCCACATAATTTCTACAAATCCCCTTCACCAAAGAGCTCGGTTTGCAAGTCGAAAATCTCTTCAATTCGGCCAATCCGAATTTCCTTCGTTTTCTAAAACGTCCTAATTGATTTTCCGTAAAAATCTCGGAATCACCGAAAATTCTTCAAATGATGAGTAAACGTTCCTAAAATAATTCGTGACATAACTGAACTTTCAATTTCTAAAATCGGGTTCAAATTTGCAGTTAATTTCAATCTAACGTGATTTTAGCATGACCTAATCTACCGGATAGTTTTTAAGAATTTTTAGTGCAATTGACTTGTAGTTGATTATTTTCGAACCACAACATACATCTTCGATACATTGGCGACCATCGGTTGTCGTAAAAATCTCGATGTTTCAACTACAAACACAGGTGCACCAAAATAATAGAAAAATCAACTTAGTGCTGATCGACGAGAATTTTGCAATTTGGTGGAATCACCCACATTTAACCAGACATCTCAATTGAACCAACCTATCTCCAATCTCTAATTGACTTTTAACTGTGCCGTAATGACCCTTGCAGACTAGCACGGTCGAGCAGTCGAATTCTCAAGTCTATTGCATTTAAAATTTCTTAATGACTTCCCTAGATAATCTAGTTATCTCATGAGTGATCAACTTAGAGAATAGCATATAGGCGTGTCGATGAAAGACCCGATTTATTCAATTGAAAATCGGGTTGAAAATTCAGAATGTCACAATTCATTGCCGCTTAAGCTAGATTTCTTTTCTTGGATTTTTCTTGACTTCTCTAACTAATATCTATCTTGAAGTTTCTGAAAATTGGATCAATAATTTAACAATTTCTAAACAAGGTGTATGCCAGGCAAATTTTCACATTGTTTTACCATTGAAAGTGCTAGTATAAACACCTAAAGGGAGGGTAAATAGGTGCAAGAAAAATTTTCGCAAAGAACAGCAGAAATATTTCAATTTTGAAACTGAGTCTGAAGAACAACAGACTTTGAGCGAAATCAAACTTTAGCATTTAAATAGAACTACGAACAAAATAAAAGAGTTCAAAGAAGAGAATAAGAACATAGAATTCATAGTAGTTCGGCTTAGATTAAGCCTACGTCCACTCTCCCACGCTAACATCCTTCTAGCTGATTCCATTATGTAATCAACAAGAGATTACAACTTTGAATGCAAACACTTAGTAGTAGATTACACAATCTCACTAAGTCACTCTTTTGGTATTTTCTTATGATCACAAACGTTTAAGCTCACAAGAGATAAGTGTATAATTAAAGGTCACTCAAACTTTGGAATTATAAATTCTACGCTCCGTCTCTTACTTGTTTATCAGTTCTTGATCTCCTTAAATATTCCTCACTTCCAAACTAGCCGTTGGACAGTATCTGAGAGGATCGTCTTCCAATCTACCCATTAGACAGATTTATATCTAGAAAATTTGGTAGCCACTGAGTGATAGAAGTATAATCCCAAATTAATTCTGATCGCCCATACAAACAGAATCTTGATTTCCATAAATAGAGCTTATTTGTATAGAAAATTCTTGTCTTCAAGATCTAATTGTCAATCAAATCAATCTTGATGTAGAATTCAAACCAGATCACTAGCCATTATACATTTAGGGCTTGTGTTATGTTCTGTCTCGTTCTTGATGTAAATCTGAGAGTAATAGACTTTACAATCTGAGTCTGAGTGCAATAGAATTTACAAACAGATTTAGCTTCAGCATAGATTCTGTTTTCTATTTCTTCCAAGTGTAGACTTTGACAATATCATTTACATATTCTATCATCTACATAGTCTATTACTCAACATTTAAACACATTAGTAGCCTTTGATTTATTTTGTCAATTTCAAAATATCATAAGGGATTTCCCTAACAATCTCCCCATTTTTGCTAATGACAAAACAATCTCTAAATATGCAGATGTGTAATCACATTTTCTTAAATATTGATAAATCAATCATCAAATTTTAGACTTTCAAAAAATGTGATTTGAATCAACAGACAGCAAATAGATTGAACATAACAATATGTAGAAAAATAATCGCAGCTCAATATTATGCAATAAATAATATCAACCAATCAACACATATGCATATTTATATTCTCTCTCCCTTTTTGTCGTAAACAAAAAAGGATAAAAACTATCACGTAAAAAACGATAAAAACTATCACGTATAGAATATAAAATGATAACAAATATCTTGCATGAAACACAATTTCCAAAAAATCAGTTTTTATAAAGTAAATCGAATATTAAAGATATGCAATATAGCTCACTTCGATCATATATATCAGCAAATATCTAATAAAAATCACAAGTGCATTATAAAATTCACTTGACCCATTTTGTCATAATAAAATGATAATATCAATAAGAGATTTGTTAATGACAAAATGTAATAAAAGATGTACTAACCGGATTTCGTAGATCTTAACAAGTTCTGTCACATTTACCTTTTCCTTCTTTCCATAATAATCAAGATCGCAATCAATTCAAAAAGATTTTTTCATAATTGATCAAAGTTCCCCCTTAATTTGTTGTCTTTTTGAAATGATCACGATTCTTTCCTTTCTCTTAGATTCTCTTTCTCCTCATGTCATCATGACAATATTTGTGAATAGCACTAATTATGGCTTGTGCACGTTGAGCATAATATTTTTCCGTTATTTCCTTTGTAACAACAATATCCACAAGGATCATTTATATTTTGAAATTCGAGGCAAAAATTTATTTTCTTCAATCAAGCTCTTCTCGAATTCAACCTGTATAAACTTAACGAACTTTTTGCACAAATAAGTTATAATAATATCCATATAATATATAATGTCATTTCTTTAAATAAATAAATTGAATAGCATATATAAAATTAAAAATTCAAAACTACTCAACCTTTCGTACGACACATTAGGGATTTCCTTAACAATTTGCAAAAACTTTGCACAAGGAAGTGAATTTTTGAACCTCCAGAAGATAGTATATAATCTCCATGATTTTCAAATTGAGCTTTTCAAAATCCATACGGAAGATTCTTTTGTCACCTACAAATTCTTGTATAATGGATAACAATCCTTGCAAGAGTATCACGTAATACCTTCCTCCGATTTACGGATCAAAACTTGCTAGATATAAGATATCTTCTAAGAATATAGCAAGAATATCCATGAATATGCAATAATATCTTTCAAGATCAAAGCAATTTTCTTAAGCATAAATCTCAAAAATATATTATAGATGCATTTTGCAAAAAGAAAGTATATATTTTTATCACATGCCAAATCAAGCAATTTAAAAAAATGCAATGCCTTATGTTTATAACAAAAGATATTTGCAATATAAATCATATATAATTCATAGGCAATAATCTAAAATCATGATAAATGTATGTAAAGATTTGGAAGGCAGGATAAAAAAAATATTATCTTACCCAAGGTATATGTTTGCAATATACCATTGATAAAAAAAAAAATCAATACCGCATGAGATACCTTTTTGATTGCGCCTATGTAAACTCGCAATCATTCTTCCTTTATAAAATTTCTTGCAATGCACTCATTTCCTTTTTGGTATCCATCAATTTGGATCCTTCCATTTCGTTAGAGCAAAATATTTTCCATAGATAATCAAATATTTTTTCCTAACTTATCATAACATATTATTTAAGGAAAGAATATTATGCACAATAATATCTTGAAAAAGAAATTCTCACTTAGTCAAAGGACAATAAAATCAGAGAAAATAAAATCCTTGAATATTTAAGAAAGAATATTTTGCATAATAAATTAATATCATGTAAAACAGATTTCTACTATGCAAAATATAATAAAATCTGATAGCATCAATCCAAATAAACTCAATTTTCTCTAAGCAAGATATCAAAAATAACCACACATATTAGATCAAATCACAACTCGCGAATCACAAAAACAAATCATAAGATTCTTTCTTCAATAAAACAAAATATGATTATTATAAAATCTCAATCAACCAAGGATATGTCGAATATCAATCATAATGAGAATTATGTGCCCAAATTAAAAAAAAAAATACATTCCTTACCAATTTCTTCTTTTCCTTTATTTCCTGCAAGAACAACTCATCATTTTCTTTGGTACCCATATTTTCTTGAGTCCTTGAAAGTTAGTAGAGTATGTTGCTTTTAGCCAATTTTTCTTAACAGATCTCCAGACTTTAGAACATTCTTTCTCAAAGTGTTTGAGTCTCCACAATTTGAACACTAGAGGGCATTTCGACTAACCAGTTTTGTAAAAATCCTTTCAAAATGTTTCTTGTACTCAAGTCTAGGAGGTCTTTGTCTAAGTCTCTCCTTGACTTTAGGAAAATCTATCAGAGAATCACTTTCCTTATTGAAACCAAGTCCTAACTTATTATAGTAAAGTACTTGTATGAAAAGAATATGCTCATTTTAACCATTTGAAAATCTTGTTAAAATATTTGAAAATTCTTTCTTCAAAAAATCATTTTCTTTGACAAGTAAATCTCGACTTTCTTTTGTTTGTAGAAAATCTTTTTGCAAAATTTCAAAAAAAAAAAATTAAGAAAGATCATGTTGCCTAAGCCATGAATTCTCCTTTTTTGGTTCGGAGATCCTTTTAAGAGAAGATTTAAGATTTAAGTGAAGCTCATTTATATACTTAAGAACTTTAATAGGAATTGTTGAATGACTTACCTCAATTTCCTCATCGGATTCTAAGTCTGTGTCTGAGTCAGACTTTGATTCTAAGTCTGTGTCTAAGTCAGATTCAGATTCTGAATGTGCCATCAAACATATATTTCCTTACTCATCATCTTCTTTTATTGTTCTTTTCTAGCCATTCTGCTTGTATTGTCTTCTTTCACTGAATTTCCTTCCTTTTCTACTTAGCTTTTTGAATTTCTTGATCATAAAAGCAAGTTCTTTGTCGTCCATGTTATTTTCTGAGTATGTATTATCAGAATCAGTGTTAGATATTAAAGCAATGGATTTCTTACCTTCCAGATATTCTTTGTTGATTTGTTCCATTTCGTAGGATTGAAGAGTGCCAATCAATTCATCAACGAAGAGTGGCATAATCATCTGAGTCTCTCAAATTGAGGTCTTAACATGGTTCCAATCTTTTGTGACATCTCACAAGAGTTTGTTGACCTTCATTGGGGAAAAAATTGGCTGACCTTGATATGTTAAACCATTTACAATTTCTGTAAAATGGTTAAACATATCTCCAATCGACTCTCTTTGCTTCATCTTGAAGGATTCATATTTGCCGAGCATGAAATTTATTTTTGTCTCTTTTACACGATCAATCCATTCATAAGTGACATGAAGTCTATCCCAAACTCCTTTAGTATTTCACATGAAAAATTTTGTTATATTCAGTAGGAGTAAAGGCACAATATAAAGAATAAATGGCTTTAGCATCAAGAGCTTCTCTTTTTGACATCTCCGTCCGAGACATAGAAGCAAGGGGTTTGGTTTCTTTGTCTTTGCCATTCTTATTTGATGTAGACGCAACAATGTGATTGATTCATTTTTCCACAACATCCTATTGCAAGGGATCTCTAGATCTTAGGAATTTTTTCATTTTGTTCTGTCACACATTGTATTCATTTTCATCAAAATATGGTGGCCTAGTGTTGCTTTGCCCTTCCATAAGTCATGGTGCCAAGATACTAGCCATAGAAGATCTTTAGCTCAAAAGTAAAAACACTTTTATAAACCGAGCACTTGGCTCTTATACCAATTGAAAGTGCTAGTATAAACACCTAGAGGGGGGTGAATAGGTGTAAGAAAAATTTTCGCAAAGAATAGTAAAAATATTTCAATTTTAAAACTGAGTCTAAAAACAAGCAGACTTTGAGTAAGATCAGACTTTAGCAGTTAAATAGAACTACGAACAAAATAAAGGAGTTCAAGAAAAAGAATAAGAACATAGAGTTTATAGCGGTTCGGCTTAAATTAAGCCTACGTCCACTCTCCCACGCTAACAACCTTCTAACTGGATTCTACTATGTAATCAACTATGTAATCAACAAGAGATTATAACTTTGAGTGCAAACACTTAGTAGTATATCACACTATCTCACTAAGTCACTTTTCGGGTATTTCTCTCACGATCACAAACGTTTAAGCTCACAAGAGACAAGTGTATGATCAAAGGTCGCTTAGACTTTGGAATTATAAATTCTACGCTCCGTCTTTTACTTGCTCATTGATCCTTGATCTCTTTAAATACTCTTCCACTTCCAAACTAGCCATTGGACAGTATCTTAGAAGATTGTCTTCCAATTTAACATTGGACAGATCTGTTTCTAGAAGATTTGATAGCCGTCGAGTGATAGAAGTAGAATTCCAAATTGATTCTGATCGCCCATACAAACAGAATCTTGGTTTTCATAAGTAGAGCTTCTTCATATAGAAAGTTCTTATCTTCAAGATCTAATTGTCAATCAAATCAATCTTGATGTAGAATCTATACCAAATCACTAGCCGTTATACATTTAAGGCTTGTATTACGTTCTGTCTCGTTTTGGATGTAAATTTGAGAGCAATAAACTTTACAATCTGAGTCGGAGTGCAATAGACTTTACAATCTTAATCTGAGTGCAATAAGATTTTACAATCCGAATGTAAGTCTGAACAGATTTAGCTTCAACATAAAGTCTATCTTCTAATTCTTCCAAGTATAGATTTTGACAATATCATTTACATGTTATATCATCTGCATAGTCTATTACTCAACATTTAAACACGTTAGTAACCTTTCATTTATTTTGTTATCTTCAAAACATCATAAGAGATTTCCCTAACAACCACGTGGTCATAATCACATCTATATGATACAAATGACTAGGTTACACACTTTCAACAATTTCAAGTAAGCTACTGTTACAAACTAATTGAAGCTAGCCACTGCAAAGTTTTGCATTCGTCAACGAGAGCTGAGGACTATGGAGTGTACAAAGCCGATCCTACAGTTTTATTGCTTGGAGTGCATGTGGCTTAATACACAAAGGCTGCATATCCATGCCCGATGTACAGAGGCACTGGAACTCTTATTGTCAATGCTCAAACTGGGAATAGTCAACCAACATCGAGCTAAAGGAGTTGTGCTTTCACTGTATGACAGATTGACTTGCCAAGCCAACAAAATCATGCATTTTTTTCCTGTAGTACTTCTGGAACCTACATTTCCATTCCAATCAATAGTACCGTGCTTTAGAGGAAAATTTGTACTTTTATTTGTCAATTCTTGTGAGACATCTTCAACTCTACCAGCCAGAGATTCCATTCTAAAAATAAAATACAAATGATCCCAAGTCCCGATCATCTCCCAACTATAAAAGAAACAAATAAAAAGAGACTTCAATTTACTATGACAATGATTCGACAATTTCATTAGAGACATGTCAAACAAAAGGCAACTTCGATCCTGTCTGGAAGAAGTGATTGTAAAACCGTGATCCATTTTTGGAAAATCCTAGTGTAAAATATGGGCTTTGAAAAGTAAAAAGTTATAAAAGGAAAGAAAGAGCAAAAGTGTTGAAAAGTCAAAAAAAAAAAAAAAAAAAAAAAAAAGGGGGACAAGGGGGCTTCAGCTCAATTTTAAGGAAGTAACGTAGAGAGAGAGAGAGAGAGAGAGAGAGAGAGTGAAGACCGAGAGCCCACTCGGGGGAAAAAGAGGAAGAGAAGAGACGAGAGAAAAGAAGAAAGGAGGGAGGGAAAAAATTTACTGCGCTCGCAATTTGGACACCCCACGAAGCCGACTCAACTTCATTTTGCAATGCTGGTAAGTGTTTGCACCCTTCGTTCATTCAATCAAAGTAGTTTCAAACTTAGGGCTTAAAAATTCGTAATTATTGAAGATTTGTGCGGCGAAGTCCAATTTTTGAGTGGTTGAGCTACGTATTTTTATGAAAATGATAATTTCAGATGTTATGAAACTATAGCAACTTGCAGATCTCAATTTAAGCTTACAATTTGCCCATAATGAAATTTTCAAGTTCAACATGCATTCTAAACAAACTCCCAAACAATAACTTTGAGCCGAATTTTGGTCATTTATGGTGAATTTGAGTGTGTCAACTTGAGTAACCACCATAGTCGATTTTTGGCTTTTCCCAAGTGAGTAATACTGTTCCTTCTTTATATTTAACTCATACTTTGAAAAACATTATGAATTAAGCAAGCTATGAGTTAATAAATAGAATATTTTGTTGCATAAAACGGATTGAGCATTTACTGATATTTTGTTGTTTGGAAAGGGAAGTCATCTTTTGACTTCAACTTGAATGATTGGCTATATATTGTGACATCCTGAATTTTCAATACTATTTTCAATTGAATAAATCGGGTCTTTCATCGGCGCGTCTATAGCTATTCTCAGAGTCGATCACTCGTGAGATAACTAGACCATCTGAGGAAGTCATTAAGAGATTTTAATGCAATAGACTTGAAAATTCGACCAGAAGTCGATTGCTCGACCGTGCTAGTCTGCAAGGGTCATTACGGCACAGTCGAAAATCTATCAGAGATCAGAGATAGGTCGGTTCGACTGAGATGTGTGGCTAAACGTGGGTGATTCCACTAATTTGCAAAATTCTCGTCAATCGATACTAAACCGATTTTTCTGTCATTTTGGTACCTTGTGTCCGTATTTGAATCATCGAGATTTTCACAACAACCAAGAGTAGCCAATGTGTTGAGTGGATTCATTGTGGCTCGAAAAAAATCGATCACTGGTCATTTGCACTAAAAATCTCTAGAAATTACCCGATAGCCTTAGTCACGTTAAAAACGTGCCTGAATGAAATTAACCGTGAATCTAAGTCCGATTTCAGAAATTGAAGATTTTTTCATGTCACAATAAATTCTAGGAATGTCGACTCAATTTTAGAAAAAATTTTTGAAACCCGAGACTTTTTGGAAAAAAATCGGCATAGGACCGTTTTGTTCAGAAAAAGCCGATGATCGTTTTTTAACACAAATTGGGGATGCATGATGATTCAAGGGGTGAGGAAAAATGCTAATTTTAGTATTGATGCAATAACGGAATTTATTAAGGCCATATAGGATTAAATTGAAGAGGAAATCAAGTCCAATTGAAGCCATTCACTTACCAAATTCGTATGCCCCCACCACACTCAACCTTTGGACCATCATAATCTTCTAGATAGAGGCCTTGGTGGCCTAAGGACAGCCAAGGAACCACACTTGGCCTAGGATGGGTCAAGGAGACAAGAATGTGGAAGAAATTGGCCATGGTGGCCCTCTCCACTTCTTGCTTCCTCTCCAAGCTTGGCCGGCCAACCTTGTCTCTCCATCCTCTCCATTCGACGTCCAATACAAGCCAAAGAAAAGGCAGCAACCGCCGGACAGCATCCCCTCCATCCCGCATGCCGCTGTCGCTGTTTCCTCCCCGCACGAGCACCGCCGCCACCCTGCCGCACCACCGCCCCACCGTGCGACCCTGACTCCCCTGCTCCTTCTAGCAACCTATTCCGCCATCTCAGCTACTAGTCGAGCCAAGCCGATGGCCATTTGGCCGTTGTAGACCCCCGTTCGGCCGTCGGTTACCTCACTAAGCCATCCACCGGTCCACCGTCGCCATTCCTGCACCAAACCAACTTCATTTCTTTTATTTTACAGCTCAAAACGGAGAGGATTTTAGTGGGTTTCAGAGGTGTTTCTAGGCCCGTTTTGGAGGTGTTCCGGGCCTCAAAACCTAGGCCCGCTTTAAGTAGAATTGACCCCCTACGACGTTCCCGTTGGTTTGATCCAACCCGCTCGCTAAACAAGTAAGTTTTGCTCACTAATCCCTTATTAGTATGCTAATGATGCTTAGGGGTTGATTAGATTTAATTAAGTATAATTATGTGGATAGATTAGATTAGAATAATTAAATTAGAGACTTATTTGTGTATGTTAGGCAAATGGATATTGTAGTTAACAAGAAAATATGTCCTATTATTTATTAAACGAGTCTCGATAATTTTCCGGGCTCGTCTCGGCGTCCAATTAGGCATTACAGGCATAAATTGGATTTATTGCATTTATTTAATAATATTTGTAATTTTTTTTTTTGAAATTAGGCTAGGATAGCTGACGACCAAAATTTTATGCCGATTATTGTGGTGCAATCCATTTATTTATTTGAGCATTGATTTATGCTAAATTGAATTAATTATGATTTTAGGATTTTATTCCTAAATTAATTAATTTTGGTAATTAAGGAGAAAATTACCGGGCGTCGGTTTATAGCGCCAAAAATATATAATGGGCTATTGAAACTGGTGGGTTGTTCAAAATGTAAAATTATTATATTTTGGCTAAAACCGATCGTGTAACCACGCACGAGTATTTTTATCATGAAGGATAAAAATGGTGAATTGATTAAATGATCAATTATCAGCATACTACAAAAGTATGGGTGGCAGCTTCTGGCGAGCATATATAATTATCAACATACTATAAACTATAAAAGTATGGCTAGCAGCTTCTGGCAAGCATATATACATAATTATCAGCATATTAAGAAAATATGGCTGGCAGCTTTTGGCGAGCATATATAATTATCAACATACTAGGAAAGTATGTCTGGCAGCTTCTGGCGAGTATATATATACAATTATCAGCATACTCGGAAAGTATGGCTAGCAGCTTCTGGCCAGCATATTAGATTAGCGGATCAATGGATCTGGTAACTTATAGTGAGCATAAACAGTATACTAGATGAATATAATTACGGCAGCTTTTGGTGAGCATAAATAGTATACTATATGAGTATAATTGTGGCAGCTTCTGGTAAGCATAGATAATATATTATATCAAAAATTGAGGCAGCTTCTAGCAAGCATATATATAATATATAGTATATTATCTCAATGATTAAGGCAGCTTCTGACAAGCTATACTATCTATTATTGGCTTAAAATGAGCAGTCCTGGACTATAGTCGAACTCATAGATAGTATTGATTGAGATGACCGAAGAATGGTCTGCTTGAAATGTAATCAACTAAGTCGATTGATCAATGATTTGATATGATATCTTGAATTGATTGATTGATGTGATATAAGGCATCTATAAATAACGTTGATTTGCAAGATGGAACTGAGGCCAAGGTAAGTCATCTGACTCGTGTTATACTTAGGCAGCCCTAAGGTGTATTGGCTTCCTAATCGAATCTTAGGGGGTAGAACTTGCTGAGACGTAATCTCATCTCGGTTGTGGGACAACATTTCAAGTCCTTAGATAGCAGCACCTCCACCTCCTCGTCCTTCCCATGCATTTTGGTATACCCAAGGAGATCACCAAGATAAGGTACCACTTCCCGATACACCCTCACCCAGAAGGTCTAGAGTATGTGCTGGTGAAATCAACGATCTGGGTTGATGTGGGTAGAGATGACTTAAGGCCCCACGAGTATCGATCGTGGTATCATCACTACCATGATGGACAAGAGAGGGTCCAGTACCAGAGGATGATATACCTCTGTTCGTTTTAGAGAAAGCATTCGGAGAAGGACTTGCGGATCCCAAGGATGGAGCGTTGACCAATGCCAAGGACCCTAAGCTCAAGAGTGAAACCGACTCTTCCAAGCAATCAACAGTAGACTCCAGCTGAAGCATGGAAGAATGAGAAGTCGATCAAGAAGAGGTGTACCCAAAAGAGAAACCAGAGAAGGAAGAACCTAAAGAGAAGGACCTTGATGAGGAATCGGGGGAGGATCCCAAGGATGATCCGGAGTATGACCCGGATGAGGACTGAGACCTCACCCTGTTTTACAAACTCTAAGTTGTGATCTGATATGTGATAGATCCGACTTGTTAATAGTATTGTAATATATACTATGAGGTTTGCTTATATAAAAGTGTAGTTATGGTTTTTCTGTTGTAAAAAATATAGCCCTACTTTTCTATCATATTGTTTTATTGTCTAGGGATTTTTATATACTTCCGCATGCGTATTAAAATGAAAAAGTCAGCGATACGTCCTGAGACGTCACTATTAATCGACCAAAATGAAGGATGGGTGCGTGCCCGAGGATCGAGTGTAACATAAATGGTTTGTAAAACCTTTTATAAAAGAATCTTGAAAAGTTTATGATTTATAAATGTGGTTTTAAAAGGCGGTTTGATATCTATATATCAAATGCCTAAGTTGTGAACTAGTTTATGAAATGGATTCTGAATTAGTTTGGAAAACTCATTGTGATATATGAAGATTTTTTTGGATTTGGTTGTTGATTACTAGAGATTGAGTTGCAAAAGCTCTTGGTAATTGATTTGTGAAGTGTTATATGATATGTGAGATTGTTTATGGATTGGAGAGGCAAGAAAGGAAAGCTATTGTTGGCGAATTTTCTAGAATTAGGCAAAAAAAAAAAAAAAAAAAACCTAAGTTAAATGCTAGGGAGAATTAGCTATGAGAGAAGCTTGATTGATGCTCATTCTGGTGGCCCAAGCTCGGAAAAGATAAATCCGAAGAAGGAACTTCAACGGGCCACATCAGAAATTGTAGACCGCAAGCTGAGAATAAGAGATCTATTTCAGCGGCTTGATTAATTATGTGCAGAAAAAAGATGCTAGAAGCTCTACTTGTATCAGAAGCAATGATTGAAGTGAAGGATATATTCTGCACAAAGTGTGGCTCAAAAGTTTTGACCGCTAACTACAAAATAATGCTATGTGATGGTGCTTGTGACTGTGGGTTCCATCTATACTATCTGGAACCACCGTTGCATGAAGAAGACATTCCTCCTACCGACCATGGTTGGCTATGCCCTGGGTGTGATTTTAGAGTTGATTGCGTGCACTCACTGAACGAATCACAAGGAACAAATCTTTCTATTACTGACGCGGGCAGTAAGTTTTCATGAGGTTGCTACAGCTGAAAATGCTGAGGACCCAAATTTAGGTCTTCTTCCTAATAACTCGGAAGATGCTGATTATGGTGCATATGCGCCTCAGGTTGATGAAGATTGGAGAGATGAGTCTGGACGTAATATCGCATCTGATAAAATTGGGCGCTTCTTTATAAGATGATTGCATGGGTTAGCCTTCTGATGATTTGGAAGATGATGTTTTTGGTCCTGATACTCTGAACTGGGAGAAAGTTAATGAGGAAAGTTCTAATTCTGACTTTTACCTCTTATTTTAAGGATTTTATAGCCGCCATAGGAGGTGTAGTGGATGAGGTTAATTCCTACAGAGGTGGTAGGTAGAAGAAGCTCTAGAAATAGTTTGAAAAGAAGGAAATTGTGAAAGGTGAATTGCAATCTTTGCTGGAGGAAACGCTGACAAAGATGTCTCCATACGTATTCCTAGGAAACGACATGTTGACAGGCTGGACTACATTAAAACAAAAAATGGTTCTATGATGAGTAATTTGGAGCTAAATCTTCCGATTTAAGTGAGGATGAAGTTTGAAATGATACTGTTGCACCAAGGCAAAGAAAGAGAGGTGCTAATAAAGCCGCTTTGGCATCAAACAACGGAAATTTTTCCATTGGAGAGAATATAAAGCATAACAGAACCGAGACTGGATTGACTCCAAGGAGGAGGACGAGTAACATGATAGATTCCCCGAGTACTAGTAGTGTTACAGCCACACCAGGTAAGAGCTCTTCAGCACCTGGATCGACTGGTGGAGAGCTCGGTCATCAACTTATAGAAGATTTGAAGTAGCTGTAACTCAGATTTTGGAGGGCAGGTAGGCAGCATCATTGCTGTTTTTTTTTTTGCTTTGGCAAGATTTGCAAACTAATTGTGCATAATTTCCTGGAAAAAAATTTGTTTTATTTGTTCTTGAGGTCTGCTCTATACAGTAGATGAGCGAAGTCTTCCACATTAAAATGATTGAAGCGTCCAATAAAGTTGTCTTTTAGTGAATTTTATCAAGTGTGGCATCCCCAATCTGCCTAATAAGCATCAATCACATGGTGGATTGATCCTTGATTATGGCTGAGGATAAGCAAATGGATTACTTTTCTGCACAGCAGATTATAAAGAGTAGTAAAGCTTATGGACTTGAAGAGAGTATCCTGGAAAAGAGACGGGGCGCTATTTTAGAAGATCCACATGCATTGCACTTCATGAGTTGTCATTATTATTGAGAATATATGTGAAAATTCAATGGCAAAATTACATAGAGAGAGAGGCACAAGACTTGAAGATATAGCATTGCATGGTGATCAGATGCTGAACCGACTTAATTTTATGTTCGGTAATAATTGGTGGTCAAAGTAGATAAGGCAAGCAGGTGCTGACTTTAAAGGCAAAGTATTTGGCATGCATGGTAAATTGAGTCCAAGATATATGGGGGATTGGCGAAATTACTTATAAACTGGCTTTACCACCAGCATTATCTAGAGTGCATAATATGTTACATGTGTCCTTATTACGGAAATATGTATCAAATCCCAATCACGTATTGGATTTTACACTATTGAAATTAAGAGAAAACTTAACGTATGAAGAGCAGCTTATTCGCTATGTCAATAGAAAAGATCAAGTGTTGAAACTACGTACTATTCCTTATGTGAAGATACAATGACAAAACCACACCGAGAAAGAAGCCACTTGGGAACTTAAGGATAAGGCAAGACGTAAATAGCCTTACTTATTTCATTATTGAGGTACATGCAAATTTTAAGCATTGTTATGAAATACATGAATAAATATTCATTATATTCATCTTATCTAATATACTTAGTATGGTACATTTGTATCATACATTCTAAGCACATCTCCCTATACAATGAACATTCATCTTTTTATCCAATATATGTATCATCCGATACATTAATAGTGATGATAAGTATATTCTTATTTTCCTATAAATAGGAGCTTAATTTTTGTTGTAGATATAACACTCATTGGAAATAAAATCTTCTCCTCTGACTTTCTCTACTATCTTTAGTGTTTACCCACTTTCTCTTCTCAATCTCTTTATTCTCTCTATTACATATTTGTAACATAATATTTTACAATACGTTATCAGCACGAAGATCTACCGACCAAGTAAGTAATTTTTGCAAGGTAGGTATTCTTTTTATTAATCAACTTATACTTCATCTTCTTCTATCAATTCTTCATTTTTATTTTTATTGGCCCGAAACCAATTTCAAATCTAAAAGTATCATTCTGCTCCTGAAGTGGTGATGGATATTTGGAAATCCTTTTAATTAATTTAAGGATTTAATTTTGCAATGATTATGGCAAATATTGAAAAGCCCAAATTCCACATCTTGGAAATGAGTGGAAAGAATTATCTATCCTTGTGCCTTGACATGGAAATACACCTCCAAGGGCAAAGTCTTGCTAATGCAATTACAAATAATGGAATCTCAAATGCAAAAGATAAAGCAAATGCGCTGATTTTATTCGCCGTCATTTGCACAAGAGCTTGCAGACTCAATATTTATCTGTTTGAGACCCTTAGATCTTGTGGATGATGTTGAATGATAGGTATGATCATACCAAGACTGTTATCCTCCCTCAAGCACAATATGACTAGCAAAATCTTAGATTGCAAGATTTTAAATCAGTGTCAAACTATAATTCCGCTTTATTTGATATTATTTCTCGGCTTAAGTTATGCGGTATCAAACTCGCTGATGTGGAATTGTTAGAGAAAAATTTCCCACCTTCCATGCTTCGAATATTGTATTGCAACAGTAATACTAATGAATTACCACATACTCTGAATTAATTTATGTGCTTCTTACTACCAAGCAAACTAATGAATTACTGCTCAAAAATCATAATCTTAAACCTGCTAGCTCAAAAGCATTGCCTGAAACACATGCTAACTTTGAGAAAAATACTGGCCATTTTAAGGCCTATAAGCGCAGGTAAGAACATAATCCTAAAAGGGATGGCAGGAAATTTAACCGCCCTAGGAAATCTAACTTTTACCCGAATCATAGCAAAAAAAAAAAGCCAAAGAAGATGATTAATGAAAGTATGTCATCGCTGTGGCATGACTGGGCACTAGTCACGTACTTGTCGTACGCCAAAACTCTCCGTTGACTTATACCATGCATCTTTAGAAAATATGGGCAAGCATGGTGAATCTCATGCCATTGAAATCAATCCTACTGCCATAACCACTATTGAGGCCAACAATATCTCCGTTGGTGAGACTCATCTTGCTCCTGAAGTAGCAAATGCATCCCTAGATGTCTTTGATTTCTTTAAGGACCTCTGATTACTTTGATGAGGCATCAGATTGATGGATGATAATTTGAATTTCGAATTCTATGATTTTAATAATTTCCTTTTTTAATTGTTTCGCTTTAAATGTATTACTTTTTATTGTTATTTCATATGGTTATGAAATATTTATGAACCTTATATAATATTTATTTGATTCTATAACCAAGATGTAAGATTGATTAGCTCCAGCAATGGCTATATGGCTTAATTGATGGGGAGATATTATGAACTATACATTGCAGCATTGGTATGCGGCGAGTTCACAAGATACAAGATCGATTAGCCCCAGCAATGGCTATATGGCTCAATTGAGGGGGAGGTATTATGAACTATGCATTGCACTCTTTTTTTCTTTTTGTCCAGTTTTTTCCCACAAGGTTTTTCCGGCTTAAAGTTTTTAATAAGGCAATTAATGCATCCATAAAAGGGAGAGATCATAAAATTTGTGCTCTACACTCTTTTTCTCTTTTGTCTGGTTTTTGTCCCACTGGGTTTTTCTGATTTAAGGTTTTTAATGAGACAGTATCATTTGATACAGATTCGTAATGAATACAATGAATATTCAAGGGAGACTGTTATGAAATACATGAATGAATTTCATTATATTCATCTTATCTAATGTACTTAGTATGGTACATTTGTATCATACATTCTAAGCACATCTCCCTATACAATGAACGTTTATCTCCATATCCAATACATGTATCATTCGATACATTGATATTAATAATAAGTACATTCTTGTTTTCATATAAATAGGAGCTTAGTTTTTGTTGTAGATATAACATTCACTGGAAATAAAATCTTCTTCTCTGACTTTCTCTACTATCTTTGGTGTTTACCTACTTTCTCTTCTCAATCTCTTTATTCTCTCTATTACATATTTGCAACGCAATATTTTACAACAAGAACAAAAAAAAAAAAATTAAAGAGGGGAGAATGTAAAATATGGATTTTGAAAAGTAAAAAGGAAAAAAAATAAAAGAAAAGAAAGGAAGAGCAACAGTGTTGAAAAGTCAAAAGAAAAGGGATAAGGGGGGGCTTCAGCTCAATTATAAGGAAGCAACGTAGAGAGAGAGAGAGAGAGAGAGAGAGAGAGAGAGAGAGAGAGAGAGAGCCCACTCGGGAAAAAGAGGAAGAAAAGAAGAAAGATGGAAGGGAAATTTTTACTACACTTGCAATCAGGACACCCATGAAGTCGACTCAACTCCATTTTGCAACGCTGGTAAGTGTTTTCACCCTTCGTTCGTTCAATTGAAGTAGTTTCGAAATTAGGGCTTAAAAGTTCAGAATTATTGGAGATTTGTTCGACAAAGTCCAATTTTTAAGTCGTTGAGCTGCATATTTTTATAAAATGATAATTTAGGCTGTTGTGAAGCTATAGCAACTTGCGGATCTTAATTTAAGCTTACAATTTGCTCAAAATGGAATTTCAAGTTCAGCGCGCGTTCTAAACAGAGTTCCAAATAGTAACTTTTGAGCCCAATTTCAGTCATTTCCGGCAAAGTCTTAGGGTAGCTGAGTTGGGTTCTTATAGTATGTCAAAATGGCTTTCTAAATACTATAATAAGTTGGCTCGAAACGAAATTATATAGAGGAAGTTTTGGTGTGTTGTAGTTTAGCGCAAGCCACACCTAGTGGATAACAATAGATTTTCGCTAGAGGTGAGCTTTTTGTTGGCGTGTAAGTGTCATTTTATCAACAAATAAGTATAGTATAGTCAAATCATTTATTAGAATATCATTTTACTTGGTCTTTTGATATTCTTTTTCGGTTATATATTAGGAATTCGAGTTTGTCAACTCGAGTAACCACGGTAGTTGGTTTTTGGCTTTTCCCAAGTGAATGATACTATTTCTTCTTTATATTTCAAACTCATGTTTTATGGATTAAGCATGCCATGAGTTAATAAATAGAATCTTTTGTTGTATAAAACAGGATCGAGTCTTTACTGTTGTTTTCTTGTTTGAAAAGAGAAGTCATCTTTTGACTTCAACTTGAATGATTACCTATAAATGATTTGTGAAAACTTTTATAAAAAAATCTTGAAAAGTTTATGATTTATAAATGTGGTTTTGAAAGGCGCTTTGATATCTATATATCGAATGCCTAAGTTGTTAACTAGTTTATGAAAAGGATTTTGAATTAATTTGGGAAACTCATTATGATATATGAAATGATTTTTTGGATTTAGTTGTGGATTACTAGAGATTGAGTTGCGAAAGCTTTTAGTAATTGATTTATGAAATGTATTCGATATGTGAGATTGTTTATGGATTGAAGCATGAGGTTGGGTGCAGCCTGATGAGGGGCTTGTGAACATGCACATACTAGTATAGGATATCCTCATGAGCCGAGCCACCGGCTAATAATAGGTAGAGATGTTGCCGGAGGAAATCTTGATCGCTTTGTCACCAGGCATTGTATCGTGACCATGGTTAGATATTGAACAAAAGATTAGTCAATAAATATGACCATCGACATGTGATTTCATACGAGATGGATCAATGGAATGGATCATTAATGTGTGGCATAAGTTTAGTTGATAGAAGGGACCATCAGCAAATGTTTTTAGGAGATTGATCGATGGGTTGAGCCATTGGTGTTTGTTCTATTATTATCTTGAGTATTCATGTGATGAACATATTATGTTAAAGTAAGAAATATCGAATTTTGGTTTTTGAAGGTTTGTTAAATTCTGGAATTGGTGAAAGTGAGTTATGTTTGTGTTTTAAATATACATAATGATTGTTCGATCCACTTAGAAGAAAGTAATTATTCACTAGACTGTGGTAACTCATTCCTTTCTTCTCATCATTTTTTATTCAGGTCTCTCGATTAGTGGCTTAGAGCAAGAGTATTATCGTGGAAACTATTGAGAGTTGGATATTTGAGGTATAATTAGAGGCTATGTCCTTGGGAAAAGGATAGCCGTGTCACTCCCCATCCTTATAGGATTTGGGGTGTGACACTAGAACAGACTAGAGAATTCTACATGCATCTTCTCTAAGTGCATGGCAAACACGTTTCCTTCATTTGCAATGCCAGCTATTCATGCCTTAGGTGGTGAGGAAAAGTCCAAAAATATTGCTGGAAATGTGCTGTCCAAGTCAGTGCAAGAAGAGTCTCAGATAATGTCAAAGTCGTCAAGGCTTAGGCGGTGAACTCTCCTATAAATATAGGTAGACGTCCAATCTTCCGAAGAAGACCAGCTTGATAACCTCCTCTCCTTCCTTTTGTAATACCAACTAATAATAGAAGCCTTTCTTCCTTTGTTCTCTTGCTATATTCCACAAACACAGATATACACTTGCACACATCCTTCCACAAAATCCAACAGTGATATCAGAGTTGCATCTTTGGTTGGTATCGGACGTTTGTCCTATCCACCCGTTCCTAAAACTACCTATCCAAATTTCCAACAACTAAACTATGGCCAACACTACATCATCCTCCTTTCCCATTCCTATCTTTGATGGAAATAACTATGATTACTTGAGCATCAAAATGACTACGTACTTGATGGCCCAAGACTTATGGGACATCAGACTTATGGGACATCATTGAAAAAGTTATGATGCTCCACAAGAAGATACAAGTGTTCCAAAGGATCAACTACAAAATGATGCAAGGGCTTTATGTATTATTCAGCAAGCACTCTCGGAAACAATATTTCCAAGAATAATTGAAGAGAAGATTGTGAAGGAGGCTTACGAGACATTACAAGAAGAATTTCAAGGTACTGAATAGGTACGAACTATTCAACTTTAGACTTTGAGAAGGAAATTTGAGAATTCTAAAATGAAAAATTATGAGACTGTACAAGAATATTGTGGAAGATTGAAAGAACTGGTCAATCAAATGAGAGCCTATGGAGATGATATCACTGATGAGAGGATTGTTGGAAAAATATCGGTGACACTCCCTAGAAAATACAATCATGTTGTCTCTACTATAGAATCGTCAAAGGATATAAAAACCCTATCAGTGAGTGAGCTAATTCCCTCTTTAAAAGCATATGAAAAAAGAATGCAAGTGCAGGATGAAGATACGATTGAAAGTGCGTTTCAGTCAAAAATGAATATATTGTCTCATAATTCTAAAATAATGGAAGAAACTCATGGAAAAATTAAAGAGGAGGAGAAACTACACAAAAGGAAAAATATCCACTTTGTGGTATTTGCCAGAAGACTAATCATTTGGAGAAGGATCGCGGGTTTAAAAATAAACCACAATGCCGCTCTTACTTACGAATTTGGAAGCAGATGATGAAAATATCACACGTCGAAATCAACTAGAGCGGCACTCAAATTCAATACTTGGAGCACAATTAAAATATAACGGTTAAAAAGAAAACGCCTTCATTCCCATCCTCTTGTCTCTATTCATTCTCCATCTTCCAAGTGGCGATTCATTAACCTGGAGTTTACTTTTCTTCATCTCCCCTCTCTCGATAGCTTGACGGGGACAACTTAGCAACTCCAATATAGTGCAAAAAGAAAACTAGTTTTAATACTTTATATTCCAACATGACTGTAGTTTGAGTCAAATTTGAGGTTTTCTAGGGTCATTTAAAGACCATCGTCTTCTTCTCTGCTCGTCAAGACGCCAAAAGAAAGACAAGCTTCGACCTCTGGCGTCTAACGTTCACTCGATCTTTCCGTAGCAAGAAAATGGCGAACAATTCTCCGGCGAGTCCGCCAACAAACATTGTGTCGGGGCAGCAGCAAGACCACAATGCAAACGAGATTGATGCGCCGAGGCTGTCTTTCCTCAGTGAGCACACCCCGAGAAGCGAAGCCAGCGTGATCACTTTACCGGTCCCGGGAAGCGCGACCCCGATGACGCCCGTGACACGCCATGGGGGGGCATGTGGGCCGCCAAGGTTCTCAGGCGGGTCATCCCCGGACATGCGGCAGAGAATAGAGAGCGCATCACCGGAGACTGCAAGGCACGTGGCGCTGAGGATGTACGAGAGCCTGAAGAGGCACGGGTTGAGGAGCGAAGCTGGAAGCGCATTTGCCAGAGAAGTAGTAGACGAGAGTGTGAGGAAGAAGTCGGAGGAGCTTCTGGGAATGGAGTACTTGCTGAAGGATGGTTTCGTGAGTTATCTGCGGGACATGGCCAAGATCACGCCCCCTATCCCTCAGCAGGTAAAATGCAACGTGACCCTCTCTTTATATTCTCTAATGTGCCGTATATAAACCATGCAATGACATGCATTACAGTCTCGTCCGGACAATCTATACAACAGTTCATATACTCAACTTGAACAAGAACGTCGATAGCATATAGATCAAGAAGAATCGAGAGGCGATCTTGACCGCCTTTTTTTCGAAATTCAATGGCATATAATTCCTTCGTATCGCACGATAAGAACTTCATTGAAAAGCACGATACTTTCTCGTCGCCAACTTAAGGAATATTCAATATCTGAGCATTAAGTTGTGATCACAGCATACTTAGGTGATGCGATATCTGAGGAATCTTTAGTTGTTTTTTTGCCGGAGCTCCCCGTTTTGTCCTTTTTCTCTTCCTGATTGTGACAGAATTTTCCTTATCGGGCCCCAAGCTTTGATGCAAATTTTTTTGATCCTTCAGTCGACAAAATCAAATACAAGAAGAGATTGATGTTCCAATTGACCCTAGACTAAGATGTTCACCTATCCTTTTCAAATGGCCGGCCACGCATTCATACATTATAAATGAAAATGTCAACATTGTCCTTTAGTCAAAATAAACCGAAAACGCAATGTATATTGTTGATGGCCTTGTAATTTTCCATTTAAAATTTGCATAAGCTAATTATCGTTCTTGATTACACACAAGATGTACCCAAAATGAGAATGTGATTATAATATCAGAACTAATCGCCAGAGATGGAATATGAACATAAAGTAAACATGAGTCTTACCAACGGTTAATCGACGAAAGCAGCATCTTTTGGTTTTAGCAAAAATCGAACTATCTTGCAGGTGGTTCGGTTCTCCGACATTAAATATTCCAGAAATTGCGAGATCTCCTCAAGAGGATATGAAACCTTTGGGAATAAATTGATGGGATGTTTCCTTGGGCCAATCAAGACGATACTTAAAAGAAAAGGCTCGATTTGGATGCAGATCCTAAAGGGAGTGGATGGATACATCATGCCGGGCTCGATGACTCTGTTACTAGGACCTCCGGGTAGATGAAAATTTCCTCTAGTACTACAATGATACCTATCGAATGATAAATCTGAAGAGGCCGCCTCTCAATCAATAAGTCGAGTAATGTCAATAGTAGCAAACATTTTTGTCTTGTGATGATCCATTGAATATACAATTTTGCAGGAAGCGGAAAGAGCACCCTCCTAGAAATCCTGGCAGGCAGAGCTAAAGTAACTCCTAGCTCAAGCTTGGAAGGCTCGGTGATGTACAACGACAAATCTGTCACCGATATATGCCTTAGCAGATTCATTGCGTATGTTAATGGCCAACCTAACAAGTGAGTCCTCCATTGCCTGAACACCGCGATTTTGTGCAAATTAGACGAGGCTTACAATTGCAATTTTGTCTAGGCTTAGATAAGCACACGGTCACTTCCTAATTTAATTAATAGCATTTTCTCTGAATGTAAGCCTTAACACTTTTTTTCTGGTAAATCTTCAGACACATTCCATTTTTATCGGTTAGAGAGACTTGAGTTTGCAAGGGATTGTAGCCAGGGTCTGCGGCCAGAGAACTTCACTCCTCAGATGAGGAAATTCTTTGCACATGCACTTGTGGAAGGACAAGATCCATTCTTGGAGTATGTTTTAGTAATTTTAGGTTTGAAGGAAGTCGAGCACAAACTCAACGGAGAAGCCTTCTCCGATTTCGATCGCCAGAAGCTCACAACGGCTGAATTGGCACTCGGAACATACTCTGTCATGATTTATGACCAACCATTTTCTAGTTCTGATCTTGCAGCCACCTACGACCTAGTAGACACCCTACGCACCATGAGCAGAATTCAGCATTCATCTGCGATTGTGTCGTTGACCCAACTCTCCCAAGAAATATTCGATCTTTTTGACCGAGTTATACTGCTCAGCAATGGCCATGTTCTCTTCCAGGGTACTCGCCATGATGCCATCCCATACTTCACAAAACTCGGGTTAGTATGCGGCTGAGTTTTGGGTGTACGGTTATATGTTGTGATGATTTTTGCTAACGTAGAGCCAACATTAAGTCATCGACATCATGTGCAGGTACATAAAACCATTGCATGTGGAATCAAATGAGTTTCTTGAAGACATAGCAGCCGGAGATGGGTCCAAGTATATGGCACCGGGAGCAACATCCTCGACTCTGGAGGAGCTTATTGAGTGCTACAACGCTTCAGATCACTACAAGGACATACTGAGGATTGTGCATGGAGATGAGGTAAAGCATACCTATTGGGTAGACAGCGAGCCGGGACTTGGGTTGACTCTCAAGACACCAACCAAGTATGATTGTGCAGTTGATGCACAGCCAAGAAAAGAGACAGGTCAGCAGCTCTGAATGTTGCAAAATATAACTATTAGTCTGTTCATGTCAATAGAAATCCATATCAGCCAATTTAAGCAGCCAAAGTTGAATATCAACATTTGATGAACCCTAAATGTGGGTAACTATTGTTACTTTGCTGCAGAATTGGTGGTTGCCAAGCTTTCAAGCAAAATAGGGCATTCAGGGGGAATAGAAAGCACCGGAAGAGTTCAAATTGGGGATGTGGTGACCGCAATATCCATAAACAATGACGAAATGCAATATCTCTCAGTTGGACCCCAAAAGATACAACACGAGCGAGCCTCACATGTATACTCCATGCTAAAGCAGGCGAGAGGACATATTCGTCTCCAAGTTGAGCGTTACAAAGAAGAGGTATGAGAGACATCTTTTGCCACTATAGCAATTTTGTCTTCTTTCCTAAGAGAGTCGGGAGGCAATAAGATAAATTTGATTAAAAAAAGAGTGTCGTGAATGGGATGCAAAGAGATGCTTGAGAAAGTTGAGCATGATATAAAGAAAGAAAATGACTAGCCTGGTCAAAACAGCTAATAATTTCTCAACGCATAGGAAGATAAGTACCAAGCTCAATTGAAGCAATTCCAGAGGCCGTTCGTCCAGACATGGTGGAAATCTACTCAAACACTCATCAAGAGGCAAATCAAGATCACAAAGAGGCTCCATGCTTTAATCAAATTGAGGCTTTTTCAGGTCACAAATTTATGCTATCATAAGATCCTACTTTAATTACCTCAAGGAACATGTTTAAGTGCATACATCCTCAACGAAACTCAGAGAGAGAAGTTCACAGAATGACAGAAATCATATGAGATCCACTTTTCGCGTGAAGTTTGCTCCATTCAAGAAATGAGTGGCACATACGTTAATTTTGCAGGCAATTGTACTGGGCTTATTTGCGGGAACACTATTCTACAAGCTTGGCGGCAATTACAACCAACAGCAGATGAACTCAGTAAGGGCCCTCGGATTTGTATCCACCATGAGCATTATGCTCATAAATTTGGTGCAGCTTCCTCTCTATATGCTCCAGAGGCCAATATTCTACAAGCACAAGGCTCAGAGATTTTACAGGGTCTCCTCATATGTTGTTGCCCATTGCGTAGTCAACCTACCGCAGACCCTAACAGAAGTACCCCACCTAGTTTGTTTCCTCTTTCAATTAAATATAGTCGAGAATCGAGATAAAACTCCAACAAATCTATTACTTTGTGCAGGCAATAGCATATACAGTGAGTGTCTATTTTCTAGCTGGGCTATCATCAACAGGAAATGGAGCACCTTTTTTCCAGTTTTTGCTACTCCTATTCTTGGTCGCATATTTTGGATCATCAGTATTTTTCTTTCTCAGTGCAATTTCTGCAATCCCAGAAGTTGGGAATGCCTTGGCAGGTATAATCATCTCCTTTAAGGATCAGAATCCCTATGCCTTTTCATTCAAAATTAGATGGAAAGTGGATAAAATGATGAGGTCATTTTGCATTGTTTAAGCTAATCCTGCATCAACTTAAGAGCTCACAAAAATTGCATCTTTTTGGCAGGTCTCCTAGTTTCAATCTTCCTGCTGTTCAGTGGTTTTGTGATTTACCCATCCAATGTGCCCATATACTGGAAATGGCTAGTCCACGCAAACCCAATCCACTGGGCCAACGTCTTATTTTGCAAGATTCAATTTGAAAATGACTATCAAGATCCTTGCTCTGGCTACCAACTCCAACTTGCCTTCTGTGATCAATTCCCTAACATGACCGTTGGAAAAGCATACCTCAAATATTATCAGCTGTCTGAAGATGCTGAAAACCCCTGGCTCCCTTATGTCGTTCTTATTGGGTGGACTTTCATTGCCAACTTCCTCGGATTACTGGGACTAAAGAAGATAGAATTCACAGGAACCAGCCAATCCTTACCCTCTATCAGATCGTCCCCAACAATCAGCAACTATAAAGAGGACGTGGAGAGTGAGTTTCAGTCACTGGAAAATCAAAATGAACAAATCGTTAGTTTCAAAGCTCCTCAATATTCTGGACGACAACGATACGGAAAAATAAGGGACAATGGTGGAGTTGAAAAATGGACAGAGGAGTTCATGGTCGACATGGAGAGGAATGGACTAGGCATTCCAGTAGAGCCAATAACCCTCCTTTTTGAGGATCTAGCATTCATGAGGTATATCTTATCCCCATGAAAATTTTCCTTTTACGTATTCCCATGCAATGTTGACTATATGAGTTCATATTTGCCTGCTTTACCCATTTGCACACTATCTAACACCCTACTCTCCCTAATTAAGGTACGAAGAAGACATGAAAGAAGGCATTTCAATTTTCAGCAACATCACAGGTTACGCTAGGCCTAGGAACATGCTTGCTTTGATGGGTGGTTCGAAAGGAAGTAAATCTACTCTTCTGAAATGCCTAGCTGGGAAGGCACCTTCAATGGGTAGCCTCAAGGGCAGCCTCCAGGCAAAATGTTGGGACAAGGGGCCTCCCTATTCTAGACTTACTGGCTATGTAGAGAAGCTCGATGCACACCAACCTTATCTCTCAGTGCGTGAGACCCTTCATTTCAGTGCTGCACTACGTCTCAGTCAAACAATCAGTTCTGTGAATCGTCGCATCCATGTGGAGCTAGTCCTTGACCAACTTGATCTATTGCCTTACTCGAATCAACTAGTTGGTTCCCTTCAAGATGCTACTGGAAAAACATTTGAGATAGCGAAAAAGATAACCATTGCTGTTGAACTCGCTGCTAATCCAAGTATTCTCTTTCTCGAAGAACCCGTATCAGGACTGGACAGCAGAGGTACCTCAAGTATCCTCAATACTCTTTCTCAAGTTTCCAATTCAGGGCATGTTATTATCGCCACTTTAGCACACCCTAATGCTCGCACACTTGATTTCTTCGACTTGGCCCTAATTTTGACACATGAAGGGCAGCAAGGATACTTTGGCCCAATAGGACCCGACTGCAGTGACCTGCTCTATTATTTCTTATCAGTTCCAGAAGTTCCCCGCTATTCCATAAGAGTGAGTCCAGTTGGTTATGTCATGGCGACTCTCGGATTAGGCATAAAAATGAGAGCAACACCAACGATAAACTTTGCAGGGGCCTACCAAGCTAGATCCCTGCATGAAATGAACAACAGAGAAATCTACAGTATTAAGAGTTTAACTGAGGATAGGAATTACATGGTTTCCTCTTCTGTTTATCCTGCTCCATACACACTGCAAGCCATGATGGTACTACTCAGAACTCAAAGATTCCTGTGGAGAAATGTACAGTACACATATGGTAGACTTACTGGGTGCATCATGATCGGTCTTCTCATGGGTTCCCTATATTGGAAGATTGAATATGAGAATGTATATGGCCTGACTTCGCGCTCCCTCTATATATATATGCAAGTAATTCTCATAGGAGTCATATCAGCAAATAATGTCATTCCTCAGATTGGCACAGACAGGTTAGTGTACTTTAGAGAGAAGAGAGCAGGGATGTACCATCCTATCTTTTATCCTCTGTCATGGGCAATGGGAGAAATTCCATACTTCTCCATCGCAACACTTGCAGTAGTAGGAATTGGGAATGTTATGGCAGGAATTGGAACCGGTTCCATCCATGAGTTCATGATGTACTGGACTGTGCTCTTTGTGTTCACAATTTGCATGACATACTTTGGAATGATGATTACTTTCCTAGCCCCAGTGCCTACGCTAGCTGCATTTGCTGTGTCGATTGTGACATCACTGTGGGTTTCCACTTCCGGAGTAGTCGTTGTGCTATCAGACATAAGGTTCTACCGGTGGATGTATTGGAGCAACCCTTTCCAATATGCTATGAATGTGATGACTTCAATCAGTTTCTACTGCAATGCTGAGGAGTGTGTATCAGACTGCAGTTGCCCAAAATTAATAGACGGTTCTTATGCGTGGGATAGGTTGGCCTCGGTGAGGAGTTCGAGCTATGAGAGGATAGGAACCGACATGCTCATCTTGTCCGCAATGTCCCTCTTATTTGCTTGTCTGGCTTTTCTCTTCTTTGTTGTTCTGAAGCACAACTCGCCCCCTCAAATGTAGCTATAGTTTCTGCACATCCTCTGGACATCATACGGGTGTGTGTGAAGTGTGTGGCTGGGGACAGATGTAACCGAGCATCTAGATGTTCTGTGTTCTTTTTTTCTTTTTGACCTCGATGAACAAGGTGCAATATTTCTAAACGAGGTGTAGGGCAGGCAAATTTTTACAATGCTTCACCACGTGGTCATAATCACATCTATACAATAAAAACGACTAGGTTGCATACTTTCAGCAACCTCAAGTAAGCTACTGTTACAAACTAACTGAAGCTAGCAACCTCAAAGTTTTGCATTCATCAATGAGAATTGAGAACTATGGAGTGTACTTAGCCGATCGGGGTAAAAACAGTACAAGTGCCAATACTTTCGTGAGTGAAAAAATAGTTTTGGCACTCTAGTGAATGCCGTACAAAAGTTTTGGCACTCCTACTATTCTTATGCCCAGCCGATCCTACAGTTTTACTGCTTGGAGTGTATGTGGCTTGATAGACCTAGGCTGTATATCCATGCTCCAACTACAGAGGCACCAAATCTCTTATTGTCAATGCTCAAACTTGAAACAGTCAATTACCATCGAGCTAAAGGAGTCGTGCTTTCATTGTATGACAGATTGACTTGCCAAGCCAACAGAACCATGCATTTTTTCCTGTAGTACTTCTGGAACCTACACTTCCATTCCAATCAACAGTATTGTGCTTTAGAGGAAAATTTGCGTGCTTTAGAGGAAAATTTGCACTTTTACTTATCAGTTCTTGTGAGACATTTTCAACTCTACCAACCAGAGATTCCATTCTAAAAATAAAATAAAAATGATCTCAAGTCTCAATCATCTCCCAACAATAATATATTAAAAAAAAAAACAAATAAAAAGAGACTTCAATTTACCATGACAATGATTCCACAATTTCATCATGGACATGCCAAACAGAAGGCAGATTTGGTCCTGTTTGGATGAAGTGATACAGTAAAACAGCTATCTAACAACAAAGCTGCACATGGAAAAGAGCATAAAATAAGAATAAGACACAAGACATGAGAAATCATAACTTAAAATAGAGAAACAGCAGTTGTTATTGGTACACTTCATTAGATTACAACCCTAGAGAGGGACACTGCTTCCTAGCATGCTCCGGGATCAACTTCGCCAACACCTCAACTGGCACTCCTTTTAGTTCTGATTAGAAGCAGCAAAATCACTCAATGAGAATATCATACCATATAAAGAAAAAAGTCAAGATTGATTGAAGAAAAGACCATCAAACCGTTAGATTTAAAGCTGAACAGTGGCGGAAGAAATCGTCCATTTGGCAAGCGGGCATTGGGATCACGTAACTCATCAAAGAAAGGATGGATTAAGGCATCCAGCTGCAAAGTATATAAAGAGGTACTCATCATCCAGGATCTTTTCCTCCACAACCAAAAAAGAAGCCAGCCTCATGGAAGAGGTTAATACCCCCAAGGATTAATTCAGAGACAATCCAATATCTAATATTACCAGACTCAAAGGAATAGAAGCCACTTCATTGTGTTTACATGCAACTGAAGCAGAAACAGGTACACTTAGATTAAAGACATCTAAGCGGACAATAAGGGGCTTGAGGTACATGTCTTAGATCATCCAAACTAAATGCGTATTAATACAGCATAGCATGAGATACCATTCTATTCTTATCCCAGGAAGAACCACTCTGCTACTGCTTGCTCTGAGACATCATTCTATTTCTATCCAAGGACTATGCCTAGCTATGGACCAGATGCAGAAGCAATAGACAGTAGGAGTTTACTAATGCCACTCATCCATGGACATGGGGTTACTAATCACCGAACACTTGATGTCAATACACATCTTCAGAAGGAGCAAGCTACTGCAATCAACAAAGTGTGAAGCTCTACCCATCTCCTTTTAATCGGGTCTTTGTCAATGCTAGTCCATTTTGCACTTGCTAATACTTTTCCATTCTGTTCTATTTTAGTTATAAGAACGTTTTCCCCTTGCAAAATTTCTAGTGACACCCTAGTGCAAATTGATTCTGGTTCTTATCCCAAGGTCCTCCCCCCACCAAAAAAAAACACAGAGCTGAGCAAACAGAGACAGTGATACTCACAGCTGTGCACCGTAGGTTCGGAGAATACTGGAGTAATCTTGAAACCAAATCAACAGCTTCAGGAGGCATGCGTTTGTGGAATATCTGACAAACAAAAGAAAAGTATAAGATCATATAAATATGAACAATCTGGCAGATTACAGACTACAATAAGCCTATATACCTTGTGCCATGGGTGAGCTTTTATCTGAGGGAATTTGAACTCCGTATAATTAGGATTCATGCACTTGATTTCTTCTCTAGTTGGGGTGCCTAGAACCTGCATAACAGAATTCCAAAACACACAGGAACAACTGATGCCTCAATTAAATGCAGACCAAAGTATTCTAGGTTTCTTCAAATGCATGTGAAGATTGACTACTGAAATTGAAGAAAACTCCAGCACCTTGATAATCTCAACCAGCTGATCCACTCCACTCTCACCAGGAAACAGAGGCTGCATCCAAGTTAGTGATACAACTAAAATTCCCAGCAAATTTGAATTGCATAGACAAACAGAAGGGGAACATGAAAAGCATCTACTTGTCCAAGTAATAGCTCAGCCAGTATGCAGCCGGCAGACCAGATGTCAATAGCCGTTGTATATTCAGTTGCTCCAAAAATAAGCTCAGGAGCCCTATAGTACCTCGAGCAGATGTACGATATATTTGGCTCCCCTTTTACCTATAAAAAACCAACAGAAGATAGATTCTCCATACCAAACAAAGGAGGGGACATGCTAGTTGCCTATTGAATAGCAGGTACATACCAATACTTTTGCACTCCCAAAATCACATAGCTTGACCTGGTGGGTATGAGGATTTACCTGCAGAGGGAATAAAGGAACTATCTTCACGATTACAGAGCCAAATGATATATATCTTGAAACACCCTCATTTGATTCTTAATGAGGACATATAATGATACAATACAACCAGAGAAGAACCATCACTCCTAATGTATCTCTTCCTTTGATGATGAAGGAACATAGACAAGAGACCCACTGTACACTTCCTAAATCCCAAGCCGAAGGATTAAACACTTTACAGCATCGACATTGTACTAGCTGATGAACTCACTAAAAGATTTTGAGGTTTGATATCCCGATGGCACACTCCAATACTGCAGTGAATGTACGACAATGCCCTGAAGATCTTCCGCATTCCAAGAACAGGAACATACATCAGCAACATCAAAGATACAGTTTGGTCAGGAAAAGATAAATAACAGGACACATATCACTGGAATGCTCAAGTTGAGACAATCGAAATCCAGAAGACTAGTAAGAACAGAAAGTCAAGGAAATGTTATCCCCATAACTGGGACCCAGCCAGAGAGTGGATCCCAAATTAACTGGGTAATATTATGAAAGGTATTATAAGAGCCAAAGCAAGAAGATAGATAGTATACCTGATATGCATAAAGTTTCACATAAATTAGAGGCATCCTTTGATTCAGCTTGTTGTAGTGCTTGATCACACGGTGAACTGTTTCAGGTACATACTCCAGAACGAGGTTCAGATATAGCTCATCCTTTTCGCTCGTTGAGAAGAAGCAATGCTTCAAGAACACCACATTGGGGTGGTCAAGGAGACGCATTGTTTGCAATTCCCGATTCTTATACCTCTTATCTTGAAGAACCTTCTTAATAGCCACTGTTTCGCCTGTCTCTAAGCATTTTGCCTATATAGAAGCAGTCTAAATATCAACAATCTTTCCTAAAAAGTTAAAAGGTACCAGCAAGTTTTTTGTACTGATGAATTACAACACAAGCAACAACAATATACCTGAAACACCACTCCAAATGATCCTTGTCCAACTGCTCGCTCAGCCATATAGCTTATTGTCTGAAATTATAAATAAAAGAAGGTACCCGAAACAGGGATATATGATAAATGGAGATGGATATTGAAGCAGAAACAAGCATCTCACACACATTTCAATCATACATAGATGATGATGAAAGTCAACCACATTTTTATCATTACTCCAGAAATGTAGTGACCAAATTATGGCTAACTAAAATTATATCTGCCTCTCATCCTGTAAAACAGACATGTAGAAGAATAAGTTCATGCTTGATTGTTTATACTTAGCTAATACATGTCTAAAGTATGATATCGATAGACCATGTTCATTTTATACATATCTCATCCTCAGCAAATCAGTTCTTAATATTGAGCCGTGAAAGAAACCCCAAACTTTAAGAGATGCTGGAAATAAGCCATTAGTTCATGGTTCATAGGAGAGAAATTAAAAGTGGACCGTAGAAGCATGAATTCAGAACTCCCAACTGCATAGACGTGGAGACAGAAAAGACACCCAACATGAAATGATGTCCTTCACCAAGAAGATCAATACACAAACTAACAGAATATGTAAAATGCTTCAGAAGAATGATTCTTAGAAAAGAATACGAATATGAATACCTGCTTTGGCTGGCCATTTCTACCACCAATAGTTGTCACTATAATATGACCTGTCTCTGTCCCATTACTATCAATAACCGTTGCTTCCATCTCCTAGAATTCATCAAGGTGTGAATTTTAGATGCTCAAGACCAGCAGGAACAAAAACAAGATAATTACTGGGAGTGGCATTAGACATACATATGTAACTATCAAGGAAATAAAATAACTACAGGACATACTCTTTCATCCCTGATTTTCATGTCATTCATCTCTTCTGGCAACCTATGTGCACCAAGAGCATATCCACTAGTATCTCTCAAACCAGAAGCACGTGGGACACCGACCGATGCCATTAGCTCCCACAAGCTTCCTCTTAAGCTTGTAGCATTTCTACCTGTACAAAGCAGCTTTGTTCATCGACCTGCTAAAATTGGAACAACAAGATCAACAAAGATATCTAGTCTTATAGAGGAACTCATAGAGAAAGAAAGCAATGAACATGCACCATCCCTTGACCCTCTTCATCCCTACTAAACGACAACGTACTTTTCTAGCTGAGTAATGAGAAACTATTTCCAGTGTCCATACCCTTGGAATTTACCACTCAACCCCAATGATCGCTACTGAAAACAAGTGCATTTCCGCAGCTTTCTAACCAAACAGGACTCGAGTCTATCACGAACACAAGAATATTACTAATAGGAAGCTAAATCTAACATGGAATGAATAAGAATAACTCCAAAGTGCAAAGGACAACCCTTTAAGCAACTTTACATGTTTTTATTTAATGGGGAGCAAACATCCATCAAATTCGCCAATTTGTGAACTTTTTGAGTTTGTTGAGATCAGGGGGCTCCTGTCATGGATACTCCAGACTACTGCAGCAGATCAGAACGCCAACACCACGGAAATGACACGAAACGCTAAAGCAAACAAAATGAAACCCAATGCTTTTACGCTTCTTCGGAAGCTCAATATGCCCAGAAGAGGGATGCCAGCCGCTCCCACGAAAAGAATACTCAAAAGAATACTTAAAAATACCAGAGAATGAAAGCACACAACTTTCGACCAAGCACAGCAAGACTAAGCATTGAAACCAAAACCCAATGACAAGCCCGCATCCAAGAGCAAAATGCCCCCACACCCGTTTCCAGAAAAGCGTTACAAAGAAAGCCAGCCCGATCCAATCCCAAGCTCAAAGCTTGAAACTCGCTGGAGAAAAAGTTAGCAATGGGTAAAGGGGACGAGACAGTTACATCGAACGAACCAGCTGAGCTACCTGGAGGTGGCCAAGGACTAGTGGTCAAACGGAGGCTCTAATGGCGATCAAGACACGAGACATGCGGAGAGAGAGAGAGAGAAAGAGTGGCATATCCATTTCTACTCTCTGCTGCTTTTGCGTTCACGCCGTTGATGCTTTTTTTTTTTTTTTTGTTCTTCGTGATGTAATAATGCGAATTTGTCTAATTTGGTTTGTGCTCCAAGCAAATATGCTAGCTTGGAATTTAATTTTCATACATATGTCATTTATAATTTAATCTAAATTTAAAGCGGGTCTCTTCTGATATGTGTGTATATATAAGGGAATGCAACCAACATATATTTATCTCGTTAAGTTTGACAAGTGAATTTAATTTACATGAAAGTTTTAGTGTAGTTCATTTAAATTATTAAAAGCCTAGGATTATCCATATTGTATTTATTCTTTAATTATTAGGCCATTTAAGTTTCACAATAGACTCGATGACTGGGTAACAGAGAATTTGAACTAAAAAGATATGCATAAAAAGGTGTTTGATAGATCTGATACGTTTTACTATGGAAAATTAAAATGCGTTGGATAATGAATAAACCCAAGAGGGCAACAAAAGTGCAAACATATCTTTTTTTCTTTTTCTCAAAGGGATGTTCACCCTTGCCCAAGTATCTCCATATGAAAGGTAGTGGTTTAGTTTAATTCAGGTTATTCATTTTACTTTTTTGACCAACAATCTATTCATTTTAATAAGAAAACTATATTTTTCTAATACCTTTTGTGTTTTAGAGATCAGTTAATTATCAGCACATAATTGTCCTTTGGATTGAATATTTTGTCTTAAAATTTGTTGGGTTTATATACCTAAGTTCTAAAAAAAACCTGGTTCATACAGGTTTTTCAATGTACTTTGAGTCCTTTCTTCAATACTCAATTAAATTTAAAAATTACAAATTTTAAGATTTAGTGCACGAACTTGACATGTTTAATCCCATGAATATCCCTTCTGACATTAATGACCTTTGACTTAAGATTTTGTCGGTAAAATCCCGATGAGCAAAAATAGACCGTTTGACTCTTTATCAAATTGCCATATGGCAAGTTATGATGAAATGCATTGACAAATAGGGTAAATCATTCTCAAGTCATGCAGCCCAAAGTCAAAAGATGGACATAGAAGATGCTCAATTGATAGTCATTGGAATGTTTCTACTTGTACTGAAAAATCAAAGCATAATCAGTCACCTTGGGAACATACACGTTCACAAATATAATTTCATGGCAAGTAATGACCCCGATGTGTTCCTGCCCCTACATTATTAAAGAAAGAAAAATTATCATGTTGATTCATTGTTCCTGACAACCTAAGCATTTCACGAAATAAGTACATCGTACGGCCGACTATCTTAATTATATTTCTCAACTTGGGTGTAATTACAGTATACAAATGTCACTTTTTAGGCATCTCCCCAATTCAAATTTGGAAGTGGAACAGCTCAAGTGGGAAACAAATAGAACCAACAAATGCACGTTGATCATACTCAAGAGAACACGATGGAACACTGATTCCCTCTAGATGCTAATCACCTGTACACACACCCTCTATGCTAAGGTTCTTCACAGTACTCCACCTCCACAGATAGGCAACAACCATTCATCATCTACAGAAAAGATCTGAAAATAAAAAAAACAAAAGAATGATCATGTTCCCTTCCCAAACCCCCATGCCTTAACAATCACCATCTAATTGGAAAATAGGGGAAGAGAAGTATCATGAATACTGCCTCAGCCCTGAGTCCCAATATGGAGAAACAGTCCGTGTAGATCCGTTTCTTTCACGTTCGCTGATACGCTTTGCTTTCTGATCTCGAACCCGGATAGTCGCTCCGGTCTGTGTCGGAGTTTTCCCTCTGGGAATCCATCTCCATGCTGCTACTCCCCTGAGTCCTACGGTGCCTTCTATCCTGGAAACACAGATATGATACTTCTTAAGGGGGAACAAAGCTAGAACAATGTCTCGATATTCAACAAGATGTATGGATCGGAAAAGTACATCTGATGGAAGTTCCGACAAGAATGCTTTGTATAAGGTATGTGTAGAATTAAGTACTTTGATGCTTGTCAAAAGCAAAAGGATCAGCTTGAAGAAACACTAGAGATTGATGGACACTTCCTGTGATGTGCAATTACCAAGCCGACGATTTGGTGAATAGGTAGCGTACCATGGCCATCACCCTATTAACATTATCTTTTTTCACTTAAAAGTATCAATCACTAGCTGAGGTGGTGTGTGGCTGTGAGCTAATATATCTCTTACTTTCCACTCAGAGTACAATTTGTTTGTTTCATCAATGACAATCAATCTCCAGTCAAGGAAGTTTGGGCAATTAAAAACAACCAAGTGATGCTTCGAATAACATAAATGCCCTGTGAAATGGAACATCGGAGAAAAGGGTACTTGAAATGAGGCAGCCAAAATGATATGAGACAGGGGGAACACATAGAAACACTTTTACTACGCACTGCAGAAGGGAAATGCAGACCGCAAAGGGAGCAGCAGGAAAATGGAGCAGATGTCAGTGGGAATTCCATCCAAGTACAATGAAATTTTATCTCAGATTTAATTGGAAAAGAAGATAAACATAATTGGGAAAGCTACCTCTCTCGGTATTGGATACTCCTCAGATTCAAGCATTCGGACAACTTGGCCCATCTTGGGTCTCTTTTCATGATCTGGGTCAACACACCTCAAAGCTGTCAAAAGGGCTCGTTTCAAGGCCCTAGTTGATGGCCTAACCTCAATATTAGGGTCAACCACCTCTTCTGACCGGCGGCTGCCGACCATCATTTTCAACCAATCAACCAGATTCACCTGAGAGATATCAGACTTGTTAGGATGGAAGTATTCAAGTTCAACGAAGATGAAACAGGACTCCACTGAAAGCACAATAAAAGAAATGAGGATGCAGAATATAAAGGCATGATTCCATGATTCAAGATGCTTTTGGAAGCAAATATCAGTGACTGCAAGTACATATCTTTGCAGTGTAATGGTAATGGGGGTTGAGCAAGTGAGAGCAGGAAACTTCAACAATGGAATGCTGAACAGAAGACTCTACAGATATAGTTCTACCACTAGGGATAGCCACATTCATTAAATTCTTAATCCACATAGATTTTCTCTCAAAAGCCACCTTTTTGCAGGAAACAATCATATATTTGCTGCAGACTTATCACTTTTCTGAATGTGACAACGGAAGAAGCAGAACAGCTATTGACAAACTCAGGCTCCAAGAGAGCGTTACCTGTGCCATATAATAGCTGGATGCAACCCGTTATAACTGATGAAATGTCACAACAAGGTAAAAGCACAAAATTTATTCGAACTAACCAACCCAGACAAGTACAGAAAAACCACTTAAAATCGACTAAATGAAAATTGAATGAAGTTTTGCAGATACACTTGCACGAGGTCAGTCTACACAAGTACTTCAAAAGAGTAAGCACCCTACAAGAGTTCCCCCCAAGCAAACTGTAGAAAGCATGAAAGAAACCAACTGAACTCTTTAATCAAATTCTACCACAATGGCATGCTAATGGCAAATCTTGACCAGGCAAAATTCTAATCAAACAAATGCAGAATAGATAATGGAGCATGAGCTCAACTTTTATGAACAGTTTTCAAATAGAAAGTATGAACACAATTACTTCAAGGATGACAAGGAAGCAGGAGACAGCTCCTATTTGCTATGCGAAAGCACCTAAAATCTCAAGAGCATGCTCTTTCTCAAAAGAATCCTGGAATCGAGAAATAAGTGGCATTCCAAAGCATTATATGTGTCCTCCAATATAGTTACACATGATCACCATGTTAGCCAATATTGTCGTAACTGTTGTATTGTTATTGCAGCACGGAGAGAAAGTGATCTAGAAAAACAGTGCCTTACAACCAAAAAAAAATAGAATTAATTTGCCAGAAGAAGCTGAAACACGTGTATATGCATGTCAAATACTTTAGAAATTTTAAACAATTTGAATATGCTAATCCAATGGCATGATTGTGTACCTCATTGGCCGGACGTCCATAGTCAACAGGATCTCGACCAGTGATTGCCTCAAGTAGAACCACCCCAAAGCTGTAGACATCACTCTTTTCATTTAAAAGACCAGTATTTGCATACTCAGGAGCCACATACCTGATAGAATTAAGATGAAGAGTCAATCACAGAAAGAAAGATCCCATGTGCAAGGGAAGAATGACTATAATGTTAAAAAAAGAAAGATCCCGTGTGTGAGGGAAGACTGACTAGACTGTCATGGAATAAGAAGAAAGAAGGAAACAAACCCAAAAGTTCCCATAACTCGAGTTGTGACATGACTTTTCCCTTCACCCAGCAACTTGGCCAGACCAAAATCAGACACCTTGGCATTGAATTCATCATCGATCAATATATTGCTCGACTTGATGTCTCGGTGAACAACTTTAGGCTCTATGGCTTCATGCAGGTAAGCTAGACTGCAAAATCATGAACTTCAGCTTAGAACTAGAACAGAATCACATAAAACTTGCAGAAGCTATACAGAATGAACCTACGCTTTAGCTGTGCCAAGCAGAACCTTTATTCGAGCTTCCCAAGTGAGATATCCCTGCTGGCGCATAGCTCCATGAAGCCACTGCTCCAGGTTTCCATTGTTGACATACTCATACACCAAAATCCTATGACAACAGGTACAGTTCAGCACCAAGGAAACCACATTATAGTTGAAGCAAAATCAAGCTACTGCGCTAATCAGATGTGAACATAGATTTTGTCTTGTTTGGTGTTTTAAATTGGGGCTTACATAATGATGGCATAGAGGTTAATTGTTTTTAGTATAAGCTACCATCTTATCCAAAATCAATCTCGCCTAAAGTGACATTCTTCAGTTCAATATTTCTCCACTATTGATCTTACATGCAGCGCTTTTGTTATTCCAGCAAATTCTTCACATTACACTTTTGGTGGCACAGTGGTCTTACACTTCAACTTATTACACATTGAAGAGATCATGATCTACCAGAAGACTCAAAACACCATGAAGAGGAGCAGTACCTATGTGTCCCTTCAATGCAGTACCCAAGAAGACGAACCAAATTCTTATGGCGCACATGCCCAATGGCTTCAACTTCCACTCTGAATTCTTTCTCCGCTTGGCCCCTATCACGTTGAGTTTGAAAAGCAAATTTCCTTAGGAATCCAAGTCAAATCTTAAAGGGACCAAAAACAAATGGTGTCAACCCTTTAAGTGGCAACAAAAATGTAATCTTACAGGTTATTCAGAAGCTTCTTAACTGCCACAGGAGTCCCATTGATAAGACAGCCCCTGTATACAACTCCATAACCTCCCTCACCAAGGACATTTTCCTTGGAAAACCGTTTTGTTGCTTGCTCAAGATCCCTCAATGTAAACCAGTGGCCCCAGCCCAAATGCGAAAATTCAGGCAAACCAGACAGAGGTGAAGGAGCGGTTATTGGGTGTGACGAAGAAGGTTTGTAAACAGTCACAACGCCAGAGTTTGATTCTTCTCCTGATTGGGATCCATAACCATCTCTGTCTACATGATGAAATGACCCGGATTGGCTGCTGTTATCTCCTTTGTACAGTTTCTCCATGCCGAGATGTACAAGCACTTTATCTGATTCTTTATCACTGGATTTGTCCTGAATAGTGAGAAGGATACCATCACGGGGAGCAAATGCACTGGTCGACACTTGCTCCACCCTAACCTCTTTGATTTCCTTTGAAACAGTCGGAATCTGGCTGAGGGGCAGTTTGTCTCGCGTTCTTCTTGATTTTTTCTTCGACATTAAACATAGCGATAATACTGACAGAATAATCACGATAAACAAACCCACAACAATTCCTATGACTTCCCAAACCTTCAGGCCAAAAATGGCAGTATCCTTGGATAATTCAGCTTTGAGATCTATGGCCATATTTTCAGTGCCTACAAAATGTGTAGAAGAACTTAGCAACTTCCTCAAAGCATAACCTTGAATTAGGATCATTAACTTTCATTTCCAGATTCACGTATAGCTTCAGGCACCCAAGAGTGTCAGAGAAGCCACACCTAGTCATAACGGCGGTCATCAATATACTCACATTTTCATTCCCTAAAACACCGGAAGACGGCAAAGTGATTGGCTAATTAAGTCCACAAATCAGAAAGCAAAAGCCTACACTAGCTTTACAATGCAATCATTAGATCGAGAAACTGCAGATACAGGACCAAACCACGGTTCTTATCATTGTATCTCATTGACCATCTGACCAGCATACTTAAAAAAAAAACAAAAACGCAAATTTAAACCAGCATAAAAATTGACACAACAGAGGCTAAAAAGAGGAAAGATTACAATTCATCAGTTTCTCACCTTTCTCAGACGGCCTTCACATCCAGACTTCCAGATCTCCAACAAAAACTTAATCTTGAGGGGAGAGCTTAATCCCACAATCATAGATCTCTCCAAAAGGAGAGCAAGCAGCCCATTTTCAGCTCCTTAGAGACACTTCAAGAAACTTGAATCAGCCACGGTCTGTTCAAGAAAGCCAATTATATATAGACAATGCAAAACCTGGTTTTTCCCATCAGCAAGCTTAATGTGAGCCTGAATCTAAGCTGAAATGTAGCTTTCTCTCAGACCCAGAAACGCAAGGGGAGGTAGAGAGGTTTGTTGCGAGGAGAAAAAAGGGAAACAAAGGAATATCAGAGACGAGTTGTTTTGGCTTGTGTCCTGGAATAAACAAAGAAGAGGAGATGGAGTTATCAGTGGTAGGTGCTCTTACAGCTTCACATTAATACAGTAGAAGGGAAGGCAAATGAATTTGTGCACGTAAAAGAACTGCTACAACCTCATTGAGATCTGATTCTCTATCACGATCTGTCATGGACATTGACCGTCTATCAGCAATTTACTGAAAAAGTCTTCATTTTTATTTTCACTTGTTTGGGCAAATGTAAAATCCGACCGGCCTGCATTAAACAAATGACAGGTTTTGTTGGTTTGCGCACAGAGGTCATCCTCTTAATCTTTTCTTTAGGGTTTTCTTAACTGCATTAAAATATGCATGTCATGTTCGGCCAGAAAACTAATACTACGCATGTGATGGTCAAACACCCCCGATTGAAAGATAATGTGGGTGATGAAATCTTATGATTTTGATGGTTATGACTAGCAATTCAGTCAGATTCAGGGCTTGTTTTATGGGAAAAAGCTAAAGGAAGGAAAAGGTTTTATTTTCTGGTTTGACAGTCTTACCTCTAATGAACAAGTAAAGAAAACCTTTAAAGGACAAAGATGGCTTCTGACCCCAAGGAAAAAAAAAAGGACAAACGCTTACTGACAATGTTATCACAGCATGCAAAACTACCATTCACACAATCACAGCATGCCTCCTGACAACGTTATCATCAAAGCTTACTGTAAACTTATTGTTAATATTGTTCTCAATCTTGTGTTCAGTATCTTGTTCATTACTGAAAAAATATTATTTGAGCAGAACCATGATAAAATACAACAAAAAAGGGGCTTTTTTCCACATCATCCATGGGGTCTTATGGCCCCAGCCATTGGCTAAAGGTGAAAACGAGTGGGTTATGTAACAATGAATGTGAAGAACAAAGGCAATGATGATCAGTAGGTTTCACCTTTACCAGTTATAAATGAAACTTGTCCTCTAAAAGGTTAGGATTTGGGTCCCCCTCGGAAATTCAAGTCTTCCAACTAATGGATGACAGAGTGAAGTACAATGGATAGCCACGCCGATTTAAGTGGGTGTCCCTTTTTGCACATCATAAATAAAAGTTGTCCCTCAGAAAATTAGGATTGGGGTCCCCTTGAAAATTCAACTCCCTCCGCTAATGGATGACAGAGTGAAGTACAATGGATACTGGAGAGTTACTTGAGGACCGGTACGAAGAGAATTCACAAGCATATGGGCAACCCACCAAACCAAATTTTGGTTTTGTTATGTTCTTATTTCTGGCTAAATGATCTCTTTAGCCAAATTACGAGCAAAAACATTCGTAAAAAATTCACTCTCGTCAGGAGTCTCATATCGAATCAAATTCGATGATCTTTTGCTTTCTCGACCGAGAAAATCCAAGCCTGTTACGAATTGTTCCGAAACCAAGTATTCACTTTTGACCCACCGGAAGGAAAGGAAGATTACGCAAACCCTAATATGCAAACATAATTCTTTCCTCCCTTTTTCCAGCTAATGGTTTCCTTTTTATATCTATTATAATTTGGGTGGTGGGTAATGGCTAAGGCGAGCATTATGTCGGAGTGCTGGTTCTCATTTTGGGGACCATGCTGCTGAGCTGTGTGCCAGGTCGCCATTTTTGTGGTGTGCACGGCAATATATTTATGTAGTAGGCTGGTGATGTTTATGCCTTCCTTCCCCGAGTCATCATGCCATACTTGGCCACCTTAGGAAAGAGCCAGCTTTGTTGCTGTACATATACAGGCAACAGTTCCGTGGACCTTCCGATTATTCCTTGTTTCAGCCTGATACAAATTGACCCGAGTCTATATACATCCTTCCGTCATCAAAGAAGCCTGCCTATCTTCTTGTTTAAGACTAACCAGCTGGGTCCACATTCAACTTGGGAAAAGGGATCGTATCCATTTCCAAGTTCGAGTCATGATCATCAGATCATGCAGTTTCCCAATTTAAATTGATCTCTTGATAGTGATTAGGTTCGTATACATCTTGCCAGCTAATAGAAGAATTGACATGGCGTCGACTTTAGGTTGGGAAATCCGTTAATCATGAGTAAGTTTCAGGGTTGATGATAATCATGTTGATGAAGAGATTAAGGATGCCGGCCGATACAAACAAAATCTATAATTAACTAAGACCAATGCACTTGCATTCTTAATGCTAGATAATCTATCTATCCAGTCTTTCTTTAATGGAAAAAGTGACCCCAATGAAATAATTATTAATCTTTGATTTTTCTATGATTCTTTTAATATTCAATGACAGTGCAAGTGGAGAACTCCCTCCAACGACTCTTACGCATGCGGGGAAAATTATCAATTCAGTCCTAAAATTATTATACAAATATTAATGCAATCCTAAACTTTTTGTCAATATAATATAAAATTTTGCGCGAAATTCCAATTTAAAATTTCCAACAAATTATCACCATAAATCGTTGACATTTGCCATGGAAATTGCTGATGTGGACAACTTATGAATTACTATCTTACATGGAATTTTACACAATGAGTTTAAGACTAAATTGATATTAGTACAATATATTTATCACTAATTAAGCAATTATCCATGCAGTAGCCTTGCAACTTATTTTTTATTTTTTTCTGGCTCGCCCGGAATTATCAAGGCTTTGCACAAACAGCAATTCTTCACATTCCGCACACGTCAAAAGAATATATATTAATTGCATGCGTATAATGCCTTACCTGTCGTGCGCATGTTCGATATTATTTTTTTCCCTAAAAGTAAATTAATTTATTAACCGTAGAGGGGGGGTCCAATCATTGACCTGAGGGAGAGCCGTCCCTTATGGATGACATGATACGTCAGGGCAAGAAGCAAATCAGAACCGAGGAAGGTGACACCTGAAAATTATATCGATTCCCATCGTTCAATCAAAGCCAAGAAGTGTTTGGTCGTACTTTTCCACTAGCGCTTGCCCTAAAATGGAAGGCATTGAATATTACCAAGCAATCTGTCCATTTATTCCGCAATTATTTGTGCCCTAAGTCTATATATATATATATAAATAACGTAAATGGCACTACATTTCATGCCTATAACAGCTCATGATGGATACCTTTCATTATATAGAATCAAGGCCAAAGTCATTATTACTAGACAAGGCGTGAGATGTTGGTTTGCCTTGCAAACAAGATCTGTTTTCCACATTCTTCAAGGACATGTTCATTAAACCTGACCTCGTAAAGGAAAGATAGGAATCCAGCTACCAATATGCCCAGTCGAAAATAGGAGATGATGTTTGGTACTCGTGCGATGTGATTTATTAGGATAAATGAGGTTAGCCCTATGAGGTTTCGAACTATTCTAGGGAGCATGTAGATTGTGATTGATTAGCAGAATAAACGTGACAAAGGACTTGGTTTTGGCCCATAGATTGCCCAAGGTCTTCCGGAAATTACTCTCAATTGATCCGCAAAGTTCACGGCCCTTCACGGGGCTTGATTTTCCCTAGAAGAAAAGGAAGACTTTGGCCCCCGTGACTCACCATTAATGTACCTATTAAAATAAAATTATAAGATGGGATTCCATATCTAATTATCTAATTCAAATAATGAGGTCGCACGTTATGCATACGCACTTGAACTTTTTGAGTCTTTCTTAAGGATCCAAGAAAAGTTTGCAACTCGTTTTCACCAGAAAATATCTAGTCATTTTTCGGCTATTGCCCGGACACATGGCATACTTTTCAGTGGCTTCAAATGACCCACATGCAAAACTTTAGTTGCTGCCATCCATCACGGCGCCGGTCGCTGTTCCCTCTATCTCCACCGCACCACCGCCTCGGTCAAAAAGAGTACTAGAGTCGTCTGTCTTCTTTGCCTCGTGAAGTTCTCTCTCTTTCCCCCGTTTCACTTTCAAACTTTGTCATGAGATTGGCAAGGAGAGAGGGAGAAGGAACCGTCTCACGGCGGCAGAGCAAGCCGACGGCAGAGCAGGTGACGTTGGGGGTACACAACGGTAGATCCCCTGGCGGCGGCTGCCGGCCAGGGTTTCTAGAGAGCGATATTGTCAACTCTAATGGAAACTTTCATTTCATATGAACTATACAATATACACAAAATTAACAATCGACCAAGTCTACCGATCATGACAAGTGCGGTTGCATCCGCAAGCGAGAGTAAGGATGGGTTTGTCTCTGGTGAGACACTGCACTTATTGCGTTTCCGCTATGTGGTCTGGCCAGTGATAAGAGAAGGGAAAGCATCTTGCTGATTCAATGCATGCGCTCCTGCATAGCATGTTCAGCATTATGGGCCGGGAAAATGATTTGGGCCCATTAATAGGGTCCAGTTGAAAATTTCTATATATAAATATAATATATATATATATATATATATATATATGGTATGGAGATTCTTTTTCTTAAAAAAAAAAAAAGTAGTAAAAGGAACTCATCCTAGCAATATAAAATATATAGAGATAATTCCATTTTTTGGTTCTATGTCTTAGGTAATAGTGCAATCAAGTCCTAGAACTCTCAATTTGCACAATTAGACTATGTAACTTTAAGTCCATTATCTAATATAGGGTGTGTTTGGTTATACTTTTGGCAAAAAGTCATTGGGAAAATGTAAAATACTTTAAGTTAAAGAGGTTTTTCAAAATGCAAATTGCATTTGGTAAATCGTAACCTAAAAGTCCCTTGTGAAATACCTTTAAGCAAAATAGTGTTTGAATAAGTTATATTTACAAAATTCTTTATTATTAAAATAAAATAAAAAACTGACCGGTGAAGGGCGGCAGCCACTAGCGAGGAACGCCTGGGGTCGGGCGACCGCCAGCAACCCAAGCAAGACCCTCGCCTGAGGTCGCGTGGCCTTGGCGAGGGTCGCCTATGGTCGGCGTCCTCGACAAGGGTCTCGGCCACCGAGATCCTTGCCTAAGGTCGCGCAACCTCAGCAAGCTCGCCTATGGTCGACAACCTTGGCGAGGTCTCGGTTGGGGTTGCGCAACCCCGACGCAATGGCCCTCGCCGAAGGTCTCACACGGGTCTCGTCAGGGGTCGCGAACCTAGGCGAGACCTTCGGCGAGGACCACTACGCTAGGGGTCGCGCGACCCCAATGACCTTAGGAGAGGATCTCAGCAAGGGTCGCGCTACTAGATCGCACGATCCAAATACCACCGGAGGTCGCACGACCCATCGGCGATTGTTGCCTGGGTCGCCATGACCGTTGCCAGCCTCTCTTTGCTCCGTCACCAGCCCTTCATGACCTTGCGCAACCCTGGACATCCGCCTCAACGAAGAAGATGAACAATGTTTCACAAGCCTTTCCCGAAGGCTGAAAGCCAAGGCACCCCAAGACCAGCCTTGGGCTTTCAGCCTTCCCCTAATGGGGTTTGTAAAACATTTCCCAAACACTCAATATTTGGCCAAAAGGCCTTTAGGTGTCCAAAGCCCATTTTCAAAGCAAATCCCAAATGCACTCATAGTTCTCTAATGACTGAAACTATAAAATATGAAATTCAGACCAACCCAATACCTTATATATATGAAAATTGTGAAATGGACTTGGACTAACATCTCTCAACATGGGGGCTCATTTTATTTTTCAATCAGGAGAAGTCCATGAAGCGAAATCCAGAAGAAAACAAATAATCGAAAGCACAAAAAAATTATTTGTTTAATATTTTTGATTTTTTTTTTTTTGGGGGGGAATTTTTGGAGTCAAATTCTGTTTGAATTATGCTTGGTAGACTTCTTTAGATGAAAGAATCCATGTTGAGTTTTTTTTTCTCGAAATAAAGATAATATTTATATAACAATATGCCAGAGGTACATAGAAGCCTTTTAAACCTAGCAAATCCCATATAATTGCAAAACAAAGCAAAAGCGGAAAGCAAATAACAAGGGGCAATATGCGACTGAAAGCATACTCTCATCCCTCTAGAACAAATCTGCCATCATAAACGTTCGGCGGTCAATCACCAAATTCAATGATGAGTACATGCCAAGATCTCTCACTCATTTATGATAGCTTGTGGTGCACATTTAGGTTCAACGTCCTCATCACCATCGTTGTACAGAGACACGATATCAAAATATTGAAAGAACACATATCAAATACCTATAAAGGGCTCCCACATCTATAGCTAGATCTAGTTACAAAGAGTAAAACCACCAAAACTTGACTTAAATCTGAATCAAGAGGAGTGTGGCCTAATCTCCAAGAGGTTGTGGAGCCTCATTACAAACATCCTCCTCAATGGATGTCAACCAAACGAATGACCGAAGTGATTTCCACATTCACACAAGATCAACTACATAAATTTATTCACACGCACAAACTCTTAGAACAGATCGGGAGAGAAAAGAAAGGCAGAGCTTCAAAAGAGAGAAGAGGGAGATAGAGAGGAAATGCAAAGTCATTTCCCTAGAGATTTTTGGTTCAAAGTGTATCAGTTCAGCGCAAATCCCATTTGGTTAGTGATTTTTGGTTTAGCTTTTTGCAAAGCAACTTTGAAATGGTAAAAAAAAAATAAAGGGAAAAATAAAGGGCTTAACATTCTTGGTCTCCTTCGTGGAGGGAGAGGGCCACTGCGAGGTTGTGCAACCTCGGGCAAGGTCCACCAAGGTCATATAGCCTAGGGAGGCAACACCTAGGCCCCATGGTCCTAGGCAATATAGATTTGGAGGCAAAAGGTTCGGGCGATTCTCAACCTCGGCAACGCTTAACATAGTGACCATCAACTCACCTAAGTCTCGACCAACTAGATTTCGCCTAACAAAGCCACGGCCATTAGAAACCATTGGCAACAGTCTACTAGCACAACCCTCGTTGGAGCTTTCCTAGTGCCCTAGACTGCAACATCGAAGAAGATGAATAGTTTTTTATGGGGGCAAAAGCGAAAGTAATTTTAAAAGGAAAAAAACATTTTTTTTATCAATTCTACTTTAATTCTCAATTTATTCTCAAACTTTTACAATGCCTCATTGCAAAGCGTAGAGTCAGGAACTCACACCCAAAACTAATCATCACCCCCCCCCCCCCCAATCCCTTAAGAATGTGGGGATCCAGACTCCCAAAAGGGCAAAAAAAAAAAAAAAAAAAAAAAGACTTACCTTAGGTTTTAGCTTTACCAATGTTGTCTTTCACTCCATACTCTTCAAAAAGAAAAACTTTACCAAATGCCCCTACTTTCATTCAAGGAATTTTATAGCCCAAATTGCCTCGGAAAGTCAAACCAAAGCACAATGATAGCATAATTTAATTGTTTCGGGACCTGATTGCACGATTCACCTAAATCATAGGACTTAAAAAGAGGTATTATCCCAACAGAACGAGTCTCGCTCTCTCATGATCCACTGCTTTTCCAAAGTCCTAGATACAGAAAACATTTATAAAAAAAAAAAAAGAAGTTCAGGTCGCTGCATCCACTGAACATGCAGAGTCAGGAAATGAGTTCAATATACTATCATGTCCCTTGTCACTACGCTCGTTCCAACGCGAAATGAGGACAAAAGCAACATCAAAAGACGCGACACATTCGTAGAGAATTTGTCTAATTATCGGAGCCATTCATTCCTCCTCTGCTGCCGGCGAAGAATATTCTACAGGTCCTCTTCAATGCTTGGCACTGATTCCATGGCACAGGTGCATGGCGATGTGGCAGTCAAGTTAACAGTCTTGTGGAAAGAAAACTTGTGTTTGGGCCTTTTTGTTCTTAGCCTTCTCCGTTGTGTAATCTTGGTTTTGTCTTTGGGCTTGATCCCAAGTGGGAAATGGCCATTCCTGCTCTCGAGCAGCAAAGTGCCGTGTGAAATTCAAACGAGTAAGGGGACCGCTTTTGATGCCTAGAATCTATAAAGGGGTCTCAATGATCAACTCAGCGGCTTTTCCAATCCTCCAAAAAAACCAGAGATCATGGAAGATCATATGGTAGGTTCGAAAAGATGGAGACACATTACACGTCCCACATCACGGTCCGATGTCATATATTCCTCCGCTTTCCCTTAAGTTTATCTCCAGTACACTCCACATGGACAAATTAGGAAAAAGCGGGGGCGGACCAGGCACACGGTTAGTCATCATCCCACCTTGGATTGGAAGAACAGGGCAGAACAGTGCACGTTTTCTCAGCGTACAATTGCAGATGCTTTTCATTTCTATATCTTTCTTCTTTTCAGAGGTGGCTCTAGATTACCTCCCCACCATACCGCCACTCTAAATGTTCATGTGCTTGCTTTCGGCTTTGTCGCGTATTAGAGAGAGAGGGAAGGTGCTTTTAAAAGAGAGATGAGGTAGAAAAAGAAATTTCCACATGGGCATGTCCCCACTCGTGCGTATATTCTACATCAAACTTCGCGGAAAGAGATCTTAGTTTGAAAGAACAGCAGAAAAAGTAATCTCTTCTCTTTAATGTATTAAACGATGTCTGCATTTATGCCGAGGATCCGCTTATGGAGCAGCGTCGGCAATCAGCAGACCATGTACATACGCGCATGAGAACACTTTGTGGATGCCCGTTCTAGTAGACCGAACCATGAGTCCCGTATTTTGTTGATCGATCCAGAATGAGTCTGCATAGTATCTTTTTCGAGGCACAAGGTTGCAGGGGTCGAGAAAAACCCAATCTTTCACATAACAATGTCTACCAAAAGTTGATTGCCGTGATGGATTCAAGAGCGTGTTATGTAGTCATGAGTTGCAGTCATGAGTTGCAGTCATGATTGCGTTACCAAACAGATTTCTATTCCAAACATGTTCCCGATAATAAAAGAATAAATAAACAAAATAGTTATCATGCACGTCCTTAGCCATTAGTATCTGATGGACCATTAGGCTACACCCTTTCTAATGTGGGGTCTGTCCACTCTTTGTGCCATCAAGTTCAACCAGATGCACTGCAAGAGTAGGCCAAAACGATTTCTTTCGAGCTTAAACAATTTCATGAAGACTTCTCTAATCTATTTTGTTCTCTGCCAATCGATAGCACTCATTATTCCCTAAGTAGTAATGGTATTTGATCATGATGAGCCAACTGGCCTATCTATTTTGCTTCTTTTTATCCCTCCTTTCTATTAGCCAACAGGCTCCATATGTGAGTGATTCTTATCAGGATAGAAAGATGGGTCGCTGACGGCATTCATCCACTGATGGATCTGATTTTATCTGATATTGAGGTGCTATTTGGAGCAAAAGTCCATATCAACTTCCTTGTTAGGACTGTCTAGAGCACCTCTTTCTCTCAAACAGGGTAAGAAAGGTAACTGTCAAACAGGGGAAAAAGAAAAGCTAAAAAAAGGAAAAGAACTTTAGTTTTGTTGAAATCCATGAATTTCTTGGACTTGTAGCAGAGGCTGTCCTCCCTATTTTCTCTTGGATAATCAAATATCAATTCTTTCTTTTCTTTAATCACGAAAAAAAGAAAAAACTCCTCTCTTGATCGACTTATCATGCTGAAATCTGAATTCTGCACAAGATTCGGGGGGAAATCATGTACGCGTGTATCTCCAAACATCAGCTAGCGTAGCTAGCTCAGCTTCTCCAGTAGTGCCATGGTCAGTTCAGGATATGAAGGATTGCGAATATATGCCTCAGCCATGAAAGATTGCGAATATATGCCTCAGCCATGACACCTACATATGCTTTTCCTGGGAAGACAATTGGGCATGTGGATGTGCATTGCTTCTATTTGCCTAGTCATTCATAAATAATTGGCGCTGTCTTTGGAAAAAGCAAAAGAAGCAAGAAAAAGAAAGCAGATGATATTGTGATTTTCTTTTTCTTTTTTTTGCCCTTCCTTCAACTATCATAAGGATCAGTAGCAGCACATTGCCAAACTCATCCTCCTTCATCACAAAGGAACATCTTTTTCTTTTATTTATTAATTTGCATGCAACACAGTCGTCTTCATCCTTCCTTTGGCTTTTTTTCTCCTTTCACTCCCTACTTTATCGTCACCACCTTTTCTTGGCACCCCTTCTCTCTCCAATGGCTACTTTTATTCCAGTTCATAAGTCTTTTGAGAACGCCAGTGCAGGAGCCACTTTGAAAATCTACTCGTTGCCTCTCCTCCTAAACCTAGGAAACACATCTCAGCATAATGGCCGGAGCATCCTCCAAATGCCTCTTCTTGTTCCCCTTGTCTCTTCTCATCTTTTGTTCTTCTGGTAAGTGAAGTGACCCCGGTCTGTTCTATCAAAATATGCTTGTTCTCCCAACCAAATTTGCAGAAATCCTAGTATAATCATCTGGCCTTTTGAAGCTGGATTGACAAATCTGCATGCTGTGAATTTAATGTACATGATATATAAAAATCAAGAACTAGTCCTCTTGTGCTTCACCAATTGAGCCGGACTACAATTGCTCTTATCAGTTATCAGAATACTTTACCCTTTTCTTTTCTTGTTCTTCTGTGTTGCTGATAGCTTCAAAACACAGTATGTCTTAGTGCACAATTTCTGATCTTTGTCATATTAACCTTTACAGGAACTCCAGTGGGTTTATCTAACCACGCAAACATAAAGACTGCAGATTCATTAAGTATTAAAACTTCAACATTTTTTGGGCTAAAAAAGGTTGCTCCATCGCATATCGAGGTATTTGCTGCTGATAACCAAGATTTAAGTTTTCTCACCAACTTTGGTGGATCGGTCCACCTCTTCCTAAATGTCGACCAAATGAAGAATGTTTTGCATTCTGAACCATCTGCTGTTTCATTGCTCAAACTCAAAGCCCAAACTCTGGCCTCTCATCCTCAAGCAAGATTGGAAGGCATAATACTGGGTTTTGGATATCAGAATGTGGGTCCAACCGAGCTGCGCAAGATCTTGTCCACCTTAGAATTAGTCAATGGTGTCATGAACAGTGAGAAAAAGATGAAGGTTTCTGTGGCGTTTCCTCTGGCTTTCTTAGAGAAATTGGGAAAGGATGATTCAGAAGAGCCGCGTAGGTTATTCAGTTCCATTGAGAAGTTGGCCCCGATGGTAATCATCGAAGACAACATCACAAGTGAACCAGGCAACAGAGATAAGGTTGTTCGCTCTGTCATTCAAAGAGCTCTTCTATCGTGTTCACGTTTTTCACCTAATCATATTCCTCTGGTCTTGCTCCTCAAAAAACCAGTTTTCCGTAGTACAGCAGAAGCGGCTCTGTTGATTAATGGCGTCTTGAAATCATTAGAAAGCAATGCTCAGATCAAACCTGGCCGGATAGTAGAACTCTATACAGATGCATCAGACATGCATGAACTCAAGTATCAAGATGTTCGATACAAAAGATCAGTTTCTTTCCACAGAGAACTCCTGAGCCACCTGAAACAGAGTCTGCACGACTTGGTTGCCTCTCCGGCAACCACATTTCCAGTGACTCCAGTATCACCGACACCAGTCATCACTCCAGATGCTCCACCCAACATCATCACCGTGCCTTCTACCACCCCAGTCACCGCAACTCCAGAGAATCCGGCAGCACCTATCATAGTTCCCCCAACAAATCCTGTTAACCCTCCTGTGCCAGTCACAAATCCAGCCGGGACACCAATTGCAGTCCCTGGGGCCCAGCCGGTAACTAACCCTGTGACAACATATCCGTCACCACCGGGGGGCGTTCCTGTCACAACTCCCGTCACAACTCCCGTCACAAACCCCGTCGCACCTCCAGTGACTACGAATGCACCTGCAGTCCCAGGACAGAGTTGGTGTGTAGCCAGGAGTGGAGTATCAGAAATTGCACTACAGCAAGCACTGGATTATGCTTGCGGCATGGGGGAGCAGATTGTTCGCAAATTCAGGAGGGCGCAAACTGTTACAATCCGAATTCTCTTCAGAACCACGCGTCCTATGCCTTCAACAGCTACTATCAAAAGAATCCAGTGCCTACAAGCTGCGACTTTGGGGGGGTCGCCACTATTGTTAATGTCAATCCTAGTAAGAATACTTTCAGCGGTTTGTTAAGCTTGCTTTTCCTCCAATCTTAATAAGCGTCTGTGATGCTTTGAAATATCAGTTTAAGCTCCTCCAATGTTCGTACAGGTGTTGGTTCTTGTATTTACCCGACCTCTCAATCATCGTCTACACCAGCAACTACAACGACTACACCAACACCGACAACAGCATCTATGTCTCCTCCATCGACAGGGGTGCCCATATCAAGGTAAAATATCCTATCCTGTAGTTATATAAAACTTCTTCTTTTTCAAGAAAATACTCCTCCCCAGTTACAGGGAGATAATGTCTTTGGTTTCATTCCCTGATATGGCAGCTCCGGGACTCCCCCTGCAGTGGCAAATCCTTTCTCCGCTGGTCCCACTGGTTATACCGTGGGAAGCCCTCTGGCCGGCAATACATCGACCTCAACATCAACTAGATTGGAGCCTTTCCGTTACACTGGCTGTGTTGTTTTCCTGACAACCTTAGTCGTTGCAAAAATGATGCTGGCGAAGTAGGACCCGATCTTCCTGCACAACATCCTAGGTCCCGGTTTGGTGTCACGTTCCCTGTTGCATCAACTATGTGCGGGCTCAACGTTGGAGCGACAGAGCAACTTGGAATTGGTTTTGTGCCATACGAAGTAAACTAGGAAAATTTTAAGCCTGTAAGGTTCTCAAGACAGCATACATGCGCTAGGCTGTCTAGTAGAGATGCTTATTAGTGTACACACTATCCAAATCATGTATCATAGCTGATAGCCGAGATAGACCTGATATGATATATTTTCTTTGGGGCAGTAGAAAGTAGCAGTCAAGGAATTTAGGTCAGGGTTAGGAGAAGATTACTGGATAAATGTAGTAGCTGATCCACACGTTTTGTTGTCTATGCGCATTATGCAGCTAAGTTTGAATCCAAATCAAGTTCATTTGGACTGACGTCTTATGTATTCACATGAAAGCTAAAAAGATAAGAGGGAATGATCACGTGAAATTGCCATTAACACAATTTCTCAATTTCAAATGAGTTCCACCAGATTTACGAAATTATCAGATCCAACAGTCGGGACACATCGGTCTTGAATGTTTTCCCCTTGGATTACGTACCTAATTCAAAGCTTTTAACAATTAATAATTTTGTGAGAACGCAGACTGCACAAATTAAACTGGGCTTGCCCTCCCAGTGCCCACTCTTTCAACATGGAAATGGGAGGTGAGGGGTTCGAATTCCCACATTCTCGGGGGATTGAGGTGGGGACAATTTATTTTCAAGCATAGGTTTCGACTCTCACGTCTTGTAAAGAGACGGGGTAAAAATCCGAGAGTAAGAGTTAGTATAAATAGAGTAGGACCGACAAAAAAAAAAAATAAAAAACTGAGCTCGCCCTGCTGCAATCACTCCCGCTGCTAGGATTTCAAAATTTCCTAATTTCCTTTTTCTTTTGCAACAAAAATGCGAACTTTTCTATGGTGATGTGATGCTGACTCATTCATGAGCAATCCAATGTTGATTTTCCTGAGGTGGGGTAGGATTTGGAAGGTTGATGGCAGAAATCATGCCAAAGACAGGGTAACGGATATCTTTTTATTGACAAGCCATTGAGTCAAGAAAAAGTAGGAAACCGTAAAGCAGCGCGAGAAAAAACAGAAAGCAAACCACGTTGAGCATCATTGAGTCATTAGTAACATGATGAGAGAGGAAAGAAGGCTAGTCCTCTTGTCCAAAGGCGGTTTTTCGCTCACATGGAAGGCACTGAGCCTCACACCAGCTCGGCGCACTGGATGCCCCCTTGACCAGGAGAGTGTCCCATCAAGCAATGAATTCGTTGCACCAAACATATTGACTTTCTGCTCATGATCCTCGAGGAGATGTGCTTGCATTTTATATACGTTAGTGTACAAATGATTGAGGGTGGCATTAACACTAACCGCAATTTCTGGAGACCTAATGATAAGGGTAATCAATTCCCAATCCAATCCAATCCAATTCCACTTGAAATCGAAGACCAGTTAGAATCCAATTCCACTTGAAATCAAAGACCAGTTAGGAACCAAACCAATGATCCGGTCCAATCTAGTGTCCGATCTAGTTCCAATCCGATCTAATGAAATCAATCACTTTTTTTGTCTACCACTAAGTGATACCTTCTACTATGAAAAAATTAAAAATAGTCACTTTCATTTTTTCAAAGAAATTTTTAAAAAGTATATGTATCTAGTCAATCCTGAACTGTATCGCCTGAACACTGGCTCCATTTTTAAAAAATTGAAAACCAGACCAACACTCCTCAAAACCGGACCAAACCGGTTGTTTTGATCCAATTCAAGCAGTCCCTTTGCACACTCCTAACTAATAATGTCAAAAAATGCAATCCATGCAGCAAAAAACCACAGATATTTCGCATTGTTGAACAATATCTAGCACAATTATTTCCATGAATTTTGGTCGAGGTTCATATTTGGTGTCTATTGCCTAATGCAAAGGGATATATGTCTGCACAGGAAGAGTATATACCGAACGATAATACTGCTAAAATACGCATTACATAGTTTGAAGGTATTCTAAGCTCGAGCTCTGAGCGGCAGCCCCAATGGGATCAAAAGAGAGCCCACGAGGATTGCAGTTGTACTAACAAAATGATAACTACCTAAAGGTCCTAAACTACGCAACTAAACTATACGGCATCATTTTCTTTTTATACATCACTAGAAACTAGAAACTATACCATTCATCGCTTGGAGAACACCACCAATATCAACATCGACATGGAAACCATGATTTTGAAGCCAGAGGACTCCCAGAAGTTCTGTTTATCGTTAATGGCATGTCCCTCCTCCTGTTGCTGTTTTGCTGCTAACTGGTCTCTAAGATCCTTGATAGCTCTATCCCTTCGTTCACCCATCTATTTCATCACAAAGATGTACAATAGTTGAGTAAACGCACTTTCAATGGAAAGCAATCTCAATAAATTGACCCAAAATTGACAAATTCCACATCCTTACGAGAATTTCATGTACCAACTTCTCAATTGGGTCAAACTAGGCCAAGAGTGACATGTGAGCATAAAATCCATTCAAACAAACTCTATATGATTCCCAAAGTTGCTAAGTGGACCATAAAATTAATAGGGATCCTGCTCCACCTTTAATGAGACACAAGTTCCAAAATATTCTAGCTAAGCCTACCTGAACATGGACTAATAAATTCAATAGCCAATATTCACTCAAGCGATGTTAAAGAAACATACCCGTTGGAGCTTTCGTGTTTGAGCACGAGATTCTTGGAGACAGAATTCCAATTTCAACACCCGTTTCTTCAATTCCTGATCAGCTCGACGCTGCTTTTCCAACTGTTCCAAAAACACATTTAGTGAAAAACAGCATTAAACAATTCAAACAATTCCTAGTATTAGAGCACTAAAAGTATCAATCTTAAAAGCAACCCTGGTAGCACTAAAAGAGGTACTACCTGTGATTCCAATTCTTTGGTCTTTATCTTCCAGTGAGCAGACATTATCTTGATTTCATCTCTCAATCTCACTATCTCTTCATCCTTAACAACCAAAAGCTTATTGATTTTGTCAATATTCTTTGGAGAAACCTCATCTAGTATTTTCCTCAACTCACAGTCTTTGCCGACTCCAGATTTGGCAAGAGCTTGCATAATGTCTTGTTCGATTCTCAAGACTTCATCTTTTAATTGCTTTTGAGAAGATTCCCTTGCTTGAAGATCCTTCTGCAAGTTATCTAACTGCTCAGCTAGCACATTTACACGATGCTCATGCTCCAATATAGAACTATTCTTCTCATCTAATTCCTTCAAGAGTGCCAAGCATTGATGTTGCGCTGATTCAGCTGACACAGCACTAGCCTCTGCAGTGGCCTGCGTGGTTGCGAGCTGTGATCTTAGATCATCTAATTCCTTGAGATACTGCTGCATTACACATTTATGATCAGAAATAGCACACAAAAAGAAAAAGAACAGTATGCAAGATCATTTCTGCAAGTGTCAATTTGATTGTTTCAAAGCACTACAACATTTTCTGACAAAAAGAGAAAAAAAGAAATAAGCTCACTAAAGCAACTTGAACGTGCGTATTCCCAGAAATGGAATGGAAAACAAAAGGCACCCAGGATGGAAAGAACATAAGCATCCTCGATCAAATCATTAATTCAAAGCCATTTACAAGTAATAGACTAGAACCCTTCAAATATTCAAGTTAAAAAGCGAATGCATTACTTTCACGACCAAGTATAAATCGATAATAAAGCCATGTTCAGTAAAGTCTACTCCTATATTTCATAAATCCTTAACCAAAGTGACTATAGTAGTTATTGTCCATATAACCAAATGTAACGCTCTTCCCACTAATTCGGATAGCTAACAAAACGAACTTCACAAGGTAGTTGTAAGATCTAAATTATAAGCTTCAGCGGCAGTTTTAAGAAGTTGGTAGTTTTCTCAAGCAATGTTTTGGTGACATGATTGTAATTACACATGATTCTACACCACAGAAGCTAAAGTGATGACCTAGGTAAAAAGCAGATTAAAAAATGATATTTGTGGAAATTCTAAAGATATGTGCCCTGCTATGGATTTTGTTTGCCATATTTGCAAAACTGGTTGAGGGGCACAAAATTCAATAACAGTCAGGCCCAACCACTACTATTCCTTAAGTCTTTCAATAACTACCAACTATCATCCGATAAAGGCATGCAAGTAGTTAAACCATTTTTAAGCATGTTAATTCGATGTGAATAATAACTAAATCAAAGTAGCCAGGAAACTAGAATTACAGGTGCAGGATATGCCACCAAAAAAATTAGCAGGGACATGACCCACCTAAACGTTCAGAGCTTACATCAGGATATTCAGACAACATATATTAGGGGATTGATAATGGTATCATTTGCCTCTTGGACTACAGATTTTCTTGCACTCAAGAAATGTGTTAAAAGGAGTTCTAGAGCAAAATCTAATGCTTAAAGTGACATAATGCTCCTTTCAAAGTTTATGAGAAAACACCACAATCTACTCCTTTTTCAATGTTTTTTCCTGAGGAAAATGCTTTTGAGTTCCCAAATATCTACAGTAGTATAACATGAGAGTTGTAAATATTTGGATCTAAGGGGTCTACCAATATTCAGAAGGAAAAACTTGACACAAGATCCAGGGAAAGGAAATGCTTAAAACCTGTAGCTACAGCTAGACACATTTCATAACTAGATTTGCAGCAAATAAGGCGGTAATAATGTCACATAATCAAGTCGTCTCAGCAAGCATCCAGAGATTCAAGATCAGATACTTGGTGTCAAGAAGATGTCCATAAAAACAAATTAAAACAAATACATCACAAAAGTATTTGCGTTCTAGTTGTCTCCAAGAATTACGATTCACATTGAGAGCAACAAACTAGATAAGAACCTGGTGTACAGCCACCGTACATATGTCCCAATTGTCAGACTTATTCATTTCCTACCCATCGTTCATCAACTTCATGTTGTCCTTTCCATTAATATAGTTTCTTGAATGAATCATTTGACTGAACTGGAATTTGAAAGATACCACAAAACAAAAGTACCAGCTTTCCTTTGACTTGTCCCAATAAGAAAACAAAGGTAAAAGGCCAAAAGGCATCATTGCCATGGTCGGATTGTTTAATAGAACAGACAAAGGACCACGGCGACCAAGCCATTTGAACAAAAGGGGAGGTCAGAAAAGTCTTCTAATCACGATCAACACAAGAAAAACATCATCGACTCATAAACAGGGACAAAAAAGGAGGAAAAAAATCAGACCTTCTCAGCACTGCCAGCTGAAGCCTGAAGCTGTCCATTACTTTCCTCCAATTTCTCCTCCAATTTGTGGATCTCCTCTTCCAAGTTTTTCGCCTTGGTCTCCGCCTCCTGAAAACAATAGGCAAACCCAAAAAAGAAAAAGAGAACTCAGATCCATTTCCAAACGCAAACAACAGAGCTGACCCCACCACCAAAAGCAGTTCACACAGCAAAAACCCACAGAGAGAGAGAGAGAGAGAGAGAGAGAGAGAGGGAGAATTCACATTCGCATGGACTTGAAGATTCAAAAGCGAACCCATCGACCCAGAACAAAAGACAAAAAGCAAACCAAAAAGAAAGAAATTTTTACGCAATGACCATCACGTGCCTGCCTTGTGAGGGTTTCTTTAGCAAAAGATTGCTCCTTGGATGCCAGCCGACTCCGGACGTCCTTAAGCTCCGCCGCCAGCGACACGACGTTCCGCCGGAAGCTCTGCTTCTTCTCGTTCAAATCTCTCAACAACGGATCAATCGAGACCACCGTCTTCTCAGACATTTCACAACGGCCGAAATCTACAGAAAACTCTTCCCCAACACGAAAGCGCGGAAGCTCTTCGCAGCGGATCGAAACCAAGCGAAACCCAGTTTGACTACGCAAAAAGGCCAGACCTTTTTATTGCGTAACACTTGGACATACCCTCTCCCTGCAAAATGATAGAGTCGTTGGGCGCATTAAATTCTATTCATTCCACTGACCTTGAATTTTTCCTTTTCTTTTTCTTTTTTTCGCCGAAAAACGAAATAAGCAGTAAAAAGTGCGAAGAACGAATCTTCTACTCTGTTTAACAATTTCCCAGGAAAATCTGATCCAAGAAAAATTTACCCTTCTTCTCCTGGCAAGTGATTGTACACGCTGCTCTTCCTAAACCCACAAGAATGGCGAGAGAGCGAGAGGAAGAGAGAGAGAGAGAGAGAGACCAGTTTCAAAATTTAAAGCTGACTGAAGCAGCTCAGCGACCCAGTTTCAAAATTTTCTCGGGAAAACAAAAACGAGTCCAATCCCGCCCATTTTCTTCCCCCACAAGAAATCACTCCTTCCTAAACTCCGGCACACACATGCAGCGCAGCGACCGTCGCCGATGAACTAAAAGAAAACTCTCCTTCCCGCAAAAGGCGCGGGGATTCAAAGCACATCCCCAAGGCCAGCCTCGAAGTTCCGATCTGAACCAAACCAGAACCTCCGAAGCTCGAACAAGATCGACGGATCACAGCAAGACACGCCTTCTCCCACGACAAAAGCTGACCCAGAAACGAAAAACCAAGGAACCCACCTGAACAGTAGCTGCCAAGCTGGGGCAGAGAGAGAGAAACTCCGGTCAGAGAGAGCCCCAGAAGGAACTGCAAACGTAAGCCTCCCTGTATGCAAAAACGTATAAAAAAACGCAGTCTTTTTTTAATGCTTTTTCGGGCTTTTTTTCTTCAGCAAGACTCGACGTGGCACATCATTTCATGCAAATCTGGGTCATACGTTCCGAGGGCGTCGATCCAGTGCCGGCATCATCGGAGGGTCGGCAGCGAAAGTCAAAGGGAAGCAGGAAAAAATTTAATCTTTTCTTCCCTTTTTTCCGGTCGAAAAAATCAATCTTTTTTCAATTGGCGGAAGAAGAAAAAGAAGAAGAAGCGTGAGAGTCATGAAAAATGAAAAAAAAGGCGATTTTTCCGGGGAGAGTTTTCAGCGTTTAAGGAACGTGTCTTGTCGACACTCGAACCGAGCAAGACAAGATAAAGAGGAGAGAGAGAAAGAGGCCGTGGTAGGTTCGGATTCGAAGGCTCATGCCGGCGGCGGCGTTGGTTCGGCACGTGTCCGAGCCTCGGGCTCGTCCGGGCGCGACAAATTCCGAAGCTAGAGGCTCCCTTTGGTCCGGTGGTCGGGTGGAGCAGAGCGCGGCAAATCCAAAACTTTGGGTTGGATGGAGCTCCTGCCGCGACACGTGGAGGGATCTCGGCCGTTGGATTCGAGGAAGCAATGGAATTCGAATTTTGCACCCGTCTTGTCTCGTCGGGCGCGGTTGGGCCCAAAGGATTGCTTGGCCCTGTTTTCCTTTCTTGTCCAAAATCAGGCCAATCTCGTCTTGCTAGAGATGGAATTGGAAGCATGTCGGGGATGGGATACGCCCAGAAAAGGATGGGGGAAGGAGAGACCGGTGTAGCTACCTCCCAACGTCGCCTTAAAGGTCTCGCATCCGATCGCATCCGATATGTGTCCATTCAAGGCATAGTTACTCAATTCAACCATAGGGTGTACAGATCTATCGCTATAGCCCCTCCAGCTTGCTAGAAGTAAGGAAATCTCTTCACATGAAGCAGCATATGCTTAGAGCATAATCTAGCTAAAGGTCAACTCTAAAGCAAATTTGAGTAACAAACTTATCTGACACGGAACACGTGAAAATCACCTTAAACTTGCAACCATGCCCATATATTTGAAACTAGTGTATTGCACATCAAAACTTGGTTTTCACGGGATCATCTTTGAGATTGACTTTAAGTCATTACTTGTCTTTTTAGTCCATAGTTTATAGTTGATGATGTTGGTCATGTTCTGCTTAAAGATGTCCGCTCTTGCTTTTGACTTCAAAGCGCAACATAACTTTTAAGAAGAAAATCGTCTAGCCGACTAGCTTACTGATCTCAAAATCAACAAGCATTCGGACATTTGGTTATTTTCGCTGCTTCATCGAGAGTTGTTACATTTTTATTAGGTAATGAAACAGGGCTAGTAGTGGCATGCTTTGGACATACCTTGAACCTAGCCTGAAACTCAACTTTAATTTTCCGTATTCAGCTTTGACCTTTTTCATACCCAACAACAACAAAAAAAATCATATATATATTGCATTTCTACCGCTAGGAGATCCACAGTCGTAAAATATAAGACCGTAACAGTTAAATATTAAATAGTTATAAAAATAATCTAAAGTTAAATAATCATAAAATGAGATGTTAGATTTGGAACATTGGCTAGTTCAAAAAATATCATTATATATATGATCAATGTGTGTTTGAGGGTTTACAAAATTAATTATAAACTTAGGTTTTTTAAAGGGACAAGGGTGATTTAAATGGCTCATATATGGCTTGGATGTTGATTTATCCATGAGGTAAATCGCAAACCCATGCCAAATCTCAAAAGTCTTGTAAATGGAAATTGCAACCCATCCCACAAAAAGAAATTCAAAACAAGTTTCTGATCTATTAGGGTCTAGACAAGTGATGAACCTAATTAAACCCAACTCACTTTCATCTCTCCCCTTTATCTAATAAGTTTTACATAAGATTAAGATATTCAAGGGTTTACATTAGCAAGTTATTGCGGGTGGGTAGGTTTCACACTCCTTTTGGCAATCCAAACCAGAAAAGGAAAAAAAAAGTATACAGGTTTCAAATTGCTGATTTAAAACTTGCAAGCATTGTGATTTTTCAGAATGCTTACTCTTTGTATAGATGAGCAATTGTCGTGTTAATTTCTGTTTGAATAATCATTTATAGAAAAAGAAGAACAATTGTCATATAAACTTTGCAGCAAATGAACATTTCAATGTGAAAGTTGTACTTCCTATAATGTCTCCTCATGTCTATATGTGAATGTAGAAGAGATTTGATAGTATCTAGGGAAAATTACACAATCAATTCTAAACATTTTTAATTTTATCAATTCTAAACATTTTTAAGAGAAAACCTTTATGCGAAATTTCAACGTAACCTTTTTAGTCAATTTTTGCCGAAAATCGTTGATGTGGTGATCCGGCCATCACTGACCATTTTATGTGACATATCATCACGTCAGTGATTTCAAGCAAAAATTGGTTGAAAAGTGTACATTGAAATTTTACATAAATATTTAAGACTTAATTGGCAAATTAAAAAATTTAGGAGAATTGATATCAGTATAGTAGGTTTAAACTTGACATTTTCCCATAATATCTTGCCACAAATAAGAATAAAAAATTCATAATTCTAACTGAACATGTGTCGCAATTTATAAGAAGTCAGGACATCACGTATCCCGTCTCATTCAGCCCCATAATCTTCTTAATTCGATTAACGTTCATTGCCAATCTTTTTTTTAATTTCACATTCTGCTCCTCAGGTTGGTATCTATAATTCCTTCGTGCCCAACTTGTTTCTAATATTTTCAAAAGTATCATTTCCCGATGCCTTCGTGAAGATATCAGCTAATTATAATCTCCTAGGCACGGAACGTGGCTTCACAAGCAAGATGGCTTGAACCTCTTCGTGAACTTTGACATTTAGAAAGAAACCAGCCCGACTCACTATAATAGCAAGGTATCTATAATTCACCTCAAATTTGCAGGAGACAAAATTACTTTTACAGCCTGTGTACAGCGCATGTCTACAACTGAGATATGTGTAATAATAAATGGAAAAAATTATGATTGAATTAGCCACGATAAAATAAGTTTTAGTCTTCTAGGACGATTTTTGGGCCTAATCCCACCTAGTCCAGCCTGACTCACTTCCTTTCTCTGACTTATTTGTCTAGCGACGTTTCCATAAAATCAAGATATTGAAGTGTTTACATTGCCCCAGCTCAACGTTCATCTTCTTTTCCTCCATATGTTAAAGGGAACCCTTCGTGATTAAGAAAAATCCAGCTTTCTCGAATTTCTAGCTGCAGTTTTTACATCTTGATTGAGCCACATATCAAGCCCTTCATCAACTGAAATTTCCCTCCCTCATTGAATACTCCTTATTCACTAGTTTTTTACCATATACATGTGATGATTTGCGCTTGAACCCTCTAATACAACCCAAATGATGATGGGAGATCTTCCATGCGCATAAACCCTCTAATACAACCCAACATGACCGGAGGTCAACTCTAAAGCTAATGGGTTTTTTATTTGATGGGCCAAATTAAGCATGTTCGTCCATATTGGGCCAAAACCCGGCTCGTATGTGAAGGACCCATAAGAGGAAATGGCAATTATTTTCTAAATGAAAATAACTACAATATATAAAATAAAAAGTGAATGGGATAATATTACCTGTAGCGTTTCAAAGAGAAAATACGCTTTTTCATTTTTCTTCCCCTTGAAACAATATACTCCCTCTTGAAAAACGGAACTACAGGGCTTCAAACAATTCCTCTAAGACTGCAACGGTACTTAATCTGTGGCAATCAAGGTATGTCCGTCTCCGTGATAGCAAAGTTCATTTTTTAGAAATCTGTTTCTCTACATTGGTATTAGAGCAATGCTATTTATGTTTCCCAATCATCGTTGATATTTATAAATTGTTTTTGGCTGAGATTTTGAGAAACGTCGCCGTCATACATTTGGAGACGGAAATTCTAACATGCCTATAATGTTCGCCCCCATTTTTTGATTTTTCGTGAATAAAAAATTATTTTTGATAGTACAAGGTCGTAGTTCTTGTCGAGACGAGAAAATCAACAAGTGGATTGCCACCGGGGACCACTGGACGTGCTGCCACACGAGGCAGGAAGGTCCAAGGTCATCGACGCTTGCGTGGCACGCGTGCAAGCTGTAAACCGTAGGGGCATGCGCTGCACACACACGGTAACTACACCTGTGTGCACGATGCATGCGCGGCAACCGTTGGCGCGTGTGTGGCACGCACCTGTGCGATTTTACGAATTTGCCTCTATTTTCTTTAAAATATTACGTTTTTGCCATTAGCAATTATTTTTACGATTATGCCCTTATTGTTCAATGTTATTACTTTTTTGCCCTTAGCTGACCCATTGACCCGACCCAGTCATTTGTTGACCGTTGACTAGAGTTGACCACCGTTGACCATAATTGACCGGTCGTTGACCATAGTTGACCGTCATTGACCTTCATTGACCGGCACCCAAAAAAAAAAAGAAGGAAAAATATGTTTTTCCGATTTTGTTCGTTGTTGATTATATGTAATCCATTTTGTTCTGCATTTGTTGTAGGAACAACAATGTATTTTGTATGCATGCCTATATTTCCAAGAATGGACGAACAAAAAGCGAAACTTGAAGGGTTAAAAACAGAATTAGCTAATTATGGTGGAATGACTGTGATGTAGTATCACACATAGTCAATCAAATGATACAAGAAATCATTTGGAATGGTTATCTTATGCCGGATTTTCAGAAAGTGCCGGCCCTAATGAACACTCTTCCACTAGAATGGCAAGTAGTGTTAGATTGCCTATAAGAGGTCAACGTGGTCCCGGATTATCAAAGGTTTGCAATAGCTTTAGTAAGAAAGTACTATAGAATTGAGGCAACCAAAACTTCAACTCTTGAGTTAAGTGTCATATGGCGCAGAATGAATGCGCCTTGGAGGAGTCATAAGGGCTCTTCGAAGGTCTGCTTGTGGTTGACCAATGTGCCTTCAGAATTCTCAAGGGATTTTACTAGAAGATTAAAAGAGACTTTCCCAATTTATGAGATAAATGAGTATATTTGAGTTTAATTATTTATTTTTCTTAGATTAATTTGAGATGTTTTAGGTGTAAATATTTCTTTCTATGTTGATATATTTCCTCTAAATATATAACTTAGTGTAAATGACATGTTTGCTTATTGAAAGTTCAATGTTATCTATCATTGTAAATTAGTATGTTAATTTATATTTCTTCGTGGGAAGTTCAAGAAAGTTTTAGTGACTTTGGTGATCTTATTTTTGCATAAACGATTATATCAATGATAATTTCAAGTTATGATTTTTGGATGATGATTGGAAACATAGTAATATTTTGATTTGAAACCTTATTTGAAATTATTCATGTTTGGTGACTTTGGTGATCTTATTGTTACATGTTTCCCGAGCACGTTTTTGCTTTCATTTTGTTTGAGTATCGGTTCGTTTTTTAGGAATCTGTTTCCCTACAAAAGCAAATTTGAGTAACAAACTTATCCGACATGGAACATGTGAAAATAACTTTAAACTTGCAACCACGCCCATATATTTGAAACTAGTGTATTGCACATCAAAACATGGTTTTCACAAGATCATCTTTTAGATTGACTTTAAAGTCATCACTAATCTTATTAGTCCAAAATTTTATGATTGATAAAGTTGGTCGTGCTTTGCTTAAGATGTTTGCTCTTGCTTTTGACTTCAAAGCACAAAATAAATCAAGGAGCATTTCTTCCTATTCTATATCTTACTTCTATAGTATTTTTAAAATCTCATAAGAGAATCAAGGTCCATAGAATAGAAGGTTGAAAAGCGGCCAAGTAATGGGAAACATTTCTACTTTTACATAAATGCTCTAACCTAAGTAGCATGGGGCACGTGGAATCCCATGTGACAGTAAGGGTTGAATAAGGGCAATCACTCATTCTTAAAACGAAAGAGTGGAGCGGCAAAAGTTGTCTCACTAACTAGCTTGCTAATATTGAAATCAATAAGCATTTGGACACTGGGTTCTTTTTGCTACCTCATCGAAAGTTGTTACATTTTCATTAGGTAATGAAATAGGGATGGTAGTGGAATCCTTTGGGCATACCTTCAACCTAGCCCGAAACTCAACATTAATTTTCTTTATTTACCTTTTTTTCATACCCAAAAAAAAAAAAAATCATGTATTGTGCATTTCTACAACTAGGAGATCCATAGTCGTAAAATATAAGCCCATAACAGTTAAACATTAAATAGTTTTAGAAAGAATCTAAAGTTAAATAATCATAAAATGGGAAGTTAGATTTGAAACATTAGCCAGTTCAAAAAATGTCATTAAATGATCAATGTGTTTGAGGGTTTACAAAATTACTTGTAAACTTAGGATTTTAAAAGGAGCAAGGGTGATTTAAACGCCTCATATGGGGCTTGGATGTTGTTTTATCCGTTTGGTAGATCCCAAACTCGTCCCGACCTTCGGAAGTCTTGTAAATGGAAATTGCAACCAATCCCGCAAAGAGAAATTCAAAACACGTTTCAGACCTATTAGGGTCAGGACGAGTCGTGAACCTAATTAAACCTGACTCACTTCCATCTCTAGTCCCTTGTACAATAACTTTTACATAAGATTAAGATATTCAAGGGTTTACATTGCACCAACAGGAAGAAAAAAAGAAAAGAAAAGGGAAACCATTAGCAAGTTGTTGCTGTTGGATAGGTTTCACTCCTTTTGGCAGTCCAGAACAAAAGGAGTAAGTACGTAGGTTTCAAATTGCTAATTTAGAACTTGCAACCACTGTATTCTTAGAATGCGTACTCTTTGTATATATGAGCAAGTGCCATGTTAATTTCTGTTTAAATAATCATTTACAGAAAAGAAGAACAACTGTCATATGAATTTTGCAACAAATGAAAGAAAGCTACACTTCCTATAGTGTCTCCTCACACGTGTGCATCTATATATCAGTTATAAAGCTAGAAAACGGAGTCAATTTAATCACAGACTTTAGTGTGAAACTTAACGTAGTCCTTTTAGTTAATTTTTACCAAAAATCACCGACGTGGCGATTCAGTTATAACCAGTTATCCTAAGTGACGCACTATTACGTCACCGGTTTTTAGCGAAAATTAATCGAAAAATGATAACTCTATAAAAATAGAGTTAATTTACCTATTTTAGAGAATAAATAATGCAATATTTGTGAGAAAAATATTTGGATTTCGTTTTATTTACTCAAAATCTCCTTGTTCATGCAGCACAATGAGACTGGAGAAAATAAGGAAAACATGGCAAAAAGAAGGAAATGAAGAATTCTGGAAGATTAAATTGAATTTCGCATTTAATATTTAATTAGCTTATTAATCATCAATCTCCGTGGGACGATATCTTTCTCATAAGAAAGATTACATCGAATTTCGCACAAAATTTTTGAACTTAATTGACAAAATTAGAATATTTAGAAAAATTGACATCGATATAATAAGTTTAAGACTAGACAATTTTCTCACAGTATCTGACCATAATTAAGAATAAACCAATCAAAAATCTAATTAAGCATGTGTCACATTTTATAAGTAGAAGTCAAGACATCACGCATCCCATCTTATACAACCTCACAATCTTCTTAATTAGACTTATGCTGATTGCCAATCATTTTTTTAATTTCACATTCTCCTCCTCAAGTTGGTTTCTATAATTCATATGCCCTAACTCGTTAGCAAGATTTTCAGAAGTGTCACTTCCCAATGCCTTCGAGAGACATAAGCTAATCATAATCTTGTAGGCACGTAACTTGGCTTCACAAACAAGAAGGCTCGAACCTCTTCGTGAACTTTAAGATTTAGAAAGAACCAACCCGACTCACTATAATAGCAAGGTACCTGTAACTCACCTCAAGATAAACTCGTGTATGGTGCATGTCTACAACTAAGATATATGTAGTTAGAAAAAAAAATTAAGGCTCAATTGATCATGATATAATAAGTTTGTCTTTTTTAGACAATTTTTTCACCTAATCCCACCTCGCCCAGCCTAGCTCACTTCCTCCTCTGACTTATGGTCTAGTGACGTTTATATAAAATTAAGATATTCAAGTGTTTACATCGCCCCAGCAAAAAAAGACAAATCGTCTTCCTCCTTTTCTTCCATATGTTTTCATTGGAGGATGCCGGAGGCCTCTTATACTAGGTACGCCCGTGGTAGAGCCCCCTCCAAACTGGCCCCCAAACCCTGTAAAGGGGTTTTGGACGGGGTAACCAATGGGGCCGGAATCTTTCTCCAGGCCTGGTTCCCAGCCTGTACCCAGACTTTCCTGGTGGTCAGAGCCTTTTAAGAACCTGCTCGGGTCCAAAAGGGAACCCTTCATGATTAAGAAAAATCCAACTTTCTCGAATTTCCAGCTGTAGTATTCACATCTCGATTAAGCCATATATCAAGCCCTACATCAACTGAAATTTCCCTCCCTCATTGAATACTCCCTTTTCGCTATTTTTTATCAGATACGTGTGATGAATTGCGCTTAGACCCTCTAGTACAACCCAAATGATGATGAGAGGAGCTCTTCCATTTTGTTTTGCTTGTTAATTGGAGATCTTTCATGCGCATAAAGCCTTCCTCTCATATCTTCTCCCTCATGTTGAGCATTCTATCTAATCGTCAAGACTACTCGTGTAATTATTTTATTGTCATGTGCGTAATTATTTTTTCTCCTAAATTGACAGTATTAAAAAGTTTAAATGAAGTTAATTGCCGCACTTACCTTTTTTGGGGCAATTTTCCCACCTAGTCACTTTTAACAAAATTAAAACAAAAAAGAAAAGCTACTCACTTTCTTCTCTAACTCATTTCTTTAGGGTATAATGACACAAAATCCAAACTTTGATTCAAAGTACAATGTGATCCTTGAATTTTTAATTTGTTTAACGTAGCTTTTGAACTTTTGGTAAATATTCAAACTAGTCCATGAACTATATAAAAATATTCAACATTATCTTTCTATTGATTTAAGTTCAATGATAACATTGAACATTTTCATATAGTTTAAAGACAATTTTGAATATATATTCAAAGTTCAATGATTACATAAACAAACTAAAAGTTCAAGGACCATATTACAATTAGATTAAAGTTCATGGACCAGAATAAATAAATTAGAAGTTCAGAAATGACATTATACATTGAGCCAAAATTTGAAGATCATTTATATAATTTTTCCTTTTTTTCTAATATTTACATAAAATCAAGATATTCAAGAGATAATGTTAGGGACCTAATTAGACCCTTAAAAGGCTCAAATGAGAAGACACAGGCAAGAGTCATGGGAGAACCATCCTAAGGTGAGAGACTCTGCAATGTCACCTCCCATATTCCTTCTCTTTTAGGAAGAAAAACATAGAGGGGAGAGGTTAGGTGTGCGCCGTGCGGGCATCGCCACGTTAAAATAAAAAAACACAGTCATGTCAATCTACCCAGGTTACCAAGAGTCTACTTGTTGACTAACCAAATAGTAACTGATTCTATTATTTTGTTTCCTATAACCAAAAAAGAACAAAAATCTATTTGGTAATTTTTTTTAATTTCTGATGGCAATTTTATTTTTTAAGAATAGACTTGAAATATAATCAATAAGTAGAAAAATTATTTTTTTCCTCATGAACAATTCCATAATCAAGCCAAATTTTCTTCTCTCTCTCTCTCTCTCCCTTTTTCTCTCTTATTTTCTTCTTTTTCTTTTCTTTTTTCTTTTTCTTTCTTAATGCTAGTTGCTAACCATAGCAATGGCCGACAAGGAGGCTCCGGTGAGGTCATTGAGCCTTGCCCACCGATCACCGACCACGGCGGTGGTCGACGATTGGCTAGGGAAGAAGAAGAAGGACGAAAAAAAGAAAAAGAAAAAGAAAGAAAGAAAAAAAAAAAAAAAATAAAAAAGAGAAAAATATCATAAAAGTATTCAAAAATTAAAAGAAATTCTAATTCACAAAAAAAAAAAAAAAATTGAAATGTTACTAAATATATTTCTATCCCAAGAATAGAAATTTTAGATAGAGTCTATTTGTTAATGTTCATATTTCTTTATTTTTCTGTTCTTTTATTCCCAGAATAAAAAAAGGACAAAAATCCGTTTTGTAGTGTCAACTAAATTTTCTACTCTCCGGAATAGAAAAGTAGCCGGAAAATAGATTTGGAATCAAATAAGAAAAAAAAAAAGCAACTTCTTATTCTTATGAACAATTTCTAGAAATTAAGTCATTTTCTTTCTTTTCTTCTTATTTCTCGCCGTCCCTCACCCCCTGCCGTCTGCCACTACCGGTAGTTGGCCACCACTAGCCACCACTACCGTCGACTGTGGGCTAAAGGAGGAACAAGAAGAAGAAAAGAGGACAAAAAGAAAAATTTAAAGAAATTATTAAGAAATTCTATGTTACAAAAAAATTTATGGATCGTATCATACATATTCCTATCTTTTTTCTATTCCAAAAATAAAAATTTCATGTAGTAATCAAATGCATTCTTTTGCTCAAAAATTATTTTAGAAAATAGAAATAGAAAAAAAATATTTCTAAAAAGAAATTGTTTATCATAACAGAAATGTTATCAAACGCACCCTTTACTAAACACCTTCAAATGCTTAAAAACTTGTACAATGAATAAAATAAAAAATAATCATTTTAAAGTAGAAATTGTTCTTAGGAACAAAATGGTACCAAACACGCTATAAGCAGATGGGGCGACATGCACTTTCAGAGGCAGCTCCCTGCAGCTTTGTGAGGTTATATTATAACCAAACACCAATGATCCAAAAGGTAATGTTGCCCTAATAAAAAGACAAAAAAATCGTACTTATTCTTCTCTTCATCCATTGGTTAAAGGGAATTCTTCATAATTAAGAAAAATCCAACTTTCTCAAACTATCCAGCCATAGTATTCAAATCTTTATTGAGCCATATCTCAAGCCCTACATCAATTGTCCCTCTCGAGAAGAAAAAGATAGAGGAGAAATTTGGGTGGAGGATTAAGGCGTGTAGATATCGGTACGTTAAAATAAACAACGTGTTCCTATTAGCCCACCAAAGTTACTAGGCAAGCAGAGCGACTCTGACTCAAGAGGCAGTTCCTTCCAGCCTGGTGAGGTTACACTATAGCCAGATACCAATGATTCAAGAGATAATATTGCCCTTGCAAAAAGACAAAAAAATCGTACTTCTTCTTTTCCTCCATAGTTTAAAGGAACCCTTCATGATTAAGAGAAATCCAACTTTCTTGAAATTTCCAACTCTATTATTCAAATCTTGATTGACCCATATGTAATTTTCCCCTTCGCAAGAAAAACACAGAGAGAGAATTGGGTTGGGAACTTAGGCATGCAAACATCGACATATTAAAATAATGAATACATTCTTGTCAACTTATTTTGGTTATCAAGTAGGTGAAGCAACCGTGGATTAAAAATGAGGTTATATCGTAACCAGACACCACTGGTCCAAGAGGTAATGTTACCCTAGCAAAAAGACAAAAAACCGTACTTCTTCTTTACCTCTATAGATTAAAGGGAACTTTCATGATTAAAAAAAATCCAACTTTCTTGAATTTCCAGCTGTAGTTTTCACATATTTATTGAGCCGCATCTGAGGCCCTACACCAACTGTAATTTCCCTCCCACATTGAATGCTCCTTATTCACTAAATTTTTATGAGATAAAAGTGATAAGCTGCGCTTTAAACTCTAATACAACCCAAATGATAACGAGAGGAGCCCTTCTTTTTTGCTTTTCTTATTATTAGGAGACCTTCCATGTGCACGAAACCCTTCCTCCCACATCTTCTCCCTCGTGTTAAGCACTCTAAACGACCGTCGGGACCACTCGACGAGTCCTTTCTTGTCCCGTGCACGATCATCACCACTCCTCCTAAAGTTTTATGTCATGAAACGAACGCTTCTCCCCCTTTTCTCAGCTCGTACTCGTATCTCTAACGTTGCGCATGTAGACTTGACCACCAACGGAGGGTACGTGTTTGGCCGACCTCGGAGCCGTGCGGACATTGGAAAGATGAGGAACATTGGCGATCTAGAAACTCGACCAACTCGTGGAAACAAAGAATATTGGGAGTGACCCACGAAACGGGTCGCATCAAATTCCGAAAGGCCAATTCCTAATTATTATTATTCTTTTTTTTGCCAATTCCTAATTGAAGGGGTTTAAGTCAAGTGGACCCTTTTCGGGGTGCTGCATAACTGCTTTAGCTGTGACTTGGACGTGGAGTCAGAGTCAAGCTGCCGCCCCCACGTCAAAGAAGAAAGGAAGAACAGCCGCCTCTTCATTCGCCACTAATTTATCACGAAACCTAATTTAAGGCGGTGCATATGAGTTGAAAGAAATTGTTGTAGCACTTTGGACGGCTCGGACTGATTACTCCGACAATTGCCCCGTTTATATAGGTGATGAAATTCGATAGAACGAAACATATAGAAAAATAAATTTGAAACCAATGAGAAATTATCTGATCGGTTCTAAACTATTATATGGATGTTATTTCAATTTTAAAATTTTCAATTTTAGCAATTGAGTCGTGAGCCTCTGCATGATATTCCGGTGCAGCTCTTCTATTCATCGGAAATAGCTAATATCGCCGTTTAGTCACTGTTTCATCAGTGATTTTTTATGAAAATTGGTCAAAATAGTTATATTGGAATTTCGAACAAAGATATAGGACTTGATTGACAAAATTAGAAAATTTAGGACTGAATTGACATTGTTACTGTAGATTTAGAATTGACCGAGTAATTTTCCTAGGTTTCTAACGAAGAAATAGACTCTGCAATTACGTTCTCCTAAGGCCACCGCCCGTGAGTCACGTCCACTTTCAAGCTTTTAAAGCTTGACACGTCCACCATGCGTTAAATAATTGGGATCAGTATACAAAAATTTTTTTTTTTTTTTTAAGGCCCACTAATCTAATTTTGAAAGACAAGATGAGGTGGTTCAAGATAAAGACACGCACAAAAGCTAGAAAAGGAGAGCAAATCATGGGCGTCACCAAAAGCATCCCCCACTCCTTCGCCAAGCATAATGCGATTATATTCCGTGCTTAAACCATCCTAGACAATTGATTCATTGGCATGGGGCGCTCCCGTGCTTCCGGCCCGGAAATCGATGGTTGTAGGTTTGGTTCCTACCTTTGAAAATTACGATTTAAATAGAGAGTTATGATGGCAAGTCACTGTGCTAATTCCTATTAGGATAGCAGGCTAATTATGACCGAGCTCCTAAATTATAAAAGAATAGATTGTAGAGCTATTTATGAAAAGAGCTACAAATAGTCCATCAACTTTGATTTAAGATGTGTAATGTTATTTTTGAACTTTTAATTTGTTTAATGTGACCTCTGAATATTAGTTTAATATGCAAATCCTTTTTAAAACTTTTAATTTTTGTGGTGTAGCCCTTTTAACCTAAACACTTTTAGTGTGTTCAAACTTATTAATGAACTATTAGTAAATGTTAAATATACTTCGCAAATCATTTTAGATATTAAGGGTGTGCAAAAGAACTGAGACCTGCCTGAACCTCCCGGAACAGGTGGTTCTTGAGGGAACTAGTCTGGTTTTCAATTCCAATTTATGGGAACCAGTGAGTTCCTGTCCGGTTCTCGGTTTCATAAGCGGATCTGTCCACCCGCCCACTCGGATCGGATCGATTATATTATAATAATATATTAATTTTTAATATTAAAAAAATTGAAATTACTAATTAACAAACCCAAATTAAATAATTATTCCAAATCAAATAATTAAAAAATTAATCAAAGTGGGTATTCTAATATCATGCTAGTCAAACCAAATGGAGAGGTCTTGATCTTGAAGCTCAAAAGTCCAAAGCGCACACCTTGACAAAATTCCGACCAATTAGTGGGTAAAAAGCAAGCACGCGAAGAAGCAGGAGGAGGAGGAGAAGAATAGGTCAGGTGAAGAACCAGCAATTTCGGTCAAAAACCAAAGTTATTTTGCATCAAGATTGGAGCTTTCGAGAAACCCAAGAACCCCCTCGGGCTAGGGTTCGTGGGGAAACCCTCGACAACAACAGGTCCGTCCGTCCGTCCCTTTCTCTATTCGGCCTTCCAAAAAATTGCCATCGCCCTCGATAGCAACAACTTGTGGCTTTTGACTTAGTTTTACCTTCTTTCACTTTCAATATTATGTTTTGATTTCTAGTTGTTGTAATTTTTGGTTTCTAGTATATTACTCGATATGAAGAGTACTCACGGCAGGTTTTAGAAAATGATATTATTATTGGTGAGACCGGTTCCCGAGTGGATCCATGCAACTAACGGGTGGATCCCGATTCTAATTTTTTGGAATCGATCATTAATTGGCGGTTCTCGATTTTAGGTTGGGAATCGCCCACTCGGACCATTCACACCTCTAGTTACTATGGCACTTAACATCTTTGACTATTAAATAGTTTTCTCGTTGAACCTTGAGAGGACCCAATGACATCAACTCAAACCAATTTGCACTCGTCGCGGCACTGTCTCCTCGCCATTAAATTCCACGATTGGAGCTCCTTCGCATTTCTACTTTCACATTGTGGACTTCCTTCACATCACGTCCAGTCCAAGTTTTTAGGTGTAGTTGTGAAATAATTCCTTCTTTTTAAAGAATTTTTAAGATAAAAAAAGAAAAAGAAGGTATTGCTGTTTCGTCGCTTTAAGGGAGCATGATAGATTGGATTAAAAATCAAATTCCGGGTTTGCGAAAGAAAAAATAAATGACATACAGTTTATATTTGGACTTTGGAATTCAGCTTGTACAAAGGGATTATCAAATGCGAGTTGATTCGATTTGAAATGGCCTTAAAAAAGACGGTTCAAAATAATAAATAAAAGGGTCTCTTTTTTTGAAGTTATATCATCTTTTGTTCTCCATCATTTAGATTCGAAGTGACTTCTTTTTATAAAAAAAATTGAAGTTGCATTAGCTTTCATTTTTGTTGTGAGTTTTCAAAGTTGCAACTATGTGGCATTATTATTATGTTCACTTCAGAAAAAAAAAAGAAAGAAAGAAAGAAAGAAAGAAAGAAAGAAGAGTATACTCACATTTAAAGAGGAAATTGAAAATGTCCTAAATATGTAAAGCACAGTTTCAGTAAATCAAATCATATAAGGAAATTTATTATAGCTATTATAGGAAGAGTGATTTGAATTCAAATTTGGTAAGTCGAAGATCTATAGGATCACGTGAAAAGACTATGTTGAGAATCTCAACTAGCAATTTCTCCACAAAATATATTGAGCTTTTCATGAAATTCTAGTGTTATTCCCCTCCAAATAATTTTTATAACATAGAGAAATGAAGTAATTTCCTTTTATTAAGTTGGTACGAACCCGTCAGTTAACAAAAATCGACAAGAATGACGGAACGAAATAGTTCGATCCAATCAGAAACCAAATCGAGCATCGTACCAAAATGCCGACTCGACTCGATTACAAACTATGACCCATTATTTGCTTTCGCAGGGTGCATGAATCATATCGAAATAGCGACCGCCTACCCTGCATATCCCTAATTGCTCCATTTATAAATTACTTTCTTTTATTACAGCGAGCCCTTAATCAGGAGATTGAAAAAAAAAAAAAAAGATGATAAAAAAAAATTAAAGCATCATTAATATCATAGTATACCAAGGACGGACTTCGGACAAGATTCAAAGTAAGCAAAGGCAAAACACCTTTGAAAACGTCGTCATCTTCCCCAAGTCCGCACCTACCTCTTACCTCTTTCTCTCTCCTCTTTCTCTCTCTCTCTCTATCTCTACAAGAACACCGCTCGCTCGCTCGGGCTCGACCCAGTTCCTCCGTTTGGGGCGCGTATGTGATCGGTTCCCGGCCGTAGCGACCTTTCTCTCCGGCGAGGATCTCGGGCGAAACCATGGGGGCGGCGGCGGCGGCGACGGGGGCGGCGGCGGGGGCGGCGGGGGCGGCGGGGGCCTGGCGGAGCCGCAGTACGTGAAGGCGAAGACGTCGGTGTGGTGGGACATCGAGAACTGCCAGGTGCCCAGGGGGTGCGACCCCACGCGATCGCCCAGAACATCAGCTCCGCCCTGGCCAAGCTCAACTACAGTGGGCCCGTCTCCATCTCCTCGTACGGCGACACCACCGGCATCCCCGCCGCGGTCCAGCAGGCGCTCTCCAGCACCGGCATCGCCCTCAACCACGTCCCCGCCGGTAAGGACGCCCTCCTCCTTTGTCTCCGCTCGTGGGTGCTGATCGATGGGTCGCTTCGTCTTGTTCCTTCTTCGCGGTCGTTCGATGAAAAAATCGATTTTTTTGCTTCCGTGTGTGTGTTCTGATCGGCCGTTGGTTTGGTCTCTCCGGTTAATTTTAGTTGCTTTAGCTGAATTAAGTGTGAACTTGATCTGTGCTAGGGATGCCTGCGGTTGTCTCTGGGTCTAATTTGCTTGAGCTTTAAAAGGGATCTGTACTAAGTGGTCATTGGACCTCTGCAGTTGTTGGGTTTCTAGTTTAAGAGGCGTGTTTAGATCTGCTCGGTAGGTATGGCATCTTTGGACCTGAATTTAGCTCAAATTTGTTTCTCTGCAAGTGGGTATGCTCGACCGAGGAGCTACTGCTGTCTTCCGTCGCTTTCGGGATGGAAGCACAAGCTAAGTGGGTTTAACATTTCGCAGGTGTTAAAGATGCGAGCGATAAGAAGATACTGGTGGACATGCTGTTCTGGGCGGTGGACAATCCTGCGCCGGCTAATTATCTTTTGATCTCTGGCGATCGGGACTTTTCTAATGCTCTTCATCAGCTGCGCATGAGAAGGTACAACATTCTCTTAGCGCAGCCTCAGAAGGCATCGGCGCCCTTACAGGCTGCTGCAAAGACCGTGTGGTTGTGGACCAGTCTTGTGGCTGGTGGGCCTCCTTTGACGAGCATCGAGTCACAACAGTTTGGTAACTATGTTTTCGTTTCTTCTAGTTCGGATACATTACCAGTCCCAGTTTCTAATTCTTTTCCGATGAAGCAACCTGTGGATGTCCATTACGAAAGTTCTCATATAGGGAACCAGAAGTTTGCCAATATGGGAAAGGGTAATGACCCCAAACGTAATAAAGGAAAAGTGAACCAGAAAAATTCGTTTCATTCTGGTTCAAAGAATTCGAGGTCTGTAGACGATCAAAACAATTCGAGCTATTACCCTACCTACCGGGGTCCCATTGGTGGATCTGCTATCCCTGGCAATCACGATCCTTCTTGGAGCCATAGCAACGGGCAAGGCAATTATGGGATTCATTATCCTCCTCCTCCTCCTCCAAGGCCAGACTTTCCCGTGCAACCTGCACCCCCACAAGCAAATTTCTATCCGCCCTACAGTGCTCCTTTTGGTAGCAATCCTATGGTGCCTCCTAGGCCAGATAGGCCTAGCAGTTCACAGGGTCCTCCAGACATCAGTAAGTTAAATATTTCGGTTCACCCAAGCAACGTTCAGAATCCTCCTGCTTTTCATCAGCAGAACGGAGAGCTAAAGCAGATCCCTAACCATGTCAAGAGCAAACCATCAACCTATCATGACACCATGAACAATAGGTTTCCTCGACGCCCCGAATATCCATCCTCAACTTCCTCTGCCCCGTCTACTCCTGATTTTCCAAGTAATGGTAGTACTTGGGGAACTCCTGGATATCCAAAACCTTCCGAGTACGTACAAGGTCTTATAGGAGTTATCCTACTCGCCTTGGACACCCTAAAGAACGAAAAGATTTTGCCAACTGAAGCCAATATAATTGATTGCATTCGATATGGAGATCCGAAGCATCGCAACACTGACGTGAAACAGGGCCTAGAGAGTGCCATAGAGCATCGAATGATAGTGAAGCAAAATTTAGGCACCATCCAATTGTATGTTGGTGAGAATGAAAAACTATGGAATTGTGTGAACCCTCTGGGCGGGAATGCAAAGGATTATCCTAAAGCAACATGGAATGAGATTGAGAATTTCTTGACATCGTCTGTAGGACGGGCTGCAATTCTGGCTTCTCAGTGCAGGTTGGTCCTCTTATAAAGAATTCATTCATGGTATTTCAACAGTTTTCACATTGAGAAAGATTCACTCACATGTTGTCTCGTTTGCCATCTAGGTATGAAGCGGGTACTACTATGAAGCACATGTGCTTGAAACAACTTGCTTTAGGTGATGTTCTACGAATTCTAAACATAATAGTTACAGTGAAAAGATGGATAGTGCACCACCAATCAGGATGGCAGCCTCTTAAGATTACTCTCGCGGAGTCCAACACCAACTCTGTATCCAGTGATGATGGATGGGGGAGTGGTTGGGAATAGGCAAGGAGTGTTGATAGACCTGGGGGGGCTTGAGGAGGTGAGCCCCTATTATCCCATCTCCACCTAGGATTCTTGACTTTTGATATTTGCCCATCAGATTTTTTTTTTTTTTTTTGCCTACTTTGGAAATTATAACTCACCTTTCCTAGTCCTAGATCCTGTATCTGCCATAACCTAGGACGTCGTCTTGCATGGTAGTGTACCATACACCAAATGTGAAGGTGGGTTGTATTTGGTGAAGATATGGTAAGTTACAATCATTTGGATGACTGGCATCTGAGAAGACCAAGGGCCGTATCCTGGTCTAATGTACTGAAGGAGTAGGTAAACCCTTCGAACATGAAGCTTTGAGGTTCATTAGTTGTTGGATATAGAGTGCTCTGCCACGTGCTCAACATATTTGCCTAAGGTGTTTCGACTGAAGGCATATGATGATGATATCTTTACAACTTATGCTGGGACCTTTTAGGATCGAGACGTGTGGAATCATTCTATGGATTTAACTATTCATGCAACCATATTACAGTGGAATTGACTGTTGGTCTTTTCTTATGGAGCAAGTTGGAGGTTTTTGCAAAAAGGCTCCTTGCTTGATTGATCTGATGCTTAGACGGTTGAAAGAAGTCGAGCAAGAGATGCTACTAGTTTGTTGGAAAATGGGTCTTCTTTGAGATGCTGCTGGGACTTTAGTCTGTGGCTATGGACTTGTGGATCCTCCAAAACATATGCAGCAATGAAACTCTACGTGATCAGTTTTTCCAAAGCTTTACGTAAGGGATACAAACCGACGCCAATTTATGTCCCGTTATCATGTCGCTTCATTCACATAAAATCTCACATGATGTCGACAAAAGGAAGAGGAGAGAAGTTTTAAGCACAGAGAAGTGTGCCATAAATTAGCTCTCTGAAGTTCGAGCGAAGCCATTAAGCTTTTATGTAAAGTGCAATGTAATTCCTGTATTAATAAGGTAACAATACTTGGTGAAGCTTGTAAGTTCTTGGACTTTACTTTGCTGTTTGTGTTTGTCCCATTTCCGGATGTTGCTTACAGTTCCTGTCGAGCAGATCTAAACTGAAAGGGGTGATGTAATTGTGGGATATGTTGATAAGCCTATTATCTGTTACCAATCATCCTGTTAGATATTCTGTCGTCAATTTCTCTTCCTATTATTGACTATGTCTTTAAGTTTTGGCACGAGGAATGCCTGTGCAATTCATAGTAAGGGTGAGTTGGAATGTTTGCATGAGTTTGGTGGTTTTGGCAATTGTTAGAAGGGACAGATACCCTTGGCCGGGTTGATCTTCTCTAGGAACATTTTCCTCAAAGCAGAGGTTTCTGCATGAGAGTGATGTTTTTTGCCTGCTACTGCTGTATATGGAATTTGGCGCTGAAGTTTGGAAAAGGAAGGTGCAAAGAAATGCAAACGTTTCTCCGGAATGTTGCCTATTTCTGGCTTTGATCCATAATTCCACAATAATTCGACATGTGTATTGAGTGACATTGGATGAATTATAAGAAATTCATCCGAATTATTTTGCTTTCCCTCGGAACTCCTTTTTAGAGAACATGGCGGAGCAGAAGGATATAATGATCACATCATGCGGGAATAGCAATGGGAGAAGATCTATTATGCAGCGATTACATCGGGAGAGATTTTTACACCTCAAATGCACAATTGGTTGGAATGACTTACATCACAACACCGTGTAATCAACACACGAAATACAACGATTGGGGATTTCTAATTTGTGTTAATTTAATATGCTAGACGAGCGACTCATTAAGAAAATATGTTCATTTCTTCGACAAGCTAATAGCTTAGCATAATCGTTCTATCTATATTTAATACTTTGCTTCATGTAAATATTAGTATCATGTAAGCCCGTCATGTTTAATACTGCCGGTCTAATGTTTACTTGTCCTGAAGCCAGTAAGCCGTTTGGAAGGATTTTTTCTTTTTACCAGGGATGTATTTCCAGATTCGCCCTGCTCACATTTTAACTTTATTATATAAAAAATACTATACAACCTTTTGAAATATTCTAATATTGACAAGTACTTTCGTATATTGCCTTTTTTTTTTTTTACTAAGGTTTCTTTTATTTCGTGAAAAATATTTTCCTTAGCTTTTGGTGTTTGGATCGTTTAAGAAAATGAGTTAATGGAAAATGTTTTCAAGTGAACAAAGAACTTGTGCTTAAATTCCGGAAAATAATTTCCTTTTAAAAATTTGAAAATCAATTTTCAAAATGTGGTAAGGGACGGGCGTTTGAATAAAAAACTCCATGCTTTGGTATAGGAATCCTAACACTTGTTCTCGGATCCTCGACGCCCAAGCTTGAGTCCATCAAGACTGAGCTATAGACCTTGGTGCCTATGTTTAGGTCCTTCGCGTCGGTGCCTAGGTGCGGATCCCGGTGTTCGTGCCCGGGTCCCTGTGCTCATAATGAAGTCCATCTAGGTTGAGCTCGAGACCCTGGTATCAATGACTCGATCCATCGAGGTTGGGGTAAAGGCTTTGATTCTTATGCCTATTGCCTCGGCACTTGGCCTGGGTCCATAAAGGCTGAGTGGGGAACCCCACTACCTATGTCCAGATCCTTGAGGCTTAGGCTGGGGTTCATAAAGGCCATGCTTGCGTCCCTACACTAGGGCTTAGGCTGGGGTCCCTTAGGCCCAAGCTTGGGTCCATCGAGGTTGAGGCCCAAGACCCCAAATCACAAAAGTTGAGCCCGAATTGATCAAGATTAGGCTGGAGACCCCGTTGCCCTTGCTTGGATCACTGCGCTTGACTCGAGTTTGTTGAGGCCCCTCTCAAGTTGCTTGCGAAAATCCCAGAAATCCCATTACAAGATTGATGAATCTAGAATGTGATTGATCGATTTGGGGCTATGATGTTAACTTTCGGAATTAGGGCTTTTTGATCCTTTTGATTTGGGGCAAGAAGGGCTTTGCTCTAAGATGCACAAGAAGGCCCGTCTGCACTAAAATGCAACACAACGAAATGAAAACGGAAAAGAAAAATCGTCGTTTTGATGTCCGACATCCATGTTAACCATGTAGGCCCGCTGACTGGATATCCACTTATGCATTTTCGAGAGTAAATTAGCCGGATAGACTTAATTGATAAATTATCAAAAAGATTTAGAGTTGACTAAACTAAATTGAAAGTTTAGAACTGAATTGGTAAGAGCATAATAAATTTATAAATTTTTGACAATTTTCCTTGTAAACAATAACTAGGTGAGAATTAAGACATGTGTTCAAGCTAAAGCAGTGACAAATGACATAGTTTGAGTGAAAAGATGGAGATACTAATTAGATATTTTATACGTAAATAAATAAGGAAATTGATATTTGTTTGAAACGTCAGTAAATTAGAAAATTATTTTGAAACCACTAAACTTATTAACAAAAGGTATAAATCAATAGGGACACAAAAACTCAATAAAATTTTCATGTTTGAAAATTATTGAATACATATTTAGGAGCACATTTGATCCCCGTTGACATTTATTATACTAGTTATATTCCTTCAATAACTTTCAATTGATGAAATTTTTGAATGTCACACTCAAGTACTTGGGCAAGGTCACTAGCATCTCGGGCTTAGTCTCAATGGACCAGGGCTCAAGTGTTAAGGACTTGAGCTTGAGTACTAGGGACTCCAGTCATTGAGGTCCTTGACCCTCATAGTTGCATCCCACATTCGGCCTCTGTGGACCTAGGCCAAGTGTTGGGGATTCGGGCACGGGCTCTCGCGCCTTGCGCCCTTCCTCTATGGACTCAAGCTGGGGTACTAGGAAACTGTGCACATGCATTGAGTTCTCCATCTCGATATCTGTGAACTCAAGACTAGTGCCTGTGCTCTTGCTCGGATCAAGGTCCCCATGCCTGAGTGGATGACCATTGAGATTGAACTCAAGATCTCGGTGCCCGTGCGAGGTACTTAGAGAAATCAAATAAGACTTTTCTTCTCAAACGATGGAAAATATTTTCAAATTCTTTTCAAATTTCAATCGAACACCGAAAAATATTATTATCCTTTTGGAGAGTGATTTCCTCAAAAACATTTTCCTCAAATAAAATATTTTTCACGACACAAACAGTGATTATAAGTACCTTCACTTTATTTTAGAATTGAAAAAAAAAAAAATTATAAGTAGAAGTGGTCATAAGAAAATTCTGCCGCAAAACTGAAGGGGGGCGGTAACCTATGAAAAAGACAGAGCAACCGCGCGCGATAGATTGCTTTTCCTCGGTCCCGTGCGCGGCGGTCGGCGTCGAAATCGCCCCGGAAGGCGACCGCAACGCATAAAGCCTTCCTCTCATATCTTCTCCCTCATGTTGAGCATTCTATCTAATCGTCAAGACTACTCGCGTAATTGTTTTTGTTTTTCTCCTAAATTGACAAAATTAAAAAGTTTAAATGAAGTTAATTGTCGTACTTACCTTTTTTGGGGCAATTTTCCCACCTATTCACTTTTAACAAAATTAAAACAAAAAAGAAAAGCTACTCACTTTCTTCTCTAACTCATTTCTTTAGGGTATAATGACACAAAATCCAAACTTTGATTTAAAGTACAATGTGATCCTTGAATTTTTAATTTGTTCAACATAGCTTTTGAACTTTTGGTAAATATTCAAACTAGTCCATGACCTATATAAAAATATTCCACATTATCTTTCTATTAATTTAAGTTCAATGATAACATTGAATATTTTCATATAGTTTAAAGACAAGTTTGAATATATATTCAAAGTTCAAGGATTACATAAACAAACTAAAAGTTCAAGAACCATATTACATATTAGATTAAAGTTCATGGACCACAATAAATAAATTAGAAGTTCAGAAATGACATTATACATTGAGCCAAAATTTGAAGATCATTTATATAATTTTTCCTTTTTTTCTAATATTTACATAAAATCAAGATATTCAAGAGATAATGTTAGGGACCTGATCAAACCCTTAAAAGGCTCAAATGAGAAGACACAGGCAAGAGTCATGGGAGAACCATCCTAAAAGTGAGAGACTTCTGTGATGTCACCTCCCGTATTCCTTCTCTTTTAGGAAGAAAAACAAAGAGGAGAGGTTAGGTGTGCGCCCGTACGATTCTATTCTTTTGTTCCATAGAACAAAAAAGAACAAAAATCTATTTGGTAATTTTTTTTTTATTTTCGAGAACAATTTTATTCTTAAGAATAGACTTGAAACAGAATCAATAAATAGAAAAATTATTATTTTTTTCTTAGGAACAATTCCATAATCAAGCCAAAATTTCTTCTTCTTCTCTCTCTCTCTCTCTCTCTCTCCCTTTTTCTCTCTTATTTTCTTCTTTTTCTTTTCTTTTCTCTTTTTCCTTCTTAATGCCAGTTGCTAACCACATTGATGGCCGACGGGGGAGGCTCCAGTGAGGTCATTGGGCCTCGCCCAACTGATCACCGACCACGGTAGTGGTCAACGATTGGCTAGGGAAGAAGAAGAAGGACGAAAAAAAGAAAAAGAAAAATAGAGAAAAAGAAAAGAAAAAAAAGAAAAATATCATAAAAGTATTCAAAAATTAAAAGAAATTCTAATTCACAAAAAAAAAATTGAAATGTTACTAAATACATTTCTATCTCGAGAACATAAATTTTAGGTAGAGTCTGTTTGTTAATGTTCATATTTCTTTGTTTTTTTGTTCTTTTATTCCCCGGAACAAAAAAAAAAAAGACAAAAATCCGTTTTGGTAGCGTCAACTAATTTTTCTACTCTTGAATAGAAAAGTAGCCGGAAAATAGATTTGGAATAAAAAATAAGAAATAAAAAAAGTAACTTCTTATTCTCATGAACAATTTCTAGAAATTAAGTCATTTTCTTTCTTTTCTTCTTATTTCTCGTCGTCCTCGCCCCCGCCATCCGCCACTACCAGTAGTTGGCCACCACTGGCCACCACTACTGTCGACCACCGGCTAAAGGAGGAACAAGAAGAAGAAAAGAGGAAACAAAAAGAAAAATCTAAAAAAATTATAAAAAAAATTGAAAGAAATTCTACGTTACAAAAAAATTTGTGAATCGTATCATACATATTCCTATCTTTTTCTATTCCAAAAATAAAAATTTCATGTAGTAACCAAACGCATTCTTTTACTCAAAAATTGTTTTAGGAAATAGAAATAGAAAAATTTATTTCTAAAAAGAAATTATTTCTCGGAACAAAAATGTTATTAAACGCACCTTTTACCAAACGCCTTCAAATGCTTAAAAATTTGTACAATGAATAAAATAAAAAATAATTATTTTTAAGCAGAAATTGTTTTTAGGAACAAAATAGTACCAAACGCACCATAAGCTGACTGGGCGACACGCACATTCGAAGGCAGCTCCCTGTAGCTTTGTGAGGTTATATTATAACCAAACACCAATGATCCAAAAGGTAATGTTGCCCCAGTAAAAAGACAAAAAAAAATCATACTTATTCTTCTTTTCCTCCATAGGTTAAAGGGAACCCTGCATAATTAAGAAAAACCCAACTTTCTCAGACTATCCTGCCATAGTATTCAAATCTTTATTGAGCCATATCTCAAGCCCTACATCAATTGTCCCTCTCGAGAAGAAAAAGATAAGAGGAGAAATTTGGGTGGAGGATTAAGGCGCGTAGATATCGGTACGTTAAAATAAACAATGTGTTCCTATTAGCCCACTGGAGTTACTAGGCAAGCAGAGCAGCTCTGACTCGAGGCAGTTCCTTCCATCCTCGTGATGTTATACTATAGCCAGACACCAATGATTCAAGAGATAATATTACCCTTGCAAAAAGACAAAAAATCGTACTTCTTTTCCTCCATAGGTTAAAGGAACCCTTCATGATTAAGAGAAATCTAACTTTCTCGAAATTTCCAACTCTATTGTTCAAATCTTGATTGACCCATATCTTGAGCCCTACATCAACAATAATTTCCCTCTTAGCAAGAAAAACATAGAGAGGGAATTGGGTTGGGAGCTTAGGCATGCAAGGCATATTAAAATAAAGAATACATTCTTGTCAGCTGATTTAGGTTATCAAGTAGGTGAAGCAACCGTGACTTAAAAGGCAGTTCCTACAACCTGATGAGGTTATATTGTAATCAGACATCACTGGTCCGAGAGGTAATGTTACCCTAGCAAAAAGACAAAAAACCGTACCTCTTCTTTACCTCCATAGATTAAAGGGAATCCTTCATGATTAAGAAAAATCCAACTTTCTTGAATTTCCAGCTGTAGTTTTCACATATTTATTGAGCCGCATCGAAGGCCCTACATCAACTGTAATTTCCCTCCCACATTGAATGCTCCTTATTCACTAATTTTTATCAGATAAAAGTGATAAGCTGCACTTTAAACTCTAATACAACCCAAATGATAACGAGAGGAGCTCTTCTTTTTTGCTTTTCTTATTATTAGGAGACCTTCCATGTGCACGAAACCCTTCCTCCCACATCTTCTCCCTCGTGTTAAGCACTCTAAACGACCGTCGGGACCACTCGACGAGTCCTTTCTTGTCCCGTGCACGATCATCACCACTCCTCCTAAAGTTTTATGTCATGAAACGAACGCTTCTCCCCCTTTTCTCAGCTCGTACTCGTATCTCTAACGTTGCGCATGTAGACTTGACCACCAACGGAGGGTACGTGTTTGGCCGACCTCGGAGCCGTGCGGACATTGGAAAGATGAGGAACATTGGCGATCTAGAAACTCGACCAACTCGTGGAAACAAAGAATATTGGGAGTGACCCACGAAACGGGTCGCATCAAATTCCGAAAGGCCAATTCCTAATTATTATTATTCTTTTTTTTGCCAATTCCTAATTGAAGGGGTTTAAGTCAAGTGGACCCTTTTCGGGGTGCTGCATAACTGCTTTAGCTGTGACTTGGACGTGGAGTCAGAGTCAAGCTGCCGCCCCCACGTCAAAGAAGAAAGGAAGAACAGCCGCCTCTTCATTCGCCACTAATTTATCACGAAACCTAATTTAAGGCGGTGCATATGAGTTGAAAGAAATTGTTGTAGCACTTTGGACGGCTCGGACTGATTACTCCCACAATTGCCCCGTTTATATAGGTGATGGAATTCGATAGAACGAAACATATGGAAAAATAAATTTGAAATCAATGAGAAAAATTATCTGATCGGTTCTAAACTATTATACGGATGTTATTTCAATTTTAAACTTTTCAATTTTAGCAATTGAGTCGTGAGCCTCTGCATGATATTCCGGTGCAGCTCTTCTATTCATCGGAAATAGCTAATATCGCCATTTAGTCACTGTTTCATCAGTGATTTTTGATGAAAATTGATCAAAATAGTTATATTGGAATCTCGAACAACGGTTTATGACTTGATTGACAAAATTAGAGAATTTAGGACTGAATTGACATTGTTACTGTAGATTTAGAATTGACCGAGTAATTTTCCTAGGTTTCTAACGAAGAAATAGACTCTGCAATTACGTTCTCCTAAGGCCACCGCCCGTGAGTCACGTCCGCTTTCAAGCTTTTAAAGCTTGACACGTCCACCATGCGTTAAATAATTGGGATCAGTATACAAAATCTTTTTTTTTTTTTTTTTTTTTAAGGCCCACTAATCTAATTTTGAAAGACAAGATGAGGTGGTTCAAGATAAAGACACGCACAAAAGCTAGAAAAGGAGAGCAAATCATGGGCGTCACCAAAAGCATCCCCCACTCCTTCGCCAAGCATAATGCGATTATATTCCGTGCTTAAACCATCCTAGACAATTGGTTCATTGGCATGGGGCGCTCCCGTGCTTCCAGCCCGGAAATCGATGGTTGTAGGTTTGGTTCCTACCTTTGAAAATTACGATTTAAATAGAGAGTTAAGATGGCAGGTCACTGTGCTAATTCCTATTAGAATAGCAGGCTAATTATGACCGAGCTCCTAAATTATAAAAGAATAGATTGTAGAGCTATTTATGAAAAGAGCTACAAATAGTCCATCAACTTTGATTTAATATGTGTAATATTATTTTTGAACTTTTAATTTGTTTAATGTGACCTCTGAATATTAGTTTAATATGCAAATTGTTTTTAAAACTTTTAATTTTTGCGGTGTAGCCCTTTTAACCTAAACACTTTTAGTGTGTTCAAACTGATTAATGAACCCCAGTGGCCACCCTTCCAACTTGGAAGGGGGAGGTTGGGGGTTCAAATCTCCACCTTCTCAGGGGAGATTGGGGTGGGGCGATTTCATTTCAGGAGTGGGTTGCGACTCCCACGCCTTGCAAGGAGGCATGACAAAAATCTGAGAGTGTGTGTTAGAGTAGGATTAGAGTAGGACCGACCAAAAAAAAAACTGATTAAGGAACTATTACTAAATGTTAAATATACTTCGCAAGTTATATGAAAGTATTATCATTTTAGATTTGTGGTATGCATTATATAATTATATATATTACTATGGTTTTTTTTTTTTTTTTTTTTTTGGTACCTGGGAACCTCCGCACGCCGCTTCGCGGTGGAGAGTAAACCCCGGGCGCCGGGGCCTCCCACCGCTAGTCCCAGGCGCAGGTAAGACGCGCGTTATGCGTCCGGCAAGTCTCGAACTCCTCCCCTCGTCCGGTAAAGGGTACTAAGCCTCAACCAACTCGGCCACCGCGGGCGGTGGTTATATATTACTATGGTTACTATTAGGGGTGTGCAAAAGAACTGAGACCCGCCCGAACCGCCCGGAAACAGTGGTTCTTGAGGGAACCGGTGAGTACCTGTCCGGTTCTCGGTTCCATAAGCGGGTTCGTCCGCCCACCCACTCGGATCGGATCGATTATATTATAATAATATATAAATTTTTAATATTAAAAAAATTGAAATTACTAATTAACAAACCCAAATTAAATAATTATTCCAAATCAAATAATTAAAAAAATTAATCAAAGTGGGTATTCTAATATCATGCTAGTCAAATCAAATGGAGAGGTCCTGATCCTGAAGCTCAAAAGTCCAAAGCGCACACCTTGACAAAACACTGATTGGTTAGTGGGCAAAAAGCAAGCACGTGAAGAAGCAGGAGGAGGTGAAGAAGAATAGGTCAGGTGAAGAACCAGCAATTTCGGTCAAAAACCAAAATTGTTTGGCATCAAGATCGGAGCTTTCGAGAAACCCAAGAACCCCCTCGGGCTAGGGTTCGCGGGGAAACCCTCGATAGCAATAGGTTCGTCCGTTCGTCCCTTTCTCTATTCGGCCTCCGGAAAATCGCCGTTGCCCTTGACGGCAACAACTTGTGGCTTTTGACTTATAATTAGTTTTACTTTCTTTCACTTTCAACATTATGTTTTGATTTTTAGTTATTGTAGCTTTTGGTTTCTAGTATATTACTCGATATGAAGAGTACTCACGGCAGGTTTTAGAAAATGATATTATTATTGGTGAGACCGGTTCCTGGGTAGATCCATGCAACTAACGGATGGATCCCGGTTCTAATTTTTTGGAATCAGTTCTTAATGGGCAGTTCTCGGTTCTAGGTTGAGAACCGCCCACTCGGACCATGCACATCCCTAGTTACTATGGCACTTAGCATCTTTGACTATTAAATAGTTTTCTCGTTGAACCTTGAGAGGACCCAATGACATCAACTCAAACCAATTTGCACTCGTCGCGGCACCGTCTCCTCGCCATTAAATTCCACGATTGGAGCTCCTTCGCGTTTCTACTTTCACATTGTGGACTTCCTTCACATCACATCCAGTCCAAGTTTTTAGGTGTAGTTGTGAAATAATTCCTTCTTTTTGAAGAATTTTTAAGATAAAAAAAAGAAAAAGAAGGTATTGCTGTTTCGTCGCTTTAAGGGAGCATGATAGATTGGATTAAAAATCAAATTCCGGGTTTGCGAAAGAAAAATAAATGCCATACAGTTTATATTTGGACTTTGGAATTCAGCTTGTACAAAGGGATTATCAAATGCGAGTTGATTCGATTTGAAATGGCCTTAAAAAGACGGTTCAAAATAATAAATAAAAAGGGTCTCTTTTTTTGAAGTTATATCATCTTTTGTTCTCCATCATTTAGATTCGAAGTGACTTCTTTTTAAAAAAAATTGAAGTTGCATTAGCTTTCATTTTTGTTGTGAGTTTTCAAAGTTGCAACTATGTGGCATTATTATTATGTTCACTTCAGAAAAAAAGAAAGAAAGAAAGAAAGAAAGAAAGAAAGAAAGAAGAGTATACTCACATTCAAAGAGGAAATTGAAAATGTCCTAAATATGTAAAGCACAGTTTCAATAAATCAAATCATATAAGGAAATTTATTATAGCTATTATAGGAAGAGTGATTTGAATTCAAATTTGGTAAGTCGAAGATCTATAGGATCACGTGAAAAGACTATGTTGAGAATCTCAGCTAGCAATTTCTCCACAAAATATATTGAGCTTTTCATGAAATTCTAGTGTTATTCCCCTCCAAATAATTTTTATAACATAGAGAAATGAAGTAATTTCCTTTTATTAAGTTGGTACGAACCCGTCAGTTAACAAAAATCGACAAGAATGACGGAACGAAATAGTTCGATCCAATCAGAAACCAAATTGAGCATCATACCAAAATGCCGACTCGACTCGATTACAAACTATGACCCATTATTTGCTTTCGCAAGGTGCATGAATCATATCGAAATAGCGACCGCCTACCCTGCATATCCCTAATTGCTCCATTTATAAATTACTTTCTTTTATTACAGCGAGCTCTTAATCAGGAGATTGAAAAAAAAAAAGATGATAAAAAAAAAATTAAAGCATCATTAATATCATAGTATACCAAGGACGGACTTCGGACAAGATTCAAAGTAAGCAAAGGCAAAACACCTTTGAAAACGTCGTCATCTTCCCCAAGTCCGCACCTACCTCTTCACCACTTTCTCTCTCCTCTTTCTCTCTCTATCTCTAGTCTACAAGAACACCGCTCGCTCGCTCGGGCTCGACCCAGTTCCTCCGTTTGGGGCGCGTATGTGATCGGTTCCCGGCCGTAGCGACCTTTCTCTCCGGCGAGGATCTCGGGCGAAACCATGGGGGCGGCGGCGGCGGCGACGGGGGCGGCGGCGGGGCGGCGGGGCCTGGCGGAGGCGCAGTACGTGAAGGCGAAGACGTCGGTGTGGTGGGACATCGAGAACTGCCAGGTGCCCAAGGGGTGCGACCCCCACGCGATCGCCCAGAACATCAGCTCCGCCCTGGCCAAGCTCAACTACAGTGGGCCCGTCTCCATCTCCTCGTACGGCGACACCACCGGCATCCCCGCCGCGGTCCAGCAGGCGCTCTCCAGCACCGGCATCGCCCTCAACCACGTCCCCGCCGGTAAGGACGCCCTCCTCCTTTGTCTCCGCTCGTGGGTGCTGATCGATGGGTCGCTTCGTCTTGTTCCTTCTTCGCGGTCGTTCGATGAAAGAATCGATTTTTTTGCTTCCGTGTGTGTGTTCTGATCGGCCGTTGGTTTGGTCTCTCCGGTTAATTTTAGTTGCTTTAGCTGAATTAAGTTTGAACTTGATCTGTGCTAGGGATGCCTGCGGTTGTCTCTGGGTCTAATTTGCTTGAGCTTTAAAAGGGATCTGTACTAAGTGGTCATTGGACCTCTGCAGTTGTTGGGTTTCTAGTTTAAGAGGCGTGTTTAGATCTGCTCGGTCGGTATGGCATCTTTGGACCTGAATTTAGCTCAAATTTGTTTATCTGCAAATGGGTATGCTCGACCGTGGAGCTACTGCTGTCTTCCGTCGCTTTCGGGATGGAAACATAAGCTAAGTGGGTTTAACATTTCGCAGGTGTTAAAGATGCGAGCGATAAGAAGATACTGGTGGACATGCTGTTCTGGGCGGTGGACAATCCTGCGCCGGCTAATTATCTTTTGATCTCTGGCGATCGGGACTTTTCTAATGCTCTTCATCAGCTGCGCATGAGAAGGTACAACATTCTCTTAGCTCAGCCTCAGAAGGCATCGGCACCCTTACAGGCTGCTGCAAAGACCGTGTGGTTGTGGACCAGTCTTGTGGCTGGTGGGCCTCCTTTGACGAGCATCGAGTCACAACAGTTTGGTAACTATGTTTTTGTTTCTTCTAGTTCGGATACATTACCAGTCCCAGTTTCTAATTCTTTTCCGATGAAGCAACCTGTGGATGTACATTACGAAAGTTCTCATATAGGGAACCAGAAGTTTGCCAATATGGGAAAGGGTAATGACCCCAAACATAATAAAGGAAAAGTGAACCGGAAAAATTCGTTTCATTCTGGTTCAAAGAATTCGAGGTCTGTAGATGATCAAAACAATTCGAGCTATTACCCTACCTACCGGGGTCCCATTGGTGGATCTGCTATCCCTGGCAATTATGATCCTTCTTGGAGCCATAGCAACGGGCATGGCAATTATGGGATTCATTATCCTCCTCCTCCTCCAAGGCCAGACTTTCCTGTGCAACCTGCACCCCCACAAGCAAATTTGTATCCGCCCTACAGTGCTCCTTTTGGTAGCAATCCTATGGTGCCTCCTAGGCCAGATAGGCCTATCAGTTCACAGGGTCCTCCAGACATCAGTAAGTTAAATATTTCGGTTCACCCAAGCAATGTTCAGAATCCTCCTGTTTTTCATCAGCAGAACGGAGAGCTAAAGCAGATCCCTAACCATGTCAAGAACAAACCATCAACCTATCATGACACCATGAACAATAGGTTTCCTCGACGCCCCGAGTATCCATCCTCAACTTCCTCTGCCCCGTCTACTCCTGATTTTCCAAGTAATGGTACTTGGGGAACTCCTGGATATCCAAAACCTTCCGAGTACATACAAGGTCTTATAGGAGTCATCCTACTCGCCTTGGACACCCTAAAGAATGGAAAGATTTTGCCAACTGAAACCAATATAATTGATTGCATTCGATATGGAGATCCAAAGCATCGCAACACTGACGTGAAACAGGGCCTAGAGAGTGCCATAGAGCATCAAATGATAGTGAAGCAAAATTTAGGCTCCATCCAATTGTATGTTGGTAAGAATGTAAAACTATGGAAATGTGTGAACCTTCTGGGCGGGAATGCAAAGGATTATCCTAAAGCAACATGGAATGAGATTCAGAATTTCTTGACATCGTCTGTAGGACGGGCCGCAATTCTGGCTTCTCAGTGCAGGTTGGTCCTCTTATAAAGAATTCATTCATGTTATTTCAACAGTTTTCACATTGAGAAAGATTCACTTACATGTTGTCTCGTTTGCCATCTAGGTATGAAGCGGGTACTACTATGAAGCACATGTGCTTGAAACAACTTGCTTTAGGTGATGTTCTACGAATTCTAAACATAATACTTACAGCGAAAGGATGGATAGTGCACCACCCATCAGGATGGCAGCCTCTTAAGATTACTCTCACGGAGTCCAACACCAACTCTGTATCCAGTGATGATGGATGGGGGAGTGGTTGGGAATAGGCAAGGAGTGTTGATAGACCTGGGGGGGCTTGAGGAGGTGAGCCCCTATTACCCCATCTCCACCTAGGATTCTTGACTTTTGATATTTGCCCATCAGATTTTTTTTTTCTACTTTGGAAATTATAACTCACCTATCCTAGTCCTAGATCCTGTATTTGCCATAACCTAGGACGTCGTCTTGCATGGTGGTGTACCATACACCAAATGTGAAGGTGGGTTGTATTTGGTGAAGATATGGTCAGTTACAATCATTTGGATGACTGGCATCTGAGAAGGCCAAGGGCCGTATCCTGGTCTAATGTACTGAAGGAGTAGGTAAACCCTTTGAACATGAAGCTTTAAGGTTCGAAAGTTGTTGGATATAGATTGCTCTGCCACGTGCTAAACATATTTGCCTTAGGTGTTTCGACTGAAGTCATATGATGATGATATCTTTACAACTTACGCTGGGACCTTTTAGGATCGAGACGTGTGGAATCATTCTATGGATTTAACTATTCAAGCAACCGTATTACAGTGGAATTTACTGTCGGTCTTTTCTTATGGAGCAAGTCGGAGGTTTTTGCAAAAAGGCTCCTTGCTTGATTGATCTGATGCTTAGACAGTCGAAAAAAGTCGAGCAAGAGATGCTTACTAGTTTGTTGGAAAATGGGTCTTCTTTGAGATGCTGCTAGGACTTTATTCTGTGGCTATGGACTTGTGGATCCTCCAAAACTATGCAGCAATGGAACTCTACATGATCAGTTTTTCCAAAGCTTTACGTAATGGATTACAAGCCGACGCCAATATGTGTCCCGTTATCATGTCGCTTCATTCACATAAAATCTCACACGATGTCGACAAAAGGAAGAGGAGAGAAGTTTTAAGCACAGAGACGTGTGCCATAAATTAGCTCTCTGAAGTTCAAGCGAAGCCATTAAGCTTTATGTATAGTGCAATGTAATTCCTGTATTAATAAGGTAACAATACTTGGTGAAGCTTGTAAGTTCTTGGACTTTACTTTGCTCTTTGTGTTTGTCCCATTTCCGGATCTTGCTTATAGTTCCTGTCGAACAGATCTAAACTGAAAGGGGTGATGTAATTGTCGGATATCTTGATAAGCCTATTATCTGTTACCAATCATCCTGTTAGATATTCTGTCGTCAATTTCTCTTCCTATTATTGACTATGTCTTTAAGTTTTGGCAAGAGGAATGCCTGTGCAATTCATGGTAAGGGTGAGTTGGAATGTTTGCATGAGTTTGGTGGTTTTGGCAATTGTTAGAAGGGACAGATGCCCTTGGCCGGGTTGATCTTCTCTAGGAACATTTTCCTCAAAACAGAGGTTTCTGCATGAGAGTGATGCTTTTTGCCTGCTACTGCTGTATATGGAATTTGGCGCTAAAGTTTGGAAAAGGAAGATGCAAAGAAATGCAAACGTTTCTCCGGAATGTTGCCTATTTCTGGCTTTGACCCATAATTCTACAATTATTCGACATGTATGAATTATAAGAAATTCATCCGAATTATTTTGCTTTCCCTCGGAACTCCTTGTTAGAGAAACATGGCAGAGCAGAAGGATATAATGATCACATCATGCGGGAATAACAATGGGAGAAGACCTATTATGCAGCGATTACATCAGGAGAGATTTTTGCGCTTCAAATGCACAATTGCTTGGAATGAATTACATCACAACACTGTAATCAACACACCAAATACAACGATTGGGGGTTTCTAATCTGTGTTAATTTACTAAGCTAGACGAGCGACTCATTATGAAAATGCGTTCATTTCTACGACAAGCTAATAGCTTAGCATAATCGTTCTATCTATATTTAATACTTTGCTTCATGTAAATATTAGTATCATGTAAGCCCGTCATGTTTAATACTGTCGGTCTAATGTTTACTTGTCCTGAAGCCAGTAAGCCGTTTGGAAGGATTTTTGCTTTTTACCAGGGATGTATTTCCAGATTCGCCCTGCTCACATTTTAACTTTATTATATAAAAAATATTATATATCTTTTTGAAATATTCTAATATTGACAAGTACTTTCGTATATTGCCTTTTTTTTTATTTTATATTTTTTTAACTAAGGTTTCTTTTATTTCATGAATAACATTTTCCTTAGCTTTTGGTGTTTGGATCATTTAAGAAAATGAGTCAACGGAAAATATTTTCAAGTGAACAAAGAACTTGTGCTTAAATTCCGGAAAAATAATTCCCTTTAAAAAATTGAAAATCATTTTTCAAAATGTGGTTAGGTATAGGCATTTGGATAAAAAAACTCCGTGCTTTGGTATAGGAACCCTAACACTTGTTCTCGGATCCTTGGTGCCCAAGCCTGAGTCCATCAAGGCGAAGCTATAGACCTTGGTGCCTATGTTTAGGTCCTTGGTGTTGGTGCTTAGGTGTGGATCCTGATGTTCGTGCCCAGGTCCCTATGCTCACAATGAAGTCCATCTAGGCTAAGCTTGGGACTCTGGTATCAGTGACCCAGTCCATCGAGGTTGGGCTAAAGGCTTTGATTCTTGCGCCCATTGCCCTGGCACTTGGCCTGGGTTCATAAAGGCTGAGTGTGGAACCTCAATACCTATGTCCAGATCCTTGAGACTTAGGTTGGGGTTCACAAAAGTCATGCTTGGGTCCCTGCACTAGGGCTTAGGCTCGGGTCCTTAGGCCCAAGCTTGGGTCCATCAAGGTTGAGGTCCAAGACCCCAAATCACAAAGGTTGAGCCCGTGTCGATCGAGGTTAGGCTGGAGACCTTGTTGCCCTTGCTTGGATCACTGCGCTTGACTCGAGTTTGTTGAGGCCCCTCTCAAGTTGCTTGCGAAAATCCCCATAAATCCCATTACAAGATTGATGAATCTTGAATGCGATTGATCGATTTGGGATTATGATGTCAACTTTTGGAATTAGGGCTTTTTGATTCTTTTGATTTGGGGTAAGAAGGGCTCTGCTCTAAGATGCACAAGAAGGCCCATCTGCACTAAAATGCAACACAACGAAATGAAAATGGAAAAAAAAAATTGTCGTTTTGATGTTCGACATCCACGTTAGCCATGTAGGCCCTCTGACTGGATATCCACTTATGCATTTTCGAGGGTAAATTGGCCGGATAAACTTAATTAATAAATTATCAAAAAAATTTAGAACTGAATTGGTAAGAGCATAATAAATTTATGATTTTTTGGATAATTTTTCTTGTAAGCAATAACTAGGTGAGAATTAAGACATGTGTTCAAGCTAAAGGGGTGACAAATGACATAGTTCGAGTGAAAAGATGGAGATACTAATTAGATATTTTATTTCGCAAATAAATAAAGAAATTGATATTCGTTTGAAACATTAGTAAATTAGAAAATTATTTTGAAACCACTAAAATTATTAACAAAAGGTATAAATCGATAGGGACACCTAAACTCAATAAAATTTTCATGTTTGAAAATTATTTAATACATATTTAGGAGCACATTTGATCCCCGTTGACATTCATTATACTAGTTATATTCCTTCAATAACTTTCACTAACTCAATATCTATAATACTATCAACCGTGATGAAATTTTCAAATGTCACACTTAAGTACTTGGGCAAGGGCACTGGTATCTCGAGCTTAACTTCAATGGACTAGGGCTCAAGTGTTGAGGACTTGAGCTCGTGCAATGAGTTCTCCATCTCGATATCTGTGAACTCAAGATTGGTGCCTGTGCTCTTGCTCGGATTGGTCCCTGTGCCTGAGTCGATGACCATTGAGGCTGAACTCGAGATCTCGGTGCCCGTGCGAGGTACTTAGGGAAATCAAATAAGACTTTTTTTTTCAAATTACGAAAATATGTTTAAATTCTTTTCAAATTTCAATTGAACACCATAAAATATTGTTATCTTTTTTTAGAGTGATTTCCTAAAAAAACATTTTTCTCAAATATAATATTTTTCATAAACCAAACAGTGATTATAAGTACCTTCACTTTATTTTAGAATTGAAAAAAAAAAATTATAAGTAGAAGTAGTCATAAGAAAATTCTGCCCCAAAACTAAAGGGGGGGCGGTAACCTATCAAAAAGACAGAGCAACCTTCCCGGCAAGATAAACGACATCGAAAAACTCAGTATTTCGCCGATCCGCGCATCTGCTAAACCGCTGCTTCTTCTTCGAGGCGAGCGTTCGAATCTTCCCGATCGTCCGTCCTCCATGAACTGACCCAGGTCTCATGAATCCCTTCAATGTCCGTAAAGCTTCGGGCTTTAGCATCTCTGCGAAGAATCCCCGCGTGGGTCAATCTCGCTGCGCGCTTTTCCTCGGTCCCGTGCGCGGCGGTCGGCGTCGAAATCCACCCGGAAAGCGACCGCAACCCCCCGAAAGCGCCGGACTTCGAGGCTAATCTCAAGCTCTTGCGGGACAGGCTCGCCCCGGAGAGCTTGATCCGGGTTCTCGACAGCGCCGGCGACGTGGAATCCGCGGTGAAGGTGTTCAAATGGGTCTCCCTCCAGAAGGCGTTTCGCCACACCGCCGATACGTACTCCGCGATGATTCTCAGGCTCGGTATGGCCGGGCAAGTTCAAGAAATGGATGGGTTTTGTCAGCGCATGATGACGGATGGATGCGTGGGGGTTGAACCCGAGGCTGCTCTCGCCTCGCTGGTTTCGCTGGTTGATCAGTTCGTGAGGCGTGGTAAGCTCGATGAGGCGATGCGGGTTCTCGCGAACATGAACCGGGGTGATTGTAGACCCGCTATAGATGTGTTCAATGCTGTGCTGGGTGCTCTTGTGGGGGAGAAGAGGAAATTGAGGGATGTTATGTTTGTGTATAAAGAAATGGTCAAAGCAGGGAGAGTACCGACGGTTGAGACTTTGAATTATTTGTTAGAGGCTCTGCTTGAGGCTGATTTGGTTGATTCTGCTTTGGATCAATATAGAAGAATGGACAAGAAGGGGTGTACTCCAAATAGCAGAACCTTTGAGATACTTGTTAAGAATCTCCTTGCCAAAAACCGAGTGGATGAATCGTGTACGGTGTTGCGTGAGATGCTTGAACTGGGGACTGAGCTGGATTTAGGTTTTTATTCCCATGTCATTCCTGTTGTTTTAAGTGAAAATAAGCTGGAGGTAGGAATGTGCTTGTTCAAGAAGATGAAAGCTTCTAATTTTCCCCGAACCAGTGATTTACAATAGTGTTATCCATCATTTGTGCAACAACTCTTTGGTTGAAGAGGCGAAGGACATTCTTGACAGTATGATAGATTGTGGTGTTGCGCCCTCAGATGACGCATTTGAGGATATCGTGAATGCTTTGTGTATGTCTAGGCAATTAGATGAGGCAATAGAGTTTTTGGAAGACAAACAAGTTTCTGCGACCTCTGCTTACAATAGATTGCTGGAAGGTTGTTGCATTGCTGGAAAAGTTTTATTGGCAAAAGAACTGTTTGAGAAAATGTCTCATAGGAATATAGTTGATTGCTATACCTGGAATATTTTGATCAGATGGCTTTGCGAGCACTCCAGGTTTAGAGAAGCTCTTGGATTTCTCGGCAGGATGTCTGTTAGCGGTTTTATTCCTAATTCCCTCACATTATCAGCTCTTGTTGTTGGCTGTTGTAAATTAGGAAAGTACGATGATGCATTTGAGATATTCAATCACGTTTGTGCCAAGTGTTATATTTTGGACTCTCTCTCTTACTCTAAGCTAGTTGAAGGTCTTTGCCAGGAGAGGAAGACTCTAGAGGCTGCTGAAGTGTTTAATTACATGGCTGAGAGTGGAGTTCCTCTTGAATCTTGCTCATTTAGTAAGCTGGTTAAAGGTGTCTATGACACAAAAGGTGTTGATGAGGCATTAAATGTTAGAAAATTGGCCATGAAATGTGGTACCGTGTGTACAAGTGATGCATACACCATCATATTGCACGGGTTGGCTGGGAAAGGCAGTGCTAAATATGTTCTGGCCATGTACTCATTCATGCTGGTAGAGGGATGCATAATTGGTGCGGAAGCTTATTGCATCCTCATAAACACCATGATCTTGCAGAATCGGATGAAAGATGCTGCATCTCTGTTCAATCTGATGATTAGTGAAGGTTCCTTACCTGAAACAGATGTCTTATCTGAGTTAGTGTCTCATTTTGCCAATTTTTCTCAGTTAAATATGATCTCTGATGCGATTGATATAGTTGTCTTCAATTATGAAATTCTAGATTCAGATACATACAGCTTACTGATTAATGGCTTTTGGAAAGAGGGTAACAAGAGCAAAGCTCAACAGTTGTTAGACTTGATGTTGGAAAAGGGTTGGGTACCAGATGCTAAAACCCACGGATTGGTAATAGGATCCAAGGCTGTAGAGGAAGTAGACTGTAGAAACCTGGCATCTGATTATTCAACCATTCGAGACAGCGTCAGTGATATACTCTCTGAGAGCTTGGGCGATGATTGATTCCATAATCCATTCATCTCTAGCCTCCTCTGCAGTAATGCTTCCCCAAGCAATTATCTGAATCCCCATAGGCATTGAAGCTCTTTTGAAGCATTATCTGGTGGTTAACCAAGCATGCTGCAAAGGAAAGATAGGTTCTTATGGCCATGTCGATGGCTGGTTAATCTTCAGGAAATGACATGAAAAATCCAATTTGTTCACTTCCACTGAAACTCGTGGTAGAGTTCACTCTGGTTGGACCATTTCTCTTCCCTTGCGTACTTGCAATGGGGCTTGTCTTCCACCGCATATATGAAGTTTCTTGCTGTTAAGCTCTGTTCGTGTTTCAGGGATTTGATAGCCCGATATATATTCTATAATGGGTGAGAATTTGCTGGTCAACCGCATGAGATTCATTTTATCTAATCACCCAATCCAACCACAACAGATTGTTGAAGCATCTTTTGGTTTGGCAAAGAGCTGGATTCAAGTAGCAATCTATCGTATAGCCCTCCTGCACGAGGTAAATCAAACCCGGCAAAACTCTTCGCATTATGTAGAGAATCATCCCTTTGTTGAATGAGGATCGATCATCACATTTGACACAGCAAAATTCTTCACGGGCTATTGTTTAAGGAGTGTTATTAAGACAAAATTCTACGCCAATAAAGTTTCCTCTGTGTGTGTGTGTGGGAGGGGGGTGGTGGGTGGGTGTTAAGTGCAGATCTCTTAATAACATGATTGAAGAAATTTTTTCAAATATCATGCTTCTCCTTTTATTTTTCTGACAAGGAGGGTAAGACCGGAATGAGAGCATGATGCCCATGATCCTATTTCTGGTCTATAAAACAAAACATAGACTTTCATTGCTGCAACTTTTCAGAACATACATGGCTCCATGCCATGCACGCTACATTCCCTCGCAGGAGGAAAGAACTTTTTAACAGCGTGATGGTCACGATCAGTGACGCAATTGTAGGCGTGATACGTGTATCATTGACCCGAATAAATGCTACAAAGGAAAGACCAAAAGACTAGCCATCCCTGAAATTGTTCGACTCTCGCCAGAATTCTGCGGCATATATAACACATTTGTGCTCGGTCCTGCCGTGTTTCGTGCCCTAAAGGATTAAAATGCCTGGTGCTTTTTGGCTCAATGGAATTAGAAAGCCAATTTTCCAAAGTGCAAGAGCTTGAACTATTTTCCCGACCTAACGTGGTAGGGAGCGGACAGCCATAATCATCGTAATGCAACCAGCAGATTCAGCAACTGTTGTTGGTCCCTACCCGTTCCCTTGTCTTTGGATCACGTACTAAAAGAATTCCGTCATCCAGGGTATCAGGAAAGTGGATTTCAGGTTCTATAGGCTGCCCAATTTTTTTGGGTTCACGCAATTACCAAGAAGGAATGACCCCACACTAGGATAGCGAAGTACACCATGATCCTACAAGACTTCTGCACCTCTAAGGAGCCAGATCAAACGTTTTTTAAATTCCACTGGTCTTCGGGTGGCGTTCTAGTGTTCTGAGGATTATAGGTTTTGACCATTCGAGCAAACTCCTTGCTCTCTTAGGTCAATTAGTCTTTTCAACATGTAACACTAGTCTGTAGTGTAACACGGTCTCTGTTTGGTATAACTGAAAATTCAAAAATTGCATTTTGTGTCGATCGTTGTGATTGCTGAAAAATGAAACAAAATATTGACTATTATTGAATAATACTTCTTCCCTAGCGAATATGGAATAGTAATGGTTTATTGGTAAATTCTAGGCTTTGAGCAATGTAGAACACAATATTTTATTCCCCATTAAATGGCTTAACTATTGAATGAATTGAGTAAGCTCATCTTGCACAGAGACTTCAATTATTTCTTGACTATGTTGAATCTTTTAAATCAAAACCTACTTGTTCACCAAGCGTGCTTAGTGTCGAATATATCAATTTTTGGTACTTATCGGAAGCCCTTAATGTCATTGTCCCGCAGTCAACATCATCCAAAGGGATTAAACATATCGTTCCTCTTGTGAATGGCCTGTCAAGCCATTTTTGTTATGCAATAAAACACCAGCGAAAGAAATATTTTACCTCCCAAAGAGTTAGTTGACTGCAACTAAGAAAGCACGTACATATATCCCAAGATTACATTCCTTATTATCACTAAAGAGAGTTAAATACAACTGAGCCAAGAGAGCAAAGAGAAAAGGAGGACGCAGCTTATTTATGAAACAAGACAGGTTTTAGTATCAATCTATGCTGTTCAGAGCAATGTTAGATCAATGGTTCTTGATGACCTCCCTTTAAGATTATTCCTGCCCATAGAGAACAAAAGGGTATGGACCAGTTTGATTGGCATAAGCAATGTAGCAGACAAGAGAAGGGGGAAAAGAAGAGAGGGGATCTTTCTGTGTGCTGAGAGACTAGGAATAGCCCTAATGGGAAGGGACATTTGCAAGCTAGTTCAATGAAAGAATCAATATGTACATTCACCTAAATGCTAGTGCAAAGAATGGCCCCAAGGGACGAAACCCTATGTGCAAATGCTAGAAATGGTGCGGAAACAAAAAGGTGCGTACTTACATTTCTAACAAGTTACAAAACCTCCTTGCAAGTGGACTTATTGTGCCCAAGGCCCTTGCATCTACTGCACTGCAGTTGGCGTTTGACCATGTCTTGGGACCCAACCTTTTTGGTAGTGGGCCGACCAGGCGGACGGCGATTAAAGGGAGGGGTCACAGTAACTGTAGCAGGACAAACGTCCTTCTCTACTGGTATCTCTGAAGAAGGGATTGGATGCACAGATTCTGAATATGTCAATGTATAGCTCTCAGTAGTGAAATATCTTGGACAGTAATCATAAGGGCTTTGACCGATGCAGCTAATAACAGCAATTGCATGAGAGCATGGTAAACCAGTCAGCTGCCACCCTTTGCAGCTACAATCCCAACGATCGATGTCAACAATTTCAACGGATTCTCCACGGACCTCAAAAGTTCTACCAGCTGGCACTAGCACTTGCAGACTATGCACTTTAAGGCTTTCCTTTTTGAGCTTCTCCTCCATTGACGGGGTAAGTTTGGACAACCACTGGCTTGACTCTGCCCGTTGGGTACAAATTAACTCCACCATTTTGCCGCGGATCACATCAACCAGCTGTGTAATTGGCAATTCTTGTGTATCCGATACACAACTGTAGAAGTGCTCACCAAAGTTTGAGGCCATGTGGTTATATCGTGCACCCTGAAAATAGGCATTAGCCCAGTTCTGTGGTTCACTTTGGATAATCCAATTATAAGCTTCTGGAGATATGCTTTTGATGCTATCGATGCACTGCTCAAAATTTTCAGGCCTGGCTGCATAAGCAGCAGTATAAAGATCCTCCACCATGAGACGTTTCACTTCATGAGAAAATTGCCCCTTCAAGTCTTTGATGAGTTCCTCAGCCAAATATCTCAGGCAAAAACCATGGTATGAGCCTTCGAATACCTCAGAAATGGACTCTCTTAATCCCTTCTGCCGGTCTGCAATAAATGTTAGGGGAATAGATGTCGAGAGTGCAGACTTAAGTTGTAGTAAAAACCAGTGCCAGTTGTCGTTACTTTCTACATCTACAACAGCAAAAGCAACAGGAAAAGCAGCATCATTGCCATCAGCAGCTGTCGCAGACAGCAGTGTGCCTTGATATTTTGATTTTATGGGAAGGCTATCAAGGAAAAGAAGTGGCCGGCAACCTTGCTGAAAACCAAACAACGAGGCATGAAATGACACAAAAAGGCGATGGAAGCTTGAGTCCTCTTTGGTAGTAAAAGTCGCCAGACTACCTGGATTAGTCTCCATAATCTGTTTGCAAAAATAAGGTAATTGGCTATATGCCTCTTTATAAGAACCCTGGAGCTGCTCCTTTGCAATTTCTTTTCCACGCCATGCCTGAAAATAGTTTAATTGGATTCCAAACTCCTGCTTGATATCATTCACGATGTCTTTGGGTTTGTAATCCGGGAAAACTCTCAACTTTTCCTTAATTATACTAGCAACCCAACTCCTTGTAGCCTGATGTCCTGTTGTTACTACAGCCCCTTCACAAGTGTGCGTTGGATTCATTTTCTTAATGCATATCAACTGAGTGGTTGACAACCTAGATGCATGAATCCTCCAAGGACAGCCTTCCGCTTTACATTTGACAGTGACGCGGTGACTGTCATTCTTCTTATACTTAAATGCAAACTGATGGGCAATGGCATATTTCCTCAAAGCTTCACGAAACTCATGGACACTGCTGAATCTTTGGCCCTCACCAGTAATAGCATTTTGCCACTGCTGAGCACCTTTGGCATGCTTCTCACTATCAAAACAAATGAGAGGCAAAATAGGAGAAACATCGCTCTGCATATCAACATGGGGTTCGATATGGTTGATATCAGTGATCACATTAAGGGGCGCAATGAGTGGAATGTCAGGATGTGTTGTGTCAACCACAATATCATCCACAACATCAAGAGGAGTGTCGACTGAAACTGCTGCTTCTGACAAAGTTGTCCTGCTGGATCTACAAATAAGGAACAAGAAGTTTCAAGCAAAAGTCCAAAAATTTAGACAAGTTCATTCTTAAAGACTAGGAGATATTTTACCTACTGCCAGGCATGTTTGACACTTCTTGGGCAACAACTTCTTCCATTATGATGTACATATCTGCAGTAGCAGAATTCCCATGGAACTTTACCATTCTCCTCAAGTCCTTGTCATTTGAGATGGTTATCAGCGTCTTCCTATTACCTGGTAGGAAGTACTTGATGGACATAGAATTGATGTTGCAATTAAACATTTCCGCAACTTCATTCTTGAAATCATCAAACTTCACTTGGTCATCAATGTCTATAGCATGAGCTTCACCACCTCGATATGATAGAGAACCATCCTCATCAGTCTCAAATCCACCACCCGACTGACAAATAGCTATTATTCTTGTTCCTGCCATGGCCTGCTTCCGCAAAACAATTGCTTGCAAATCAATCCATAAGCCGACTTTTTTTGGTGATTGTCACGGCCAAAACACATATATGAAATCCAGCAACATTCTTTATGAAAATTCATAAAGAAAAACAGCAGTCACAGGCTAGAATATAGACTTTTGGTTCAGCCACTTACGCAAATAAAGAAAAAGCAATGATACTATCGACAAGGAGTGTCTAAATCCACACTGCAAATGTCTAAATACACATTCCTTCATTTCGAAGGACCAAGATGCAATGAACAACTGCTTCTCCCCTATCTCTCTGTCTCCCTCACTTGGCACTCTCTTTCTCCCTTCATCTTTACTTTGATTTATATCTTACAAGTACATGCCAAGAAGCAAAGGATATGAAGAGTTTTATCCAAACCTTCCAGCATTCCAATGCTTGTCATAAAGCGGTCTTCCTACAAAGTCTATCTTATACTCGCAGTAAAGAAGCAGATAAATACCCTTCTTTTCCGGATTCGCTAAAAGGGCAGATTGGTTTGTTACAGAAAACCAGGTACTCCATTTCGTCTCTCAAGTCCTAACCTTTCTCTCTCCTCCCGCGTATTCGCATCTATCACCAAAGAAGAAAACTTTCCACCACGCAATTTTCTTTCCCTTCGAACTTTCGCCAAATTCCAATTCCCGGAGCCATACCTATTTGGACTACTGAAACACTACCTGTGCTACCATAAATCTCATCGCCTGATCAAATTACATCATAAAACCTTCGTATTTAGCCATTGAAAGCACGAAAGACATCACCGTCCCTTCCACAAACCAAAGGAACTAAGCTGAACAAGGATCGAAGAAGACAGAAAAAAGCATCACACGTCGCACCCCTTCCGCGCCATGAAAAGGGTACACCACATTTCCAGTCCACATCAAAACCCACAAATTTCTAGCCGGTCCTGGCGCGTCTAGTGCAATGAGCAACGCGGTTACCTGAATCGCTCGCTTATCCCGCGGCTCGCGATCTCGGAAGCGAGTTCCGCATCGAGGGTCGGGTCGCCGGCGATCCGGGCGGCCGGCCGGAGGCGGGCGGCGCCCTCGCGGCGGGGAAGGACGGCGGCGGAGGGGAAGGAGGTGGGGTCGATCGAGAAGGAGAGAGAGATTGGAAGGGAACCCGAATCGAAACCCTAGAAGCTGGAGGAAGGGGAAGAAGGACCCCCTCTTCTCTGGCGTGTCTTGCCGGCTCTATTTCTCGTTTCAAGGCAACAAATGCCGTTGTTCCGGAGGAATGACCATGTCTATCTAATTTGTCAATTAGATGGAAGTAAAATTATTACCTGTTGTGTATATATGTGTATATATATATATATTCTATATATTTATATATAATATTACCAAAAGAAATTTGCTTATTGATATCGAGATTTGCTATCTTCGTTGCCGGGATTTTTTGCTCTCCGTCTTGCTCACCGGAATTCTTAATTCGTTGAAAGATGAATGATTGTGAACTTTGAAAGCAATGCATCCCCGGTCGAGATTTATTAAAGTACTGTTGGAGATATCGAACGGGACATGAGATCTTTATGACATGCATATGAATCGAATAATTTAAGAACTCTACTTGTCCATATCTCTTAATGACAACGATGATGATGTGGCATGGCGTGTTTACTCGATAATTAATTTCGAGTAATATAATTAAAGAGTTTTTTTTTTGGGCGGTTAGAAAAAGGAAGGTAGATAAATAAGTGGTACTCCTCCTCTCACTGTCGTTTACTTTGAGTTAGCATCACATGCTTTCTTATTGCCTCTCATGGGTATTGTGTACCACTGGCCAAATTTCTCTCCAGAATTGGAAAGTGGGGGAACCAACGAATGTAATTACAGCAAGATAAAAATATATTTTAGTAAGTTCATGAATATAAAGCGAAATATTTATTAGTGCCTACAACAAATGATACATCTTTTTTTTTTTTTTTTTTTTTTTTTTGCCATTTTAGCTTATACATAAAAAGATACATCTGAGATAGGCTAGCATGGACAAAATAATGACGACATTAGTTTAATTTTAATAAAAAAGAAATATCTATGTGAATTCTATTGATTAACATTAACTCATGTGTTGACTTATTAATCAAGGAATGAAATCTTTACATGTATGTTTCTCACAAATGGAAAATTAATTTGTAGAGAGAGAGAGAGAGAGAGAGACTTCTACTGGGGGTGCTTGAATCTAGGGTGGGTGGTTCTCACCCTGAAATTACACCCATTAAGGATCGAGTTTTACTACAAGTGATTGGTTCTAGGGTGGGCAAAGAGAGAGAGAGAGAGAGAGAGAGTTCTACTGGGAGTGCTTGAATCTAGGGTGGGTGGTTCTCACCCTAAAATTACACCCATTAAGGATCGAGTTTTACTACAAGTGATTGGTTCTAGGGTGGGCAGAGAGGGAGAGAGAGAGAGAGTTCTACTGGGGGTGCTTGAATCTAGGGTGGGTGGTTCTCACACTGAAATTACACCCATTAAGGATCGAGTTTTACTACAAGTGATTGGTTTTAGGGTGGGCGGTTCTCACCTTGAAATTACACCCACTAAGGATTGATTATGAAAAATGGAAACTGAAAAATCCCAAACTGAAAAATCCCTTGTTGATTCTATGGATTCACTTGAAAATTGGACCAGTTTTTGAGTGGGTCTATGGAACCATTCAAAATGTCCCAACTTTGGAAGCAGCTTGAGACTTGAGAGCGAGTGACAAGGTTGGAGGCATTCAAGAGCGAGAGTGACAGAGGGAATGACGAGACTGTAGGTGACCTAAAGTAAGAGTAAGAGAAGGATCGACTTTATTGAAGGCAACCAAGAGCAAGAGAGGGAGGTGAGGCCACAAAATGAATGACGCGAGAGACGAAGAGGAAATTGAAGTTTTGATTTGAAAAGTTAAAACAATTTTTTTAAAAAAAAATATCAATATGTCGTTTTATTTTGGGTGGACAAGTAGGCGGTTTCACACTTGGAAGCGGGAACCAAATTGGTACTCACTGGTTTCAGTATATTGGAATTGCAAACAAGACTGATTCTCATGGAAACCGCTAGTTTTGGTCTAATTCCTTATGGTTCTGGATGGCTTGAGTGGTTCTCGATTCTTTTGCACACTCTTAGGGTGCGTTTCGTAACCATTTTATTCCGATGAATAATTTTTTTATTAGAAATGATTTTTTTTTATTTTGTTTCGGGAATAATTTCTAAGCAAAAAAACGCGCTTGATAATTGTCCAAAATTTCTATTCGGGAATAAAAATGCGTTTGGTAAAATACTTAAATTCTTTTGTTTCTTTTAATTTTTAAATATTTTTATTATAATTTTCTCTCTTTTTTTCTTTTTCTTTTTCTCTTCTTCCTCCTTCTTCTTTGTAGCTAGTCACTGGCCATCGTTATGGTTGGCGACTGGCTGGGCGAGGTCCGGTGAGCATGTCGGAGCCTTGTCGGCCAAGGTGAGCCTTGGCCTCGCCTAGGCAGCTTGAGGTTGGCTGGCAAGGCCGAGCTTTGTTAAGACTCGGTGTCGCCGGCCCTCGTCGTCGGCCGGTCGTCGGCCCTCGTCTAGCTGATCGCTAGCCATAGCCGAGGCCGGCGACCGGCCAAAGGGAAGAAGAAGAAAGGGGAAGAGAAGAAAAGAAAGAAAAGAAAATAAAAGAAAAGAATAGGAACTGATTCTAGGAATTGTTCCTGGGAACAAGAAGTTTTTTTTTTTATATTTCTTAATTCTGTTCCAAATCTATTTCTGGGAACAAAATTTTTACCAAACAAGCACTTAGTTTCTACTGCTCTTCAATGCCTTCAAAGTAGTCTAGAAGAAGTCTCGGATGGGAGGCAACAACAGGCAAAAAAAATCTTCTATCTTCCTTCTCCCTCATGACCTTATTCAAGCTTATGAGGCTGCACCAGGACGACGGTTGGGAGGCAGACTCCATGAAGCCAACGAAGATATGGCCGAGCGACTATGACAAGGGACGATACGTCATCGAGCTCGACATCGACAAGAAAGCCTTGGCAAGTACCACAAGCCCGAAGGGGTCATGGACTAGCATAGGCTACCCCGGCCTAATCAGCTTCTATTTAGAGCTGTATACATTGGTCCAAAGTATTTTTTACTCTTTGAACTATTTATTTCATCTTGAATATGTATGTAACTCAACAAAAGTGCTATCCTTTAATTAGTAAATTTGCATAAGAGTCAATTTCTAAATTGATTACCTACTGACGTGTTCTGCAGTTGCATACATGTGTACATTCTCCCAAATTTGTGCAAATGAACTTTGAATTTGCTCTCAACCACAACAATTTACTCATCAAATTTAACATTATATGGCCACTGTATCTGAATTATTAATTTTCTTGTCTTATCCTTAAGTATTCGTTCTTTCTTACCTCCGCATGTACTTTTGTCTGTAGTTTGTTCATAGCTTTTACTCTTCGACTTGCCAAAATTAATATTGCTGCTTTCCAATGGTTATCTTTGAAACACACTCGCTTAATTTACTTCTCTTTCATCTTCCACCGATTTTTCATCCTAAGTCCCTTTTTTTTTTGTCGTAATTGTCCACCGGTGCAATGGGTGAGAGACTTTTGCTGTGCATAAATTAGATTGGTTTACAAATAATGTGCGAAATTGCAAGTCAGCATTTGATAAAGTAGACAGGATTACATCCGGCTTGGAATCTTTTAAATTTGGGAATAAATTAAAAGTATAAATTTATCATATTTGAATGATTTAATGGTTGACTCATCAATTCAGTTCATTTCAAGGGAAAATTGTCCAAATAAATCAATTTATTCCTAAATATTTTGACAATTTTTTAATATAGTCATTCATGTCAATTTTGGCCATAAATTGTTGATATAGATGATTTTGTAATTTTTCTTAAAATTTCCTGAATTTGTTCATTTTTTTGTACTTTCCTTTTTCTTGTTTTTCTTATTTCCCTTCCTTGGTCACTGGGGCCTTGGTGATGGCTAGAGAGGTTGCGACGCCCTTCCCTCGCCCAAATTTGGCAAAAGCGTCGTGGCCCTTGCTTGTGGTTGGCGGAGGTCACGGGCCACCGCCAAGGCCCTGGCAATTTACAAAGGGAAACAGAAAAAGAAAAAGAAAAAAAGAAAAAAAGAAAAGGAAAAAATGATAAAATTCATAAAATTTAAATATTACAAAAATTATTCATGTCAATACCGGCAATAATACATAAAATGGGCTAACACCAATTGGGCCATTACACCACGTAAATGGTTTTTGACCAAAATCGGCTAGAAATATTATATTGAATAATCGTCAAAATGTTTAAGATAAAATTGACAAAATTAAAAAAATTCAAAATTGAAATGACCATTGTACAGTAATTTTTAAGATTTTTAAACTATTTTCTCATCAATGTTTGAGCTCTATTTTCTTCTCTCTTCTTTTTTTTTTTTTCCTTTCTCTCCTCGCTTTTCTTTCATCTTGTTCCTCCTCCATGCATACCATTGCTTGTCGTGCATCCTCATTATCGCCGTCCTCAACAGCTCGAAAGAGCACGTCTAGCCACTACCACCACCTCCCTCCCTCCCTCCCCTCTCTCTCTCTCTCTCTCTCTGTCTCTCTCTCTATTTTTCGTGCCGTGAGGCTGCCGCACCACCACACCTTGCATGTAGGACCGGACAGGTCCTTAAACTGTCCCGTTTATCGGAGTCAACCCCAAACGTAAAATGGGATAATGATAAACTGCCGGGGGTTTGTAACCAAACTTGATATTTCCCTCCCGGGCCAGATCCTGGCTCTGCCGCGCTGGCCTCTCGACGACTACCACCACCTCCCTCCCTCCCTCCCTCTCTCTCTCTCTCTCTATTTTTCGTGCCGTGAGGCTGCCGCACCACCACACCGCATGCTCCCTGTTGCTCCTTGTTGTGGCTCCCTCTCTCTCAAGCACGAATGCAAACATAAAAAGTGCTACAATCATGATGGTTTTTTGGCTAGTGGCGCCCCTTAAGTGACTTTAAATTCGGGAGTCATGATCTTGTCTCTGCGGACACATGCATGCACAAGTACAAACATGCGCGGCCACCGTCCTTTGTGCTTCTACGCCAGCACAGTACACGCTTGTTGTTGTGGCTCAACCACTCCCACCCTCTCACCTCTTTCATGAATACTTCTACAATAGTATATCATTGTTGGATATTATGACCGTTGTTAAGGTCATCATTTTTGTAACGGCTTTCTAGCCATATAATGGCTTTCTACAATCATCATTTTAATTATCAATTGATTTATGACGAATTTCTATTGGTTCTCTCTTTCTCTTATTTGAATATAAATTAAACTTCAAATCACAATATTCGTAGATATGCTATGTTCTCATATCTTTCTTTTTCTTTTCGCTGGATTATATACATAAGTTGTTTTGTTTCTTTCTAATATTCACTATAGAGTATTAGAAGAATGTCTGTTGTATTTTGGAAAGATAGCTACTAAAGTCTTACGTACCGAGTTTCGTACTTCGAGGGGTGGAATTATCCTTAAAGACAATGCTTACATGTCTCAGACATTTATTTTTTATTTTATAATCCTTCACAATGTATTAACAGTTATTATTATTTTTATGTATTCTAATATTTTTCCAATAATCATTGCTCGACAAGTTGCGACACTCAAGTGTCCTTTAAACTAGGCAGTGACCTCATGTGGGGGCATGAGAGAGAGAGAGAGAGAGAGAGAGAGAGAGAGAGAGAGAGGATATGGGCTCAAGGATCGTTTGTGTTTGTGTAGTTTCAAAGTGCAGGAGTATTTTAGGAGAGGAGATGAAGTGCAGGAGTATTTTAGGAGAGGAGATGATGTGTCTGAACCTTGACACTTTCTATATGGGCTTGATGCGACAACCGTTTAGAAGAAGTAAATTTAAAAAGAAAATTGATTCATATTAATGCTCAAAAAGAGTTTCTCACGATATATCACTCGTAAACTTAATTTTGCAAATTAATTGTAGATATACCAGTCACTTTGAGCAAACTAAAGTTAAAATGAGTTCCTTTGAGTATCATCTAACCGCAAACCATAGAGAAGCAAAGGGGATGACATTAAGCAAGCTAGCACATACAGCATGGCAATTTTCTTGTTTTCGAGAGATTTTGCACAGGGATTTCAAGAGCAATTACTCAAACGTGTCAGCCATGCGGGATTCTGCAAAGGGCATCATATCCGGTGATCTAATGCCGGAAATGCGTCACAAGCATTGCTTTTGGTGAGCCTCGAGATTTCGGGAAAAGGGGAGGAGATTGGTAATAAACTTGCCTATGTCCATCAAAATGGTTCTTTTCTATTATAACTAAGATGTAATGCGATACATGTTGAACATAACATATCAATACGAGTGTGGAGAGACTAAGGAAAACTTATCATGTACATGAGCCTCGATATAGGCCCAACATGATGGTTCTGTTGTTACACTAGTATAGGGTTGAAACTGTTAGAATACACCGGAAACGAGAATATCTGTATATTTCAGTATGCATAATACCAATGATACAAGAGCCCATTTATAAGTTGTTTTAGACAACTATCTAAAGTAATAAAATATTACATTATCAAATAAAATCAATTAGAACCAATCAGGGAAGATCACTATCTTTAACATCCCCCTCAAACTTAAGGTGACGTAGAAGAAGTCAACTAGATTTTGGAGAAAAGATATTTAAAACGCTCAGGTGGATGTGTTTTAGTTAAAACATCGGCTACCTAATCAATTGATGAGGTGGGAGCAAGACGAACAGCACCACAAAGCACATGAGAGCGTATGAAATGACAGTCTATTTCATTATGCTTGGTACGCTAATGGAAAACATCATTATGGGCAATTTGGATAGCATTCCGGTTATCGTAATGAATGACTGCTCCGCCATCATGACGGTCTCCCATGTCTTCTAATAACCACCGCAACTATAGTAATTCTAAAGTAGTATCAGCAAGAGTACAATATTATGCTTCCGTACTTGATCAAGCGGCATTAGTTTGTTTCTTGCTTTGCTAAGAAATAAGGGACTTTCCTAAGAAGAAGTAGTAACCTCTAGTAGAGCGACAATCAAGAGGATCACTAGCCCAATCGGCATTAGAATGAGCCATAACTCTAAGGTTGAATTAGAAGAAAAATGAAGATTATGAAATAAGGTACCCTTGACATAGTTAAGAATTTGAAGAACAGTGGCAAAGTGCATCGTTTGTGGTATGGTTGTGAATTGACTTACAATATGAATAGCATAAGTGAACTTGGGGTAGGTAACAATGAGGTATATCGGGCTGCTAACCAAATATCGATAAAGTGTAGGGTTTGGTAGAGGAGTCCCATCTTTGCCATCAATTTGGCATTATTTTCAATGGGAGTTGTAGCAGTCTTGTTATTAGTAAGTTTGGCTCGAGAAAGAAGATCAGTGACATATTTCGCTTGAGAAAGATAATAACCAAAGGAATTTGAAGCAACCTCCAATCCTAAAAAATGATTGAGTCGTCTAAGATCTTTCATTTTGAATTGTTGACTCAAATACTACTGTAGTGTTGTAATTTTGTCCACCAGTAATGGCCGTGTCATCCACATATAACAGTAGTTGAATACTCTCGTGAGATATTCGTTGAACAAAAAGAACATTAACATAGGGACTGCACAAAAATCCAAGGCATTACATGGTTGAACTAAATTTGGAATACCATACATGAGGAGTCTACTTCAATTCATATAATGCTCGGTGTAGTCAACGCACTTTACTAAGAGTATGAGTGTATCTAGAAAGTAATTCCACACACATTTCTTCAATGAGACCTAAATTAAGGAATGCATTTTTGACATCCATTAGGACAAAGGCCATCATTTATAACAGCAATAGTAAGAAGGCTACAAACAAAAGTAAGATGACAATTGGAGCAAACATCTCATCATAATCAATGCTATACTCTCGAGTAAAGCCTCTTGCTATTAGTTTAGCTTTGTACCTTTCCATTGTATCATATGCCTTAGTTTTGATCTTGTATAGCCATTTATAACCAATAGCCAATTTTTGCTAATGCTTGCAACTCATTCACCTTCGCTTGCTGCCTAAGAGGATTAGTACAAGCTTCTCTATATGTGTGAGGCTCATTGAAAGAGGCAATTGTAGAATAACAACAAAAATCATGAAGTTGGATAGAAGGTTGACTTACATGGGTGGAATGATGAACTAGAGAAGAGGGAACATTGAAGGGCGATGAATTTGCAGATGGCATAGACATGTTAGGAGTTGGCGAAGTGAGATTTCTAGAGATGACTACATCAATATTAGGGGAGGATAATTCCAAAGAGGAAGATGCGATGGTGTCATCTTCAAAAAACACATTGAAAGAAGGATTGATGAAGAAATGAACAGTTGAAATAGTGGGAGAGGATGCAAAATGACGTAGAGATGAGAACATCTTATGTTCCCATAAGAAAACATGACAAGACACCTGAAGTCGATTGGAGACAAGATCCCAACATCTATACCTTGTATGCTCCATGCCATATCCAAGGAAGCAACATAGACGAGCACGAGGTGCTAACTTTGTGCATTCATTTGGTAGAAGATGCACAAAATATGCACTACCAAAGACTCAAAGTAGATTGTTATTAGAAACATTGTCATACAAGCACTCGCAAGGAGAAATGTTACCTATAGTAGGTGACAAAGTACGATTAATAGTATATATAGCAGTATGACAGGCCTCTTCCCAAAACTACTATGGATAAGATGTTGAGATTAGAAGAGTGCATACAATATCTAAGATATGCCTGTGTTTATGCTTTGCTTGATCATTTCGTTGGGAAGTTTCTGGATAAGAATGATGAATGATAGTACTGTTTTGAGAAAAAAATTCTAAAGAACTCTTTTTCCTTATATTTCATGGTATTATTAGAATGAAAAACCTTGATATCTTGAGAAAATTGTTTTTTAATTATGGCAACAAAATTACCATAGATATGAGTTATCCATGAAAATCACAAAATAACGAGATCCTCCTATAATGGGAGTAGGAGATGGTCTCCAAATATTTGAATGAATTAGATCAAAGAGAGCATAACAGACAAATTTACTAATATTGAACAGTATAGCATAATGTTTTCTCAACTTACAAGGTAGACAATCAAAAGTTTTTATTTTTAATGGAATCCAGATGACCACTTGAAAATAAATGACTTAATCTAGAAAAGGAATGATGACCCAAACGAGAATACCGAGTTTTAGATGATATTGTGGCAGCACAACCATTGAAGGAGTTGACTCGTTTTGATGAAATGAGCTCAAATAATCGTCATAGTTTAGAGCTTGTCCTAATTATTTGTCCCATCCGTGGTCCTGCACATAACAACTATTCAAAGAGAAATGAATATCAAAACCAACCTCACATAATTGACCCACATATATCAAGTTTAATGAGAGTTTGGTAACCATAAATGTATTGGGTAAGGACAATTTGAACGTTGAAACATTCCCTGTATGACTAACTATCACCGGAGAGTTATCAGCTATGTGAATAACTATAACATCTGAATTCTCGCTCAACGGAATAACAACCTCAAATGCTTAACAGTTCGCGCCACATCATCGAGCTCGTCATTGGACTGCACCATTTGGACCACCACAAGGATTTGCCGCCTCAGCTCGTTCCCGTTATCACCTCGACACTTTGGCCGAGCTACCTCATCACGCCAAGCCAACTACCGCCACCACACTCGTTCATCATTTTCGCTGCATCACTGCGATGCCATTGTTCCTCGCCACGCGCATGACAAAGCGCCAGCTCACTTTGGCCACACCCACGCTAGCACCACGACCAGCTCACTCTTGATCACGTAGTCTATCCAGCATAGAACATACATCTCTGATTGGGGTGAGGGGCAGAGGACAGGTCAACAGTGACCGCATTGCATCGCTCCAATGACCATCACAAGCAACAAAAGGGAGGAGACCAAATTATAAAAGAAAAATTAGCTTCTTCCTCCTTTCATTCTCCCTTGAGAACTTTGCCTCTGCATCTCCTCCATCACGCCGAAGCTTTTCTCTTTCACTTTCTTTGTTTTATGCCATTACCATTCTAGTTTTAGTGGCCCAACTCAACCAGCAAGAATGCCTTAGCTCAGCTACCTGTGCTGTGGCCATACTCTCTCAGCCGTCGCATCTCGTCGGAAGCCAGTCACTGGTCGGCACCTCTGAGACTCCTTCGAGCCACCTGACAGCTGCTTTGGACTCGAGGCAAGTAAACTGCTTCCTGTTTATCCTACATAGGTTGATTTCCTCGAGTTTTAATCATCTTGATTGATTTCGTGCCTAGTTATGTTCGTCGACGGTATCGAAAAAAAGGGTGTATTGCAAATACTGTTGAAATTTTGGCTCATTGAGTCTAAGGATGTGCTATTGGAATGTTGGATGTTGAAATGTGCATTGGGTTGAGTTTAAATGACATGAGTCATGGATGAGTCCGAGGTTTCGACTATTTTTGGATCGATTTACTCTAGATAGGGAATTTGCCAATTTTATGTTGGTTTTGTGGTATGAATTTGGAGAGACTTTCTTCATGAAAATTGTGCATTATACCTTGTTTTAAGACATACTTAAAATTCGGATTTTTGGGACTTCATACGTGCAAAATATATTTGAAAAACTACGTGGGTCTGAATCTGTCTTCATGAACAATTACTGGACCTTTATTTGGTTTCTATTTTCTATAGAATTTTCGACACAAGATTTGGACTAGTGCCCTTTAGGAAAGTTTTAGATCACACTTTAAACTATAACGTGTAATTTTTCCATGATTTTGAAACTCATTTAGGCTTTCGAAACACACCCAATTTTGAATTTGTTTTATCATGGAAATTTACCCTATTTTGGCGCTATTGGAATTCGAGTCGGCGGAAGACGACTTACCTAATTCCGATGTGCAAACAGCAAATAGCCTCCTAACGAACGTTGAATTGCCGATCAAACACGAACAACACTACCTTACGTTAGTCTGGATGCAATTACAAGGAAAACACCCAATTTCCATGGCGTAAATGCCGATTGTTCTTGCAAAAGTGAAAATGGAATGCCTTTTTCTTCTTTTAGAAAAGGGAGAGAATTTTGGTGCGAATGATCTGCCAACCGATGCCAACAAGTGTCTACAAAAGACTTATATACGACACCCTTCATACCCTTTTAATTGTGTCTTTTCAACATAGCATATCAAGTCCAAATGGTGCGATCCAATCTCACCCATCATGGACGTACCAGGTAAAGTACTACATCTCCCACTCGGACATGATGGGCTTGATAGCATTCTATCAAGAATATAAGGCATTTAATATTCATTAATTTTACAAAATAATTCATACTGACAAATAAGCTGTGCGACCAGTGAGTATACCTGCACTTGGGAGCTCAAATTATGCACCTGTTAGGGATGGCATAATGGCTACAACCCCGAAAAGATATAAACAATCGATGTCTCACAGTGCCCCAAACATATTTTGTTACATCAGTCCAAGTATACCTATCCCTTTAAGGCTATACTTGACTATTCTCAAAACACCATGTATTTACAATTACATTCGCAACCACATAGGGCGATATAATTGGTCGACCAGTAAATACATGTAATAGATGTAAAACAACAATAGTCTTCCTTCGCACTCATGTCTCTCTCAATTTCAGAACAACTGCTTTCCTAGACATGGCCCATAGGCCATATCTATTTATGACCGCTCGTAATATGCTAAAGTAGCAACATTGATCTTTCACTTCGAGAACATAGTCAGAAGTAACATAGGGCACAAGATTAAGGTAAAATACAAATTACCTCAAGGGCTCACACGATGAGTAAATAGGGATAATTTTACTCATATTCCCTTATTGGTCGTACAATGCACATGTAGTATGAATTACATGTTATAGTGGATTACTCTTTCTATAAGAGCGCATGTCATTTATCAAATATATCCACCATACAGATCTTAGCCTAAACATAGTCACGTGCTTCTCACGTACTCATGTTTAGCCCGAGTGCTATATCAACTCACTTTCTATAGCGCCCAATTAAGTACTCGCATCTGGCATCTTTCAGGCATACATGATTGTGGGACTATCATGTTCGGTCTTGTTATAAACCAATCACAGACCTCATCTTAACTCCAATCAATGCGACATAACGTCTCATCTCAACATGCTAACTACAAACTTGCTCTTCAGCATTTATTTGTACATAACGTCTCATCTCAACATGCTAACTACAGCATTTGAGGCGATTGCTCGTGTGAGTGAACCAATCATTGCCTGCTGACATACTTTTCAATAATATATGTGTGTTTGTGCTAGTCTCATAGTGGATTTGTACTTATTGATGAAACATCAAATCATTAATAAACAAACAAGTACAATACATCTGTCCACAAATACATAAACCAATGATCCTCTATAATAACAGATATCACATTCTACGCAATCCTAGTGACATCCTATGGGTCAAGAACATGTCTCTAGGAATAGTCTTCGTAAATGGATCAGCAACCATTCTATTGGTTGAAATGTATTGCAGGATCACTTTTTTCTGCGCTATAATATCTCTGATAAAGTTATTCTTTTTGTCAATGTGCTTTGTCCTTCCATGATACTTGGGATCTTTCACATAGGCAATGGCTGCTTGACTATCGCAATAAACTGTCACCGGTCTTGGAACTTCAACGACAGTGGCTAAATTTTTTAAGAAACGTTTTAGCCATATTGTTTCTTGCACTGCGGCAGAACATGCAATAAATTCTGCCTCTATCGTAGACAAGGCCGTGCATGTCTGTTTCTTGCTATTCCAAGAAATTGCACCTCCATTGAGCAAGAACGCATATCCAGAAGTCGATTTACGCTCATCCAGGTCTCCACCCCAATCGGCATCTGAATAACCCAATAGGCGTAAATCATTCCCTTGGTAACAAAGTCGATAGTCCATGGTGCTCTTCAAGTATCTCAGAATTCTCTTCACTGCTTTCTAGTGTGCTTGACCGGGATTTGATTGATATCGGCTCACCAATCCTACGGCATAACATATGTTGGGTCGAGTACCCATCATAGCATACATCAAACTTCCGACCGCACTAGCGTAAGGAACAATTTTCATCACATTGATTTTTTCTGGAGTCTTAGGACACATCTCAGTACTTAGGCCTTCACCTTGCATGATAGGGGTATCAATGGGATTACAATGCTGCATATTGAAACGCTTAAGAATCTTTATAATATAAGACTCTTGTGATAAAGTAAAGAGTTTCCTCGATCGATCTCTTTCGATCTTAACTCCTAATATATAAGCAGCTTCTCCCATGTCCTTCATCTCAAAATTGAAGGACAACCATTCTTTTATGGTGATAACAAAAACCTTATCATTTCCAGCCAACAGAATATCGTTCACATAAAGTGATAAAATCACAAATTTATCTTTGGACCGCTTGACATATACACAGTGATCTTCTTTGATCATCGTGAAACCAAAAGTTATTATTGCTCGATGAAAACGAAGATATCACTGTCTAGATGATTGCTTAAGGCCATATATTGAGCGATGAAGCTTGCAAACTTTTAACTATGAAACCTATTGGTTGTTTCATATAGATTTCCTCATCTAATTCTCCATTGAGAAATGCCATCTTTACATCCCTTTGATGTAATTCAAGGTCCAAATGTGCAACGATGGCTAGAATAAGGCGTATTGAGGCAAACCTTACAACTGGTGAAAAAGTTTCCTCATAGTTTATACCCTCTTGTTGAGTATAATCTTTTGCCACAAGACAAGTCTTATATTTTTCAATAGATCCATCCGCCCTACGCTTAATTTTAAAGACCCATTTGTTTCCAATGGCCTTACGATTGGGTGGTAGATCAACCAAGTCCCAGATATGATTTGCCCTCATTGACTCCATCTCATCTTCCAAAGCTTTTCTCCATTCTTCCTTATTAGAGGACGAGAGAGCCTCTTGAACAGTCTTAGGCTCGGTATCGGCTTTTTGAGCAATCATAAATGCTTCCCCTTCAATCTCAAAACGACGACGGGGAATACTTTTACGATTACTTTTATGCAATTGAATTTCTCTTGAATTCAATTCATCAGGCGATGTAACACTCCCACTAGGTCTTGTGTGTTGAGGTAAATCTTTATTTCCCTCTACAACATTAGTGGGTGTGTTATCAGGATCTTCCATCTCATATAATTGGAAGTCCTTATCAATCTCACCTCTATTAGGAAAATCGTTCTCTAAGAACGTGACATCTCGTGACTCCATTTTGGTCACACTTCCAACAGCTTGTTCATCTATGAACATGTACCATTTGGAGTGTTCGAAATATTCTATAAAGATACATTTCTTCCCTCTAAGACCTAATTTGCCATGTTTATGGGAAGAATCATGAACATAAGCTGCACATCCTCATGGACGTAGACTACTCAAGTCTAGTTTCCTACTAGTCCATAATTCATAAGGAGTGAAAGTAACCGATTTTGAGGGTACACGGTTAAGTATATAGGCAGCAGTCAATAATGCATCTCCCCAATAGGAGATAGATAAATCTGCTTGTGCCATCATAGACTTAACCATTTCCAATAGGGTTCTATTCCTTCTCTTAGCTACCCCATTTTGTTGTGGAGTACCAGAAATAGTTAATTGTCGTACAATTCACTTTTTGTCACAAAGAGCCTTGAATTGCTCCGATAGATACTCACGTCCACGATCAATTCTCAATGCCTTTTTATTGTTTTGTTCAACTGATTCTCTACCATTGCTATATATCATCTAAAGCAGTCTAATGCTTCTGACTAATGGGAGATCAGAAAGACATCACTGAAACGTATGAAGTCATCTATGAAAGTGATGAAATATGAGGCTCCATGCCTCGCCCTCACATTCAAAGGACCACAAATGTCAGAATGTATGAGATGTAATGGAAATTCAACTCTAGTCCCTTTATCGAATGGTTTTCTAGTTGCTTTTCCTGCTAGACAATATTCACATACGGATAGACTAACATTAGTGAGTGACCCTAAAAAGCCTTCTCTAGCTAATCTTTGCATTTTTTGCAATCCAATATGACCTAATCTAGCATGCCAAGTGCTTGCATCAATCTCAACGTTATTAGAAGATGCAATTAAAGAAAAACAATAATCAACATTAATATTGTACTGATCATAGTCAATGTCTAGCACCATAAAACCATTCGATACATGACCTGAACCATAATAAACGGTTCCATATAAAATGTCAACACAATTACCATGGAAATTCAATACATAACCTAAGCTAAGAAGAACAACTACAGAGACCAAGTTTCGTCGAATATCTGGAGCATAAAGGACATCATGTAGAAATAGGTTTCGACCACCACGTAAGATTAATTTACATGTGCTGATTCCCTTCACTTCAACTCTTGAGTTATTCCCAACATATATCCATCTTTTTCCAGGCGGTATCCGACAATACTCCACAAATGCTTCTCGGTCTCTAGCTACATGGTCTGTTGCTCCTGAGTCTACAGTCCACATTGGATGAGATTCAGCAAGCATTACAGTACTAGAAACGAAAGCATTACTCAAAGTAATGGAGTAATAGAGTACCTTTTTCGGCTCAGTGCATTCACGAGCAAAGTGACTCATCTTGCCACAATTGTGGCATTCCATCTTGGTCTTATCCTTCTTCCCACTACGCTTATTGTGTCAGAAGGTCTTAGCCCTCTTGGATGCCTGATCAGTCATCTTCCCTTTATTGTTGAACTGAAGATTCTTCTTGCGCTTGAAGCCCGAAGCATTGCGTGAACTCAATTCAGCAACATAAGCATGGGTAGAGGATCTCGCAGCCTCTAGGCGCTCATCCTCTAATTCCAAATGACGCGCAATATCATCAAAAGTAACAATATTCTTATTATGTGTCATATTGATCTTCATATGCTCCTAATTGTTAGGAAGAGACCTTATAACAGCCTAAACTTGTTGTTCATCAGTAAGGGAGTGACCTGCCGACTTCAGCTCACGGATCATATTTGACATCTCCCGAAGATGTTGCCTCATCCTTACATTTGGGTGCTTTCGGAATGTGTCAAATTTGATGGTGAGTCTCCACAGCTTAGTGGCAGATGTACCCCCAAACTTATCTTTCAAGGCAACCCACATAGCTTGAGCTTTATCATAACTTTCAAACTCACACATGAGATCATCTTGCATACAGCTCAAGCAACGTGATGCGAGCAATGCTATTTTTCTTTTTCCAAGTTTGATAAGCTTCATTTTCTCGTGTTGAGCTGAAGTTCCATGCTCGAGTTCATCCATGGTATGGTTAAGGGTTTTCAAAACCTCTTGCTCCTCAAGGATGTACTGAACCTTTCAGTGCCAAATATCATAATTGTCACTGTTCAGCTTCTCACTCTTATTGAGGTCAGCCACAATGGTCTTAGATGCCGAAGTCATAATCAATTGCTATAACACATTGATATAACAAACGCAGAATCAATACTAGCACACTTTACAGAGTAACACACATATTTAATCTGCAGCAAAGACAAACTAAATTAATGATAATTCAACAAAAGACATAGAGGCAAAAGTTCATTATGTTCCCAATCAACTTCTATGTACAATTGTTCTATTATCATTAATTAGTTTAATTTGCACAAATTTTAAGTTCTAGGTGAGAATTTCTTTCAATTCTACCAACCTACGAACTCCCACTAGGAAAAATAATTACATGACCTTATGTAATTTCTACATTTTTCCTTAACACAAAAAACATAGCATGATAATAACTAACGTATTAAACAATAATCATGTTTTAACTATAATCAAAATCGCAATTCAACATATAATGGATTTTCTACCATTGTTCGAATTTTCTAGCAACTAGAAAATTACAAGTATATTAAAATATATACATCATATCATTGAACCAAGCTCTACACAGCATATATAACATCATTTGCACACAAGCTAGCTACTGTATTTCCTAAATCACAAGAAAATACAAGCCACAAATGAATAAACTGCATTAAACCCCAAAAAATACGCGTACATAGGGTTTCCTACGCATTTTCATACATTTATACAATTCAAAAGTATAAAATAATTATACCACTGTGTAGAGGACACTCATACGAATCAAACGCCACCGACCACGCTCCATTCGGAGCTCGCACGTGCCCCCACGCGCCGCCTGAGTGCGTGGCGCGTGTGGCGCATGCGCCGGCGAGCCAAACAGCTCTTGGCCGGTCCGACCGGTCCAATCGGTTTGATCGCCGGACCGATTGATCGATCAATGGTTGGGTCGGGTCGGGTCAATGAGTCAGATCTTGGGTTGGGTCGACCGTCGGGTCCGGTCGCCGGCCAGTGATCGGCCGGCCAACTGTCGTTGGCACTGACGTCATCGATGACGTCATTCCAGCGGTTACCGACCTTTGGGTGACGTCATGGTGACATCATCACGCGCCGGTTCGCCGACCGACGCGTACTAGTTCGCCGACTGGCGCACGTGCCGGTTCGCCGATCGGCGTGTGTGGCGGACGCGCTGGCCGTGCCAGCGCTTCAGGCGCGTGGCGCCCACACGCAGCGGCTTCTGGTCGAGCTTGTGGGCGCGTTCGGCGTCGCACGGCGGCGCTCGACCCATCGTCGGACTCGTCTCGACGAGCTCTTTCACCCTGTATATTCAAAAATTAATTTTGACCAAAAAATTATTTCGAAAACGGCCAAAACCTCACGGATGCACGCGGCCCCGAACCCGTTCTTTGCTCCGGTTCAATTTCGAGTTTTTCATATGGCAATTCCGACTATCAGAGATCCAAATAGTGTAGAATACAAACTCTTGATCTCAATATCAAATGGTAAATGAGAAAACTTGATGAAAAACAAGGCAGAAAACACGACTGTGCTCTGATACCAATGTTGGAATTCAAGTTGGCGGAAGACGACTTACCTGATTCCGATGTGCAAACAGCAAATAGCCCCTGAACGAACGTTGAATTGCCGATGAAACACGAACAACACTACCTCACGTTAGTCTGGATGCAATCACAAGGAAAACACCCGATTTCCACGTGTAAATGCCGATTGTTCTTGCAAAAGTGAAAATGGAATGCCTTCTTCTTCTTTTGGAAAATGGAGAGAAAATTTTGGTGTGAATGATCTGCCAACCGGTACCAACGAGTGTCTACAAAAGACTTATATACGACACCCTTCATACCCTTTCAATTGTATCTTTCCAACGTAGCATATCAAGTCCAAATGGTGCGATCCAATCGCACCCCATCATGGACGTACCGGCTAAAGTACTACAGACGCAAAATATATAAAATTATTGGAACCTATACAAGCTGAACCAGGTTTTGAGTTCTTCATAAAAAAGGTTCTTGGAGTCTCGAACGTGTCATGTTACTGTTTTGTAATAGAGCTGATTTACTTGGCAAATACCCTTGATTTCTATAGACAGGCGAGCTGCTCTTTTTCTATCATTTCTGGATAAACTCTTGTTTTGCAACCGGTCTTTTGAACTGGCATTGCTGACTAAAGGTTTGTATCACTTCTTTGGTTTACAAAGGATAGTCGATGGTGGATATTGAGCTGCTCCCTGTACATTAACTTAGTGAATGGCATGCTTGAATTGAATTATTGAATTGCTGCACCATAGGATGAGTGTGTGACTTGGAAATGCCATCGGTCCTTGGGACAATAATGCCCCGAGTGATAGTAGAGATACCTGGAGGGATAACTGGGTTCCTCCAGATACCTGGAGGGCATAACACGGTTTCCTCATATGTCTTCGTGATGCCAAATTAGTGTGAGATACCGGGGAGATAATGGGGTTCTTTGGAAGATGGTGGCAACTAATTCACAACAAATATGACCATTGGCATTTTTAGATTTCAATTGAAATTTATTAGTTTACCAATTTTAGAGGAAACGTTTTGCACTTGCTATTTTGATTTTGAAAAGGGTTCTCAAGTAAGTTGATATTTTACATCTAAACTCCCTCGCATGTGCTATCATCGACATATGTAGTGTAGATTGGATGGTAGTTACTTGCTGAGTTTTATATTTACTTTTGATGAATTATTATTTTTTAGATCAGTAGACATGCTTCTACTACCTGCGTCCCCCATGACACTTTACGGTGCTTCGATAGATTTCATATGGCACTAGACTAGGCTGTATGACCTTGACTTTCTTGATGGCACCTTCATTCGAATCATTGGGATCCTAACAATCGATGTTGGCCTCCAATCTGGCTTAGTGTTGATTGGGTTCGTCGCCGTCTATGCCGGGATTGGCGGGCGTTTGGTGGGACCACTCCTACTCTTGAACGGTGATGATGATGAAGACAACGGGGTCGAGTAGGACGAGGATAGCATTTTTGGAAAGACTAGGCAGTAGGGTTGGGACATGTAGATGACCTTGTAGATAGACGATATCGTGGTTGGAGTGGTACGGTTGGTGAAATTTTGGTATAGTTTGGAGTAGGAGCATTTTTGGCTAATCCGAGTGTACTTGACTTAGGTTGCCAAAATTATATAAATAAGAAAGAAATGAAATTGCCTGGTTTCGTATTTTCGCTTGTGTTCCTTGGGTTTTATTTGTCTTGGGTCATTTTCTATCCATATACGCTTTAATGTGCTTAAAAAGTGAAAAGTAATAGTAATCACATTAATTGTGACTTGCTGAAAGCATCACAATAACAAGTATTTGTGAGGTTTTTGATTTCGAGTTGAATATATTGGAATTGGAGGTCATGTGATTACAACATGCAGAATCAAAGAACCATAAATTAGAAGTACCTAGAAGTAATAATTTCTTGAATACTAGAATGAACTGTGGACCGAAGATCATTTAATGATAGTGTGACAAAAGAATTGTTAAAGGAATTCTTTATGGTGGCAGTAGTAGTGGGTGGGTGGCATGTATATGGACCTTGAACCAAGATAAGTTATTTGTTCTTGTAGGTTGCTTAGATTATAGCTATAGCAGTTTGATGCACGATGACCAGGTGACGATAGTGCATATAGTAAGGCTTGTGCCATGAGGAGAAACCATAAGTGGTATGCACTACATTTTTTTTTATAGGAGTGGAGGCTAAATGAGTGGAAGGTTGTGCCTTTAAAGTTGCAAGTCGAGTTTTCTTAGTCAATAATTCTAAGATTACTGCCTCAAGATGAGGTAAAGGATCCCAATGTAGAAGTAAGGCTCACATAGGTTCAAACTCATCATTAAAAGCTATCAAAAATTGCATAACACGCATATAATTGCGATATTTAGCAAATTTATGAGTATTAGTAGTCAAATCCCATTTTGGTTTAGATAAAGCTAGCTGATCCCATATAGCATGCGTGGAAGAGAGAAAATCATTAATAAACTGACCTAGCTCTTAATGCACGTGATGTAAGTTTCCTAACAGTTAATATTGATGAGCAATGATTGATGTGGAATAATAAATAGCAAAAAGATCCCAGGCTTCCTTTGCTGTATTTAGGCGTTCGAACTGAAGTTTGATAGATGGAATTAAAGTGTTTTGGAACCATGTGAGTATTTGATGATTCTTGCTCTCCTACTCCTCTAAACGTTTGGCAAATTTATCATCATCCCCATGAGTAGCCTGAGTAGGCTCGTTAGTATTTCTAGTGACATAGGCGTCGATTGGTTCTAGCATTCCCAAGGGGCTTTGAGCTCCCAAAGCCCTTTGAGAAAATTTTTAGGTGTTTGGTTTAGCATTTGGAGGTCTCCTTGGCCAAATGCTTGACTTTGAAATGCTAAATAGGGGTTTAATGATTTTTTTCTTCCAATATTGCCCTCACTGATAATTGTGTTTTCCTCTTTTACCTTAAAAAATTACTGTTCACTGTCTTCCTCCTTGGACTTGTTGCTCCACCGATGAAGCCTAAGGTCAAGCAACCTCGAGGATTGACCCCACGCCAACGAAGTCGCCCGCCGCCTCCCCACCAGATACCACCGATTACGACATCCCGATGTTTTCTATCAATAAAGGGTCGCCTAAAGGGCCGAGGTCAAGATAACAACCTATTTGAGCATCGACCCCACACACCGGTCATTATAGCACGAGATATAAGTCGATTTGAGATCGAGAGATATGTCGGGTAATCGTGGATGACGACACGCGGGCCTGCACCGATTTTACTATCGTTTTGGTACCCCGTGTCCGTATTTGAATCATCGAGATTTTCACGTGGGTCGCGGAACCGCGAAGAAAATCGCTGAAAGTTATCCCCACCACCGCTACCACCAACCGCCTCCCCCCATCTCTTCTCTCTCTCTCCTCTCCCCCATCAGATCGTGTAGCCCATTTCTTACTTCCCTTGAATTCGCACGCCCACAGCAGTGAAGAAGCAGCGGAAACAGAGGCAGCCAGCAACGCCACTGCCGAATCCCCACCGCCAGTTCGTGCTTCCCCACGCGTCCACCTCCTCCTTTCGCTGAGTCAAGCCCCAGCAGCAAGCCGCGGACGTTGACTCTCCGCCAGCGTCCACCGAAATCACCGTCCAACTCCCTCATCCAGCAGCAATTCGACCGAAACAGCTCAGCCACGCGTGCGTCCAACCAGTGAAGCGGCATCACTGTCCGCCTGCAGCAGCTCCGTGTCCGCGCCTTCTCTCCACGCATCTCCATCTCTCTGTTTCGCTTCTTGGCTGCCAGCGCACTTCTTCGGTCAACATTCTTCTTCACGAAGTTTCATTGTTGACCCCATCTTCACGCCAGCGAGCCGCCCTCCTCTGCCACGAAGCCCACTCACCGAAGACAGCCCATCTCCACTTCGGTTTGTACCTTCTGCCGCGTGCCAGTCCACTCACGGAGCAGCTCGACGTCCTGCTGCCGCATCCAGTCAACACCAGCGGATCCTTGCCCGAGTGTTGACTCCAGCAAACGAGTCCTTCGCTGCTCCCTCGTCCAGCTCGTGGCTCCAAGCAAATTTCGCTCAGCCCAGCCCACTTTCAGTCCATCAATTCCAGCAGCCCAAGAAGCCAGTTGAAGCCCAGTGAAGCCTGCACATTCGGTCCAAGCCCATCTCAGCCCGTGAATTTCAGTCTAACTTAAATTTTCGTTTTTTGTATTAGAATATTATTTTTCGGAATTAAATTAATTAATTAATTATTTTCCAAAATTCCTAGTGACCAGAATATTATGCTAATGACGTGGTGAAGTCCGTTTATTTAATCGAGAACTTTATTTTGAGCTAAATTGAATTTTTAATATTAATTATTTAATTTTCGAAATTAATTAATTAATTATTTATTTTCCGAAAATTAACCGGGATGGCCCGCAACCAAAATTTTATGCTGATTGTTGTGGCGTAGTCCGTTTTATTTAATTGAGCTCTATTTCATGCTGAATTGAATTATTTGTGAAAGAATGAATTATTCTTTAATTGAATAATCTTTGGTTATTAATTGAAAAATAACCCGGCATCGGTTGATAATGCCGAAATGGATTTGAGTGGATTACAGAAAATGGTGGAATTTATAAAAAGGAAATTATTATATTTTGGCTAGGGCCGATTGAGTACCACGCATGGCATTTTATCTAAAATGATAAAATTGGTTATTTGATTGTTTGCTTGAATTAGCATCTCACGGGGCATCTCCTCTTTTTCCTTTTCTTTTTTTTTTCTTTTTCTTTTCACCTCAAAGTTACTTTGCAAAACACACCAAAATGAGAGTATCCAAACACTTTTGCCTTCATCAAATGCCCATTCCTTTAAAGATACTTGGGGAAATGGCTTCCATTTCCCCAAAGTTGAATCAAACGGGCCCATGAAGCCAAAGCTTACGTCCCCTTAGAAAACTTGATATTTCTTGAGCCTATAAAATATAGTTTGATCCATTTAGGATTGTTTGAATGTGCATCGAGACTACTAATTTTTCCATAATATGCAATATATGAAACCCCGCAAATTCTATAATGAATTTGAAGAAAATTGATGCTTGCTGATATAGAGAAAATAAGGCAGTAAATAGATTGAAGACGTCGAAATACCTTCGGACCCAGTTTGGAAATACCGAAAAAAAGTCAGAAATGGATCAAACCAATCTGAAAACACCAAGAACCAATAAAAAAAATGGGTCGAACTAGTGAGAAAACGCTGAGAATCGGTCGAAAACGGGCTAAATCGATTAGAAAACCCCAAGAACTGTTTGGAAAAGGGTCTATCTGGTCAGAAAACGTCTAGAATAGGTCAGAAAACCCCAAGAACCGGTTAGAAATGGGTCGAACTAGTTAGAAAACTCCAAGAACTGATTTGGTCAGTGGCGGTCAATGTCGGTCAACGGAAGTCAACCGAAATTCAATGTCGGTCAATGGCTGGTCAGCGTGGTCAACAGTCACTGTGGTAAGCTAATGTTGCATGCTATGTGGCACTGACGTGGAGGATGACGTCACGATGAATTGCAACACGACAAGTGGTTCTCACTCGCAGAAGACCTCGGTGGTGTGTGAGTCGTTTTCCAGAGATATTCATTGTTGTTTTGGACTCGGTGAATAATGGAGAACCTGTTTCTGGTATTTTATGTGGGAAAATTCCAAGTAATGACGTCAAAAAATTCACTTACAGACAACGGCATTGGAGGACCTATGACGTGGTGGTGCATGCGGCGAATTTCTGAGCCTGTTATTTATGAATTTTCAAGGCCTGAGTTTGAGGTTGTCAGATGATGGTGTTTAATTTTTGAAATAAGCAACAAAACTATCTAGGCAATAATTAGGTGTGGCGATTCGGTGATTAATGGACAAAACTTGGTTCTTGACAAAATTTGGCTCTAATACCATGTTAATATAAGCGGAAAAAGAGAATATTTGTGTATTTCTATGTGTATATTACTGATGATACAAGAGCCCATGTATAAGTTGTTCTAGACAGCAATCTAAAATAATAAAATATTACAATATCAAATAAAATCAATTAGAATCAATGGAATAAGATTACTATCTCTAACAAAAACAAAATGTGAGAATCTCGCCCCACAGGAAATCGCATGTGAAAAGGACGAGTTTGCCAATCGACTGGCGAGGGTTGTTTTGAAGATGGCGGGATATTTGGAGAATAAATGAAAGGTGCAAAGTACATGTGTTTTCACCCTTTCTTTGCAATCATCGCTTACTTTATTTGTTAGAGATTTATATACTTATCATAATTATGTTTTTACTCAAATCCACCTAACAATCCGTTTGATTCTCTCTGTTTAATTCTCTCTATCACATAGTGCTATCAATACACGTCTTGTCAACATTGTATCACCAATGTACTAATATATTGAAATTTTGAATGCTCACTAATAAAAAACAACATCATACAATTTAGAAGTACATATTAGATCAGCGATATCATGTCAGCATTACATAATATACGTTCCTTTCTACATGGAAGTGTTTGTAGACTAATAGCTTCTATGGTCGATCATGGAATGATCTTGTAGCATGCGTTAAAAACAAGATGTTTAACATCAATTGTGGAACCCCCTTGTTTCTCTTGTGGAGTGTTAGCTGATTAGGTTACTGCATAGTGCATGCCCACAGGCCATGCTATCTTGATGTATTGCCCGCCAGCTGACCAATCACTTGCACTAACCAGTATGGACAGATGACATATTATAATGTGAGTTTTGAGGTAAAGAAAGGTGCATGTTACATCGCTGCCTCTTGAAAAAGCAACGTATGTTTGTGTCTGGTTCTTTAGGCCTCTCCTAGGTAGAATAGAACCCTAGCAATTCTCACCCTCCCAATCCACTTGATGCTTCAAACATGGAAACCATAATTAAAACGTAGGAGTGTAGGATAGGACTTACAATATGTAGCTGATTTTTTTAGAGCTAAGAAAATAGACATGGAAAATATTATCTTCAAGAGATTCACTAAGCGATTAAGGGCTTGGTTCGGATGTAGTGGACTCGAACCACAGTGTCTCTCACTCAGAGCGACTTCAAAACTATGACTGGAACTTGTGGCTGGAAGTCTTACCTGACGTATTTCGATGGGCGATTTGCATGCATTTTTTAGTAGGTCTCGGCCGAGTTGAAAGTTCGAGTGTGCTTCCCCTGCTTTCTAATGCTTTTCGTGGACACAGCTGGCCAAATTCTCTCCAACGCATACTGAAAAGGGGAAGCAAACCTTCATCAGCATTCATTTGTTGCCGCAGAGAGTGTGGGGGAATCTAGCCAGTGGATGTGATTTCCAGCAAGATAACTATAATGTATTACAAAGTTCGTCCAAAAAAGAAAAGCAAATTATTATCAAGTGACTACAGCAAATGATTACCAAATTGAGGAATTTTTCCTTTTTTCAGATTTTGGTATGTCAAGAATCCATATCACGTAGGTAAATATTGACTCAGAATCACTTAGCTGCTAATTATTGAAATAGATGACAAGTTAACTAAAACACTAATTGATAATCCAAATTTCAGATTGCTTGTATGGGGTATTATTTTCATTGAGAGTCGAACTTGTATGTGCGCCTAACTGCACACAAATTTTAATTCAATGAGTTAAAAAGCATAATCCAAATGCTTTCATATACATATTGATAAAAGTATTTACCGGCTTGTTTTAAGATATTTCATTTTGTAAAATTTTAGCATGAAAGTAACCTTTAGCATAAGAGAAATTATTGACTGAGTGTGCTATACTATAAACATACTAAAACGTTCCTAAGTTATTGAAAATGGCGAGTCCCACCAAATTTGATGGTCCACATTCATAGCATAGGCGCGCTGTATCCAATGCCATGTACATAGGATATGCCATGTTGAAGGAAATATGAAACTTAAAATCATAAAAAATTATGAAATATAAATAAAGGTAGGGGAAAAGAAATTGAAATCTCAACCTGTCAATTGAAAATGGAGAAAAAAATAAAGCAACTTCTTGATATAAAAAAACAAAATCAAAGGAGGGCTGCATGGAGCGACACGTGTCATGCCCAAGACCTTTTTTGGTATATGTTTCTAGGGCGTACAGTATCTGTACTGAAAAAGGGTTCCACCAACTCTTGTCCTGTAAAGGCAGTAAAAGGCAAAGCTTACTGCCTTTACAGGGACAATTAAAACTCCAGTAATTATAAAAAAAAAAAAAAAAAACGCAATAATTATAGCCCTCAATTTTATTTTTTTTGGGGTCTGTGCCCGCCAATTTATTGGTGAGTGCACGGACTAATACGTTCAAAGACGAGCTTTTTGACCACCTTATTTATGTTATTGTTCTCCTCTTTTTTCTCTTTTTCGTTTTATAAAAATGTTAATTTAATAATCTGCAAATTAATATAATGTGAAGTATGTATGACAGCATATGCTAAGGTCCAGTTGGGTCTCGCCTATCAGTATACTTCATTACTCACAATCTGTAAATCATGTGAGGAGGGAACTATTAAAATATATGCTTAAATTGTGTTAAAAAAAATCTCATATTTGATAATTAGACTTGAACCCCCTCCTCCTGGTGATTCTCCTAGGTGAATGTATCGAAATTCTATGGCGCGTCCTAGCAATATGTTTAAAAATTAAAGAAGTTTTTGTAGAGAGAGGGAGAGGGAGTGGAAATGTGATTTGAGTAAATTTAGGAAATTAATTTAAATTGTTGCAAATGAAGAGGATGAAATTTAGATTTTGAATCCATCCAAGATTCATGGAATGAAATGCTTGTGTTGTCCGCCCATTTAAATTGATTACCATTTCCCTATTGCTTGGTAACCACTTACTTTATGGAATGTATTAACTTCTCATGGAATTTTGAGTGACTTTGAGTTCATTTTATAGTATTCCGTTAATTTATTCTCCTTTTTTTTAATTTCTACTGAAGGGTTTAAGCTAAAGAATAGTGGAAGATATACTAAGGGCAACCTCGCAAAAAATTGATATACAAATGATTCGTACTCGAACTATTTGACTTCATCATTTAGTAGACTGTTTATGTAATTCAACTTTAGCATACTTTACATTATGTAATGCGAAAACTGAATTTACAACATGTGTGTGTAGAAGTGAAACGAATAATGTGACTCAAGAAAGTCCTTAGGGGAGAAGAAAAGTGCAAGGGACACCTCCCCAGGATTAGTTGGTCATTAAGACTTCAGCTACACAAAAGAGAGGAGGATACACCTTTCTTGAAAGGCGTCCTTTTGCCGCGTTGCAGTGGAAGACTTTTTTTAATCTTTTTGCTTGTTTCACACGTACTTGACAGAATTTCTCAGATCACATGCCCTGCCTAAGGGCTCTGCACAATGTGAAAAGTAAGGGGAAAAAGGATTCACAAAATAATTATATAAAAGGAACGCTCGCACCTTCCAAAAATCACATTTGAAATAGTCATAACTCAAACCAAAATATTTAGGAACCACGAGAAGGAAAAAGTTAAAAACGATTCATTGGATCAGTTTAGTGCATTGTGACCAATTCTTGATTTTCGATTTGCGAAGGCATGCTCTGTTTTTTTTTTTTTTTTTTTTTTTTTGGGGGAGGGGGTGGGTGTTTCAAAAGGCTTGTTGAGTATAAATTATTACATGTGATATTCTTGAGTTTACAAAGGTAAATTCTCAACTTTCTTTTCCCGTCTCTTTCAAACCTTTTTTCAGGTCATTAGCTCTGGACCATTCGTCTCGTTCTCAAGTGGACCAGATATTTGTCTGGATTCTCTAACCTTTGAACCTATTATAAATTGACTTGCCCTCCTTCAATGGCACTTCAAACTGCAAAAGCCAAGAAAAACACAGAGAGAGAAAGAAGAGAGAGAGAGAGAGAGAGAGAGAGAGTTTATTTCTACAAGCCATTAGCTTTGCCCAAACAACAGCAGTTTCAAAGCAAGTCCCATGGGAGGCAACAACAGGCAGAAGAAATCTTCATCTTCTTTCTCTTTCATGAGCTTGTTCAAGCCTCGGAGGCCGCGCCGGGACGATGCTTGGGAGGTGGACTCTGTAAGCTCGAGGAAAATATACCCGAGCGACTACGACAAGGGCCAGTACGTCGCGGAGCCCAACATCGACAACAAAGCCACGGTTTTCATCGCCAAGTTCCACCAGACCCGAGCCTCGGATTCTGAATACCAAGTGATTGGAGGTCCAGCATAGGCCGCCCCAGCGCCGAATTAGCTTCTATCTAGAGTTCCTGATGTTTGTCTACCGTCTTCCTTTACTCTTTGGCCTATTTATTGTATCTTGTATATGTATGTAGCTCAAAAGAAGTACAATCATTTAATTATTAGAATTGTATAAAAGTCAATATTTTCAATTGGTTACCCACTGAATTTTGCAGTTTCATCCATGGGTACATTTTCCTAAATATATGTACCTCACGTCATTCATGGAAAGTGTTACAATGATCATTGGCACGGTTAATTGCACCCCTAAGATAACCTCTAATTTGGATTCATGACCTCGAATGCACATCCAAATGACTCTAATTTAGGTTCCTGACCTCACATGTGTGACATCCATAAACACACTTTCAGCCCAGGCATATGGGCTCAACAATTGTTTTTGGGTTTATGACATGTTTGCGTCATAAACATGGAGGACCTCAATCTTTAGCGGATCAAAAGAGTTTATCATACATCATTTTGTCATAAGATTTCACTCCTAAACTTATGTTGCAAATCAACTACTGATATATTGAACACTATTTTGAGTGAAACTAACGATAGACTGAATTCCTTTGAGCATCGCCTAATTGTAAACAATAGAGAAACAAAGGTGATGACACTAAGCCAAACAGCACATAAAACATGGGGAGTTCAACTCTTCTGTCAAAAGAGATTCAGTGTGCAAAGGCTGAATTGTGCAAAGGGCATATATTCCCTAATCTAGTGCCACTATGCATTTATGTAAAAAGTGAAGAAGTATTAATGAAGAGAGAAAAAATGTAATTTGATTTATTTTAGTAAATAAGTTAAAATTGTTGCAAAAGAGGTTTTTTCTAGATTTTACATCCATGAAAGATTTATGTAATTACACGTTTGAGTTCGTTTTATAACAGTTGAAAATTTTGATGGGTTTCCATAACTACGGGAAATATAATAAGGGTGATCCGCAAAAATTGATGTACTAAGATTCATACTTGTTTTATTCTATTCAAGCATTTAGTACATTGATTACGTAAGAACATCACGTTGGATGATAAACGAATGATGTGACCCATGAATGGAAATAGAAATATATATATATTTTTTTCTGTCGCATGGATACTACTTTGAGAAGCATCTTATTGTTCTTTTTACCAACACATACCTGGTTTTTTGTCTTTTTGCTTGTTTCATATGTACTTGCTAGAATTAGCCACGTCACATATGCTATATGGGTGGAAATTTAAAAAAAAAAAATACCTCTACAAAATGTGAAAAGTAAGGTTAAAGAGGGTTAACGAAAAATGCCTCCCTTTTCTCTTGTTTTGCCCATTTTCACCGCGGCCTCGACGATGTCCATGGTCCTCGCCTGTGGCTAGAGACTTCCACCAATCTAACACGTAGATTGCCACATTAGTGATTTTCTATCTAAATTGGTAAGATAAATTAGAATAAAAAATCGTCAAAAGGTTTAGGAATAAATTAGTAAAATTAGAAAATTTAGGACTAAATTGATCGTTGTAAAATAGACTTAGAATTTTTTGGACAACTTTCCCAAATCCAATATTACCTAGATAAATACTAGACCACTAACCAATTAGCCGCTAGCCATTGAAATAGATGACGTGTTAACTAAACCACATATCGGTAATCCAACTTTGAGATTGCTTGTCTTGGTATTATTTTAATTGAGAATCGAACTTGTACGTGCTCCCAACCGCACACACATAAGTTTTTTTTTTACTAAGCTGATATTGTCTTGATTACGGGCTTTTGTTTTCCTCAGAGAGACTACTTCAATAAGAAATTGAAAAATTAGACTAGAAAACGGTGCTGCTACAGATTTAATAAGTTAAAACCATAGAGCATAACTCTTCCATACACATCGGTAAAAGTACTTAAAGACTCGTTTTGAGATATTTAATTTTGTAAAATAATAGCATGGAAGTGACCTTTAGCTTTAGATAAATTATTAGGTGAGTGTGCATCCAAACTACTGAACATGGTAAGTCCCATAACGATCCCTCTAAATATGACTGTCCACATTCGGGTATAATACACATCTGGGGCACTCCCCTAATAATTCGTAGCATAGGCTTACTGTATCTAAAATTTTGAGAGTATATGGGGGGGGTATGACACATGTTTGACGATATAGGAAACTTAAAATTATGAGAGTAATGAATCGAAATACAGATGGGGTAGGAAAAATAAAAAATCTAACCTGTCAACCGAAATTGGAAAAATAGAAAAGAAAAAACAATTTAGGTAACTGGTCAAAAAAATAAATATACTGAAAGGAGGGCTTGAGGGGAGACACGTGTCCTCCCCAAAACCTTTCTCTAGAATATCTTTTTAAGGTGTACAGTATCGGGTTACACCAAACTCTTATTCTATAAAGGCAAAACGTGCTGCTTTTTTAAGGAATAATTAGAACTCTCGTAATTAAATGAAGAACGGAATTATTAGAACCCTCAATTAATTAGTGAGTGCACCGGCTTGTGGTTCCTTTTCACCACCTTCTCCATGGATCTTTTCTCTTTCCTTTCTTCTGTTCGTTCCTTCAATTCTCAGCTGCATAAACGAATGATGTGACCCGAACGAGTCCAGGGCCATGAAGAAGGTGCGTAGATTGCTCATGAAGTCTTCCACCGCCGATGATTGTCTCGGTCAACTTCACGAACGAGAGGAGGACACTTCTCCAGCATCCTATTGTTCTTTTTATACGGCGCATACTTGTTTTTCTTCTCTCTCTCTCTCTCTCTCTCTCTCTCTCTCTCTCTCTCGGGTTCTTTTGACCTGTAATTGACAGAATTAGTCATATTACATGCACTATTGCAGTGTCAAAAAATGAAAAAAAAAAAAAAATGTCTCTGCAAAATGTGAAAATATGACAAGAAAAGGGCTAGCAAAATAACCATAATCTGAATCACATTAGAAAATTATCACATGATTTATTAAATTCGTGTGAGTTCAATACATTGCAACTGATTCCCGATTTGAGATTTGTCGGGACATGCAATGTTCAGCACATATAATCGTATATTACAACATTGAGTTTACATGGATAATTCTAAACTTGTTTTCCTTTCTCTTTTTAATCCTTTTCAGGTCAGTAGGTATGAACCACTCGTTAGATTCTCAAGGGTACTTTTCTAGATTCTCTGCCGTTTCACTAAATTGAGTTGACCTCCTTCATTGGCACTTCAAGGTGCAAAAACCAGAGAGTTCATTTCTACCGCTTTTCGGTGCCTTCAAGGTAATTTAGCTACTAGCTTTGTTCAAACATCAGTAGTCTAAAAGAAGTCCTATGGGAGGCAACAACGGGCAGAAGAAATCTTCATCTTCATCTTCCTTCTGTCTCATGAACTTGTTCAAACCTCAGAGGCCTCGTCGGGACGATGCTCGGGAGATGGACTCCATGAAGCCAATAAAGATATGGCCTAGTGACTACAACAAGGGCCAGTACATTGCGGATCATGACATTGACAAGAAAGCCTCGGACTACATAGCCAAGTTCCACGAGACCCGAGTGATCGCGGACTAATATAGGAGGCCTCTGTGCCGAATTGGTTACTATTTAGATTTCTATATGTTTGTTCAGTGTCAATTTTTTACTCTTTGGACTGTTTATTGTGTCTTGTACATGTATGTAACTCAACACAAGTGCTATCCTTCGATTAGTAGTTTTGTATAAAAGTCAATTACTCAGTTAGTATACCCACTGATGTACTTTGCACTTGTGAATATATGGATATTCTCCTAAATATGTGCAAATGGACCATATAACTCTTCCTTTGGCTCGATTTGAATTTGCTCTCAGAGATACGAATGTTCTCATCCTTTGCTAGAGAATCTATTCTTTCTATCATATCCCACAAAATAATCGTGAGAGACCCTAAATTTGAATCAAAATCATTTATACTTTTGTTTGTAGTTTGGACATACCTTTTACTTTCTGACTTGCCAGCATTATTAGTGCTGCTTTCTAATACCTATCTTTGAAACAAAATTGTTTTACATTACTTCTCTTTCATCTTCCACCACAATTTTCATCTTGTATTTTTTTTTTGCCTTATTTGTCCACCGTTGCATTTGAGAGAGTCATGCTAAGCATAAAATTAGAAAGTGCACGGGACACTTCCCCAGGATTAATTGGTCATTTAGTCTTCAACTTCACAAAAGAGAGGAGGAGACATCATTTTTGAAAAGAATCCTTTTGCGTGTTGTAGTGGAATATATTTAATCTTTGCTCGGTTCACATGTAATTGACAAAATTCCTTACATCACACGCCCTACGTAAGTGAAATGAGAAAAAAATGCCTCTGTAAAATGTGAAAAGTAAGGGGAAAAAAGGTTCACAAAATAGCCATAATTGGAGAGCTTGCATCTTCCAAAATCAAATTTGAGAAAGTCATAACTCAACCCAAAAATTAAAGATTGTGACTAAACAATGGAAAAATGATTACAGTAAATTTAGGAACCCCGGGAAGGAAAAAGTTATTAAACGACACATTGAATTCACGTGAGTTTAGTGCATCATGACTCATTCTTGATATTCGATTTGTTAAGTTTAGAGCGGTAAATTCTCAACTTTTTTTTTCCGATTCTTTCAAACCTTTTTCAGGTCTTGAGCTCTGGACCGTTAACTTTGCCCATACAACAACAGTTTAAAAGAAGTCCTAATGGAGGCAACAACAGGCAAAAGAAATCTTCATCTTCCTTCTCTTTCACAAGCTTGTTCAAGCATCGAAGGCCGTGCCGGGACGATGCTTAGGAGGTGGATTCTAAGCTCGAGGAAGATATATCCAAGTGACTACGATAAGGGCCAGAACATCGCAGAGCTCGGCATCGACAAGAAAGCCACAGTTTTCATCGCCAAGTTCCACCAAACCTGAGCCTTGGAGCCCGAACGCCAAGTGATTCCGGTCTAGTATAGGCCGCCCTTGTGCCAAATTAGCTTCTTTTTAGAGTTCCAGTCTAGTGTCTTCTATTAACTTTTGGACTATTTGTTGTATCTTGTATATGTATGTAGCTCGACAAAAGTGCTATCCTTTAATTACTAGAGTTGTATAAAAGTCAAATTTTCAATCGGTTACCCACTGAATTTTACAGTTTCGTTCATCAGTACATTCTCCTAAATATATATAAGTCTTGTATATATTTGTAGCTTGCTGTGTGTTATAGTAGCCAAATTTAGAATTTTTAGTGACATAAAAAAAAAAATTGGGATATTTGTATTGTAGTGGGCATAATTTGAAGATATTTCTTTTTGGGTAGTATTTGGACTTAAAAGAGAAAGACGGAATAATAAGAATCCTCGATTAATTAATAAGTGCACCAGCTAATACGTTCAAAGACGAGAACCCTAGTGGTTCCTTTTGACCACCTTCTCTATATACCGTTTCTCTTTCCTTTCTTCTTTTCGTTCCTTCAATTCTCAGCTGCACAAACGAATGATGTGACCCGAGCGAGTCCATGGCTATGATGAAGGTCCGTGGATTGCTCATTAAGTCTTCCGCCGCCTATGACTGTTGTTGGTCCAACTTCACAAACGAGAGGTCGACACTTCTCCAGCATCCTATCATTCCTTTTATACGACGCATGGTAGTTTTTTCTCTCTCTCTCTCTCTCTCTCTCTCTCTCTCTGGGTTGTTTTACCTGTAATTGACAGAATTAATCACATTATATGCCCTATTGCAGTGTCAAAATGGGGGAAAAAAAGCCTCTGCCTAAAAATGTGAAAAGCATGGGAAGAAAAGGGCTTAAGCATAATCTAGAATCACATTTGAAAAAGTTATAACTCAAACCAAAATTTTGAAGGTCATGATTAAGTTTCTGGAAAAAAAGATCATAGTAAGATTTAGGTGTCCTTGGAAGAAAAAAGTTATGACATAATATATTGGATTTGTGTGAGTTCAATACATCACGACTAATTCTTAATTTGCGATTTGTTGAGGCAAGCAATGTTCAGCATATATGATTGTATATTACAGCATTGAGTTTACATGGGTGATTTCAGACTTGTTTTCCTCTCTTTTTAACCATTTTCAGGTCATTAGGTATGGACCGCTCGTATGATTCTCAAGGGGAGGGGACTTGATATTTATATAGATTCTCTGCCGTTTGAACCTCCTATAAATTGAGTTGCCCTCCTTCATTGGCACTTCAAACTGCAAAAAAACGAGAGAGAGAGAGAGAGAGAGAGAGAGAGAGAGAGAGAGAGAGTTCTTTTCCACCGCTCCTTGGTGCCTCCACAGTAATCTAGCTACTAGCTTTGTTCAAACATCAGTAGTCTAAAAGAAGTCCTATGGGAAACAATAACAGGCAGAAGAAATCTTCAACTTCATCTTCATCTTCCTTCTCTCTCATGAGCTTGTTCAAGCCTCGGAGGCCACGTCAGGACGATGCTCGGGAGATGGACTCCATGAAGCCAATGAAGATATGGCCGAGCGACTACGACAAGGGCCGGTATGTTGCGGAGCCCGGCATCGACAAGAAAGCCTCGGCCTTCATCGCCAAGTTCCACGAGACCCGAGTGATCGCGGTCTAGCATAAGCTGCCCCCATGCCGAATTGTCTTTTATCTAGATTTCTATGTGTTTTTTCAGTGTCAATTTTTCACTCTATGGACTATTAATTGTGTCTTGTACATGTATGTAACTCAACACAAGTGCTATCCTTCGATTAGTAGTTTTGTATAAATTTCAATTACTCAATCGGTATACCCACTGACGTACTTTGCAGTTGTGTATATGTTTACATTCTCCTAAATATGCGCAAATGGACTATATAATTCGTCCTTTGGCTCGATTTGAATTTGCTTTTCATACCCCACAAAATAATTGGGAGAGACCCTAAATTTGGACAAGATCATCTATACTTTTGTTTGTAGTTTGGTCATGGCTTTTACTGTCCGACTTGCCAGCATTTTTAGTTTTGCTTTCTGATAGCTATCTTTGAAACAAAATTGTTTTACATTGCTTCTCTTTCATCTTCCACCAAATTTACATCTTGTGTTTTTTTTGTTGCCTTTTTTGTCCACCGGTGCAATTGAGAGAGTCATGCTAAGTATAAATTAGATTGGCCTACAAATAATGTGAAAATTCCAATACTAATTTCAGACTTCTCTTTCGAAATAAAAATTTCAGTATTAATAAGTGGACAAAATTACATCCAAATCGGAATCACCTAAGATCTTGGGATAAATTTAAGATTTTAAAATTTCCATCTCTAAATGATTAAATGAATGAGGCATCATCAATTTAGTTCATTTCAATTTCAATGTTCAAAGCTCTATTTCATTTCAGAGTGAGTTTCGACTCCCACGCCCTAAGGAGGCAAGGGCAAACGTCTCTAGGACCGACCAAAAAAAAAAAAATGTCGAGCTCTATTATCTCTCTCTCTCTCTCTCTTTTCAGAGTGAGTTTCTTTTTAACAAGGGCAAAATCGTTCGAGTGTTGAGATTAGAGTAAGAAAAAAAAAAAAAAAAAAAATGTCGAGCTCTACTGAATCTTGAACCTCCAATTAGAGGAAGTAAATTTGAAAAGAAAATTTAACCCCATTAATGTAGAGGATCTTAAACTTTTGTGCACAAAAGAATTTTCCACACATCAGTTTGTCACGATATATCACTCGTAAACTTTTAGACACTATTTTGAACTAAACTAACAATCAAATATTCCTTTGAGCGTCACCTGATTGCAAACAACATCGAAGCAAAAGTGGTGACAATAAGCAAGATAGCACATAAAACATAAGAATTCAACTCTCCTGTTGAAGACTGACCAAAAAAAAAAAAAAAAAAAAACTCTCCTGTTGAAGAGATTTTGCTTAGGTGTTTCGAGAGCTAATGAACTTGCTAATGTCTACCAAAATGATTTTTTTTATACAACGATGTAATGCAATAAATATTGAACTTAACCTATCAATTTGAGTGTAGAGAGATAAAGTTAAACTTATTATGAATACGAGTCTCACTATAGGCTCAACATGATTTTCGCAAAGAGAATTGTTCTGTTTATCATGTGAAAACAGATTTAAAAGGAAATGCGAGTATCTCTGTAAAAGAAATCGTGAGTATCTCTTTAGAAGAAATTGGGACATGTAAAGACAAGTTTGCAAATCGGTTGGTAAGGGTTGTTTTGAAGACCACCGGAATTCTAGGAGAATAAATGAAAGGACATGGCCTCATTATTGTCCGTCCTAGTTGATTTAAGCCACAAAAGAATCGTACCATATGCTTCTTTTAGCTCTAAAGAATCTCAATATGTGCTTCTTCCTACTCTTTTCTTGAACTTTCCTCTCTTTTTCTACTGGTAACTAGATCTGTCAAAATGGATCATAAATATATTTCTTAACTCAGATAGGTGTTAAATGAGTTTAAAATAAATAAGTTATAATGAATAGATTTAAATACAATATGAGAACGGGTCATAATTTAGTTTATAACTTATTTAACTCCAATTCATTTCTATGACTTCCTCTTTAGTCTATCTTGCCTTCACTTGATTTTGTGTTCACTCATGCCATACTCTTATCTCAGTTTAGCTATGAGTTTTCATAAATTAGGTTAAATATGAAAGTGTTTTAGCAGTATAGGTTAGGTTGAATATGTATTGGGTATGGTTTGGGTTAGATATGTGTCATTAGATTTGTATAACGTGAAATTGGTTAAAATGTGTTAAATGGGTTTATTTGGGTTGGATCATTTATGATTTGACCCAAACCCAATCCACCCGTTTGATGGATCTATTGATAGCTAATTTTGACTTGACTGCCAATTATATTCCCGATTTAATGTTTGATTTTTACATAGACTCCAACCTAATCACATTTGAGAAAAGCATAAGCTATCCCATGTGTTAGATAGTATTTTGGTAAATTTCTGTCTACCCCATCATGCATGAGACAGTTATGCAAAACCATTCTTGACATTTGATTCTCCCACTCCTCTCTTTCCACTACTCTAGCTTGATATTTCAAATGATGAAACTCCCATTGTTTTCCCCAACTCATTATCATTGGCCATCCTTTCCTTTGGCCCAATGGTCGATTCGAAAAGGAAAACATAGTGGGAGACAGCTGCAAATGTTTTACTAAATCAATCAAACAATTAGCAGATTCTTCCAAGTCCTAGATCTTTTTATTTCACCCAAATTGTGTTGAGACAAAGAACAATGCCAGGCTAAAAGTGAGGACCGAATACCCATGGGGTTGGTGCATGTTTTGACGTTTTGTAAAGCTGGGGGCAAGCGATGCAATGCCCACCATTGGCTTTGGGCTCTTGAGCTGTTCTTTATATTCACCTTTTCTTGTCGTGGATACTTGTCGAGCTTCTTTTAGGGTTCAGTCATGTTCTCCTTTATAAAACCGATGGTTTAAAACCCTCCAATGTCACAACCCATGCTTTTTTGTATACATTCAATTCACTAGGCAATGTTGGATTCAATATTTTTTATGATGAAAGAACTTAGGGTGCGTTTGTTCACGGAAAATAAATGATTTGGAAAACATTTTTCCAAAATAATATCTTATATCACTTATAAAAATGAATAAAGAAAAATATTTTCATTGTTCATAAATATATTTAGACATAAATTAATGTCAATAATAAAAAAATTCAATTAATTAATTATTTCAAATGATATAAGCGATCCTTTTTTGAATTGTTTACGCAGCTAATTCTTGACTATAAACTTTATTATATGGATCAGAACAAATACTCCACATGAAATGTCTGCTCTTCATAGCGTGGAGAAGCAAATCTGTGCTGCAAGTCCATTTTCTAACCGCTAAGCCAAGCCAATCCCATGAGATTTGGACCAATTGCTCTTTTTTCCTCCTTTTCAATTATTTTCTTTTCTCCCACTTGAACATCTAAAAAGGGTAAGTTTTCTGAGGGATTTTTGAATTAAAATTTGTTCATTCTTGTAGCACCGCACTGTGGAACGCTTCATTAGGTGGAATAAGGTTCAAATTCTTAAATCTTAACGACCAAAATATCCGGCATGATCAAAATTTCCACTCCTCTCTTTCCCCCTTTTTTTTTTTTTTGGACAGATCTTTTCCTCATTAACGACGGCCGAAAAACCTCCTCTTTGATTTATCTTTTTGTGTTTTAATGTTGCCTCAAAGTTACAGAGTCAAAAAGTCAAATCTTCTTATCTCTGTTAAATTCATCGAACGCCCTATTATTGCCTATATTCATACTATGCCTTTGAGTTCAATCATCCGAAGCTTCTACAAGTAAATTCAACATATTTCTGTCAAAAAAGAGTCCCAGATGCCCTAATTAGCAGAATAATATGAATAAAACCCTAGGTGGCTCTTGCATTAAAGTGTACAGTTACCTATAAGTAGAGTTCTTTTTTTGGTCGATACCAATAAGTAGAGTTGAACAGGGGAAAGTTCAATCATTGAAGCTTTCGCTGCTTTATGGTAAGAGAGCATCACGTTGAATGTGCTGTTTGCTTTTGAGATATTTAAATTTAAGCCCGCCGTTTATTCACGTCCGTGCAAGGTGAAGCCGAACATGAATAATGAGACTTCAAGAACCCTCTTTCCACCGTACCATTTTGCTAAGAAGTATGAGCGGAATTAATACCACCTCACTCAACAAAATTGGATTTAGTTATTGTCATATATGTAGCAAAAGTATGTACATTTCTCAATCCAATATAATCTATAAAGAATTCAGTTGATTGGATTCGAGATTTGAAACATTTAAAAATAGCTTAGAAAAAAGGAAAAAAATACCTAATTTACCATAAAAAAAAAAAAAAACTACTATGGTGTGACAATTGTTGTGAAACCAACGTAGAAGCTAATGGATCTTGTAATTAAGGTTTGGATCATTTATCATATTCTCAAGTAAACTTGCTAAGGGCTTGTTTGGTGATAATTCTATTCTGAAAATAATTTTTGCTCATAATGATTTTTATTTATTTATTCTATTCCAAAGATCAATTTTTAAGTTTTTGAAAACGCTTAGTAACTGTCCAAAATTTCTATTCCTTAGACATAAATGCGTTTGGTAGGATTATAAATTTTTTTGTCTCTTTTAATCTTTAATACTTTTATTATATTTTTCTTATTTTTCTTATTTCTTTTTCCTTTTCCTTTTCTCTTCATCTTTCTCCTTCTTTGTGATCGGTTGTTGGCCATGGCAATGGCTGGTGATTAGCTAGATGAGGTCTAGTGAGTGAGGCCGAGCCTCATGGTGGCCTGGTGAGCCTTAAACGAGCTCGTTGGACAAGGTCCAACCGGTCATTGGCCATCATCAGCAGTGACAACGGGGGCTGGTGATTGGTTGGGAGTAGAAAGAAGAAGAGGAAATGAGAAAAAAAAAAAAAAAAAAAGAAAAATTAGACTTGATTCTAGAAATTGTTCTTAGGAATAAGAAGTAATTTTTTTTTTTTTTTTTATATTTTGATTCTATTCCATATCTATTCCCGAGAACAAAAAAACGGATTTTTGTTTCGAGAGCAAAATATTTACCAAACGGATTTTTGTTCTTTTTTTTTTTTTTTTTCCGAAAAACAAATAAATATAATTGGTTGTTTCCGATGGTGTTACTAAATATGCCCTGTTTGTCTACATTTTGTACCCTTTGAACCTCCTATAAATTCACTTACCTGCCTTCATTGTCACTTAAAATTGCAAAAACCAAAAAAACACACACACACACACACACACACATATATATATATAGAGAGAGAGAGAGAGAGAGAGAGAGAGAGAGAGAGAGAGAGAGTTCATTTCTACTACCGTTCAATGCCGCCCACTAGCTTTGCCCAAGCAATAGCAGTTCAAAAGAAGTTCTATGGAGGCAACTACTGTTAGGAAAATTCTCTATGTTATTTTGAAGATGATAAAATAATTAAAGACTATTAATATGTGTATTAATTAAGTAGACAAGGTGATAAATGCACAAGCTTGTATATAAATGGTGTCATAACTATGTGAGCTAATTTGAAAAGTGCTCTGCCATATCAAGGGTGAAGAACTCTTAGGCGTCAAAGTGTCTACAAGTTGGAAGGATCTTAAGATAAGGTGAACAACTAGAAAGATGTTAATTGAGGATGAACAAGTTGAGAAAAATTAGGATACTTGTGATAATTTGAGATAGCGAGATCTGATGAACAGTTGGAAGGATTTTGATAGTTGGTGAACAAACATCAAACAAGAATGTTCAGTAAAGCTTAGAAGTATTATGGAAAGGTGAACAAGTGGGTAGAGCCATCGTTGCCAAAATGCTTGGAAGGGCCAAAAAATAGAAGATTGCATCGTTGGTAGGAGTAGCTGCTCATCAAACAGGTGGAAGATATCTAACTTCCACTTTCTAATGTCAATATGGTATCTAATGTTATCTTCAAGGCTTGGAATTTGTGCGTCACGCCCTGTACCTCCCCAAGCCACAGGAACGTCACATCTGCTTAATTAATTTGATTAATTTACGACGTCTAAGGATGCATTGCCATCCCATTACTTTATTTTTCAATTAAGCACATGTGGAAATGTGCAACTATATCACCCTATCAACAAACATAAACAGATAGTAAGGAAAACACATATACAAACACACTATTTATATTGTGCATCATTGGGGTCGAAAGTTTTATTTACAAGTCTACTTAGTTGGGCAATTTCTGATTACATCCAAAAGGGATAAGGGTTAATCCTGGCTCTTCTACAAGGGCGACTTCCAAAAATGGTTCCCATTGGAAGGCCGGCTCTTTGTGGCTCGGGCCCAGGGTTATAGTCGGGATCAGAGTTGAGGTTGTCCACGGTATCATTGGGAGGATTCACCACCGTGAGGTTCCGTGAGGATCCATCGGGACCATCGGGTAGTTCGTCAAATTTGCGGACAGGCCTAAAGGCCTCGTCGTCGATCCAAATGAACCACGCTTTGTACCGATGCGGAACCAAGTGTCCTAAGCCCTCACTCACCCATACCATGGTGGTGTGCTTCGTCCAAAATAACCACCTTTATCTGTATAATCCGAAAAATCAAACTATCCAAAATAACCACCTTTATCTGTATAAGTAAACCAAAATGAATCGAAGGGAGACTCATACCTATGAAATTGAAAAGGTAAAACAACAATAAATGAGTGAACACTCAATAAGTAAATCACCAAAATCTTGTGTATGCGGATGCCCCGTATTGAAATTGTATGAATGCTTGATACCAACAAATTGATGGTAGATCAATAACAGAGCCTTTGCTTTGTCTTCTTAACTATGTACATGAAAGGGGTTTTTCGAGTACTTAAAATGCTCACACAATCAAGGATCCACAAAAATGTTCCAAAAGTATATAAATTATACATGTACCAAATAATATCTTCTAAAATATTCACGTGACTCTTAAGTCCTAATTAATAACACATAAAATATGCACATGCCAAATAAGAGCTTTTAAAATATTCAAGTGATTTTCAAGTCCCAAATAATAGCACATAAAATTTGCACGTGCCAAATAATAGCTTCTAAAATATTTACATGACTCTCAAATCCCAAAATATATCATATAAAATATGTATGTGCCAAAATAATAGCTTCTAAAATATGTGTGTCTCTCAAATACCTAAAATGCAATCACAATCAAGAGCCACATAATATTAAATAATTTATGCACATAAGCATCAACAACACATCACATGGCTTCCATTTATTACACACGTAACCAAAATCCATTGGCTCTACTGGGAATTCACCGGGCATTGTCCCATCCCATCAGACATGGTAACATCCCAAAATCCATCGAGGATGGTATCCGAAATCCATTGGCTTTCATTTTAAAATCCTATCTACAAATGGCATCTGGAATCTATCGATTTCGTCCCAAAATCCATCGGTGACGACATCTTCTTGAAATCCATCGGTGACTACTTCCCTTGTGTGACCACATATGCAAACAAAACATTCAACCAATTCTTATCTTTACTTTAGTCCAATGAGCGAAGTGTGTGTCATGACTTACCAAAACAACATTGTTACAATATGTCGAGCATGCAATGATAATCATGGCTTGATTCATTATGTTTGAGCACCGACCTAAGCCAAACCCAGTTCAGAAATGATATGCCTCAATATCGCCAGATCAAGAGAGAGATCTGGCCCGGCATGCTTCCACGCACGTCTAAGACCAATGTAAATCTCTTTCCGAAAGCTCAGGGCATGCTTTCAAGTATAGACAATAGTATATAGACAAACTGCAACCACTAAATGACAACAAATCCTTGTAACCTCAACAATCACATAGCAAGATCTTGACCTATTCTTGAACCTCATAACTCAAGCAAAACATGAGCAAATCATACAAAATTAATATATGAGCCTACTCTACCTAGGATGACATGACCCTATTCAGCCACAACAACAAGAACCTAATCTATGTTCGAATTACGCAACACAGCAGCTTAATCGAGATTTAAGGGATCTACTTACGAAATTGAAATGAGAACAAGGATGGATGGTGGGCGGCTCACAGCGAGCAGGTAGAGAGGAAGTTGAGAGAGAGGGGAGGCGCATGTGAGGGGGAGAGAGGGAGAGACAGAGAGAAACGAGTGAGCTTGAGGAAGAAGAAAGATGTTAAAATATCTCTCGAGTTTGAGCCTAATGCGAGATTCCGAATATTCCGAATTGGATATGTTACGAACGTTCGAAATTGAGCAAAGAAGATCTGAAGATCAACTTCCCAAAATTCGAATCTGCGTTGGAAAGTTTGGCCACTGAAATAGGAAAGTCCAACTTTCACTTGGATTTGGATTTTGTTTAAAACATACAGAGATATGTTTTGGATAAAATCGTTTAAGATATGATCCTATGAGAAGTTGGCAAAGGAATAAGGGTCTTACTTTGATATATATATGGCCATGGATGGAAGAATGTTGATCATGAAGAATTGGTTTTGAAGCGCCGTCTCGTTGTCGAGTGCTTGGAAGGGATTTTTCTTTGTCGTTCTTGTTCGTAAATTACATCCAAGAAGATTTAGTGTTCAAGCCAATTAAATTTTGTGGTAAGATTTGTGTGTAATTCTTTCGTGAGATTGAGAGATTATTTCTTGAGGAATTTCGAGGCTAATTGCGTGTGTTATTGGGTGTAAGAAAGAAAGAGTGTGTAACAATAGTTGTCTCTTGAAATTTGCTACCTTCCATGTAAGGAGAAGTTAATATCTGAATTGATTTAATAATGATGTCATCCTTTTCGCAACAAGAGAGAAACAACAGTTGTTCTTGGCCCTTATAAGAGAAGTTCAATAATTGATTTAGTAATGATGTCTAATGATGATTCTCATTGGCTTGGTTTGTGAGATTAAATCCTATCCATTTAAGTGTCAATTTAAGAACTAATCTTGGCCAATCTCATCCTCCAAGCCTTAAGGGGGTTAATCATTATTTAGTTTTAGGGCAACTAACTTGGTTACACTAATCAACCTTATTCTTCTCCTTTCCCTCTTTAAAAGTGGCACCCTCCCCCTTTGCAAGGCTATCAACCATTAGTCTCTCCTCAACTTGTTCTCAAAAAGCCCTTTAAGTCTCACCTTTAGGGTAATTATGGCCTAAATCCCTAAAATCAGCACATGACTCAACTATTGCACTTATGAACTATCTTCTAAAATCCAAGGATAAGCTTAAACTTTGCAGCCAACTTGATCCTAAGTTCCTTCTCCATCTTAGGCATGTCGGGCTTCCTTGGCTTCCAATAATTGTTCACTTTTAATTGATCCAAATTCAAGGAGGCAAAAGACAATTATGAGGACTAGTTAAATGTCATCTTGATCGGATAGGAATATCTCACAATCACTCATGATCGACACCTATAATCGAACCGAGGTTTGTGGTTAAGTTTTGATTGGAAGTTACCCTAATGTGGCCTACACGAATTTGGCGGCTTTGGCGGTGTTCACGCGGCCATACTCGAACCAAATTTGGTGCCTATCTAGGGTTTAATGCATGACCTATGGTTGGTTTGAATCCAACTCATCGTTGAAGCCTAGTTGATCCATGAATAACTCTCGGTTGTCATATAATCATGTAGGATTGATTGACCTGCCTTGGCTCGTGGTTTCATGGAATTAGTTTAGAGTCATTCACGAACGATATAGTGACCGTGTGGAGTCACCCATGACTGATGAATACTCGAGCTAAATCGATTCATACTTGTCCATTGACCGACTCATGATGATGCATAATTGTTCACATTGATCCTTATAGTTGAGTGGTATTTTCATGTTGAACACTTTAGTCTAATGTAACCTTGATCTTGAGTCGCCTTGTCCCCAATCAGCTAGTTGGCTCATGAACAATTCCTAGGATCGACTCATGGTCCATTCTCATCATTGACGTACTGATTTTAGTCCATTTCTCTTGCCCAAGATATGAGTCCAAATCGAGGATGTCACATTGGGGAAGAGCACTGGTGTTGGATTGGAGCGGTGTTGCCAATTATGAGTTAGCAGATTAACTATTTTGCGAAATTGCCATTGTTAGATTGATGTTTCGATGCTAATAGAGTAGCAGGAGACCTTCTGCTACTGGCAACGGTGGAATCAACGACTAGTTAAGGGATTTGAGTTAGAAATGGTAATTTAAGGTTGGATGGCTATATATTCAATCCAACAGAAGTAGTAGGGTTGGGAGCAAATCAATATCTAGTGCTTTGAGTGTTCATCTTTGCTTTGTTCTTATTGGTAGTTGTAGTGTATTTATGATATTAATCTCTATGAGGTGCCAATATCTGTAATTTAGGGAGCGAAGGAGTGTATAAGTGTCAAAGCAGCATTTGTATTCTGATGGTGTCATCTATCATTTGATGGGATCAACACTTGTTGATTGTAACTCTCTCGAGATAACCAGTGAATTCCAGCCTTATTACGGCTGCAAGTGTTGAAAGCAAACGTAGGATCGGGGATATCTATTCCCCACTAGCATGATCTAACCAATATTATCAATATCCGTTTCATAATAATTGAAAAGTTATGGCATTGATGTGATTTGTTGAAAATAATGACATTCAAGTGAACGTTTTTATAGAAATTATGACATTTAAGTGATCGGCGAGCACGGGGCCGTTGAGATTTAGGGTTTGAAAAAAATTATGATATTTAAGCTAAAACGACATCATTTGAAGGCCTAAGTAATCCAAGGAAACTCCGGCGAGCCACATCAGCATAAGAAATTAATCGTGGCATTTGTGATGTTTTTCAAATTTTTTGGCACTTAAGTGATCCTTTGACACCAAAGTGAGCGCTCCTAATATGGCAAATATGTATAGAAGTCTTCTATATATTTATAGCTGGCTTTTTTGTGGCTCATCTCTCTCTCCCCCACCCTCGCGCGTGTATGCTCGCGGGGAAAGTGCTACTATCAGAATCATTGTTTAGCTCGTTGGGCCCCTCGAGTGATCTCTAATTTGGATTCATGACCTCACGGGGGCAGGCGTGTACACGCACCCGCACAAAGTACGCGTTGCCATCGTCCCTCGCTCCATCGTTGATCGCTTGCCAGTTGCCACTACAACATGCTCGCCGCCACCACACCACACGCTCACCATTGTTGCCATTGGGCGACTAGTTGGCCCCTCAAGTGACCTCTAATCCGAGTTCGCGACCTCACATGTGCGGACAAACTCATGCATACGTGTACCCGTGCGGCGCACACATAGGGGCTCTAGCGTTGCTTGTGTGTGTACGGTTTTCTTAAAAGTGCACAAGAGTGTCAGTAGAATAGATGATGTGTTTGAATCTTGACCGTTTATATATTGGTTTGTTGATGCGTTAACCATTTACTGGAAGTAAATTATACTGAAAATTTACCCCAAGTATAGAGGACCTTAATCTTTAGAGTCCAAAAAGAGTTTATCGCAATATATTACTCGTAAACTTATTTTGTAAATCAACTCTAAATACACCAGACTCTATTTTGAGCGGATCTAATGATAAAAATAAATTCCTTTGAGCATCACCAAACCATAAAGCATAGAGAAAGGAAGGTAATGAAATTAAGCAAGGTATCGCACAAAACATGAGAATTCAACTCTTCTGTTGAAGAGATGCTGCTCAGGTGTTTCCAGACCGATACTTTAAAACTGTGTCAGCCATTCATCGTGCGAGACTAAATTAAGCAAAGTGCGTTATATTCCGTGATGTAAGATGCTCAAGACGCAACAGAAGCATTGCTCTTGGGAAGCCTTGAACTTTTGGGAAAAGCCAAGGAGAGAGCTAACGAACTTCCTAGTGTCTATCAAAATGATTTTTCTTATATATGTAGATGTAATTGCAATAAATGTTGAAATAAAAGATTAATTTGAGTGTAGAGAGATAAAGTATATCTTATTATGTAGACAAGTTTCACTATAGACTCAACATAATTTTCTGTATAAATTACCATAGTATTGTCCTCATAACCAACCTTGATCTTTTTATGCATAAGGACATGTTTCTGTATAAAAATTTTTATCCAACTAAAAAAATGTAATATATGTTTATTTTAATAAAATTGGACATTTTGTCTCTTATTGCCTGCTCAAATTGGTATTGCCTAATTATGTCCTTAACATATTGCACGGTGGCTAATTTGGTCCTAAACTTTCTATATTTGGTGAATCTAGTCATGTAGCTTTTTATTTTTTTTAATGATTTTTCAATATAGTTCTTCTTACCAATTTAGGTGGGAAAATGTTGACATGGAGGTCCATCATTGTTGGCTCTCCTATGTAGCATGACTAGCATCTCACATGGATAGTTTTAAATATTATGACGTCATCTGCTAATTTCTAAAATATTTTTTTAATTTTTATTTTCATTTTTTTTTTCCTTTTGTTTTGCCTTTTCTACTATTCATCTTCCCCAAAAGCCATTCTTGTGCACTGTTGACCTCGCACTCCCCCGAGCAAGCATCGATCTCCTTTAGCCTATGCAACGCCGGGTCACTCAGACTGTTGTTGGTCAGAGCCTTCAAGAGAGTTTGACTGGGGAGGCCAATGAACTCATGCTTTTAGCCATAGACATTGATAGTGAAGAGCTTGACGATGTGATTGGACACTTTAACAGAGGAGCTAAGAAGCATCGATACTCTTTGAGAGCTTTTGTATCGTGTCGAATACTCCAACATGTGTCGACATGTGTTCGACACCCTCAAATACTCTTGGATACTCGGTTAATACGTGTCAAAAAATCCAACATCTGGTCAACTTTCCCGACACTCTTTAGAATTCTAACATTCTAGTTTCCAACACGTGATTCCGACATGTGAGGTCAATTTTAAAATTTTCAATAAATGAGGGCTCAAAATATTAATGTGGCTAGAGAGCACCTCGGGTGTTTTTTCAATGGCTTCGGCCTGGGAAGCTATTCGTTCGAAGCGTAATGTGGTTCCTTGGTTCCCCTTCGTTTGGAGCAAATCTATTACCCCAAGGCACCAATTCCACTTGTGGCTCATCACGAGGAACCGTCTTCCCACTCAGGTCCTTCTACTCTCTTTCGGTAGGATTGTCGATGGCTCTTGTGTTTTTGTAGTACTAGACCGGATTCCATTGATCATCTCTTCTTTGGCTGCCAGATTACAACGGGATTGGTGTTGTTCTGGGCTTCAAAATGCAACCTAATTTGGCATGGTACAAGACCGTGGCAAGATACCATTTCCTGGGCCTTAAAATTTCTTTCGGGCGATGACTTTTCTTGGTCGATTTCTAGATTTTCCTTCACTGCTCTCTGCCATCTTATTTGGAAAACTAGGAATGGCATTTTATTCCAAGGTGAATCTCTCTCTCTGTGCCTACCATGAAGAACTACCTCCTTAAAGTTGTGAGGGACAAAGCTATATCATTTAGCCAGGTGGCGGATACTCCAAGGAATAGAAGATCTCAACGCATGAGGGGTCTTGACCCGGCTATGTTCACTTCTTAGCCTTCTGGGTGCTCCGGCCTTTGCTGTTGTTCGGTGCCCTCCTTGGCGTACATGTTCTTCAAGCCTCTTCTTCTAAGAGTTGGTGCTGAGATAGTTGGAGGACCTCGGTGGCCCTTGTTCTTCGTCTCCTCTCCTTCTGTTGTTTCCGCTGCTTGGCTGGTTGTTGTTGCTATTGCTTGTTCCCTTTTGTTTGGTTGTTGGTGGGTGCTGTTTGGCTTCCTTGTTGCTGTTGACAGATGGAAATCTGCTAGGAAACATGGCTTTCAAAGGCTTTATTTCCATACGACCTATCATTTTAGAGATTATAGCACTTTGAAGATTCCATAGAGAAAATTCCCTTAATTCATTCTCATCAAGGCGATTGTGAAGCAGCCGGCCGGTGGTGTCGTTTAGCTTCCTTGTTGCTTTCTCGGTAGCTTTTGTTCTTTTTTCTGGCATCCTTCCACTCGATTTGGCTTGTTGCCTTTTCGAGTGTAAGTTTTTTTGATGCTGGTCTTCCGGGTTGTATAGTTTGGTTATAAGTCAATATATTTTACCTTACCAAAAAAAAAAAAATAAAAATGTGAAAAATAAAAATAAAATAATAATTAGTCTTCTCGTCTTTTTTTGTCACTTTTCGTGATATACAATTTATTTCCCAAGTTTTTTTTCCTCTTTTCTTCCAACACATTCGACACCCGAGTCCAAAATATGAATTGTTTTTTTTTTTTCAAGTTTTATATATTATTGGAATGGAGTTGAATTTATCAAAATGAAATAATGAATGATATTAATAAATGGTGGATTAATTTTTTTAGTGTAAATTCATTCTAGACTTTTATTATTATTTATTTATTTGTGAATTTGAATTAGATTAATTTGATTGAAATAATCATAAAATGATCATTTATTATGTATATATAAAAATATACATTTAATATACAACATGTTCTAACATGTCGGAATTCTCTATTTTTTGAGAAATGACCTATTACTGTATCGTGTCGCGTCATGTCGCTCGTCGCGTGTCGATGTCGGTGAAGAAAGACGAGGAGGAGTGAGGGTGGGACAATTTGGCAGACAAAGAGACAAGAGGCGGTGGACTTTCATGAAGAGCTTTTGGAGAGCCGAAATCACCATTATTGCACGGCTTAAAAGTTCAAAATTGAAAAATCATCAAAATGTTTATGATTAAATTGGCCAAATTAAAAAATCAAGAATTGAATTGACTATTATATGATAGATTTATGACTGATTGGGAATTTTAAAAAAAAAATAAAAAATAAACGTGACCCAATTTATCCTAAAAATGTTAATTAAGTAATATCAGGGGCTTGGTTCGGATATAGTATATTCGAATTATAAAATCTCTCACTTGGAGTAACTTTAAAAGTCCATGATCGCCGACTTGTGGTTGGAAGTCTTGTCCAAACGTATTTGGATGGGCAATACGGATGCACCGGTAAATAGGGATCAGTCGAGTGGAGAATTCGAGCATCTTAGAAAAAGCATTATAAATTTAACTTAGTTGCACATGCTTTCTAATGCTTCTCATGGGTACAGCTGGCCGAATCCTCTCCAAAAAACAAACTCGAAAATCGGGAAGCATACCTCACATCATCAATCATTTGTGGCCTCCCCTAATAGAGTAATACTTAGTAGAGAGTGTGGGCGAATCTGGCCAATAAATGTGATTACAGCAATACAACTACATATTTTTAGTAAGTTCATATAAAAAGAAGACAAGTGCCCACAGCAAATGATACATCTTTTGGTTGTTATTTCTTTTTTGGTTGATACTCAACAGATACCTTCCGTGATTCGCAGTAGAGGTTGGGCTTACCATATTAAGGAATTTACCCCCACTTTTTCTTTTTCCTGAATAACAAGTACCCCATAGTACCTAGGTCAGCTTGTCCAAAAAAAAAAAAAAAGTACCTAGGTCAGTACCAAGAATGGTGCCCCATGTTGGTTGCAGAAAAAAATGTTTATTAACTTGTAATGAAGGTGTTATTGTAATTTTAAATCCAACAGAAATATATAGGTGAGATCCATTGATTAGGTACATAATACGGGTTCGATTTTCTGTACTATTGGATGTAAACGATTCAATAAATATGTGGACGGAAAAATAATAAATTAATCGATAATGAAAAGACGAAAGAAAAAACAATTTAAGTAACTTGTCAAAAATAAAGAAAAAAAAACAATGAAAGGAGGGCTCGAGCGAGTGAGACGTATCCTCTCCACAACCTTTCTTTAGTATATATTGGACGGTGTAGAATATCTGTACTGCGAAAGGGTTACACCAGCTTTTGTTCTGTAAAGGCTTACCGCTTTTTTAGGGAATGATTAGAACTCTCGTGGTTTAATAAAAATGAAATACCAAATAATTAGAACCCTCAATTAATTGATGAGTGCGCCAGGTAATACGTTCAAGGACGAGAATCCTAGTGCTTCTTTCTGACCACCTTCTCTATAGATATTTTCTCCTTTTCTTCCTCCTTTTGTTTATTTAAATTTGAGCTGCGTAAGAATACTGAGGGAAAATGACACTCTAAATATCATTACTTTTATACAATATATATATATATTTTTGATTACTTAAGTGTGATATAAGCTTTCAATTGATAGCTTAAATGTCGTAACTTTTTATAAACGTTCATCACAAGTGTTATATCATGTTGGATTTTCAGTGCTTAGGTGAATGCTATAAAATGTTTTTGGCATTTAAGTGGTTGAAAAAAAAATTATGACCCTTAAGAGAATGCTATATGAAAGTTATGGCACTTGTGGTGTCCTTATTCCAAATATTGATATAATATTTTGCAAATTATTATAACATGAAGCTCTGAGCTCGGGGAAAACTCTCTACCAACAGTTTAATTCTCTCATACAGCTAAAACAAAAGAAAATCATATTCTTTTGAGAGTGGACTACTCCGAAGTGTTAACGTAAAAGGTAATATATTCGGAGTGATTTGCAAAGGTTGATGTACTAAATGATTCATACTTGCATTATTCTATGCAATCATTTAGTACACAGATTGTGTACTTTACACAATCACAATAATGCATGGTTAATAAATTAGAACTGAGTTTGCAAAAAAAAAAAAAAATACAAAATATAGAAGTTTAACGAATAATGTAATGGAAAAAGGGGGATTCCATGGATGAGAAGAAAGTGCAAGGGACACTTCCCCAGGATTAAGTCTTCAACTACACAAAAGAGAGGAGGATACACCTTTCTTGAAAAGCATCCTTTCGCGCGTTGTAGTGGAAGAGATATATATTATAAACCCCGAGAAAGAAAACGTTATAAAAAATTCATTGGATTTATGAGAGTTTAGAGCATTGTGACTGATTCTTGATTTTCGATTTATGAAGACAAGCACCGTTCCACATATATAATTGCACATTATATTGTAAGTTTAGACATGTAATTCTATATATATATATATATATATATATATATATATATATATTGCGGTGTCTTTTAAACCTTTTAGGTCATTAGATCTGGACCATTGCCTCATTTTCAAGTGGACCTGATATTTGTCCGGATTCTCTACTCCTTGAACCTACTATATATTGACTTGCCCTCCTTCATTGGTATTTCAAACTGCAAAAACCAAGAAAACATAGAGAGAGGAGCGAGCGAGCGAGCGAGAGAGAGAGAGAGAGAGGAGCGAGCGAGCGAGCGAGCGAGCGAGAGAGAGAGAGAGAGAGAGAGAGAGAGAGAGAGTTAATTTCTACTGCCGTTCAGTGCCTTCACGATAATCTCACTAGCTTTGCTCAAAAACAGCAGTTTGAAAAGAAGTCCCATGGGTAGCAACAACAGGCAGAAGAAATCTTCATCTTCCTTCTCTCTCATGAGCTTGTTCAAGCCTCAGAGGGGGCGCCGGGACAACGCTTCAGAGGTGGACTCTGTAATCTCGAAGAAAATATATCCGAGCGACTACGACAAGGGCCGATATGTCGCTGAGCCCGGCATCGACAATAGAGCCACTGTCTTCATTGCCAACTTCCACAAGACCCGAGTCTCAGAGCCTGAACGCCAAGTGATCGCGGTCTAGCATAGGGTGCCCACGTGCCAAATTGGCTTCTATTTAGAGTTTTATATGTTTGTTCAGTATCTTCCTAACTCTTTGGACTATTTACTGTATGTTGTACATGTAAGTAGCTCAGCGCAAGTGCTATCCTTTAATTTATAGATTTGTATAAAAGTCAATTTCTCAATAAGTTAACCACTGAATTTTGCAGCTGCGTCTGTGGGTAAGTTCTGCTTAATAAGCATAAAAGTTTTGTATGTGTTTGAGCACCATATGTTATTAAAAAAGCATTATGTACTTGAGTCAGCTTCCCATGCTTTCTAATGCTTCTCATGGGATCAGCTGGCCGAATTCTCTCCAAAAAACAAACTCGGAAATTGGGAAGCAAACCTTACATCAGCACTCATCTGTCGCCTCCCTAATCGATTAATACTTAGTAGAGAGCGTGGGCGAATCTAGCCAATGAATGTGATTACAGCAATACAACAACATATTTTTAGCGAGTTCATACAAAAAGAAGAAAGAAAACCAAAGTATTTTTCCCCCTTTTCAGCTTATAATCGAAAGACATATCTTAGAAACGCGAGGACGTCGAATGTAATCTTCCTTGCTTTGCAGTACAAGTTGAAGTTGGGTTTACCAATGAGGAGGACGCTTATTTGTTGTTTTTAACCAATTTAAATGTAATTGCCATTTGTCCATTGCTTGGTAATTATTCATTGCATAGAAGTATTGGCTTATCATGGAATTTCAACTGAAAAATTTAAGGTGGAAGTATAACTTTGAGTTCATTTTATAAAAGCCCATCGCTGTTTTTTTTTAATTTTTTATTTTTATGGCTGAAACAAAACAAATCAGATTTTTCTGGCGATGGACTATTCTTGAAGGGTAGGCATAAAAGACGACGGTAGATATAGTGAGCGCGAAATGCAAAAATCGTTGTGCTAAATGATTCTTACTTATATTATTCTACTCTATCATTTAGTATACTTTTTATATAATTTAATTTTGTCATACTTGACGTTATGTAAATTCTAACTGAATTTCTAACACACACATATACATACATAGACATACATACATACATACATACATACATACATACAGACATACATACATATAGAAGTGAAACGAATAATGCAAATCAAGGGAGTCATGGACATGAAGAAAGTGCATGGACACTTTCCCCAGCATTAATTAGTCGTTGAGTCTTACACCACCGATGGCTGTCTAGGCAACTACGCAAAAGAGAGGAGGACGCATACTTGTCCAAAAGCATCCCTATTGCCGCGTTTTAGCGGCATATTCTACTTTTCTTTTGCTTACTTTACACGAAATTGACAGAATTTCTCTTACAACATGCCCTATTGAAGAGGGAAAGATGAAAAGAAAATGCTTCTGGAAAATGTGAAAAGTAAGGGGAAAGAAGTGTTCGCTGAATAGCCATTGCATTTATTTAAAAAAGTGATAACTCAAAAACCAAAAATAAAAGATCGCAACTAAATTTCAGGATAAAAGATCCAGTAAAATTTAGGGGCACCGAGAAAGACAAAGTTATCAAAATAATAAATGGAATTCATGTAAGTTCAATACATCACGACTAGTTCTTGATTTACAATTTGTGAATGCATATACTATTCAACATATGTAATTGTATGGAATGCTACTACTTGTAATTCTCAAACTCTTTTTTTCTGCCTGTTTTAAACCCTTTTTAGGTCATTAGGTCTGCACCTTTCGTCTCGATTTCAAGTGGACCTCATGTTTGTCAGGATTCTCTTCTCTTTGAACCTTTTAGAATTTGACTTGCTCTCCTTCATTGGCGCTTCAAACTGCAAAAGCCAAGGAAACTCCAAGGAAACTTCATTGGCGAGAGAGAGAGAGAGAGAGAGAGAGAGAGAGAGAGAGAGAGAGAGAGAGAGTAAACTCGAGGAAAATATCATGGCCAATATATCACAAGGTCCCGCATTGACAAAAAAAGCCATCACCTTCGTTCACGAGAACTGAGTCTCGTAATCCGATTGGCAAGAGATTGTGGTGTAGCATTAACTCTTTGGACAGTTTGTTGGATATGGTATATACACGCAGCTCAACACAAGTGCTATCCAATAATTTCTAAATTTGTATAAATTCAGTTTCTTAATTGGTGACCCACTGAATTTTGCAGTTGCGTTTATTGGTGCGTTCTACTAAATATGTATAAAAGTCTTTTTATTGGTTTGTAGCTCTTCTCTCTCTCTCTCTCTCTCTCTCTCTCTCTCTCTCCTCAAAGTGTCACAATCACGATCATTGTGCGGCTAGTTGCCCACCTTAAGTGACCTCCCGTGCATGGGTGCATACTCGCTTTTGTATCTCTCTTTCTCTCTCTGTGAAAGCGCTACCCTCACGATCATTGTGCGGCTAGTTGCGCCTCTCGAGTGACCTTTAATTTGGATTCATGACCTCATGTGCATGGGCACATACACAAGACTCACAGATATGCGACGCCATCGTCCCTTATGCTGCCATTGATCGTTTGCCGCTACCACATGCTTGCCGCCACCGCACCATATGCTCGCCATTGTGGCATAATATTGATGAATTGTGCTACATTTGTGACCTCACGCGTGCGGGCATTCTCTGTCATGCCTCGGGCCCTAACCTCGACTCAGGCACATGACATCCACCCTATTGGGATTAATTTGCGACGTCTCAGCTGTTGTCGCCTTTCCATTCCTTATTATCTTTCACTAAACACATGTTGAAGCTTGCAATCTCCAATCACCCAATCCATCAAAACAAATAATGGATAAAGAGAAAATACATTCACGCACATACTGCATAACTTTCCATTTTATTTATCTGCACAAAACAATTACATACTTACAAGCCTAACCTTAGTGCCATTCCGATAATTAGCCATCCCTCTTTACAAAAAGATATCAAAAGAAAGGGGAGGTTAGTCCTAGTTCTTTCTACTAAGGTAGCTACCAAAAATGGTTTCCATCTTCGCCGGTGTCCTCATGGCGATGGCTCGAGCTCTAGGTCGTAGTTGGAGTCACACTTGGGGTCGTCCATTGTTCCATCAGGTAGGGGAAGCACCGACCCATCAGCATCCCCTGGGGGATTGTCAAACCCATGCAGAGGACTATAGAAGTCCTCATCGACCCATGTGAACCAGGCCATGAACAGATGGGGGACCAAATATCCCACACTTTCATCCACCCACACTATAGTGGTATGGCGCTAGAAGAGGATGTCGGTGGTAGTGTCCTCAACGTCTAGCACCACCACTTCCATGTGCATAGGAAGTTTGAAACATGAGGGTGGTAGGCTCATACCTCTAGTCTTGAAAAGGTTAAACAACAACAATGAGTTAAAAACTCAATAAGTAAAAATCCTAAATCTCGTATAGGCAAATGCCTCGCATCGGAGCCTTATAATTCCTTGACCTAAACATATCGATGGCAGATCAATAACAATGTCTAAGCTTTGCCTTAACTATAAACATGAAGGGGATCTAACTTCAACCTAAATCCCTCGCATCCTATACAAAGGCATATAAATCAACACGAGTCACAAATAGTGCAAATAATAACCATAACATGAGTGTTTACAACATTATCACAGCCTTCGAGACTCAAACATCGACTTGCAGGACATCCACATGTCTCTCAATTCACAGAAAAAGTCAATTAAAGCATGCACATGCCACATAAGTCACTAAAATGAAATTTAATTCACATGCGTATTTCTTGCAACTCATATAAATCCATGCTATTTATGTGCAAGCCACAACATCACTTTCAAAGTATGTGGATAGCACTCAAACACTTCGTACACGTTTAGCACCTCAAAAATCACATGGCATCTCATACTATTATGCTATCTTGAGTTCAGTTATTAATCACATATAGCCAAAACCCTATGGCTCTTTTGGAAACCTCTGTGACATCGTCTCGCTCCGTCAAGCATGGCATCTGAAATTCATTGGGCATCTGAAATCCATTGGGCATCGTTCTGATATGTAACACATTTGGTGAATGGCATTCCGTTGACACGGGGCATCCCATTGACATGGGGCCATCATCTTGTTCTCACTAACGAGGCATTCCATTGATTTGGAGGCATCGTGCCAAAATCCATTGGTTATAGCATTCCTCGTATGACCACACGAATGCTATCATATGAGGCATCGTGCCAAAATCCATTGGTGATAGCATTTCTCATGAATGTCCAAAGAGTGTGCCAAGTGATGTGTTACTCATGCCTTATCATATATGCAAACACTAAAGCATGTTGAGCACAAAAATAGAAACGTGGCTTGACTCTTGACGCTCGAGTATCGGCCTAGGTCAAACCTAGATTGAACGATATGCCTCAATATCGCCGAACCAAGAGAATGACTAGAGCTATGCGTCCAAGAACCGATGCAATTCTATGAATGTCGACCATCAAGATGCCAAGATCACATCATATAATATGCCATTTTAGCCATAACCATAGATCCACAACAACAATTACGACAAATCTAGCTTATGGTGGCGAGCAATCCTCAACCTTCCCAAACTTATCTCGATCAATCCTAAACCATATAACTCAAGCATATCATGAGCAAACAATACAAAATTGCACATAATATTCAAATGACATGGCACGGCCTAGCGGAAATCTACTTACAATGGGGACAAGGGGGTGTTTGGGGGTGGCGGTGAGTGACCAAGGCGAATGAAAGGATGGCAGTTTGTCAAATGACATGGCATGGGTGGCGACGAGTGGTGGACGGACAAGCAAAGTGGCACGGGCGGTGAGGAATAGGGGAGAAAAGAGAGAGAAATGGAGAAGAGAGGAGTTGGTTGGTTGGGGGAAATGAGGGGGGAGAAAGAAGAAGAAGAAGAAGAAGAAAAAGAAAAGAAAGAACTTGGGTAAGAAGTTGTCGATCAAGCATTAAGTGTCCAATTCATTATTGTCCTATTTCTATCATTGCTCCAAGCTTGGGATTCAAGAACACATCTTGACTTTTTATTAGGCCATGTACATTATCCAAGATCAATGGCTTGGATTACTTTTTGCCATGCTAGACTAAGAGAGAAATTTGGTCCTTTCCTCCCATGCATACCTACAGTGGTGCCTACCTTAGTGTCCATGGCCTAACAAAGTTTGTCTCACCTCAATCTAAATCTTAATAAGCTAAATTAGCCTCACCTCTAGGTCCATTAAGGTTTATATCCTCAAATTAGTGCATTTCCTTAATTAATGCACTAACGGGCTTATTAAAATATTTCAATTGGAAAGGAATGCCTTGATAAAATCTATAGTCGATACTCTCTATTGGACCAAGGCTTGAGACTAAGTTTCGATCAGAATGGCTTTAACATGATTTACGTTAATTTAGGTGGCATTGACAAAAGTCATACGACTAGACTCGAACTAAGTTTGATGCTTGTCCAGGGTTTTATGTGCGACTTTTAATTGAGCTTGATCGATTTGTGAATGATCCTCGGTTGTCATGTAATCGAGTAGGATTGATCAGCTCGTCTTGACTCACAGTAATTTGGGATCGGATTAGGGTAATTTATGAATAGTACATTGATCGTGTGGCGTCACCCATGATTGGTATATATCTGAGCTAAATTGGTCTATACCTGTTCATCGACTAACTTGTATGGCATGTGATCATCCATAACGATCCTCATGGTTGAATGGTCCTTTCATGGTCGAATGCTTTGGCCTATCACAACCCTATTTTGGAATTGCATGGTCCCTAATCAACTAGTAAGCTTGTGAACAATCCCTAAGATTGAATCACACCCTATCTTTGTTACCGATACACCGATCCTTAGTCCATCCCTCATGGTCTAAATAGGAGTTCGAATGGAGGATGTCACATGCTCACACATGATGGGTTCAAAGGTTGTTTTTGGGTATGTATGGTTCTCTTCAAAGTGGATTAGTATTTGAGTAGAGGGAGAAGTGTAAGAAAAGTTCTAAACCTATTGCATTTGTTCAAATTTAATCCTAAGCCTTTTAATTGTGTCAATTTAATCCTAAATCTTTTGATCTAGAGCCAATTTAGTTTTTTTCTACTAATTTTGGTTGAATATTGAGGACATTGGTGATCTTATGTGGCATAATCGGCGTTGACATTGATATTTTTGAATAGAATTTTTTCTTTCTGAGCAAGGGGGACTTGTCAACCATGGCTGTGTCGGCCATCGGAGGTAAGTGGAGGAAAAAAGAATGAAAAAATAATTTTTTTATTAAAACATTAATAAAATATTATCCATGTTAACACTGATCGTGCAATGTAGGATGGCTAATGTCTACATTAGCAACATCTAGTCAAAATTAGCCGGAATGATTAAATTGACTCTAAATCAAAAGATTTAGGGCTAAATTGACACTAATGTTAGAGGTTTAGGACTTTTTTTTTTTTTTTTTTAACACTTTTCCCTTTGAGTAGAATAGATGAATTGTTTAAATCTTGACCCTTTATAATATGTGTTGTTGACATGTCAATCATTTGGAGGAAGTAGATTTAAAAAGTAAAATTTGCATCATAAATATAGAGGACCTTAATCTTTAGTGCTCCAAAACAGGTTATCTCACGTCGTTTGATCACAATATATCACTCCTAAACTTATTTTGTGTTAGACAGCAAGACTACACAGCTCAGCAGAGATTTCCTCCTTGATTATAATATGTGTTGATGACGTGTCAATCATTTGGAGGAAGTAGATTTAAAAAGTAAAATTTGCATAATAAACATAGAGGACCTTAATCTTTAGTGCTCCAAAAGAGGTTATCTCACATCATTTGATCACAATATATCACTCCTAAACTTATTTTGTGTTAGACAGCAAGGCTACAGCTCAGCAGAGATTTCTTCCATGATTATCTCCCCGATTAATCTCTTTATATTAATCTATTTATATATATATTTTTTTGTATATTTTCTGTATATTTCTATAATTTGTTACTATAATTGGAGCCTTAGTACTACTCCTCTTCCCTGTATTTATTCCCATTCATTCTCTTGCAAAGAGATAAACAAAAATATCATTAAACACAATATATAGGAGCAACTATGGCTGCCTTTAGTCGCCATGCTTGTTGCCTTAAGATATTAATTTCTTGAGATTTTTCATTTTGCAAATCATTTACATATATACTTGCAACTATTTTGAGTGAAACTAATGATAACATGAATTCCTTTGAGCATCGGCTGATTGTAAACAATAGAGAAACAAAGGTCGTTTGACATTAAGCAAGGTAGTACATAAAACGTGAGAATTCAACTCTTCCGTTAGAAAGAGATTTTGATAAGGTGTCTGGAGAGCAATACTTAATCTTGTCAGCTATTCAATGCACAAGACTGAATTATGTGAAGTGCATTATATCTGGTGATCTATTGCCACACATCTGTATATATGTAAAAAGTGGAGAAGTTTTGATAAAGATAAAAAATGTAATTTGATTTATTTTTGGATATAAATTTGAACTGTTGAAAAAGAGGAGGAGCTTTTAGGATTTTATATCCACGAAAGATTCATGGAATGACACAAATGTGTCGTTCACCGATTTTGAATTAAATACCATTTGTCCAATGCTGGGCAGTTATTGTTTTATAAGAAGTACTGGCTTCTCATCAAATTTTGGGTGAAATTTTGAGGAAGAAATACGCCCTTGAATACGTTTCATAATAATTGAAAATTAAATGGTTCAATGTAACGACGAGAGATATAATAATAGTGATCTGCAAAAATAATGTCCTAAATAATTTATACTTGTGTTATTCTACTCTATCACATAGTACATCTATTATGTAAAAATGTATTCGTGTATGGACATACGTATAGAAGTTAAACGAATGATGTGACTATAGAAGGGAAAAAGGGCGTCCATGGACATAAGTCTTCCGCCACCGATGGCTGTATTGGTCAACCACAAAAAAGAGAGGAGGACATATATTGGTTGAAAAGCATCCGATTGTTCTTTTCCCAGCACATACTTGTTTTTCTTTTCAATTCTTTTGAGATGATTAGGTCTGGACCATTCGTCTCATTCTCAAGTTGGACCTATATTTGTCTAGAATTTCACCATTGGACCTATAAATTCACTTGCTTCCTTCATTGGCTCTTCAAAGCGCAAAAACCAAAAAAACACAGAGGAGAGAGCTAGAGTTCATCGATACTGCTCTTCATTGATACTGCCCTTTAGTGCCTTCGCAGTAATTTAGCTACTAGTATGGGAGGAAACAACAGGCAGAAGAAATCTTCATCTTCTTTCTCGCTCATGAGCATGTTCAAGCCTCGGAGGGCGCGCCGGGATGATGCTTGGGAGGGGGACTCCGTAAGCTCGATGAAAACATATCCGAGCGACTACGACAAGGGCAGGTATGTTGCGGAGCCCGGCATCGACAAGAAAGCCACGGTCTTCATCGCCAAATTCCATGAGACCCGAGTCATGGAATCCGAACGCCAAGTGATGGCGATCTAGCATAGCCACCCGCTTCCCGAATTGGCTTCTACTGAGAGTTGTATATGTTTGTTCAAAATCTTCTTTAGTCTCTGGACTATTTGTTGTACCTTGTATATGTATGTAGCTTAATACAAGTGCTGTCCTCTAATTGGTAGATTTGTATAAAAATCAATCTCTCAAGTGGTAGTTTGTTCATAGCTTTCTTCGACTTGCCTGCATTGTTATCGTTGCCTTGTGATAGCTATCACTGAAACACCTTTGACATTACTTCTCTTTCGTCTAGCAGCAAAATATTCATCTTGTGTTTGTTTTTAGTCAAATTTGTCCACCGGTGCGAAGAGTGAGAGAGTAATGCACGGACGCAACACACAAGACAGATCTGGGCTCAAGGGTTGCTTGTGTGCGTGTGGTTTTCTTAAAAGTGCAGGAGTATTTTAGTAGAATAGATTACATGGCTGAATCTTCACCATCTTTAATGTGGGTCGCTGATGCATCAACCGTTTGGAGAAAGTAAACTTGAAAAGATAATTCACCCCATAAGCATCACGGATCAGTTTGTCCCAATATATCAATCGCAAACTCATTTTGCAAATCAACTGTCCGTATTCCAGACATTATTTTGAACAAAACTGATGAGAAAATGAACCCCTTTAAGCATCACCTAATTGTAAATAGAAGAGAAATAAAGGTGATGACATTAAAGCAAGTTGGCACATAAAACATGAGAATTTAACTCTTCTATTGAAGAGACGTTGCTCAGTGTGTATTGAGAGCAACACTTAACCGAGTGTGCCATTCAATGTACAGAAATGAATTGAGCGAAGTGCATGTAACGACCCGGGCCCCACTGTATAATATTGTCCGCTTTGGACACTGAGTTTTCAGTGCTTTAAAACGCGTTATGTAGGGGCAGAGGGCCATCCCTCGGGCCATCCCTCTCCCAAGCCATAATATTGTCCACTTTGGAGGCACGGCCCACTGGCCCGTCCTTCCTCACGGCTTTGTTTTCAGCGCAGCGAAAGCGTACGTGAAACACGTTATACAGATTAAAGGGACCCAAGCCTTTATAAACTAGCCCAGGACTCCCCCCTAAGCAATGTGGGACGGGAGACATGTTCTTGGCCTCACTCGCGTACTGCCAAGGCAATCTCAGTCCATCCCTGGGACGGAGACATGTCCTTGGCCTCACCCACTACGCCAATCTCAGTCCTGGGTCTGGGTCGTCACAATGCATTCGTAATTTAATGCCCGAGATGCATAGCCTTGGCTTTTGGGAAAAGGGGAGCATAGACTAATGAGTTTGCCCAGTTTGTCAAAATAATCTTTTACCTAGATTGTTGGGAGTGCGCAATAAAAGTTCAATACTTTTACTTTGGGAAAATAGTTAAGAGGAAGCCCAAGTTGAGCTTGTCAACATATTCAATTGGACACACTTTCTTTCAAAAGTTTAAACCCTTCATGTGTATTAAGATATATTAACAACTCAAACACCATACCAATATTTTCTGATGTGGGATTTTTCTAATGCAACTCATATATGTATTATAACAATTTTCCCCTCACGTGTGAGCTCTAGGGTTAGTTTTGCTCCTTTCAATTTATGTATCTTTTTGCATATAATAATTAAACATTGATACCCACCGGTGGGCAACTGAGTTGGTTCGGCTTTGGGCACTTCATCGCAAAGGTCCCATGGTCGAAACTCCGCAGCTGCTAACACGTCTTAAGTGGAGGGCCATGGTGGTGGGGTCTTGTTCTAGTCTCTCCCCAAGTATAGGAGCCCGGCCCTTTGGTGTCGTTCAGGCATGAGGGGTCCATGGTGGAGTCCTCGGTTACCAAAAAAAAATAAAAAATCAAACATTGATACACGTTTGAAGTAGGCAACCAATCAATCATCAGCTCTAATATTATTTGTTGGGGGCACGCAATAAAAGTTGATACCTTTAAGCCAATGAGTTATGGGCTGAGAGGGAATCCAAGTTTGAGCTCGTCAACATATCCAATTTGATTCATTTTCACTCAAAAACTTAAGCAAATGAATTATGGACTAACTAAGAATAATTATCTGCTCAACATCACACCAATTTTTTGATGTGGGACTTTTCTAATCCTAACATTAATATTACGCAAAACTTGTCAAACACAATAGATTAATTTGAGTCTAACTTATTAGGTAGATGAATCTCGACATAGATAGAACATGATTTCTACAACATGAATGACTTTGTCCACCGCTTTCTTCCCGAATGAAATTCCATGTGGAAAGAGAGGAGTTTGCAAATCGATTGGCAAGGGTTGATTTGAAGACTGGCGAAATTCAAGGAGAATAAATGAAAAGACATGGGCGTATTGTTGTATGTCCTAGTTAATCCCATTCACGAAAGAATCGTACAATATTATTGTTGGACTTTGATGTCCGATTTTTACGAGGGCATATTCTATTCCACCAAGCTTATCGCACTTCAGAAAAGCAGAAGCTATCCTAGGTCTTAAATAAAAGTACGAGTTTCAGTGAATTTCTGTCCAGCCCATCATCCGTACAACAATTATATGCAAGAGCAATTTGAGGTTTGATTTTTGATTGCCTCGCTTCTCTCTTTCCACTACTCTAGCTTGATACTTCAAATGAGGAAAACCCCATTATTTTTCACCACATATCATTTGCTTTTGCCCGTTGGTCGATTGGAAGAAGGAAAAATTGTGGAAGGCAGCTGCAAACGTTTTACTAAATCAAGCAAACATCTTGGAGATTCTTCCTAGTCCTTGGTCGTTCTAATTCACCCAAAGTTCCTCGAGTGGAATAGAATTGTTCGCTCTGTGGGACGTTGTGCTGAGACACGGCAAGAATTATGCCAGGCTAAAGTGAGGAGAGAATAGACATGGGGTCTGTCTGTTTTGCCTTTCCGTAAAGGCGGATGCAAAAATATGCAATGCCCACCATTGGATTTGGGCTCTTGAGTTGTTCTCTATGTATTCACCTTCTTTCTCTTGGATACTTCTTCGAGATTCTCTTAGGGATTCAGTCATGTTCCATCTTTTCTAAAACCGATGGTTTTAAATCCTCCAATGCCACATTCCACACTTTCTTGGTATTCATTCAATTCGCTTCCCCACTTTGGAATTGATTTTTTTTATAACGAAAAAGTTTAGTTTAAACAGCTAAATCTTGATTTTATAAAAGACTTTTGCTATATGGTTTAGATAAATTACTCCACATAAAATGTTTGCTCTTCGTAGCATGAAGAAGTGACTCTATCCCACAGATCCAATCCTTATTCATGGAGCAAGCCAACCCCAGGTCCGATCCTTAATCACTGGACCAAGCCAACCTCGCGATGTTTGGGAGGGGTTGCCCTTTTCCTGTCCTTTTCAATCATTTTTTGTCCTACCACTTGAATATCTGAAAAAGGTAAGTTTCCTGTGAGATTCTTAGGGTTCAAATTAGTTCATTCTTTTAGCTTCGCACCTTGGAACCCTTTCTTTAGTTGGAATGCAGTTCAGATTCTCATATTTGAATGACCAAAATATCTGGCATGATTAAAATAAAACTGCTTTCCACTCTCTCTCTTCCCCCATTAATGACCGCTATAAAACCTCCTCTTTGATTGATCTTTTATGTTTTAATGTCGCTTCAAAGCTACAAGGACAAAAGGCCATATCTAACCTATTTCTGTTAAATACATTAGACGCTTGTTGTTGCTTATATTCACACTATGCCTGAGGCTACAAGTGAATTCATGCATATTTCAGTCAAAAAAAAAAAGAAGAAGTCCTAGATGCCCTAATGAGCTGAATAATATGGATTCAAGATTTCGTGTTAAGGTTGTAAAGTTACCTATAATTGAATTTGAACCAGTGAAAGCTCAATCATCGGAAGCTTTCCCTGCTTTATGGTAAAGAAAGCATCGCGTTAAATGTGCTGTTTTGCCTTTCCGTAAAGGTGAGTGCAAAAAAATGCAATGCCCACCATTGGATTTGGGCTCTTGAGTTGTTCTCTATGTATTCACCTTCTTTCACTTGGATACTTCTTGAGATTCTCTTAGGGATTCTATCATTTTCCGTCTTTTCTAAAACCGATGGTTTTAAACCCTCCAATGCCACATACACACTTTCTTGTATTCATTCAATTCGCTTCCCCACTTTGAAATTGATCTTTTTATATAACGAAAATTTTTAGTTTAAATAGGTAAATCTGAAATTTATGGAAGATTTTTACTATATGGTTCATATTAATTACTCCACCTGAAATGTTTACTCTTGGTAGCATAGAGAAGTGACTGTATGTCACAGGTCCACTCCTCAATCACTAGACCAAGCCAACCCCATGACATTTGGGAGGGGTTGCCCTTTTTGCCTCCTTTTCAATCATTATAAAAGAAAAAATCATTTTATTCGTTGAGAGATTCTTAGGGTTAAAATTGGTTCATTCTTTTAGCTCCCCACCTTGGAACGCTTTCTTTAGTTGGAATACGGTTCAAATTCTCATATTTGAACGACCAAAATATCTGGCATGATTAAAATAAAATTGCTGTCCACTCTCTCTCTTCCCCCCCATTAACAATGGCTATAAAACCTCCTTTGTGATTGATCTATTGTGTTTTAATGTTGCTACAAAGCTACAAAGACAAGGGGTCAAATCTAACCTATTTCTGTTAAATACATTAAACGCCCTATCATTGGTTATATTCACAGTATGCCTTTGAGTTCATTCATTCGGAGATTTTACAAGTAAATTCACACATATTTCAGTCAAAAAAAGGTCCCAGATCCCCTAAAGAATAATATGGATTCAAACCCTAGTTGATTCTTGCGTTAAAGTTGTAAAGTTACCTATAAGTGAATTTGAAGCGGTGAAAGTTCAATCATTGGAAGCTTTCCCTACTTTTCGGTAAAGAGAGCATCGTGTTGTATGTCCTGTTTTGCTTTTATTGGAATTCAAGCTCGCCATTTATTCGCGACAATGCAACTACTATCAGAACCTGAATCATGGGATTTCAAGAACACTCTCTCCATCTCACAATTCTTCTGAGAAATATCTGTTACGCCCCGATCCTCGGGCACGCACACATCCTTCTCAATTGGTCGATTTTATAATACGATATCACAGGACTATTTATCGCCGACCCTTTCATTTATTAAGCACATGCGGAAGCGATTATAAATCCCAGACATCAAATCGATGGGATAGAAAAACAATACCATATTTTTCATATTGAAACTTATAACCAAACTTTTGTACAAAACACAAACCAAAGTACTTCATAACTATTCACATCAAAATGGAGTTCACAAAAGAAGATGGAATCTCAGTCCATCCGAGTCGTACTCAAGGCCCCTCTCGGTATTATCTTCTTCTTCCAAAAATCCTTCTCAAGATTTTACCTCAGAGTTCTCCTTCTCAGATTCCTCCTCAGCTCCTCATCGGGGTCTTGAAATGTTTTCCCCAAACCGGGATGAGACTACGTCTCAGCGAGTTTTACCCCACTAAGGCTCAATTAGGGAACCAATACACTACTCGGTTGCCTAAGCACAGCACGAGTCAGAGGACTTACTTTGGCCTCAGTCTCAACCTGCAATTCAAGGTTATATACGAACGCTTCACAAATCATAACGAACAATCAATCAAATCACGACAATCTGATCAAATCATTGATCAATCGAACTAGTCGATTACATGTCAGACGGACCATTCTAGGTCATTGACTCCACACCATATAACCTCCCATCGAGCACTTGGTCACAGAGTCACAACAATGCTCTCGGGCGTCAAATTCGCCAAGGTGACGTATCCATTAGACAATTGCGTGCGTTCTTTAAGGCGCCATTTTCGCCAGTGATATCCCAAATCACCGAACCACACATGCCTACAACGATTTGTTCAATAGACAATTGCGTGTGTTCTTTAAGGCGCCATTTTCGCTAGTGATGTCCATAATCACCGAACCACACATGCCTATAATCATGTATTCAATAGACAGCTACGGGCGTTCTTTAAGGCGCCATTTTCGCCAGTGATATCCCAAATCACTGAACCACGTATGTCCATGATGGGATATGTATTAGATCGGTACATTAGCATTCTTTAAATCACCGAACCACACATGCCTACAACGATTTGTTCAATAGACAATTGCGTGTGTTCTTTAAGGCGCCATTTTCGCTAGTGATGTCCATAATCCTAATCATGGTCACCGAACCATGTAGGCCCATGTCCATGATGGGATATGTATTGATCGGTACCTAGCCCAAAGTACTCCTAGCCCAAAGTACTTCTGATTCACTCTCACCATTCTACTCACTTTACAAGTACTTCTGATTCACTCTCACCATTCTACTCACTTTACAACTCTACAAAGCATTATAAATGTTGAATAAACATACTTGGCCATTTACCAATCAATAATTTAATCTCAATCAATTCCAATCAATTTAGGGTAAATCCTTAAAATATCACAATTTATTTAATTCCATGCAACGTAGAGCTCAAATAAATAAACGGACTGCGCCACGACAATCAGCACGAGATTTCGGTCGTCGGTCATCTCAATCTTAATTTCCAAAAAATAAATAATTAATTAATTAATTTCGAAAATTAAATAATTAATATTAAAAATTCAATTTAGCTCAAAATAAAGCCCGATTAAATAAACGGACTTCACCACGGTCATCAGCATAATATTCCGGTGACTGGCCATCCTAGTTGAATTTTCGGAAAATAAATAATTAATTAATTTAATTCCGAAAAATAATATTTAAATACCAAAAATTCCACTTAGGCCCGAATTGTCAAATTGAAGCCCGATAAAGGGTCGGAAAATCCCGGGCTACCCTCAATAAATAGTAGACCACGTCTACTTGCTAAATGCACACTCAATTTGTCTAATTCGCATCACAATTGACTAATAAACACTAATTCATACTAATCTAACCACCTAAACCCAATTAATTAAAACTAAACAAACCTTAAGTATAATTAGTCCACTAAGCAAGGATTAGTGAGATTACTCATTGGAATCGCGCGCAAATCAGATCAATCCGACGGGGACGACGCGAGGAACGATAAACCTCAAAGCGGGTCTTGGGTTCGGGGCCCGAAAACGGCCCAAAACGAGTCCAAAGGGGCTGGAAACCCACTCGGTGGGTGGCGGACTTAGGCTGGCCAGAGCTGTTCCGGTGGCCAAAACGGCGAGCGGAGGCCGGTGGAGGGTGAGGGGGATGCCGGGGAGGTCGAGACGGTGGTTGGACGGAGCTGGGCGGCGGCTGGAGGTGCCGGACCGAGCTGGGCAGCGGCTGGAATCGCACAGGGGAGGGATGGTAGCAAGCAGCGGACGTGGGGACGTGCGCGAACGGCGGGACGATGGCCTGGCGGCAAGTTGCGGCGGTGCGGGGGCGGCGACGGTAGCTGGCTACTATCTCGGCGAGCCGCTCTTGTTTCCACTTCTAGTTTTGTTCGTTCGACGCACGAAGAGGAAGAAGAAGAGAGAGAGAGAGAGAGAGAGAGAGAGAGAAGATAAGAGTTGACTAGTCAAAAAGAAAAAAAGAGAGAGAGAGAGGGCAAGGTGAGTCGGTGGGGGGTGTCCGCACGAAGGGGGGGAGGGGGAGAGGAGAGAGAGAGAGAGAAAAAAAGAGAAAGGGAGAGAGAGAACCGAAATTAAATAATAATATTAATCTTAATTTTCTTTTCTCTTTCCCTTTCTATTTTCTTTTGGTCTTCGATTTTTCCTCTGATAATTTTTTTCTTGAAATTTCGGACTCGTCAATAAATTGATAGACGATGAGACGGTCCTAAAAATGAATTGTGACATGCTCGAATATTCGATTCCCGAAACCAATTTAAATTTCATTGTTAAAATTGGTCAGACGCGATTTTAGTCTAATCCAACAAATTGAGTAGCTTTTAGGGATTTTATTGCAAATACATCCCTTAACGGCTTCACCCAATAGGTTAGTTAACTCGTGAGTAATTAGCTCAAAGAAAAAGGACCATAGGCATGTCGACAACATGCCCATTTCACTTTATTGAAACGAGGTCGAATTTCAGAATGTCACAACTCTTCCCCTCTTATAAAAATTTCGTCCTCGAAATTTAAACCATTACACACTTTGATAAAAAAGGTGGGGGTACAATTGTCTCATCGACTCTTCAGTCTCCCAAGTTGTTCCTTCAGTACCGTGGTGTTGCTAGACCACTTTGACCAACGGAATGGTCTTGGTACGTAGAACTTGCTCTTTGCGATCGACAATCTGAACCGGGCTTTCAACGTATGACACACGGTCATCCACGTCCGATTCCTCAAAATTAAGCACATGGGTCGGGTCAGGCTCGTACTTCCTTAACATCGACACGTGAAAGACGTCATACACTTGCGCCAATCTTGGCGGCAACGCAAGATGATGCGCTAGGTTTCCGATTCTTTTAAGAATCTCAAACGGACCTACGTACCTTAGACTCAGCTTGCCTTTCTTACCAAAGCGCGAAGTTCCCCTCATTGGTGACACTTTCAGAAAAATGTGATCACCAACTTGGAATTCCAAAGACCTTCGACACTTATCTACATAACTTTTCTGCCTGCTCTGCGCGGTCTTTAATCTGTCTCTGATTACTGTCACGGTATCTACTGATTGCTGAACCAACTCTGGGCCTGTTATCTTCCTTTCTCTGACTTTATCCCAACATATTGGAGTTCTACATGCTCTGCCATACAATGCTTCAAAATGAGCCATTTTGATGCTCTGTGATAACTGTTGTTGTAGGCAAATTCTACCAAGTGCAACTAATCTTCTCAACTTCCTTTGAAGTCTATTACACACTCAGCATGTCTTCAAGAGTCTGAATTGTCCTTTCAGATTGGCCATTCGTCTGAGGATGATATGCCGTACTGTATTGAAGCTTTGTACCTAAAGCACTTTGCAAGCTCTTCCAAAAAGCAGCAGTAAATCTCAGGTCTCTATCGGATGTTATCGTAACCAGCACTCCATGCATATGAACCACCTGACGCACATATAGATCTGCATGTCTATCCAAACTCAGGTCCTTTCGAACTGCAATGAAGTGAGCCAACTTTGTCAGCCTATCGACCACTACCCAAATTGAATCATTTCCTCTTTGACTCCTTGGTAGTCTAGTCACGAAATCCATCGTGATATGCTCCCATTTCCACTTTGAGATCGCGAGAGGTTGTAGAAGTCCTCCCGGCTTGCAATGCTGGGCCTTTACTTGCTGACAAGTTAAACACTTGGCGACATGCTTGGCAATGTCCGTCTTCATACCTGACCACCAGTAGTATTGACGTAGGTTCTGATACATTTTAGTGCTTCCAAGATAAATGCTGTAACTACTACGATGTGCTTCAGATAAAATCTCTTCTTTAAGCTCTACATCGTTAGGTATAACCAAACGTCCATGGAGCCTCAATACTCCATCATCAGAAACTTGAAAATCAGCTTTTCTTTTATCGGTATCCTCTTGAAGAATTTTCTGTACGTCTGAATCTGTCGGTTGGAGTTCTTTGATTCTAACTTGGACATCCGGTTCAATTCTGAGGGTGGCCATAAAACTTGAAAGGTGGCCTACCTCAAATTTGAATTCCGAATCCCGAGCTCTCTCGATTAAGTTACACTCCTTAACCAAGGTTTATGCTATTGAAGACTTCCGACTCAATGCATCGGCGACCTTGTTCGCCTTTCCCGAGTGATATAAAATATCACAGTCGTAATCCTTCAGCAATTCCATCCATCGGCGTTGTCTCATGTTTAACTCCTTCTGAGAGAACAAATACTTGAGACTCTAATGGTCTGTGAAAATCTGAAACTTTTCTCCGCACAAGTAGTGCCTCCAAATCTTCAACGCAAATATGATGGCTGCGAGTTCTAAGTCATGCGTCGGATAATTCAATTCATGAGGTCTCAACTGACGGGAAGCATATGCAACAACTCTGCCATGTTGCATCAGCACGCAACCCAATCCTCTGAACGACGCATCACTATAGATCTCGAATCCTCCAGGACCAGATGGAATTGTCAGCACAGGTGCGGTAGTCAGCTTTTCCTTCAGCTCTTGGAAACTACGTTTGCACTTCTTTGTCCATACAAATTTCTCTTCTTTCTTTAGGAGCTTTGTCAAAGGCGAGGCTAACGATGAGAAACCTTCCACAAACCGTCTGTAATAACCTGCTAACCCCAGAAAACTTCTGATCTCTGTCACTGTCGATGGTCTCGGCCATTTGATCACGGCTTCTATCTTGCTCGGGTCGACGGAGATTCATTCCCTAGAAATCACATGATCTAAGAATACAACACGAGTCAACCAAAACTCGCATTTGCTAAACTTAGCATACAGCTGATGAGTTCTTAAGGTCTGGAGTACTACTCTCAGATGATTCTCATGTTCTTCATCACTTCTTGAATAGACCAAGATGTCATTAATGAACACAATCACAAACTGATCTAGATTTCCTTGAACACTTTGTTTATCATATCCATAAAGGTAGCTGGAGCATTCGTCCACCCGAACGGCATCATTGTAAACTCGTAATGACCATACCGGGTACGAAATGCCGACTTAGGAATATCTTCCTTCCTAATTCTCAGCTGATGATATCCTGTCCTTAAGTCGATCTTCGAGAATATTGACGCTCCTTGCGGTTGATCAAACAAGTCATCTATCCTTGGTAATGGATACTTGTTCTTGATCGTTACCTGATTGAGCTGTCGATAGTCTATGCACAAACGCAATGAACCATCTTTCTTCTTAACAAACAGAATTGGTGCTCCCCAAGGTGATGCACTAGGACAAATAAATCCCTTATCCAGTAATTCTTGCATCTGCACCTTCAGTTCCTTCAACTCAGATAACGTCATTCGATAAGGTGCCTTTGAGATTGATTCTGTCCCTGGTGCTAGCTCAATTACAAATTCAATCTCTTTTTCTGGCGGTAACCCTGTCAATCCTTTTGGAAAGACATCTGGAAACTCCTGTACTACTGGAATATTTTCCATTTTCAGCTCTTCAACTGTCATATCCACGACAGTTGCTAAGTATCCTCGGCAACCCTCGTCTAACAAACGAGCTGCTTCCGGCGATGAGATTAAGGAAATCGAGGGTCCTCCTCGATTCCCAACAAACTCAAAGCTCTTACCCCCTAACGGGTCAAACTGAATCGCCTTGCGATAGCAGTCCATTTTAGCTCGTTGATTGGTGAGCCAGTCCATGCCAATTATCAAATCAAAATTATACATGGCTAGGACTAACAAGTCAATTTTCCCCACTCGCTCACCAATCTCTAACTTGCACCCCGAACATCCTAGAGGAGCAATAACTTTATCTTTCAAGGGTGTAGATATGCAAATTGCCGACTCCAACAATACAGGACTCAACCCTAGCATCCTAACATATTGCTCGGCAATGAAGGAATGGGTTGCTCCCGAATCAAACAAAGCATAAGCAGGTTGGTCGTTGAGCGAGATCGTACCTGTGATCACACCAGGCGCAGCTTCTGCCTGACCTTGGGTAATCGCGTACACGGTGCCCTGAACTGGAGGTCTCTGCTGTCCTCCTTGCGGTGCATTCTGAGGGGCATACCATCCTATCTGTCTCATCGATGGCAACGGCGGCAACTGAGGTTGTCTTCTTTGTTTCTTTGGACAATATCTAGCTATGTGGCCCTGTTGGCCACATTCAAAACATGCACTCGTCCTAGCTGGGCACGGCGCTGTCCCGTGTCTTCTCCCACAAAAGCGACACGCACCAACACTACTGGGTACCAGCCTATTAAATCCACTTTTCTTGTTGGGCGGGCCTTGGAATCTATTTCCAAACATCGGCCTCTTTCCTTGGCGGATGTTGTCTCTATGAGAGCTAAACCTCGATCCAGATGAGGCAGCTTTATCATTCTGATCTTTCTCACTCTTCTGTGCTCTCCGATATATGTCGTTATAAGTCTTCAGATCCAGAAAGACTAAGGCGTTTCTCAAATCCTGTCTGAATCCATCTCTGAACCTCCTCGCTCGGTTCACAGGATTCTCAATTAACTCGGGGGCATATCGCGAAAATTCAGCGAACTTCGCCTCATACTCATCAACAAATAGGGAACCCCGGTGAAGACGTTGAAATTCTGCCATCTTCACCTCTTTGGTAGTCTCAGAGAAAAACTTATCATTGAAGGCTTCACGAAAAATGTTCTAGTCCTAAATAGCGCCTTCTGGAAAGATCGTTTCACGAGTAGTCATCCACTAAGTGTCCGCAACTCCCTCCAGTTGGTAAGTTGCTAACATTACCTTCTCAGCCTCATTGCACATCAGTAGTGCAAACGCCTTCTCGAGCTTTTGAACCAATGAAGAAGCAGCTTCGGGATCTCCAGACCCGGTGAACAACGGTGGATTTAGTCTTAGGAAATGCTCCACCAGCTTATGGATTGGTCTTGCAGCGACCACTATCTCCGGTGGACCTTCAACATTCACGGTGGCTGAAGCAACGGCAAGTGCGGCAGCAAGGGCAACTCCGGTGGTGGCGATAGCAGTAGTAGCTTGCTGATCCATTCTAGTACCCATCGCTTCCATAACACGCTAGATCCCATCCACCCTGGGATCATTAGGGGCTGCTACCCCGACATCTACGACATGTGGAATCATTCCACTCGCGTTAGCCTGTGCTGGCGCTCGACCACGTTCCGCCTCAGGTTCCGACACGAGTCGGAGCTCTACCCTGAATAACGGCCCTACTGGTCCACTTTGCAGGAGTTCTTGGCTCCTGATCGCTCATGGTGTAGCTTCACTCAACTAACACTTGTTTCCAATTCAACATTGAATTAGAAACGGAGCGATCCAAACAACAAACAATTTTAGCATTTAGCTAACACAGACATGCACTAGCATGAATTTAAAGGCCTTTCCTACTAACTATCCCATGGTCAACGCTCCTTATCACTCCAATCTTGAACTTCGCTCTGATACCACAAAAAGTGGATGTCACGTCCCGATTCTCGGGCACGCACACATCCTTCTCAATTGGTCGATTTTATAATGCGATATCCCAGGACTATGTATCGCCGACCCTTTCATTTATTAAGCACATGCGGAAGCAATTATAAATCCCCAGATAGCAAATCGATAGGATAGAAAAGCAATACCATATTTTTCATATTGAAACTTATAACCAAACTTTTATACAAAACATAAACCAAAGTACTTCATAACTATTCACATCAAAATAGAGTTCACAAAAGAAGATGGAATCTTAGTCCATCCGGGTCGTACTCAATGCCCCTCTCGGTATTATCTTCTTCTTCCAAAAATCCTTCTCAAGATTTCACCTCAGAGTTCTCCTTCTCAGATTTCTCCTCCTCAAATCCTCATCGGGGTCTTGAAATGTTTTCCCTAAACCGAGATGAGACTACGTCTCAGCGAGTTCTACCATACTAAATCTCAATTAGGGAACCAATACACTACTTGGTTGCCTAAGCACAGCACGAGTCAGAGGACTTACCTTGGCCTCAGTCTCAACCTGCAATTCAAGGTTATATAAGAACGCTTCACAAATCATAACGAACAATCAATCAAATCACGACAATCTGATCAAATTATTGATCAATCGAACTAGTCGATTACATGTCAAACGGACCATTCTAGGTCATTGACTCCACACCATATAACCTCCCATCGGGCACTTGGTCACAGAGCCACATCAATGCTCTCGGGCGTCAAATTCACCAAGGTGACGTATCCATTAGACAATTGCGTGCGTTCTTTAAGGCGCCGTTTTCGCCAATGATATCCCAAATCACCGAACCACACATGCCTACAACGATTTGCTCAATAGACAATTGTGTGTGTTCTTTAAGGCGCCGTTTTCGCTAGTGATGTCCTTAATCACCGAACCACACATGCCTATAATCATGTATTTAATAGACAGCTACGTGCGTTCTTTAAGACGCCGTTTTCGCCAGTGATATCCCAAATCACCGAACCACGTATGTCCATGATGGGATATGTATTAGACCGGTATGCGCATTCTTTAAGGTACCGTTTTCGCCAGTGACATCCTTGGTCACTGAACCACGTAGGCCCATACACCGTATTTGATCGGTCTTAGCCCAAAGTACTTTTGATTCACTCTCACCATTCTACTCACTTTACAACTCAACAAAGCATTATAAATGCTGAATAAACATACTTGGCCATTTACCAATCAATAATTTAATCTCAATCAATTCCAATCAATTTAAGGTAAATCCCTAAAATATCACAATTTATTTAATTTCATGCAACGTAGAGCTCAAATAAATAAACGGACTGCGCCACGACAATCAGCACGAGATTTCGGTCGTCGGCCATCTCAATCTTAATTTCCGAAAAATAATTAATTAATTAATTAATTTTGAAAATTAAATAATCAATATTAAAAATTCATTTTAGCTCAAAATAAAGCCCGATTAAATAAATGGACTTCACCACGGTCATTAGCATAATATTCCGGTCACTGGCCATCCCAGTTGAATTTTCGGAAAATAAATAATTAATTAATTTAATTCCGAAAAATAATATTTAAATACCAAAAATTCCACTTAGGCCCAAATTGTCAAATTGAAGCCCGATAAAGGGTCGGAAAAATCCCGGGCTACCCTCAATAAATAGTAGACCACGTCTACTTGCTAAATGCATACTCAATTTGTCTAATTCGCATCACAATTGACTAATAAACACTAATCCATACTAATCTAACCACCTAAACCTAATTAATTAAAACTAAATAACCTTTAAGTGTAATTAGTCCACTAAGCAAGGATTAGTGAGATTACTTACCGGAATTGCGCGCAAATCGAATCAATCCGATGGGGACAACGCAAGGAACGATAAACCTCAAAGCGGGTCTCGGGTTTGGGGCCCGGAAATGGCCCAAAACGAGCCCGAAGGGAGTTGGAAACCCACTCGGTGGGTGGCGGACTTGGGCTGGCTGGAGCTGTTCCGGTGGCCAAAACGGCGAGGAGAGGCCGGCGGAGGGTGAGGGGGATGCCGGCGAGGTCGAGACGGCGGCCGGACGGAGCTGGGCGGCGGCTGGAGGTGCTAGACCGAGCTGGGCAGCGGCTGGAATCGCATGGGGGAGGGAAGGCAGCAAGTGGCGGACACGGGAACGTGCGCGGACGGCGGGATGATGGCCTAGTGGCAAGCTGCGGCGGTGTGGGGGTGGCGATGACGGCTAGCTACTGTCTCGGCGAGCTGCTGTTTCCGCTTCTGGTTCTGTTCATTCGACGCACGGAGAGGAAGAAGAAGAAGAAGAAGAAGAAGAGAGAGAGAGAGAGAGAGAGAGAGAGAGAGAGAGAGAGAGAGAGATAAGATAAGAGTTGACTAGTCAAAAGAAAAAGAGAGAGAGAGAGGGCAAGGGTGAGTCGGTGGGGGGTGTCCGCACGAAGGGGGGGGGAGAGGAGAGAGAAGAGAGAGAAAAAGAGAGAAAATGGAGAGAGAGAAAAGAAATTAAATCATAATATTAATTTTATTTTTCTTTTCTCTTTCCCTTTCTATTTTCTTTTGGTCTTTGATTTTTCCTCCGATAATTTCTTTCTTGAAATTTCGGACTCGTCAATAAATTGATAGACGATGAGACGGTCCTAAAAATAAATTGTGACACGCTCGAATATTGGATTCCCAAAACCAATTTAAATTTCATGGTTAGAATCGATCAGACGCAATTTTGGTCCAATCCAACCAATTAAGTAGCTTTTAGGGATTTTACTGCAGATACATCCCTTAACGGCTTCACCCAATAGGTTAGTTAACTCGTGAGTGATCAGCTCAGAGAAAAAAGGACCATAGGCACGTTGACGACAATGCTCATTTCATTTTATTGAAAAACGGACGAATTTCAGGATGTCACAATATCCGCGGAATTAGTACCACCAATGTTGCAAAATTGAGAACATATTAGGTAGAGTTCTCAGGCTAGCATATCAAAATCCCAGTCTATTCACCTTGTGAGCCCACCTGCAATTGTGGTCTCTCCCTCCCTCATGGTCTCACCTCTCTCTTCCCTCTCTTCACGGTTTTCCTCTCTCTCTCTCTCTCTCTCTCCAATGCCTGCCCCATTTTCCCTAGTCCGACCTTAACCTCAAACCCAACCTCAAACTCGCCATTGCCTCCATCTTTCAAAGGTAACCACACTAGGGTTTACACATATACCAAAAATGGGCAGTCTACAAAAGGGATAAATCTAATGACCACTAGTCGAACTCGTTCTTCAATCCCACTTCTGATTGATCAACCTTTGGGGGTTCCACCATCTACGGTCCTGAAATTTTGGCCCACAATAGGGTGATACAATGTCTCAACAAGTTCAACCCCCTAAACCCCTATTAGAAAGAAAATACATCCAAGGGTGGCCTGGCCACACCACATAAAGAACTTACCTCGCCTCAGTTCCTTCCTGTTGGTTAGCACAATTCAAATCACTCAATCACAAATAGTAATAGGAACTTAAACCACTGGAACACCAACAATATCATTTCGAACGACCACAATAGTCCGGATTATAAGACCAAATCGTTATGACACGTCCCATACCATGTCACACGATTCCGTCCCATAATTCGACCCATCAATAACATTCAACATGCATTCCAATTGTTATTCACTACCACACAAGGGTAGAGCCTACTCGCAATTCGACTATCTACTGACATTAATGCCAGGCATCGCCTCCCCCCTTGGAGCGCGGCTTCGTCACTATGTCGACGGCATTCCCGAAGGAGTTCGGGTCTAGTTGGCCGAGCCTCTACTGCGACCCGCATTCGTTGTAAGGGGTATCTCATATAGGGGCAAGTCCGGCTCAATAGCCCTCGACAACTTCCTCTTAATTATCACACAACAAAATTATACTTGGCCCCTAGACACTTTGCATTTCACTCAATACTTCCACTTAAAATAGTGATCCTGGCAATTTTTCTTCATATTAAAAACATATGAGAAAGTAGTTGTGTGTGTGGGTACACAATCAAATTCGAACCAGAAAAACTAACACTATTCTTTTTCAAACCCCATTGTTTGATATAATACTTAAAATCAATTTTTGGTGTCAAACCCGACACCCGAGATTTTCTGAAGAAATTATATACTTTTCACAATCACCACTCAGTTTCACAGTTCAGCAATCAATTGCACAAAGCATCACTCAATTTACAATATCCACTTATCAAATTGATAATTTGAATATCAGTATGAAATTATGAGAAAATAAGATCCCGAAATAATTTTTTGGAATTTATTAGATAATTAATTTTATTCCGAAATTAAATAAATAATAATATTTTAATAATTTCGTAATATAATATATTATTAAATAATTCCAGAATTTCGAAACATTTAAGTAAATAAAAAATAAACCCCTATTATGTCTCATCAAGGTTTATTATAAAATAAATTTTTTTAGCTTTAATTAAATATGCTTTAAATTAAACAAACCACTTAATCTAAATCAAAGTTTAATAAACTAAACTAACCACTTAAGCTTACTTAACTTAGACTAAGCACACTTAGGGCATCATTAACCCTCTAATCAAGATTTAGTGAGTTAAACTCACCCGATTAACGAACCGAGCGGACCAAAACGATGGGGACGCCGTGGGGAACAACTTTCATCAAAGCGGGCCAAGCATCCGGGGTCGGGAAGCCGGCCAAAACGGGCCAAAACTAGGCTGAGATACCCACAAAACCAGCTGCTGTTTGAGGTCGGATGGAGGTTGTGACATCCCGATTTTCTAATTTCTGAATTCGATCTAAATTTCACGGTTGATTTCACTCTGGCACCATATTAACGCATCCTAACCTACCAGGTAGCTTTTAGAAATTTTCATGCATTTGACATGTGGTTAATCATCTCAAGCCACAACGTACATCTTTGATACATTGGCGACTCTCGGTTGTCGGGGTAATCTCAAGGTTTCAAGTACGGACACAGGGTAACAAATCGACAAAAAAGTCGGTCCAGTGTCGATCGACAAGAATTATGTGATCTGGTGGAATCACCCACACTTGATCACATGCCTCTGTCGAGTCGACCTATCTCCGGTCTCTAATCGATTTTTAATTGTGCCACAATGACCCTTGTAGATTAGCTCGGTCGAAAGGTCGCTTCCTGGTCAAATTCTCGAGTCTGATGCATTAGAATCTCTTAACCGCTTCATCTGATAGACTAGTTTTCACATGAGTGGCCGACTCAAGGAAAAAGCTATATGCGTGCTAATGAAATGCCCGTCTCAATTTATTGAAAATAAAATTGAAAAATTGGGATATCACATCAAGACCCCAGGCTACGTTGACGATCCACACTGCCAACTTCACCTCGTTTGTTACCTAAGCTAACCTTGGTTGACCTCGAATCAACTTAGATTTGAGGTCAAGTTGGGCTCTAGTTCACAAATCCAGGGCTCGCTCAACCCAAGACTAACTGATAATTTTTTGTTTCATTTTTTGTACTCCTTAAAAAACGATTGTGGACCGGACTAATCCAATGGGTTCGGTCCGGTTTCCAAGTCAACCCAAGACCAACCAATAATTTTTTATTTCATTTTTTGTACTCCTTAAAAGGGCAACTAAGGACCGTACCGATCCAATGATTTCAATGATGAGTGAGGTCAACTAATAAAGGCAAGCGGTGAGGGTCAAGTGGAGTGAGCGTCGAACGGAATGAGCATCGAATGTCGAGCGGGGAGCAACAAGCCAAGCGAGCATTGAGCGACGAGTGGCACAAATGACTCAAAGCAAGCAAGGCGAGTGTCAAGTGGCAAGCGGAGAAGTTGTTTCTTTTGATTTTTGCAAATTGAAGACTAAGAGGATAAATAAGACATAATATAATGAATATTGGAGGAGGATGCCATAAGGAGCTATTTATGCATTTTTGGACGCCGTGAGGACTCCTCACAAAAACATTTTCCTCATTCGTAAATGATGACTATTGACATTATAAAAGATATTAAAAATCTAAGTTTTTAAAAAATAATGTAAAATTACTTGTACTCTTTACTAATGAGCTATTTAATGTTGTTGATGTTATTTATTTTAAGGTTTTCTTTATATAACAAAATTATATATATATAGTCAGGGTTGGTCCGGGTTGGACTGACTCGAAACTCTTGACCAAGGACCAACCCGCACAGTGCTGGTCCAGAAATTCTAGAACCAAGGATTGACCCAATCTCTTTGGGAACCGGACCAGGATCAGTAGGGTTGGGCCAGTCTAGGGTTGACCCTAGACCCTAGACCGATGCTCACCCCTAATAGCCATTGCATTTATTTAAAAAAGTGATAACTCAAAAACCAAAAATAAAAGATCACAACTAAATTTCAGGATAAAAGATCTGGCAAAATTTAGGGGCACCGAGAACGACAAAGTTATCAAAATAATAAATGGAATCCATGTGCGTTCAATACATCACGACTAGTTCTTGATTTCCAATTTGTGAATGCATATACTGTTCAACATTTGTAATTGTATGGAATGCTACTACTTGTAATTCTCAACTTTTTTTTCCTGCCTGTTTTAAACCCTTTTGAGGTCATCAGGTCTGGACCTTTCGTCTCGATTTCAAGTGGACCTCATGTTTGTCAGGACTCTCTTCTCTTTGAACCTTCTAGAAATTGACTTGCTCTCCTTCATTGGCGCTTCAAACTGCAAAAGCCAAGGAAACAGAGAGAGAGAGAGAGAGAGAGAGAGAGAGAGAGAGAGAGAGAGAGAGAGAGAGAGAGAGTTTCTACTGCTTTGTAGTGCCTTCACAGTAATTTAGCCACAAGCACTAACTGAACGACAGCACTTCAAAAGAAGTCCTATGGGCGGTTCCTTCTCAAGCCACGCCAAGACGATGCTGGGGAGATTGACTCCGTAAGCTCGAGGAAAATATCATGGCCAATATATCACAAGGTCCCGCATTGACAAAAAAAGCCATGACCTTCATCGTCAAAATTCACGAGAACTGAGTCTCGTAATCCGATTGCCAAGAGATTGTGGTGTAGCATTAACTCTTTGGACAATTTGTTGGATATGGTATATACACGCAGCTCAACACAAGTGCTATCCAATAATTTTCTAAATTTGTATAAATTCAGTTTTTCAATTGGTGACCCACTGAATTTTGCAGTTGCGTTTATTGGTGCGTTCTACTAAATATATATAAAAGTCTTTTTATAGGTTTGTAGCTCGCTCTCTCTCTCTCTCTCTCTCTCTCTCTCTCTCTCTCTCCTCAAAGTGCCACAATCACGATCATTGTGCGGCTAGTTGCCCACCTTAAGTGACCTCCCGTGCATGGGCGCATACTCGCTTTTGTATCTCTCTCTCTCTCTCTCTCTTCTGAAAGTACTACTCTCACGATCATTGTGCGGCTAGTTGCGCCCCTCGAGTGACCTTTAATTTGGATTCATGACCTCATGTGCATGGGCACATACACAACACGTACAGATATGCGACGCCATCGTCCCTTATGCTGCCATTGATCGTTTGCCGCTACCACATGCTTGCCGCCACCGCACCATATGCTCGCCATTGCAGCATAATACTGATGAATTGTGCTACATTTGTGACCTCACGCATGCGGGCATTCTCTGTCACGCCTCGGGCCCTACCCTTGACTCAGGCACATGACATCCACCCCATTGGGATTAATTTGCGACGTCTCAGCTGTTGTTGCCTTTCCATTCCTTATTATCTTTCACTAAACACATGTTGAAGCTTGCAATCTCCAATCACCCAATCCACCAAAACAAATAATGGATAAAGAGAAAATACATTAACGCACATACTGCATAACTTTCCATTTTATTTATCTGCACGAAACAATTACATACTTACAAGCCTAATCTTAGTGCCGTTCCAATAATTAGCCATCCCTCTTTACAAAAAGATATCAAAAGAAAGGGGAGGTTAGTCATAGTTCTTTCTACTAAGGCAGCTACCAAAAATGGTTTCCATCTTGGCCGGTGTCCTCATGGCGACGGCTCGAGCTCTGGGTCGTAGTTGGAGTCACACTTGGGGTCGTCCAATGTTCCATTAGGTAGGGGAAGCACCAACCCATCAGCATCCCCTGGGGGGTTGTCAAACCCACGCAGAGGACTATAGAAGTCCTCATCGACCCATGCGAACTAGGCCATGAACAGATGGGGGACCAGATATCCCACACCTTCATCCACCCACACTATTGTGGTATGGCACTAGAAGAGGATGTCGGTGGTAGTGTCCTCAACGTCTAGCACCATCACTTCCATGTGCACGGGAAGTTTGAAACAGGAGGGTGGTAGGCTCATACCTCTAGTCTTGAAAAGGTTAAACAACAACAATGAGTTAAAAACAATAAGTAAAAATCCTAAATCTCGTATAGGCAAATGCCTCACATTGGAGCCTTATGATTCCTCGACCTAAACATGCCGATGGTAGATCAATAACAATGTCTAAGCTTTGCCTTTACTATAAACATGAAAGGGATCTAGCTTCAACCTAAATCCCTTGCATCCTATTCAAATGCATATAAATCAACACGAGTCACAAATAGTGCAAATAATAACTAGAACATGAGTGTTCACAACATTATCACAACCTTCGAGACTCAAACATCGACATGCAAGACATCTACATGTTTCTCAATTCATAGACAAAGTCACTTAAAGCATGCACATGCCACATAAGTCACTAAAATGAAATTTAAATCACACGCGTATTTCCTGCAACTCATATAAATCCATGCTATTTATGTGCAAGCCACAACATCACTTTCAAAGTATGTGGATAGCACTCAAACAGTTCGTACACGTTTAGCGCCTCAAAAATCACATGGCATCCCATACTATTATGCTATCTTGAGCTCAGTTATTAATCACATATCGCCAAAACCCTATGGCTCTTTTGGAAACCTCTGTGACATCGTCTCGCTCCGTGGAGCATGGCATCTGAAATCCATCGAGCATCTGAACTCCATTGGGCATCGTTTCGATATGTAACACATCTGGCGAACGGCATTCCGTTGACATAGGGCATCCCGTTGACATGGGGCCATCATCTTGTTCTCACTAAGGAGGCATTCCATTGATTTGGAGGCATCATGCCAAAATCCATTGGTGACAGCATTCCTCGTATGACCACACGAATAAAGCTTTCAAGTAATTGGTTTTATCTTTCTCATTAGTCTAAGTATGAATGTCCCAAGAGTGTGCCAAGCGATGTGTTACTCATGCCTTATCATATATGCAAACACTAAAGCATGACTAGCACAAAAATAGAAACGTGGCTTGACTTCTGACGCTCGAGTATTGGCCTAGGTCAAACCTAGATTGAACGATATGCCTCAATGTCGCCGAACCAAGAGAATGACTCGAGCCGACGCACTTCTACGCACGTCCAAGAACCAATGCCGTTTTAGATTTGGTGGCTCGATGTGAACTCAAGCTTCGACCATCACCTATGGACATCTATATGCCAAGATCACATCATATAATACTCATACGATCATCCATGGCATTAAATAAGGAAATCAAGCATAAATAACCATAACCATAGATCCACAACAACAGTTACAACAAATCTAGCTTATGTGAATCCATTTCACAACCTATGCCAAGCCGAGCAATCCTCAACCTTCCCAAACTTATCACTCGATCAATCCTAAACCATATAACTCAAGCATATCATGAGCAAACAATACAAAATTAAGCACATAATATTCCTCAACCTAGGATAGTTCTACGGCGCTAAGTGTGGTCCTAAATCCGAGTCATGTAACACAACGACCTAGCCGACATTTAGGAGATCTACTTACAATGGGGGCAAGGGGGTGTTTGGGGGTGGCTTGAGGGTGGTGGCCAAGCAAGCAATAGCTCATAGTAGACCGGCAAGCGAACAAGAAGACGAGGATGGTAGCTCGTCAAACGGCATGGCACGGGCAGCGACGAGCGGCGGTGAGTGACTAGGGCAAACGGGGAATAAGAAAAGGGGCACAGGCGATGAGGAATAGGGGAGAAAAGAGAGAGAGAGAGGGAGAAGAGAGGGGTCAATTGGTTGGGGGAAATGAGGGGGGAGAAAGAAGAAGAAGAAAGAAAGAACTTGGGTGAGAAGTTGTCCATCAAGCATTAAGTGTCCAATTCATTATTGTCCTATTTCCATCATTGCTCCAAGCTTGGGATTCAAGAACACATGTTGACTTTTTATTAGGCCATGTACCTTATCCAAGATCAATGGCTTGGATTACTTTTTGCCATCTCAATCATTGGCTAGACTAAGAGGGCAATTTGGTCCTTTCCTCCCATGCATACCTACAGTGGCGCCTACCTTAGTGTCCATGGATTAACAAAGTTTGTCTCACCTCAATCTAAATCTTAATCGGCTAAATTAGCCTCACCTCTAGGTCCATTAAGGTTTATATCCTCAAATTGTTGCATTTCCTTAATTAATGCACTAACGGGCTTATTAAAAATATTTCAATTGGAAAGGAATGCCTTGATAAAATCTACAGTCAATACCCTCTATTGGACCAAGGCTTGAGACTAAGTTTCGATTGGAAATGGCTTTAACATGATTTAAGTGAATTTAGGTGGCATTGACAGAAGTCATAAGACTAGACTCGAACTAAGTTTGATGCTTGTCCAGGGTTTTATGTGCGACGTTTAATTGAGCTTGATCAATCCATGAATGATCCTCGGTTGTTGTGTAATCGAGTAGGATTGATCAACTTGTCCTGACTCACAGTAATTTGGGATCGGATTAGGGTAATTTATGAATAGTACATTGATTGTGCGGTGTCACCCTTCATCGGTATATATTTGAGCTAAATTGGTCTATACCTGTTCATCGACTGACTCGTGATGGCATGTGACCATCGATAACGATCCTCATGGTTGAATGGTCCTTTCATGGTCGAATGCTTTGGCCTATCACAACCCTATTTTGGAATTGCATGGTCCCTAATCAACTAGTAAGCTTGTGAACAATCCCTATGATTGAATCACACCCTATCTTCGTTACCGATACATCGATTCTTAGTCCATCCCTCATGGTCTAAATAGGAGTTCGAATGGAGGATGTCACATGCTCACACATGATGGGTTCAAAGGTTGTTTTTGGGTATGTATGGTTCTCTTCAAAGTGGATTAGTATTTGAGTAGAGGGAGAAGTGTAAGAAAAGTTCTAAACCTATTGCATTTGTTCAAATTTAATCCTAAGCTTTTTAATTGTGTCAATTTAGTCATAAATCTTTTGATCTAGAGCCAATTTAGTTTTTTCTACTAATTTTGTTTGGATATTGAGGACATTGGTGTCGACCATCTTATGTGGCATAACCGGCGTCGACATTGATATTTTTCAATAACATTTTTATAATTTTCAATTTTTTTCATTTTTTTTCTTTTTGAGCAAGGGGGACCTATCAGCCATGGCTGTGTTGGCCATTGGAGGTAAGTGGAGGAAAAAAGAATGAAAAAAAATTTTTTATTAAAACATTAATAAAAAATTATCCATGTTAGCATTGATCGTGCAATGTAGGACGGGTAATGTCTACATTAGCAACATTTAGCCAAAATTAACCAGAATGATTAAATTGACTCTAAATCAAAAGATTTAGGGCTAAATTGACACTAATGTTAGAGGTTTAGGACATTTTTTTTTAACACTTTTCCCTTTGAGTAGAATAGATGAATTGTTTGAATCTTCACCCTTTATAATGTGTTGTTGACGTGTCAATCATTTGGAGGAAGTAGATTTAAAAAGTAAAATTTGCATCATAAATATAGAGGACCTTAATCTTTAGTGCTCCAAAAGAGGTTATCTCACGTCATTTGATCACAATATATCACTCCTAAACTTATTTTGTGTTAGACAACAAGACTACAACTCAGCAGAGATTTCCTCCATGGTTATAATGTGTTGTTGACATGTCAATCACTTGGAGGAAGTAGATTTAAAAAGTAAAATTTGCATAATAAATATAGAGGACCTTAATCTTTAGTGCTCCAAAAGAGGTTATCTCACGTCATTTGATCACAATAAATCACTCCTAAACTTATTTTGTGTTAGACAGCAAGACTACAGCTCAGCAGAGATTTCCTCCATGATTATTTTTTTGTATATTTTCTGTATATTTCTATAATTTGTTACTATAATTGGAGCCTTAGTACTACTCCTCTTCCCTGTATTTATTCCCATTCATTCTCTTGCAAAGAGATAAACAAAAATATCATTAAACACAATATATAGGAGCAACTATGGCTGCCTTTAGTCTTCATGCTTGTTGCCTTAAGATAATAATTTCTTGAGATTTTTCATTTTGCAAATCATTTACATATATACTTGCAACTATTTTGAGTGAAACTAATGATAACATGAATTCCTTTGAGCATCGGCTGATTGTAAACAATAGAGAAACAAAGGTCGTTTGACATTAAGCAAGGTAGTACATAAAACGTGAGAATTCAACTCTTCCGTTATAAAGAGATTTTGATAAGGTGTCTGGAGAGCAATACTTAATCTTGTCAGCTATTCAATGCACAAGACTGAATTATGTGAAGTGCATTATATCTGGTGATCTATTGCCACACATCTGTATATATGTAAAAAGTGGAGAAGTTTTAATAAAGATAAAGAAAAATGTAATTTGATTTATTTTTGGATATAAATTTGAACTGTTGCAAAAGAGGAGGAGTTTTTTAGGATTTTATATCTACGAAAGATTCATGGAATGACACAAATATGTCGTTCACCGATTTGAATTAAATACCATTTGTCCAGTGCTGGGCAGTTATTGTTTTATAAGAAGTACTGGCTTATCATCAAATTTTGGGTGAAATTTTGAGGAAGAAATACGCCCTTGAATACGTTTCATAATAATTGAAAATTAAATGGTTCAATGTAACGACGAGAGATATAATAATAGTGATCTGCAAAAATAATGTCGTAAATAATTTATACTTGTGTTATTCTACTCTATCATATAGTACATCTATTATGTAAAAATGTATTCGTGTATGGACATACGTATAGAAGTTAAACGAATGATGTGACTATAGAAGGGAAAAAGGGCGTCCGTGTACATAAGTCTTCCGCCACCGATGGCTGTATTGGTCAAACACAAAAAAGAGAGGAGGACATATATTGGTTGGAAAGCATCCGATTGTTCTTTTCGCAGCACATACTTGTTTTTCTTTTCAATTCTTTTGAGATGATTAGGTCTGGACCATTCGTCTCATTCTCAAGTTGGACCTGATATTTGTCTAGAATCTCACCTTTGGACCTATAAATTCACTTGCCCTCCTTCATTGTCTGTTCAAAGCGCAAAAACCAAAAAAACACAGAGGAGAGCGCTAGAGTTCATCGATACTGCCCTTCATTGATACTGCCCTTTAGTGCCTTCGCAGTAATTTAGCTACTAGTATGGGGGGCAACAACAGGCAGAAGAAATCTTCATCTTCTTTCTCGCTCATGAGCATGTTCAAGCCTCGGAGGGCGCGCCGGGATGATGCTTGTGAGGGGGACTCCGTAAGCTCGAAGAAAATATATCCGAGCGACTACGACAAGGGCAGGTATGTTGCGGAGCCCGGCATCGACAACAAAGCCACGGTCTTCATCGCCAAATTCCATGAGACCCGAGTCATGGAATCCGAACGCCAAGTGATGAAGATCTAGCGTAGCCGCCGCTTCCCGAATTGGCTTCTACTGAGAGTTGTATATGTTTGCTCAAAATCTTCTTTACTCTCTGGACTATTTGTTGTACCTTCTATATGTATGTAGCTTAATATAAGTGCTGTCCTCTAATTGGTAGATTTGTATAAAAATCAATCTCTCAAGTGGTATTTTGTTCATAGCTTTCTTCGACTTGCTTATCGTTGCCTTGTGATAGCTATCACTGAAACACCTTTGACATTACTCTCAAGGGTTGCTTGTGTGCGTGTGGTTTTCTTAAAAGTGCAGTAGTATTTTAGTAGAATAGATTACATGGCTGAATCTTCACCATCTTTAATGTGGGTCGCTGATGCATCAACCGTTTGGAGAAAGTAAACTTGAAAAGATAATTCACCCCATAAGCATCACGGATTAGTTTGTCCCAATATATCAATCGTAAACTCATTTTGCAAACCCGTTTGGAGAAAGTGGCCACCCTTCCAACATGGAAAAGGTAGGGTTCAAATCCCCACCATTCTCGGGGGATGGGGTGGGGAACGTAAGTTTCGGGAGTGGGTTTGACTCCCACGCCCCTGCAAGAGAGCAAGGCAAAAGTTTGAGAGTGAGTTAGAGTAGGAATATATCAAAAAAAAAAAAAAAAAACTCATTTTGCAAATCAACTGTCCATATTCCAGACATTATTTTGAACAAAACTGATGAGAAAATGAACCCCTTTAAGCATCACCTAATTGTAAATAGAAGAGAAATAAGGTGATGACATTAAAGCAAGTTGGCACATAAAACATGAGAATTTAACTCTTCTATTGAAGAGACGTTGCTAGTGTGTATTGAGAGCAACACTTAATCGAGTGCGCTATTCAATGTACAGAACTGAATTGAGCAAAGTGCATGTAACGAGGGCCATGGACACCGAGTTCTCCGCTTTAAAACGCATTATGTAGGGGCAGAGGGCCATCCCTCGGGCCTTCCCTCTCCCAAGCCATAATATTGTCCACTTTGGAGGCACGGCCCATTGGCCCGTCCTTCCTCACGGCTTTGTTTTCAGCGCAACGGAAACGTACATGAAACGCGTTATACAAATTAAAGGGACCCAAGCCTTTATAAACTAGCCTAGGACTCCCCCCCTAAGCAATGTGGGACAGGAGACATGTCCTTGGCCGCACCCACATATTGCCAAGGCAATCTCAACCATCCCTTCATACTGCCCCGGGTTTGGGTCGTCACAATGCATTCATAATTTAATGCCCGAGATGCATAGCCTTGGCTTTTGGGAAAAGGGGAGCAGAGACTAATGAGTTTGCCCAGTTTGTCAAAATAATCTTTTACCTAGATTGTTGGGAGTGCGCAATAAAAGTTCAATACTTTTACTTTGGGAAAATAGTTAAGAGGAAGGCCAAGTTGAGCCTGTCAACATATTCAATTGGACACACTTTCTTTCAAAAGTTTAAACCCTTCATGTGTATTAAGATATATTAACAACTCAAACACCACACCAATATTTTCCGATGTGGGATTTTTCTAATACAACTCATATATGTATCATAACAATTTTCCCCTCACGTGTGAGCTCTAGGGTTAGTTTTACTCCTTTCAATTTATGTATCTTTTTGCATATAATAATTAAACATTGATACCCACCGGTGGGCAACTGAGTTGGTTCGGTTTTGGGTACTTCATCGTAGAGGTCCCAGGGTCGAAACTCTGTAGCTGCTAACACGTCTTAAGTGGGAGGCCATGGTGGTGGGGTTCTGTGCTAGTTTCTCCCGAGGTATAGGAGCCCGGCCCTTTGGTGCCGTCCGGGCATGAGGGGCCCATGGTGGAGTCCTCGGTTACCCAAAAAAAAAAAAAAAAAAATCAAACATTGATACACGTTTGAAGTAGGCAACCAATCAATCATCGGCTCTAATATTATTTGTTGGGGGCACGCAATAAAAGTTGATACCTTTAAGCCAATGAGTTATGGGCTGAGAGGGAATCCAAGTTTGAGCTCGTCAACATATCCAATTTGATTCATTTTCACTCAAAAATTTAAGCAAATGAATTATAGACTAACTAAGAATAATTATCTGCTCAACATCACACCAATTTTTTCATGTGGGACTTTTCTAATCCTAACATTAATATTATGCAAAACCTGTCAAACACAATAGATTAATTTGAGTCTAATTTATTAGGTAGATGAATCTCGACATAGATAGAACATGATTTCTACAACATGAATGACTTTGTCCACCGCTTTCTTCCCGAATGAAATTCCATGTGGAAAGAGAGGAGTTTGCAAATCGATTGGCAAGGGTTGATTTGAAGACTGGCGAAATTCTAGGAGAATAAATGAAAATACATGGGCGTATTGTTGTATGTCCTAGTTAATCCCATTCACGAAAGAATCGTACTATATTATTGTTGGACTTTGATGTCCGATTTTTACGAGGGCATATTCTATTCCACCAAGCTTATCGTACTTCAGAAAAGCAGAAGCTATCCTAGGTCTTAAATAAAAGTACGAGTTTCAGTGAATTTCTGTCCAGCCCATCATCCGTACAACAATTATATGCAATAGCAATTTGAGGTTTGATTTTTGATTGCCTCGCTTCTCTCTTTCCACTACTCTAGCTTGATACTTCAAATGAGGAAAACCCCATTATTTTTCACCACTTATCATCATTAGCCATCATTTGCTTTTGCCCGTTGGTCGATTTGGAAAAAGGAAAAATTGTGGAAGGCAGCTGCAAATGTTTTACTAAATCAAGCAAACATCTTGGAGATTCTTCATAGTCCTTGGTCGTTCTAATTCACCCAGAGTTCCTCGAGTGGAATAGAATTGTTCGCTCTGTGGGACGTTGTGCTGAGACACGGCAAGAATTATGCCAGGCTAAAGTGAGGAGAGAATAGACATGGGGTCTGTCTGTTTTGCCTTTCCGTAAAGGCGGATGCAAAAAAATGCAATGCCCACCATTGGATTTGGGCTCTTGAGTTGTTCTCTATGTATTCACCTTCTTTCTCTTGGATACTTCTTCGAGATTCTCTTAGGGATTCAGTCATGTTCCATCTTTTCTAAAACCGATGGTTTTAAATCCTCCAATGCCACATTCCACACTTTTTTGGTATTCATTGAATTCGCCTCCCCACTTTGGAATTGATTTTTTTTTATAACGAAAAAGTTTAGTTTAAACAGCTAAGTCTTGATTTTATAAAAGACTTTTGCTATATTGTTCAGATAAATTACTCCACATAAAATGTTTGCTCTTAGTAGCATGGAGAAGTGACTCTATCCCACAGAACCGATCCTTATTCATGGAGCAAGCCAAGCCTAGGTCCGATCCTTAATCACTGGACCAAGCCAACCCCGCGATATTTGGGAGGGGTTGCCCTTTTCCCCCCCTTTTCAATCATTTTTTGTCCTCCCACTTGAATATCTGAAAAAGGAAAGTTTCCTGTGAGATTCTTAGGGTTAAAATTAGTTCATTCTTTTAGCTTCGCACTTGGGAACCCTTTCTTTAGTTGGAATGCAGTTCAGATTCTCATATTTGAATGACCAGAATATCTGGCATGATTAAAATAAAATTGCTTTCCCCTCCTCTCTCTTCCCCCATTAACGACCGCTATAGAACCTCCTCTTTGATTGATCTTTTATGTTTTAATGTCGTTTCAAAGCTACGAGGACAAAAGGCCATATCTAACCTATTTCTGTAAATTCATTAGACGCCTGTTGTTGCTTATATTCACACTATGCCTTTGAATTCAATCATTCGGAGATGCAACAAGTGAATTCACACATAGTTCAGTCAAAAAAAAAAAAAAGTCCTAGATGCCCTAATGAGCAGAATAATATGGATTCAAGATTCTTGTGTTAAGGTTGTAAAGTTACCTATAAGTGAATTTGAACCAGTGAAAGCTCAATCATCGGAAGCTTTTCCCGCTTTATGGTAAAGAAAGCATCCCGTTAAATGTGCTGTTTTGCCTTTCCGTAAAGGTGAGTGCAAAAAAATGCAATGCCCACCATTGGATTTGGGCTCTCGAGTTGTTCTCTATGTATTCACCTTCTTTCACTTGGATACTTCTTGAGATTCTCTTAGGGATTCTATCATTTTCCATCTTTTCTATAACCGATGGTTTTAAACCCTCCAATGCCACATACACACTTTCTTGTATTCATTCAATTCGCTTCCCCACTTTGAAATTGATTTTTTTATATAACGAAAAATTTTAGTTTAAATAGGTAAATCTGAAATTTATGGAAGACTTTCACTATATGGTTCAGATTAATTACTCCACCTGAAATGTTTACTCTTGGTAGCATAGAGAAGTGACTGTATGTCACAGGTCCACTCCTCAATCACTAGACCAAGCCAACCCCATGACATTTGGGAGGGGTTGCCCTTTTTCCCTCTTTTCAAATAAAAAAAATCATTTTATTATTTGAGAGATTCTTAGGGTTAAAATTGGTTCATTCTTTTAGCTCCCCACCTTGGAACGCTTTCTTTAGTTGGAATACGGTTCAAATTCTCATATTTGAACGACCAAAATATCTGGCATGATTAAAATAAAATTGCTGTCCACTCCTCTCTCTTTTACCCCCATTAACAATGGCTATAAAACCTCCTTTGGGATTGATCTATTGTGTTTTAATGTTGCTACAAAGCTACAGACAAGGGGTCAAATCTAACCTATTTCTGTTAAATACATTAAACGCCCTATCATTGGTTATATTCACACTATGCCTTTGAGTTCATTCATTCGGAGATTCTACAAGTAAATTCACACATATTTCAGTCAGACAAGGTCCCAGATCCCCTAAAGAATAATATGGATTCAAACCCTAGTTGATTCTCGCGTTAAAGTTGTAAAGTTACCTATAAGTGAATTTGAAGCGGTGAAAGTTCAATCATTGGAAGCTTTCCCTGCTTTTTGGTAAAGAGAGCATCGTGTTGTATGTATTATTTTTGCTTTTATTGGAATTCAAGCCCGCCATTTATTCGCGACAATGCAACTACTATCAAAACCTGAATCATGGGATTTCAAGAACCCTCTCTCCACCTCACAATTCTTCTGAGAAATATCCGTCGAATTAGTACCACCCATGTAGCAAAATCGAGAACATATTAGGTAGAGCTCTCAGGCCAGCATATTAAAATCCCAGTCTATTCACCTTGTGAGCCCACATGCAATTGTGGTCTCTCCCTCCCTCACTGACTCACCTCTCTCTTCCCTCTCTTCACGGTTTTCCTCTCTCTCTCTCCTCTGCTTGCTCCATTTTCCCTAGTCCGACCTCAACCTCAAACTCGCCACTGCCTCCATCTTTGCTTCCATCTTCACCTACTCCTTCTCCAATCTCCAGCGAGGCCGCCACCTATCCAACTCCTCCCATGCCTTTTCCGTCCACACCTACGTCTGCCAGGAGGTCAAGACCCCAGGCTACGTTGACGATCCACACTGCTAACTTCGCCTCGTTTGTTACCTAAGGTAACCTTGGTTGACCTCGAATCAACTTAGATTTGAGGTCAAGTTGGGCTCTAGTTCACAAATCCAGGGCTTGCTCAACCCGAGACTAACTGATAATTTTTTATTTCATTTTTTGTACTCCTTAAAAAAACGATTGTAGACCGAACTAATCCAATGGGTTCGGTCCGGTTTTCAAGTCAACCCAGGACCAACTAATAATTTTTTATTTCATTTTTTGTACTCCTTAAAAGGGCAATTGAGGACTGTACCGATCCAATGGTTTCGATGATGAGTGAGGTCAACTAAGAAAGGCAAGCAGTGAGGATCAAGTGGAGTGAGCGTCGAACGGAATGAGCATCGAATGTCGAGCGGGGAGCAACAAGCCAAGCAAGCATTGAGCGCCGAGCGGCATAAATGACCCAAAACAAGCGAGGCGAGTGTCAAGTGGCGAGCGGAAAAGTTGTTTCTTTTGATTTTTGTAAACTGAAGACTAAGAGGACAAATAAGACATAATATAATGAATATTAGAGGAGGATGCCACAAGGAGCTGTTTATGCATTTTTGGACGCCGTGAAGACTCCTCACAAAAACATTTTCCTCATTCGTAAATTATGACTATTGACATTATAAAAGACATTAAAAATCTAAGTTATTAAAGAATAATGTAAAATTACTTGAATTCCTTACTAATGAGCTATTTAATGTTGTTGATGCTATTTATTTTAAGATTTTCTCTATATAAAAAAATTATATATATAGTCAGGGTTGGTCCGGGTTGGACTGACTTGAAACTCTTAGACCAAGGACCGACCCGACCAATGCTGGTCCAGAAATTCTAGAACCAAGGACTGACCCAATTTCTTTGGGAACCGGACCAGGACCAGTAGGGTTGGGCCAGTCTAGGGTTAACCCTAGACCGATGCTCACCCCTAATAGCCATTGCATTTATTTAAAAAAGTGATAACTCAAAAACCAAAAATAAAAGATCACAACTAAATTTCAGGATAAAAGATTCGATAAAATTTAGGGGCACCGAGAAAGACAAAGTTATCAAAATAGTAAATGGAATCCATGTGCGTTCAATACATCACTACTAGTTCTTGATTTCCAATTTGTGAATGCATATACTGTGCAACATATGAAATTGTATGGAATGCTACTACTTGTAATCCTCAACTTTTTTTTTTCCTGCTTGTTTTAAACCCTTTTCAGGTCATTAGGTCTGGACCTTTCGTCTCGATTTCAAGTGGACTTCATGTTTGTCAGGACTCTCTTCTCTTTGAACCTTCTAGAAATTGACTTGCTCTCCTTCATTGGCGCTTCAAACTACAAAAGCCAAGGAAACACAGAGAGAGTTCATTTCTACTGCTTTGTAGTGCCTTCACGGTAATTTAGCCACAAGCACTAACTGAACAACAGCACTTCAAAAGAAGTCCTATGGGCGGTTCCTTCTCAAGCCACGCCAAGACGATGCTTGGGAGATGGACTCCGTAAGCTCGAGGAAAATATCATGGCCTATATATCACAAGGTCCCGCATTGACAAAAAAAGCCGTGACCTTCATCGTCAAAATTCACGAGAACTGAGTCTCGTAATCCGATTGCCAATAGATTGTGGTGTAGCATTAACTCTTTGGACAATTTGTTGGATATGGTATATACATGCAACTCAACACAAGTGCTATCCAATAAGTTTCTAAATTTGTATAAATTCAGTTTCTTAATTGGTGACCCACTGAATTTTGCAGTTGCGTTTATTGGTGCGTTCTACTAAATATGTATAAAAGTATTTTTTATAGGTTTGTAGCTCTCTCTCTCTCTCTCTCTCTCGCTCTCTCTCCTCAAAGTGCCACAATCACGATCATTGTGCGGCTAGTTGCGCCCCTCGAGTGACCTTTAATTTGGATTCATGACCTCATGTGCATGGGCACATACACAATGTGACATCCCGATTTTCATCCGAAATTCATTGGGTATCTGAAATCCATTGGGCATCGTTCCGATATGTAACACATCTGGCGAATGGCATTCCGTTGACATGGGGCATCCCGTTGACATGGGGCCATCATCTTGTTCTCACTAACGAGGCATTCCATTGATTTGGAGGCATCGTGCCAAAATCCATTGGTGATAGCATTCCTCGTATGACCACACGAATAAAGCTTTCAAGTAATTGGCTTTATCTTTCTCATTAGTCTAAGTATGAATGTCCAAAGAGTGTGCCAAGCGATGTGTTACTCATGCCTTATCATACATGCAAACAGTAAAGCATGTCGAGCACAAAAATAGAAATGTGGCTTGACTCCTGACGCTTGACTCAAACCTAGATTAAACGATATGCCTCAATATCGCCAAACCAAGAGAATGACTCGACCCGACGCACTTCTATGCACGTCCAAGCACCAATGCCGTTTTAGATTCGGTGGCTCGATGTGAACTCAAGCTTCGACCATCACCTATGGACATCTATATGCCAAGATCACATCATATAATACTCGTACGATCATCCATGGCATTCAAATAAGGAAATCGAGCATAAATAGCCATAACCATAGATCCACAACAACAATTACGACAAATCTAGCTTATGTGAATCCATTTCACAACCTACGCCAAGCCGAGCAATCCTCAACCTTCCCAAACTTATCTCTCCATCAATCCTAAACCATATAACTCAAGCATATCATGAGCAAACAATACTAAATTAAGCACATAATATTCCTCAACCTATGATAGTTCTATGGCGCTAAGTGTGGTCCTAAATCTGAGTCATGTAACACAACGGCCTAGCCGACGGTTAGGAAATCTACTTACAATGGGGACAAGGGGGTGTTTGGGGGTGGCTTGAGGGTGGCGGCCAAGCAGGCAGCAGCTCATAGTAGACCGGCAAGCAAATGAGCAGACGAGGATGGCAGCTTGTCAAATGACATGGCACGGGTGGCGATGAGCGGTGGCGAGTGACCAAGGCAAACATCGAACAAGCAAAGTGGCACGGGCGGTGAGGAATAGGGGAGAAAAGAGAGAGAAAGGGAGAAGAGAGGGGTCGGTTGGTTGGGGGAAATGAGGGGGGAGAAAGAAGAAGAAGAAGAAGAAAAAAAAAGAAAGAACTTGGGTAAGAAGTTGTCGATCAAGCATTAAGTGTCCAATTCATTATTGTCCTATTTCTATCATTGCTCCAAGCTTGGGATTCAAGAACACATCTTGACTTTTTATTAGGCCATGTACATTTTCCAAGATCAATGGCTTGGATTACTTTTTGCCATGCTAGACTAAGAGAGCAAGTTGATCCTTTCCTCCCATGCATACCTACAGTGGTGCCTACCTTAGTGTCCATGGCTTGACAAAGTTTGTCTCACCTCAATCTAAATCTTAATAAGCTAAATTAGCCTCACCTCTAGGTCCATTAAGGTTTATATCCTCAAATTAGTGCATTTCCTTAATTAATGCACTAACGGGCTTATTAAAATATTTCAATTGGAAAGGAATGCCTTGATAAAATCTACAGTTGATACTCTCTATTGGACCAAGGCTTGAGCTAAGTTTCGATCGGAAATGGCTTTAACATGATTTACGTTAAATTAGGTGCCATTGACAAAAGTCATACAACTAGACTCAAACTAAGTTTGATGCTTGTCCAGGGTTTTATGTGCGACTTTTAATTGAGCTTGATCGATCTGTGAATGATCCTCGGTTGTCATGTAATCGAGTAGGATTGATCAGCTCGTCCTGACTCACAGTAATTCAGGATCGGATTAGGGTAATTTATGAATAGTTCATTGATCGTGCGGCGTCACCCATGATCGGTATATGTCTGAGCTAAATTGGTCTATACCTGTTCATCGACTCACTCGTATGGCATGTGATCATCCATAACGATCCTCATGGTTGAATGGTCCGTTCATGGTCGAATGCTTTGGCCTATCACAACCCTATTTTGGAATTGCATGGTCCCTAATCAACTAGTAAGCTCGTGAACAATCCCTATGATTGAATCACACCCTATCTTCGTTACCGATACACTGATCCTTAGTCCATCCCTCATGGTCAAAATAGGAGTTTGAATGGAGGATGTCACATGCGCACCCATGATGGGTTCAAAGGTTGTTTTTGGGTATGTATGGTTTTCTTCAAAGTGGATTAGTATTTGAGTAGAGGGAGAAGTGTAAGAAAAGTTCTAAACCTATTGCATTTGTTCAAATTTAATCCTAAGCCTTTTAATTGTGTCAATTTAATCCTAAATCTTTTGATCTAGAGCCAATTTAGTTTTTTCTACTAATTTTGGTTGAACATTGAGGACATTGGTGTCGACTATCTTATGTGGCATAACCGGCATTGACATTGATATTTTTGAATAGAATTTTTTCTTTTTGAGCAAGGGGGACCTGTCAGCCATGGCTGTGTCGGCCATCGAAGGTAAGTGGAGGAAAAAAGAATGAAAAAATAATTTTTTTATTAAAACATTAAAAAATATTATCCATGTTAACACCGATCGTGCAATGTAGGATGGCTAATGTCTACATTAGCAACATCTAGTCAAAATTAGCCGGAATGATTAAATTGACTCTAAATCAAAAGATTTAGGGCTAAATTGACACTAATGTTAGAGGTTTAGGACTTTTTTTTTTTTTTTAACACTTTTCCCTTTGAGTAGAATAGATGAATTGTTTAAATCTTGACCCTTTATAATATGTGTTGTTGACGTGTCAATCATTTGGAGGAAGTAGATTTAAAAAGTAAAATTTGCATCATAAATATGGAGGACCTTAATCTTTACTGCTCCAAAAGAGGTTATCTCACGTCATTTGATCACAATATATCACTCCTAAACTTATTTTGCGTTAGACAGCAAGACTACAGCTCAGCAGAGATTTCCTCCATGATTATAATATGTGTTGTTGACGTGTCAATCATTTGGAGGAAGTAGATTTAAAAAGTAAAATTTGCATAATAAACATAGAGGACCTTAATCTTTAGTGCTCCAAAAGAGGTTATCTCACATGATTTGATCACAATAAATCACTCCTAAACCTATTTTGTGTTAGACAGCAAGGCTACAGCTCAGCAGAGATTTCCTCCATGATTATCTCCCTAATTAATCTCTTTATATATATATTTTTTTGTATATTTTCTGTATATTTCTATAATTTGTTACTATAATTGGAGCCTTAGTACTACTCCTCTTCCCAGTATTTATTCCCATTCATTCTCTTGCAAAGAGATAAACAAAAATATCATTAAACACAATATATAGGAGCAACTATGGCTGCCTTTAGTCGTCATGCTTGTTGCCTTAAGATATTAATTTCTTGAGATTTTTCATTTTGCAAATCATTTACATATATACTTGCAACTATTTTGAGTGAAACTAATGATAATCTGAATTCCTTTGAGCATCGGCTGATTGTAAACAATAGAGAAACAAAGGTCGTTTGACATTAAGCAAGGGAGTACATAAAACGCGAGAAATCAACTCTTCCGTTAGAAAGAGATTTTGATAAGGTGTCTGGAGAGCAATACTTAATCTTGTCAGCTATTCAATGCACAAGACTGAATTATGTGAAGTGCATTATATCTGGTGATCTATTGCCACACATCTATATATATGTAAAAAGTGGAGAAGTTTTGATAAAGATAAAGAAAAATGTAATTTGATTTATTTTTGGATATAAATTTGAATTGTTGCAAAAGAGGAGGAGTTTTTTAGGATTTTATATCCACGAAAGATTCATGGAATGACACAAATATGTCGTTCACCGATTTGAATTAAATACCATTTGTCCAATGCTGGGCAGTTATTGTTTTATAAGAAGTACTGGCTTCTCATTTTGGGTGAAATGAAGAAATACGCCCTTGAATACGTTTCATAATAATTGAAAATTAAATGGTTCAATGTAACGACGAGAGATATAATAATAGTGATCTGCAAAAATAATGTCCTAAATAATTTATACTTGTGTTATTCTACTCTATCATATAGTACATCCATTATGTAAAAATGTATACGTGTATGGACATACGTATAGAAGTTAAACGAATGATGTGACTAGAGAAGGGAAAAAGGGCGTCCATGGACATAAGTCTTCCGCCACCGATGGCTGTATTGGTCAACCACAAAAGAGAGAGGAGGACATATATTGGTTGAAAAGCATCCGATTGTTCTTTTCCCAGCACGTACTTGTTTGTCTTTTCAATTCTTTTGAGATGATTAGGTCTGGACCATTCGTCTCATTCTCAAGTTGGACCTGATATTTGTCTAGAATCTCACCTTTGGACCTATAAATTCACTTGCCCTCCTTCATTGGCTCTTCAAAGCGCAAAAACTAAAAAAACACAGAGGAGAGAGCTAGAGTTCATCGATACTGCTCTTCATCGATACTGCCGTTTAGTGCCTTCGCAGTAATTTCGCTACTAGTATGGGAGGCAACAACAGGCAGAAGAAATCTTCATCTTCTTTCTCGCTCATGAGCATGTTCAAGCCTCGGAGGGCGCGCCGGGATGATGCTTTGGAGGGGGACACCGTAAGCTCGAAGAAAACATATCCGAGCGACTACGACAAGGGCAGGTATGTTGCGGAGCCCGGCATCGACAAGAAAGCCACGGTCTTCATCGCCAAATTCCATGAGACCCGAGTCAGGAATCCGAACGCCAAGTGATGGCGATCTAGCATAGCCACCCGCCTCCCGAATTGGCTTCTACTGAGAGTTGTATATGTTTGTTCAAAATCTTCTTTAGTCCTTGGACTATTTGTTGTACCTTCTATATGTATGTAGCTTAATACAAGTGCTGTCCTCTAATTGGTAGATTTGTATAAAAATCAATCTCTTAAGTGGTAGTTTGTTCATAGCTTTCTTCGACTTGCCTGCATTGATATCGTTGCCTTGTGATATCTATCACTGAAACACCTTTGACATTACTTCTCTTTCGTCTAGCAGCAAAATATTCATCTTGTGTTTGTTTTTAGTCAAATTTTTCCACCGGTGCGATGAGTGAGAGAGTAATGCACGGACGCAACACAGAAGACAGATCTGGGCTCAAGGGTTGCTTGTGTGCGTGTGGTTTTCTTAAAAGTGCAGGAGTATTTTAGTAGAATAGATTACATGGCTGAATCTTCACCATCTTTAATGTGGGTCGCTGATGCATCAACCGTTTGGAGAAAGTAAACTTGAAAAGATAATTCACCCCATAAGCATCACGGATCAGTTTGTCCCAATATACCAATCGTAAACTCATTTTGCAAATCAACTGTCCGTATTCCAGACATTATTTTGAACAAAACTGATGAGAAAATGAAACTATTAAGCATCGCCTAATTGTAAATAGAAGAAAAATAAAGGTGATGACATTAAAGCAAGTTGGCACATAAAACATAAGAATTTAACTCTTCTATTGAAGAGACGTTGCTCAGTGTGTATTGAGAGCAATACTTAACCGAGTGCGCTATTCAATGTACAGAGCTGAATTGAGCGAAGTGCTTTCGTGATTTAATGCCCGAGATGCATAGCCTTGGCTTTTGGGAAAAGGGGAGCAGAGACTAATGAGTTTGTCCCTGTCAATCAAAATAATCTTCCCATGTTTGTCAAAATAATCTTTTACCTAGATTGCTGGGAGTGCGCAATAATAGTTCAATACTTTTACTTGGGGGAGTAGTTAAGAGATAGCTCAAATTGAGCCTGTCAATATATCCAATTGGACACACTTTCTTTCAAAAGTTTAAACCCTTCACGTGTGTTAAGATATATTAACAACTCAAACACCACACCAATATTTTCCGATGTGGGATTTTTCTAATACAACTCATATATGTATCCCAACAGTCTTCCCTTCACATGTGAGCTTTAGGGTTAGGTTTGCTCATTTCAATTTATGTATCTTTTTGTATATCATAATCAAACATTGATATGCATTTGAAGTAGGCAACCAATCAATCATCGGCTCTAATATTATTTGTTGGGGGCGCGCAATAGAAGTTGATACCTTTCAGCCAATGAGTTATGGGCTGAGAGGGAACCCAAGTTTGAGCTCGTCAACATATCCAATTGGACTCATTTTAATTAAAAAACTTAAGCAAATGAGTTATGGACCAACTAAGATATATTATCCGCTCAACAACACACCAATTTTTTGATGTGGGACTTTTCTAATCATAACATAATATTATGCAAAACCAGTCAAACACAATAGATTAATTTAAGTCTAACTTATTAGGTAGATGAATCTCGACATAGATAGAACATGATTTCTACAACATGAATGATTTTGTCCACCGCTTTCTTCGCGAGTCAAATTCCATGTGGAAAGAGAGGAGTTTGCAAATCGATTGGCAAGGGTTGATTTGAAGACTGGCGAAATTCTAGGAGAATAAATGAAAAGACATGGGCGTATTGTTGTATGTCCTAGTTAATCCCATTCACGAAAGAATCGTACTATATTATTGTTGGACTTTGAGGTCCGATTTTTACGAGGGCATATTCTATTCCACCAAGCTTATCGCACTTCAGAAAAGCAGAAGCTATCCTAGGTCTTAAATAAAAGTACGAGTTTCAGTGAATTTCTGTCCAGCCCATCATCCGTACAGCAATTATATGCAACAGCAATTTGAGGTTTGATTTTTGATTGCCTCGCTTCTCTCTTTCCACTACTCTAGCTTGATATTTCAAATGAGGAAAACCCCATTATTTTTCACCACTTATCATCGTTAGCAATCATTTGCTTTTGCCTGATGGTCGATTGGAAAAAAGGAAAAATTGTGGAAGGCAGCTGCAAATGTTTTACTAAATCAAGCAAACATCTTGGAGATTCTTCATAGTCCTTGGTCGTTCTAATTCACCCAAAGTTCCTCGAGTGGAATAGAATTGTTCGCTCTGTGGGACGTTGTGCTGAGACACGGCAAGAATTATGCCAGGCTAAAGTGAGGAGAGAATAGACATGGGGTCCGTCTGTTTTGCCTTTCCGTAAAGGCGGGTGCAAAAAAATGCAATGCCCACCATTGGATTTGGGCTCTTGAGTTGTTCTCTATGTATTCACCTTCTTTCTCTTGGATACTTCGAGATTCTCTTAGGGATTCAGTCATGTTCCATCTTTTCTAAAACCGATGGTTTTAAATCCTCCAATGCCACATTCCACACTTTTTTGATATTCATTCAATTCGCTTCCCCACTTTGGAATTGATTTTTTTATGATGAAAAAGTTTAGTTTAAACAGCTAAATCTTGATTTTATAAAAGACTTTTGCTATATTGTTCAGATAAATTACTCCACATAAAATGTTTGCTCTTAGTAGCATGGAGAAGTGACTATCCCACAGATCCGATCCTTATTCATGGTGCAAGCCAAGCCCAGGTCCGATCCTTAATCACTGGACCAAGCCAACCCCGCGATATTTGGGAGGGGTTGCCCTTTTCCCCCCCTTTTCAATCATTTTTTATCCTCCCACTTGAATATCTGAAAAAGGAAAGTTTCCTGTGAGATTCTTAGGGTTAAAATCAGTTCATTCTTTTAGCTTCGCACCTCGGAACCCTTTCTTTAGTTGGAATGCAGTACAGATTCTCATATTTGAATGACCAGAATATCTGGCATGATTAAAAAAAAATTGCTTTCCCCTCCTCTCTCTTCCCCCATTAACGACCGCTATAGAACCTCCTCTTTGATTGATCTTTTATGTTTTAATGTCGCTTCAAAGCTACGAGGACAAAAGGCCATATCTAACCTATTTCTGTTATATTCATTAGACGCCTGTTGTTGCTTATATTCACACTATGCCTTTGAATTCAATCATTCGGAGATGCAACAAGTGAATTCACACATAGTTCAGTCAAAAGAAAAAAGAAAAAAGTCCTAGATGCCCTAATGAGCAGAATAATATGGATTCAAGATTCTTGTGTTAAGGTTGTAAAGTTACCTATAAGTGAATTTGAACCAGTGAAAGCTCAATCATCGGAAGCTTTTCCTGCTTTATGGTAAAGAAAGCATCGCGTTAAATGTGCTGTTTTGCCTTTCCGTAAAGGTGAGTGCAAAAAAATGCAATGCCCACCATTGGATTTGGGCTCTTGAGTTGTTCTCTATATATTCACCTTCTTTCACTTGGATACTTCTTGAGATTCTCTTAGGGATTCTATCATTTTCCATCTTTTCTAAAACCGATGGTTTTAAACCCTCCAATGCCACATACACACTTTCTTGTATTCATTCAATTCGCTTCCCCACTTTGAAATTGATTTTTTATATAACGAAAATTTTTAGTTTAAATAGGTAAATCTGAAATTTATGGAAGACTTTCACTATATGGTTCAGATTAATTACTCCACCTGAAATGTTTACTCTTGGTAGCATAGAGAAGTGACTGTATGTCACAGGTCCACTCCTCAATCACTAGACCAAGCCAACCCCATGACATTTGGGAGGGGTTGCCCTTTCTCCCTCCTTTTCAATCATTATAAAAATAAAAATAAATCATTTTATTCTTTGAGAGATTCTTAGGGTTAAAATTGGTTCATTCTTTTAGCTCCCCACCTTGGAACGCTTTCTTTAGTTGGAATACGGTTCAAATTCTCATATTTGAACGACCAAAATATCTGGCATGATTAAAAAAAAATTGCTGTCCACTCCTCTCTCTTTTCCCCCATTAACAATGGCTATAAAACCTCCTTTGGGATTGATCTATTGTGTTTTAATGTTGCTACAAAGCTACAAAGACAAGGGGTCAAATCTAACCTATCTCTGTTAAATACATTAAACACCCTATCATTGGTTATATTCACACTATTCCTTTGAGTTCATTCATTCGGAGATTCTACAAGTAAATTCACACATATTTCAGTCAGAAAAGGTCCCAGATCCCCTAAAGAATAATATGGATTCAAACCCTAGTTGATTCTTGCGTTAAAGTTGTAAAGTTACCTATAAGTAAACTTGAAGCGGTGAAAGTTCAATCATTGGAAGCTTTCCGTGCTTTTTGGTAAAGAGAGCATCGTGTTGTATGTACTATTTTTGCTTTTATTGGAATTCAAGCCCGCCATTTATTCGCGACAATGCAACTACTATCAAAACCTGAATTATGGGATTTCAAGAACCCTCTCTCCACCTCACAATTCTTCTGAGAAATATCCGTCGAATTAGTACCACCCATGTAGCAAAATCGAGAACATATTAGGTAGAGCTCTCAGGCCAGCATATCAAAATCCCAGTCTATTCACCTTGTGAGCCCACCTGCAATTGTGGTCTCTCCCTCCCTCACTGTCTCACCTCTCTCTTCCCTCTCTTCACGGTTTTTCTCTCTCTCTCTCTCCTCTGCTTGCCCCATTTTCCCTAGTCCGACCTCAACCTCAAACTCGCCACTGCCTCCATCTTTGCTTCCATCTTCACCTACTCCTTCTCCGATCTCCAGCGAGGCCGCCACCTATCCAACTCCTCCCATGCCTTTTCCGTCCACACCTACGTCTGCCAGGATGTCAAGACCCCAGGCTACATTGACGATCCACACTGCCAACTTTGCCTCGTTTGTTACCTAAGCTAACCTTGGTTGATCTCGAATCAACTTAGATTTGAGGTCAAGTTGGGCTCTAGTTCACAAATCTAGGGCTCGCTCAACCCGAGACTAACTGATAATTTTTTATTTCATTTTTTGTACTCCTTAAAAAAATGATTGTGGACCGAACTAATCCAATGGGTTCAGTTCGGTTTCCAAGTCAACTCAGGACCAACCGATAATTTTTTATTTCATTTTTTGTACTCCTTTAAAAGGCCAATTGAGGACTGTACCGATCCAATGGTTTCGATGATGAGTGAGGTCAACTAAGAAAGGCAAGCGGTGAGGATCAAGTGGGGTGAGCGTCGAACAGAATGAGCATCGAATGTCGAGCGGGGAGCAACAAGGCAAGCGAGCATTGAGCGGCGAGCGGCACAAATGACCCAAAGCAAGCGAGGCGAGTGTCAAGTGGCGAGCGGAGAAGTTGTTTCTTTTGATTTTTGCAAACTGAAGACTAAGAGGACAAATAAGACATAATATAATGAATATTAGAGGAGGATGCCATAAGGAGCTGTTTATCCATTTTTGGACGCCGTGAGGACTCCTCACAAAAACATTTTCCTCATTTGTAAATTATGACTATTGACATTATAAAAGACATTAAAAATCTAAGTTATTAAAGAATAATGTAAAATTACTTGAACTCCTTACTAATGAGCTATTTAATGTTATTGATGCTATTTATTTTAAGGTTTTCTCTATATAAAAAAAATTATATATATAGTCAGGGTTGATCCGGATTAGACTGACTCGAAACTCTTAGACCAAGGACCGACCCGACCAGTGCTGGTCTAGAAATTCTAGAACCAAGGACTGACCCAATCTCTTTGGGAACTGAACCAGGACCAGTAGGGTTGGGCCTGTCTAGGGTTAACCCTAGACCGATGCTCACCCCTAATAGCCATTGCATTTATTTAAAAAAGTGATAACTCAAAAACCAAAAATAAAAGATCACAACTAAATTTCAGGATAAAAGATTCGGTAAAATTTAGGGGCACCAAGAAAGACAAAGTTATCAAAATAGTAAATGGAATCCATGTGCATTCAATACATCACTACTAGTTCTTGATTTCCAATTTGTGAATGCATATACTGTGCAACATATGAAATTGTATGGAATGCTACTACTTGTAATTCTCAACTTTTTTTTCCTGCCTGTTTTAAACCCTTTTCAGGTCATTAGGTCTGGACCTTTCGTCTCGATTTCAAGTGGACCTCATGTTTGTCAGGACTCTCTTCTTTTTTAACCTTCTAGAAATTGACTTGCTCTCCTTCATTGGCGCTTCAAACTGCAAAAGCCAAGGAAACACAGAGAGAGGGAGAGAGAGTGGGAGAGAGAGAGTTCATTTCTACTGCTTTGTAGTGCCTTCACAGTAATTTAGCCACAAGCACTAACTGAACAACAGCACTTCAAAAGAAGTCCTATGGGCGGTTCCTTCTCAAGCCACGCCAAGACGATGCTTGCGAGATGGACTCCGTAAGCTCGAGGAAAATATCATGGCTATCACAAGGTCCCGCATTGACAAAAAAAGCCATAACCTTCATCGTCAAAATTCACGAGAACTGAGTCTCGTAATCCGATTGCCAAGAGATTGTGGTGTAGCATTAACTCTTTGGGCAATTTGTTGGATATGGTATATACACGCAGCTCAACACAAGTGCTATCCAATAATTTTCTAAATTTGTATAAATTCAATTTCTCAATTGGTGACCCACTGAATTTTGCAGTTGCGTTTATTGGTGCGTCCTACTAAATATGTATAAAAGTCTTTTTATAGGTTTGTAGCTCGCTTCTCTCTCTCTCTCTCTCTCTCTCTCTCTCTCTCTCTCTCTCTCTCTCTTTCTCCTCAAAGTGCCACAATCACGATCATTGTGTGGCTAGTTGCGCCCCTCGAGTGACCTTTAATTTGGATTCATGACCTCATTTTTTTTTTTTGTGCATAGGCACATACACTTACGCGTCCCCACAACAGGCACATATATGGGATTTGAACCCCTTACCTCCCCCTTCCATGACCCATTTATGCTGCCATTGATCATTTGCGTTTGCTGCTACCACATCCTTGCCGCCACCGCACCATATGCTCGCCATTGTGGCATAATACTGATGAATTGTGCTACATTTGTGACCTCACGCATGCGGGCATTCTCTGTCACGCCTCGGGCCCTACCCTCAACTCAGGCACGTGACATCCACCCTATTGGGATTAATTTGCGACGTCTCAGGTGTTGTTGCCTTTCCATTCCTTATTATCTTTCACTAAACACATTTTGAAGCATGCAATCTCCAATCACCCAATCCACCAAAACAAATAATGGATAAAGAGAAAATACATTCACGCACATACTGCATACTTTCCATTTTTATTTATTTGCACGAAACAATTACATACTTACAAGCCTAACCTTAGGGCCGTTCCGATAATTTGCCATTTCTCTTTACAAAAAGATATCAAAAGAAAGGGGAGGTTAGTCCTAGTTCTTTCTACTAAGGCAGCTACCAAAAATGGTTTCCATCTTGGCCGGTGTCCTCATGGCGACGGCTCGAGCTCTAGGTCATACTTGGAGTCACACTTGGGGTCGTCCACTGTTCCATCAGCTAGGGGAAGCACCGACCCATCAGCATCCCCTGGGGGTTGTCAAACCCACGCAAAGGACAATAGAAGTCCTTGTCAACCCATGCGAACTAGGCCATGAACAGATGGGGGACCAGATATCCCACACCTTCATCCACCCACACTATTGTGGTATGGCACTAAAAGAGGATGTCGGTGGTAGTGTCCTCAACGTCTAGCATCATCACCTCCATGTGCACGGGAAGTTTGAAACAGAAGGGTGGTAGGCTCATACCTCTAGTTTTGAAAAGGTTAAACAACAACAATGAGTTAAAAACTCAATAAGTAAAAATCCTAAATCTTGTATAGGCAAATGCCTCACATCGGAGCCTTATAATTCCTCGACCTAAACATGTCAATGGTAGATCAATAACAATGTCTAAGCTTTGCCTTTACTATAAACATGAAGGGGATCTAACTTCAACCTAAATCCCTTGCATCTTATTCAAAGGCATATAAATCAACATGAGTCACAAATAGTGCAAATAATAACCAGAACATAAGTGTTCACAACATTATCACAACCTTCGAGACTCAAACATCAACGTCCAGGACATCTACATGTTTCTCAATTCATAGACAAAGTCACTTAAAGCATGCACATGCCACATAAGTCACTAAAATGAAATTTAATTCACACGCGTATTTCTTGCAACTCATATAAATCCATGCTATTTATGTGCAAGCCACAACATCACTTTCAAAGTATGTGGATAGCACTCAAACAGTTCGTACACGTTTAGCGCCTCAAAAGTCACATGGCATCCCATACTATTATGCTATCTTGAGTTCAGTTATTAATCACATATAGCCAAAACCCTATGGCTCTTTTGGAAACCTCTGTGACATCGTCTTGCTCTGTCGAGCATGGCATCCGAAATCCATCGGGCATCTGAAATCCATTGGGCATCGTTCCGATATGTAACACATCTGGCAAACGGCATTCCGTTGACATGGGGCATCCCGTTGACATGGGGCCATCATCTTGTTCTCACTAACGAGGCATTCCATTGATTTGGAGGCATCATGCCAAAATCCATTGGTGACAGCATTCCTCGTATGACCACACGAATAAAGCTTTCAAGTAGTTGGTTTTATCTTTCTCATTAGTCTGAAGTATGAATGTCCCAAGAGTGTGCCAAGCGATGTCTTACTCATGCCTTATCATATATGCAAACACTAAAGCATGTCAAGCACAAAAATAGAAACGTGGCATGACTCCTGACACTCGAGTATTGGCCTAGGTCAAACCTAGATTGAACGATATGCCTCAATATCGCCGAACCAAGAGAATGACTCAAGCAGACACTTCTACGCACGTCCAAGAACCAATGCCGTTTTAGATTTGGTGGCTCGATGTGAACTCAAGCTTCGACCATCACCTATGGACATCTATATGCCAAGATCACATCATATAATACTCATACGATCATCCATGGCATTAAATAAGGAAATCAAGCATCAATAACCATAACCATAGATCCACAACAACAATTACAACAAATCTAGCTTATGTGAATCCATTTCACAACCTACGCCAAGCCGAGCAATCCTCAACCTTCCCAAACTTATCACTCGATCAATCCTAAACCATATAACTCAAGCATATCATGAGCAAACATTACAAAATTAAGCACATAATATTCCTCAACCTAGGATAGTTCTATGGCACTAAGTGTGGTCCTAAATCCGAGTCATGTAACACAACGGCCTAGCCGACATTTAGGAGATCTAATTACAATGGGGGCAAGGGGGTGTTTTGGGGTGACTTGAGGGTGGTGGCCAAGCAAGCAGTAGCTCATAGTAGACCGGCAAGCGAACGAGCAGACGAGGATGGTAGCTCATCAAATGGCATGGCACGGGCGGCGACCAGCGGCCGTGAGTGACCAGGGCAAACGGGGAACAAGCAAAGGGGCACGGGCGATGAGGAATAGGGGAGAAAAGAGAGAGAGAGGGAGAAGAGAGGGGTCAGTTGGTCGGGGGAAATGAGGGGGGAGAAAGAAGTAGAAGAAGCAAGAAAGAACTTGGGTGAGAAGTTGTCCATCAAGTATTATTGTCCTATTTCCATCATTGCTCCAAGCTTGGGATTCAAGAACACATCTTGACTTTTTATTAGGCCATGTACCTTATCCAAGATCAATGGCTTGGATTATTTTTTGCCATCTCAATCATTGGCTAGACTAAGAGGGCAATTTGGTCCTTTCCTCCCATGCATACCTACAGTGGCGCCTACCTTAGTGTCCATGGCTTAACAAAGTTTGTCTCACCTCAATCTAAATCTTAATCGGCTAAATTAGCCTCACCTCTAGGTCCATTAAGGTTTATATCCTCAAATTGGTGCATTTCCTTAATTAATGCACTAACGGGCTTATTAAAAATATTTCAATTGGAAAGGAATGCCTTGATAAAATCTATAGTCAATACCCTCTATTGGACCAAGGCTTGAGACTAAGTTTCGATTGTAAATGACTTTAACATGAATTACGTGAATTTAGGTGGCATTGACAGAAGTCATATGACTAGCCTCGAACTAAGTTTGATGCTTGTCTAGGGTTTTATGTGCGACTTTTAATTGAGCTTGATTAATCCGTGAATGATCCTCGGTTGTCGTGTAATCAACTAGGATCGATCAGCTTGTCCAGACTCACAGTAATTCGAGATCAGATTAGGGTCATTTATGAATAGTACATTGACCGTGCGGCGTCACCCGGGATCGGTATATATCTGAGCTAAATTAATCTATACTTGTTCATCGACTGACTCGTGATAGCATGTGGTCATCCATTATGATCTTCATGGTTGAATGGTCCTTTCATGATCGAATGCTTTGGTCTATCACAACCCTATTTTGGAATTGCTTGGTCCCTAATCAACTAGTAAGCTTGTGAACAATCCCTAAGATTGAATCATAGCCTATCTTCGTAACCGATACACTGATCCTTAGTCCATCCCTCATGGTCTAAATAGGAGTTCGAATGGAGGATGTCACATGCTCACACATGATGGGTTCAAAGGTTGTTTATGGGTATGTATGGTTTTCTTCAAAGTGGATTAGTATTTGAGTAGAGGGAGAAGTGTAAGAAAAGTTCTAAACCTATTGCATTTGTTCAAATTTAATCCTAAGCCTTTTAATTGTGTCAATTTAGTCATAAATATTTTGATCTAGAGCCAATTGAGTTTTTTCTACTAATTTTGGTTGGATATTGAGGACATTGGTGTCGACCATCTTATGTGGCATAACCGATGTCGACATTGATATTTCTGAATAAAATTTTTATAATTTTCAATTTTTTCCTTTATTTCTTTCTGAGCAAGGGGGACCTGTCAGCCATGGCTGTGTTGGCCATCAGAGGTAAGTGAAGGAAAAAAGAATGAAAAAATATTTTTTTATTAAAACATTAATAAGAAATTATCCATGTTAGCATTGATCGTGCAATATAGGATGGTTAATGTCTTCATTAGCAACATTTAGCCAAAATTAGCCGGACTGATTAAATTGACTCTAAATCAAAAGATTTAGGGCTAAATTGACACTAATGTTTGAGGTTTAGGACTTTTTTTTTTTTTTTTTAACACTTTTCCCTTTGAGTAGAATAGATGAATTGTTTGAATCTTGACCCTTTATAATATGTGTTGTTGACGTGTCAATCATTTGGAGGAAGTAGATTTAAAAAGTAAAATTTGCATCATAAATATAGAGGACCTTAATCTTTAGTGCTCCAAAAGAGGTTATCTCACGTCGTTTGATCACAATATATCAGTCCTAAACTTATTTTGGGTCAGACAGCACGACTACACAGCTCAGCAGAGATTTCCTTCATGATTATAATATGTGTTGTTGACGCGTCAATCATTTGGAGGAAGTAGATTTAAAAAGTAAAATTTGCATAATAAACATAGAGGACCTTAATCTTTAGTGCTCCAAAAGAGGTTATCTCACGTCATTTCATCACAATAAATCACTCCTAAACTTATTTTTTGTTAGACAGCAAGGCTACAGCTCAGCAGAGATTTCCTCCATGATTATCTCCCTGATTAATCTATATATATATATATATATATATATTTATATATATATATATATTGTATATTTTCTGTATATTTCTATAATTTGTTACTATAATTGGAGCCTTAGTACTACTCCTCTTCCCTGTATTTATTCCCATTCATTCTCTTGCAAAGAGATAAACAAAAATATCATTAAACACAATATATAAGAGCAACTATGGCTGCCTTTAGTCGTCATGCTTGTTGTCTTAAGATATTAATTTCTTGAGATTTTCCATTTTACAAATCATTTACATATATACTTGCAACTATTTTGAGTGAAACTAATGATAACATGAATTCCTTTGAGCATCGGCTGATTGTAAACAATAGAGAAAAAATGTAATTTGATTTATTTTTGGATATAAATTTGAACTGTTGCAAACTATATATATATGTAAAAAGTGGAGAAGTTTTGATAAAGGAAAAAGGAGATATAAATTTTTTTAAGGATTTTATATCCACGAAAGATTCATGGAATGACACAAATGTGTCGTTCACCGATTTGAATTAAATACCATTTGTCCAATGCTGGGCAGTTATTGTTTTATAAGAAGTACCGGCTTCTCATCAAATTTCTGGGTGAAATTTTGAGGAAGAAATACGCCCTTGAATACGTTTCATAATTATTGAAAATTAAATGGTTCAATGTAACGACGAGAGATATAATAATAGTGATCTGCAAAAATAATGTCGTAAATAATTTATACTTGTGTTATTCTACTCTATCATATAGTACATCTATTATCTAAAAATGTATTCGTGTATGGACATACGTATAGAAGTTAAACGAATGATGTGACTATACAAGGGAAAAAGGGCGTCCATGGACATAAGTCTTCCGCCACCGATGGCTGTATTGGTCAACCACAAAAAAGAGAGGAGGACATATATTGGTTGAAAAGCATCCGATTGTTCTTTTCCCAGCACATACTTGTTTTTTCTTTTCAATTCTTTTGAGATGATTAGGTCTGGACCATTCGTCTCATTCTCAAGTTGGACCTGATATTTGTCTAGAATCTCACCTTTGGACCTATAAATTCACTTGCCCTCCTTCATTGGCTCTTCAAAGCGCAAAAACCAAAAAAACACAGAGGAGAGAGCTAGAGTTCATCGATACTGCTCTTCATTGATACTGCCCTTTAGTGCCTTCGCAGTAATTAGCTACTAGTATGGGAGGAAACAACAGGCAGAAGAAATCTTCATCTTCTTTCTCGCTCATGAGCATGTTCAAGCCTCGGAGGGCGCGCCGGGATGATGCTTGGGAGGGGGACACCGTAAGCTCGATGAAAACATATCCGAGCGACTACGACAAGGGCAGGTATGTTGCGGAGCCCGGCATCGACAAGAAAGCCACGGTCTTCATCGCCAAATTCCATGAGACCCGAGTCATGGAATCCGAACGCCAAGTGATGGCGATCTAGCATAGCCACCCGCTTCCCGAATTGGCTTCTACTGAGAGCTGTATATGTTTGTTCAAAATCTTCTTTAGTCCTTGGACTATTTGTTGTACCTTCTATATGTATGTAGCTTAATACAAGTGCTGTCCTCTAATTGGTAGATTTGTATAAAAATCAATCTCTCAAGTGGTAGTTTGTTCATAGCTTTCTTCGACTTGCCTGCATTGTTATCGTTGCCTTGTGATAGCTATCACTGAAACACCTTTGACATTACTTCTCTTTCGTCTAGCAGCAAAATATTCATCTTGTGTTTGTTTTTAGTCAAATTTGTCCACCGGTGCGAAGAGTGAGAGAGTAATGCACGGACGCAACACACAAGACAGATCTGGGCTCAAGGGTTGCTTGTGTGCGTGTGGTTTTCTTAAAAGTGCAGGAGTATTTTAGTAGAATAGATTGCATGGCTGAATCTTCACCATCTTTAATGTGGGTCGCTGATGCATCAACCGTTTGGAGAAAGTAAACTTGAAAAGATAATTCACCCCATAAGCATCACGGATCAGTTTGTCCCAATATATCAATCGCAAACTCATTTTGCAAATCAACTGTCCGTATTCCAGACATTATTTTGAACAAAACTGATGAGAAAATGAACCCCTTTAAGCATCACCTAATTGTAAAGAGAAGAGAAATAAAGGTGATGACATTAAGGCAAGTTGGCACAAAAAACATGAGAATTTAACTCTTCTATTGAAGAGACGTTGCTCAGTGTGTATTGAGAGCAACACTTAACCGAGTGTGCCATTCAATGTACAGAAATGAATTGAGGGAAGTGCATGTAACGACCCGGGCCCCACTGTATAATATTGTCCGCTTTGGACACTGAGTTTTCAGTGTTTTAAAACGCGTTATGCAGGGGCAGAGGGCCATCCCTCGGGTCTTCCCTCTCCCAAGCCATAATATTGTCCGCTTTGGAGGCACGGCCCACCGGCCCGTCCTCCCTCACGGCTTTGTTTTCAGCGTAGCGGAAGCGTACGTGAAACGCGTTATACAGATTAAAAGGACCCAAGCCTTTATAAACTAGCCCAGGACTCCCCCCCTAAGCGATGTGGGATAGGAGACATGTTATTGGCCTCACCCGCGTACTGCCAAGGCGATCTCAATCCATCCCTTCGTACTGCCCCGGGTCTGGGTCGTCACATTCTCCCCCCTTAAGGCACAGCATCCTCGTTGTGGCCCCCACACGCTGTCGGGAGTCTGCTCTAATACCATTTGTAATGACCCGAGCCCTACTGTATAATATTGTCCGCTTTGGACACTGAATTGTCACGGCTTTAAAACGCGTTATGCAGGGGCAGAGGGCCATCCCTCAGGCCTTCCCTCTCCCAAGCCATAATATTATCCACTTTGGAGGCACGGCCCACTGGCCCGTCCTTCCTCACAGCTTTGTTTTCAGCGCAGCGGAAGCATACATGAAACGCGTTATACAGATTAAAGGGACCCAAGCCTTTATAAACCAGCCCGGGACTCCCCCCCTAAGCAATGTGGGACAGGAGACATGTTCTTGGCCTCACCTGCGTACTGCCAAGGCAATCTCAGTCCATCCCTCCGTACTGCCCCGGGTCTGGGTCGTCACAATGCATTCGTAATTTAATGCCCGAGATGCATAGCCTTGGCTTTTGGGAAAAGGGGAGCAGAGACTAATGAGGTTGCCTAGTTTGTCAAAATAATCTTTTACCTAGATTGTTGGGAGTGCGCAATAAAAGTTCAAAACTTTTACTTTGGGAAAATAGTTAAGAGGAAGCCCAAGTTGAGCCTGTCAACATATTCAATTGGACACACTTTCTTTCAAAAGTTTAAACCCTTCATGTGTATTAAGATATATTAACAACTCAAACACCATACCAATATTTTCTGATGTGGGATTTTTCTAATACAACTCATATATGTATCATAACAATTTTCCCCTCACGTGTGAGCTCTAGGGTTAGTTTTGCTCCTTTCAATTTATGTATCTTTTTGCATATAATAATTAATCATTGATACCCACCGATGGGCAACTGAGTTGGTTCGGCTTTGGGCACTTCATCGCAAAGGTCCCAGGGTCGAAACTCCGCAGCTGCTAACACGTCTTAAGTGGAGGGCCATGGTGGTGGGGTCATGTGCTAGTCTCTCCCTAGGTATAGGAGCCCGGCCCTTTGGTGTCGTTCAGGCATGAGGGGTCCATGGTGGAGTCCTCGGTTACCCAAAAAAAATAAAAAATCAAACATTGATACACGTTTGAAGTAGGCAACCAATCAATCATCGGCTCTAATATTATTTTTTGGGGGCACGCAATAAAAGTTGATACCTTTAAGCCAATGAGTTATGGGCTGAGAGGGAATCCAAGTTTGAGCTCGTCAACATATCCAATTTGATTCATTTTCACTCAAAAACTTAAGCAAATGAATTATGGACTAACTAAGAATAATTATCTGCTCAACATCACACCAATTTTTTGATGTGGGACTTTTCTAATCCTAACATTAATATTACGCAAAACCTGTCAAACACAATAGATTAATTTGAGTCTAACTTATTAGGTAGATGAATCTCGACATAGATAGAACATGATTTCTACAACATGAATGACTTTGTCCACCGCTTTCTTCCCGAATGAAATTCCATCTGGAAAGAGAGGAGTTTGCAAATCGATTGGCAAGGGTTGATTTGAAGACTGGCGAAATTCAAGGAGAATAAATGAAAAGACATGGGCGTATTGTTGTATGTCCTAGTTAATCCCATTCACGAAAGAATCGTACTATATTATTGTTGGACTTTGATGTTCGATTTTTACGAGGGCATATTCTATTCCACCAAGCTTATCGCACTTCAGAAAAGCAGAAGCTATCCTAGGTCTTAAATAAAAGTACAAGTTTCAGTGAATTTCTGTCTAGCCCATCATCCGTACAACAATTATATGCAATAGCAATTTCAGGTTTGATTTTTGATTGCCTCGCTTCTCTCTTTCCACTACTCTAGCTTGATACTTCAAATGAGGAAAACCCCATTATTTTTCACCACATATCATTTGCTTTTGCCCGTCGGTCGATTGGAAAAAGGAAAAATTGTGGAAGGCAGCTGCAAACGTTTTACTAAATCAAGCAAACATCTTGGAGATTCTTCCTAGTCCTTGGTCGTTCTAATTCACCCAAAGTTCCTCGAGTGGAATAGAATTGTTCGCTCTGTGGGACGTTGTGCTGAGACACGGCAAGAATTATGCCAGGCTAAAGTGAGGAGAGAATAGACATGGGGTCTGTCTGTTTTGCCTTTCCGTAAAGGCGGATGCAAAAATATGCAATGCCCACCATTGGATTTGGGCTCTTGAGTTGTTCTCTATGTATTCACCTTCTTTCTCTTGGATACTTCTTCGAGATTCTCTTAGGGATTCAGTCATGTTCCATCTTTTCTAAAACTGATGGTTTTAAATCCTCCAATGCCACATTCCACACTTTTTTGGTATTCATTCAATTCGCTTCCCCACTTTGGAATTGATTTTTTTTATAACGAAAAAGTTTAGTTTAAACAGCTAAATCTTGATTTTATAAAAGACTTTTGCTATATGGTTCAGATAAATTACTCCACATAAAATGTTTGCTCTTCGTAGCATGAAGAAGTGACTCTATCCCACAGATCCAATCCTTATTCATGGAGCAAGCCAACCCCAGGTCCGATCCTTAATCACTGGACCAAGCCAACCTCGCGATGTTTGGGAGGGGTTGCCCTTTTCCTGTCCTTTTCAATCATTTTTTGTCCTACCACTTGAATATCTGAAAAAGGTAAGTTTCCTGTGAGATTCTTAGGGTTCAAATTAGTTCATTCTTTTAGCTTCGCACCTTGGAACCCTTTCTTTAGTTGGAATGCAGTTCAGATTCTCATATTTGAATGACCAAAATATCTGGCATGATTAAAATAAAATTGCTTTCCACTCTCTCTCTTCCCCCATTAATGACCGCTATAAAACCTCCTCTTTGATTGATCTTTTATGTTTTAATGTCGCTTCAAAGCTACAAGGACAAAAGGCCATATCTAACCTATTTCTGTTAAATACATTAGACGCCTGTTGTTGCTTATATTCACACTATGCCTTTGAATTCAATCATTAGGAGAGGCTACAAGTGAATTCACGCATATTTCAGTCCAAAAAAAAAAAAAAAAAGTCCTAGATGCCCTAATGAGCAGAATAATATGGATTCAAGATTTCGTGTTAAGGTTGTAAAGTTACCTATAATTGAATTTGAACCAGTGAAAGCTCAATCATCGGAAGCTTTCCTGCTTTATGGTAAAGAAAGCATCGCGTTAAATGTGCTGTTTTGCCTTTCCGTAAAGGTGAGTGCAAAAAAATGCAATGCCCACCATTGGATTTGGGCTCTTGAGTTGTTCTCTATGTATTCACCTTCTTTCACTTGGATACTTCTTGAGATTCTCTTAGGGATTCTATCATTTTCCGTCTTTTCTAAAACCGATGGTTTTAAACCCTCCAATGCCACATACACACTTTCTTGTATTCATTCAATTCGCTTCCCACTTTGAAATTGATCTTTTTATATAACGAAAATTTTTAGTTTAAATAGGTAAATCTGAAATTTATGGAAGACTTTTACTATATGGTTCATATTAATTACTCCACCTGAAATGTTTACTTTTGGTAGCATAGAGAAGTGACTGTATGTCACAGGTCCACTCCTCAATCCCTAGACCAAGCCAACCCCATGACATTTGGGAGGGGTTGCCCTTTTTCCCTCCTTTTCAATCATTATAAAAAAAAAAAAAAAAAATCATTTTATTATTTGAGAGATTCTTAGGGTTAAAATTGGTTCATTCTTTTAGCTCCCCACCTTGGAACGCTTTCTTTAGTTGGAATACGGTTCAAATTCTCATATTTAAACGACCAAAATATCTGGCATGATTAAAATAAAATTGCTGTCCACTCCTCTCTCTTTTCCCCCCATTAACAATGGCTATAAAACCTCCTTTGTGATTGATCTATTGTGTTTTAATGTTGCTACAAAGCTACAAAGACAAGGGGTCAAATCTAACCTATTTATGTTAAATACATTAAACGCCCTATCATTGGTTATATTCACAGTATGCCTTTGAGTTCATTCATTCGGAGATTTTACAAGTAAATTCACACATATTTCAGTCAAAAAAGGTCCCAGATCCCCTAAAGAATAATATGGATTCAAACCCTAGTTGATTCTTGCGTTAAAGTTGTAAAGTTACCTATAAGTGAATTTGAAGCGGTGAAAGTTCAATCATTGGAAGCTTTCCCTACTTTTCGGTAAAGAGAGCATCGTGTTGTATGTGCTGTTTTGCTTTTATTGGAATTCAAGCCCACCATTTATTCGCGACAATGCAACTACTATCAGAACCTGAATCATGGGATTTCAAGAACCCTCTCTCCATCTCACAATTCTTCTGAGAAATATCTGTTACGCCCCGATCCTCGGGCACGCACACATCCTTCTCAATTGGTCGATTTTATAATGCGATATTACAGGACTATTTATCGCCGACCCTTTCATTTATTAAGCACATGCGGAAGCAGTTATAAATCCCCAGACAGCAAATCGATGGGATAGAAAAACAATACCATATTTTTCATATTGAAACTTATAACCAAACTTTTGTACAAAACACAAACCAGAGTACTTCATAACTATTCACATCAAAATGGAGTTCACAAAAGAAGATGGAATCTCAATCCATCCGGGTCGTACTCAAGGCCCCTCTCGGTATTATCTTCTTCTTCCAAAAATCATTCTCAAGATTTTACCTCAGAGTTCTCCTTCTCAGATTCCTCCTCCTTAGCTCCTCATCGGGGTCCTGAAATGTTTTCCCCAAACTGGGATGAGACTACGTCTCAGAGAGTTTTACCCTACTAAGGCTCAATTAGGGAACCAATACACTACTCGGTTGCCTAAACACAGCACGAGTCAGAGGACTTACTTTGGCCTCAGTCTCAACTTGCAATTCAAGGTTATATACAAACGCTTCACAAATCATAACGAACAATCAATCAAATCACGACAATCTGATCAAATCATTGATCAATCGAACTAGTCGATTACATGTCAGACGGACCATTCTAGGTCATTGACTCCACACCATATAACCTCCCATCGGGCACTTGGTCACAAAGCCATAACAATGCTCTCGAGCGTCAAATTTGCCAAGGTGACGTATCCATTAGACAATTGGGTGCATTCTTTAAGGCGTCGTTTTTGCCAGTGATATCCCAAATCACCGAACCACACATGCCTACAACGATTTGTTCAATAGACAATTGCGTGTGTTCTTTAAGGCGCCATTTTCGCTAGTGATGTCCATAATCACCGAACCACACATGCCTATAATCATGTATTCAATAGACAGCTACGTGCGTTCTTTAAGGCGCCGTTTTTGCCAGTGATAACCCAAATCACTGAACCACGTATGTCCATGATGGGATATATATTAGATCGGTACACGCATTCTTTAAAGTGCCGTTTTCGCCAGTGACATCCTTGGTCACCGAACCACGTAGGCCCATACACCGTACTTGATCGGTCCTAGCCCAAAGTACTTCTGATTCACTCTCACCATTCTACTCACTTTACAACTCTACAAAGCATTATAAATGTTGAATAAACATACTTGGCCATTTACCAATCAATAATTTAATCTCAATCAATTCCAATCAATTTAGGGTAAATCCTTAAAATATCACAATTTATTTAATTCCATGAAACGTAGAGCTCAAATAAATAAACGGACTGTGCCATGACAATCAGCACGAGATTTCGGTCGTCGGCCACCTCAATCTTAATTTCCGAAAAATAAATAAATAATTAATTAATTTCGAAAATTAAATAATTAATATTAAAAATTCAATTGAGCTCAAAATAAAGCCCGATTAAATAAACGGACTTCACCACGGTCATCAGCATAATATTCCGGTCACTGGCCATCCTAGTTGAATTTTCAGAAAATAATTAATTAATTAATTTAATTCCGAAAAATAATATTTAAATACCAAAAATTCCACTTAGGCCCGAATTGTCAAATTGAAGCCCGATAAAGGGTCGGAAAAATCCCGGGCTACCCTCAATAAATAGTAGACCACGTATACTTGCTAAATGCACACTCAATTTGTCTAATTCGCATCACAATTGACTAATAAACACTAATTCATACTAATCTAACCACCTAAACCTAATTAATTAAAACTAAACAAACCTTAAGTATAATTAGTCCACTAAGCAAGGATTAGTGAGATTACTCACCGGAATTGCGCGCAAATCAGATCAATCCGACGGGGATGACGTGATGAACGATAAACCTCAAAGCGAGTCTCGGGTTCGGGGCCCGGAAACGGCCCAAAACGAGCCCGAAGGGGGCTGGAAACCCACTCGGTGGGTGGTGGACTTGGGCTGGCCGGAGCTGTTTCGGTGGCCAAAACGGCGAGGGGAGGCCGGCGGAGGGTGAGGGGGATGCCGGGGAGGTTGAGACGATGGTCGGACGGAGCTGGGCGGCGGCTGGAGGCGCCGGACCGAGCTGGGTAGCGGCTGGAATCGCACAGGGGAGGGACGGTAGCAAGCAGCGGACGCGGGGACGTGCGCGAACGGCGGGACGATGGCCTGGCAGCAAGTTGCGGCGGCGTGGGGCCGGCAACGGCAGCTGGCTACTATCTCGGCGAGCTGCTGTTTCCGCTTCTGGTTCTGTTCGTTCGACGCACGGAGAGGAAGAAGAAGAAGAAGAAGAAGAAGAAGAGAGAGAGAGAGAGAGAGAGAGAGAGAGAGAGAGAGAGAAGATAAGAGTTGACTACTCAAAAAGAAAAAGAGAGAGAGAGAGGGCAAGGTGAGTCAGTGGGGGGGTGTCCGCACGAAGGGGGAGGGGAGAGGAGAGAGAAGAGAGAGAGAAAAAGAGAGAAAAGGGAGAGAGAGAAAAGAAATTAAATAATAATATTAATCTTATTTTTCTTTTCTCTTTCCCTTTCTATTTTCTTTTGGTCTTCAATTTTTCCTCTGATAATTTTTTTCTTGAAATTTCGGACTCGTCAATAAATTGATAGACGATGAGATGGTCCTAAAAATGAATTGTGACACCCTCGAATATTCGATTCCCGAAACCAATTTAAATTTCATGGTTAGAATCGATCAGATGCGATTTTAGTCCAATCCAACCAATTGAGTAGCTTTTAGGGATTTTACTGCAAATACATCCCTTAACAGCTTCACCCAATAAGTTAGCTAATTCGTGCGTGATCAGCTTAGAGAAAAAGGACCATAGGCACGTCGACGACATGCCCATTTCACTTTATTGAAATGGGGTCGAATTTCAGGATGTCACAACTCTTCCCTTCTTATAAAAATTTCGTCCTTGAAATTTAAACCATTACACACTTTGATCAAAAAGGTGGGGGTACAATTGTTTCATCGACTTTTCAGTCTCCCAAGTTGCTTCTTCAGTACCGTGGTGTTGCCAGACTACTTTAACCAACGGAATGGTCTTGGTACGTAGAACTTGCTCTTTGCGATCGACAATCTAAACCGGGCTTTCAACGTATGACACACGGTCATCCACGTCCAATTCCTTAAAATTAAGCACATGGGTCGGGTTAGGCTCGTACTTCCTTAACATCAACACGTGAAAGACGTCATGCACTTGCGCTAATCTTGGCGGCAACGCAAGATGATACGCTAGGTTTCCGATTCTTTCAAAAATCTCAAACGGACCTACGTACCTCGGACTTAGCTTGCCTTTCTTACCAATGCGCGAAGTTCCCCTCATTGGTAACACTTTTAGAAAAACGTGATCACCAACTTGGAATTCCAAAGACCTTCGACACTTATCTGCATAATTTTTCTGCCTGCTCTGCGCGGTCTTTAATTTGTCTCTGATTACTGTCACGGTATCTACTGATTGTTGAACCAACTCTGGGCCTGTTATCTTCCTTTCTCCGACTTCATCCCAACATACTGGAGTTCTACATGCTCTGCCATACAACGCTTCAAAATGAGCCATTTTGATGCTCTGCTGATAACTGTTGTTGTAGGCAAATTCTACCAAGTGCAACTGATCTTCTCAACTTCCTTTGAAGTTTATTACACACGCTCTCAGCATGTCTTCAAGAGTCTGAATTGTCATTTCAGACTGGCCATCCATCTGAGGATGATATGCCGTACTGTACTGAAACTTTGTACCTAAAGCACTTTGCAAGCTTTTCCAAAAAGCAGAAGTAAACTTCGGGTCTCTATCGGATGTTATCGTAACCGGCACTCCATGCATATGAACCACCTGACGCACATACAGATCTGCGTGTCTATCCAAACTCAGGTCCTTTCGAACTGTAATGAAGTGAGCCGACTTTGTCAGCCTGTCGATCACTACCCAAATTGAATCATTTCCTCTTTGACTCCTTGGTAGTCCAGTCACGAAATCCATCGTGATATGCTCCCATTTCCACTCTGGGATCGCGAGAGGTTGCAGAAGTCCTCCCGGCTTGCAATGCTGGGCCTTTACTTGCTGACAAGTCAAACACTTGGCGACATGCTTGGCAATGTCCGCCTTCATACCTGACCACCAGTAGTATTGACGTAGGTTCTGATACATTTTAGTGCTTCCAAGATGAATGCTGTAACTACTACGATGTGCTTCAGATAAAATCTCTTCTCTAAGCTTTACATCGTCAAGTATAACCAAACGTCCATGGAGCCTCAATACCCCATCATCAGAAACTTGAAAATTAGCTTTTCTTTTATCGGTATCCTCTTGAAGAATTTTTTCTGTACGTCTGGATCTATCGGTTAGAGTTCTTTGATTCTAACCTGGACATTTGGTTCAATTCTGAGGGTGGCCATAAAACTTGAAAGGAGGCCTACCTCAAATTTGAATTCCGAATCCCGAGCTCTCTCGATTAAGTTCCATTCCTTAACCAAGATTTATGCTATTGAAGACTTCCGACTCAATGCATCGGCGACCTTGTTCGCCTTTCCCGGGTGATATAGAATATCACAGTCGTAATCCTTCAGCAATTCCATCCATCGGCGCTGTCTCATGTTTAACTCCTTCTGAGGGAACAAATACTTGAGACTGAAACTTTTCTCCGCACAAGTAGTGCCTCCAAATCTTCAACGCAAATATGATGGCTACGAGTTCTAAGTCATGTGTCGGATAATTCAATTCATGAGGTCTCAACTAACGGGAAGCGTATGCAACAACTCTGCCATGTTGCATCAGCATGCAACCCAATCCTTTGAATGTCGCATCATTATAGATCTCGAATCCTCCAAGACCAGATGGAATTGTCATCATAGGTGCGGTAGTCAGCTTTTCCTTCAGCTCTTGGAAACTACGTTTGCACTTCTCTGTCCATACAAATTTCTCTTTTTTCTTCAGGAGCTTTGTCAAAGGTGAGGCTAACGATGAGAAACCTTCCACAAACCGTCTGTAATAACCTGCTAACCCCAGAAAACTTCTGATCTCTGTCATTGTCGATGGTCTCAGCCACTTGATCACGGCTTCTATCTTGCTCGGGTCGACGGAGATTCCTTCCCCGAAAATCACATGATCTAGGAATACAACACGAGTCAACCAAAACTCGCATTTGCTAAACTTAGTATACAGTTGATGAGTTCTTAAGGTTTGGAGTACTACTCTCAGATGATTCTCATGCTCTTCATCACTTCTCGAATAGACCAAGATGTCATCAATGAACACAATCACAAACTGATCTAGATATTCCTTGAACACTATGTTCATCATATCCATAAAGGCAGCTGGAGCATTCGTCCACCCGAACGGCATCACTGTAAACTTGTAATGACCATACCGGGTACGAAATGCCGACTTAGGAATATCCTCCTTCCTAATTCTCAGCTGATGATATCCTATCCTTAACTCGATCTTCGAGAATATTGACGCTCCTTGCAGTTGATCAAACAAGTCATCTATCCTTGGCAATGGATACTTGTTCTTGATCGTTACCTAATTGAGCTGCCGATAGTCTATGCACAAACGCAACAAACCATCTTTCTTCTTAACAAACAAAACTGGTGCTCCCCAAGGTGATACACTAGGACAAATAAATCCCATATCCAGTAATTCTTGCATCTGCACCTTCAGTTCCTTCAACTCAGATAACATCATTCGATAAGGTGCCTTTGAGATCGATTTTGTCCCTGGTGCTAGCTCAATTACAAATTCAATCTCTCTTTCTAGCGGTAACCCTGGCAATTCTTTTGGAAAGACATCTAGAAACTCCTGTACCACTCGAATATCTTCCATTTTCAGCTCTTCAACTGTCATATCCACGACAGTTGCTAAGTATCCTCGGCAACCCTCATCTAACAAACAAGCTACTTCCGGCGACGAGATTAAGGAAATCGAGGGTTCTCCTCGATTCCCAACAAACTCAAAGCTCTTACCCCCTAACGGGTCAAACTGAATCGCCTTGCGATAGCAGTTCATTTTAGCTCGTTGGTTGGTGAGCCAGTCCATGTCAATTATCAAATCAAAATTATACATGACTAAGACTAACAAGTCAATTTTCCCCACTCGCTCACCAATCTCTAACTTGCACCCCAAACATCCCAAAGTAGCAATAACTTTATCTTTCAAGGGTGTAGATATGCAAATTGCCGACTCCAACAATACAAGACTCAACCCTAGCATCCTAACATATTGCTCCGCAATGAAGGAATGGGTTGCTCCCGAATCAAACAAAGCATAAGCAGGTTGGTCGTTGAGCGAGACCGTACCTGTGATCACACCAGGCGCAGCTTCTGCCTAACCTTGGGTAATCGCGTACACGGTGCCCTGAACTGGAGGTCTCTACTGTCCTCCTTGCGGGTGCATTCTGAGGGGCATACCCTCCTATCTGTCTCATCGATGGCGGCGGTGGCAACTGAGGTTGTCCTCTTTGTTTCTTTGGACAATATCTGGCTATGTGGCCCTGTTGGCCACATTCGAAACATGCACCCGTCTTAGCTGGGCACGGTGCTATCCCGTGTCTTCTCCCACAAAAGCGACACGCACCAACACTACTGGGTACTAGCCTATTAAATCCACTTTTCTTGCTGGGCGGGCCTTGGAATCTATTTCCAAACATCGGCCTCTTTCCTTGGCGGATGTTATCTCTATGAGAGCTAAACCTCGATCCAGATGAGGCAGCTTTATCATTATGATCTTTCTCAATCTTCTGAGCTCTCCGATATATGTCGTTATAAGTCTTCAGATCCAGAAGGACTAAGGCGCTTCTCAAATCCTGTCTCAATCCATCTCTGAACCTCCTCGCTCGATTCACAGGATTCTCAATTAACTCGAGGGCATATCACGAAAATTTAGCGAACTTCGCCTCATACTCATCAACAGATAAGGAACCCTGGTGAAGACGTTGAAATTCTGCCATCTTCACCTCTCTGGCAGTCTTAGAGAAAAACTTATCATCGAAGGCTTCACGAAAAGTGTTCTAGTCCTAAACAGCGCCTTCTGGAAAGATCGTTTCATGAGTAGTCATCCACCAAGTGTCCGCAACTCCCTCCAGCTGGTAAGTTGCTAACATTACCTTCTCAGCCTCGTTGCACATCTGCAGTGCCAACGCCTTCTCGAGCTTTTGAACCCATGAAGAAGCAGCTTCGGGATCTCTAGACCCAGTGAACAACGATGGATTTAGTCTTAGGAAATGCTCCACCAGCTTATGGATTGGCCTTGCAGCGACCACTATCTTCGGTGGACCTTCAACATTCATGGTGGTTGGAGCAACGGCAGGTGCGACTGCAGGTGCGGCAGCAGGGGCAACTCCGGTGGTGGCGACAGCAGCGGCATTTGCAGTGGCCTGGGCAGCGGCTTCAATAGTAGCAGCTTGCTGCTCCATTCTAGTACCCATCGCTTCCAGAACACGCAAGATCCCATCCACCCTGGGATCATTAAGGGCTGCTACCCCGACATCTACGACAGGTGGAATCATTCCAATCGCGTTAGCCTGTGCTGGCGCTCCACCACGTCCGCCTCGGGTTCCGACACGAGTCGGAGCTCTACCTCGAATGACGGCCCTACTGGTCCACTTTGCAGGAGTTCTTGGCTCCTGATTGCTCATGGTGTAGCTTTACTCAACTAACACCTGTTTCCAATTCAACACCGAATTAGAAACAGAGCGATCCAAACAACAAACAATTTTAGCATTTAGCTAACACAAATATGCACCAGCACGAACTTAAAGGCCTTTCCTACTAACTATCCCATGGTCATCGCTCCTTATCACTCCAATCTTGAACTTCGCTCTAATACCACAAAAAGTGGATGTCACGCCCCGATCCTCGAGCACGCACACATCCTTCTCAATTGAGTCGATTTTATAATGCGATATCCCAGGACTATGTATCGCCGACCTTTTCATTTATTAAGTACATGCAGAAGCGAGGTTGGGACACACGGAGTACCATAACTTGGCACGGAGGGACACTTAAGTGCCATAACTTTAAAATGGTACACTTAAGTGCCAATATCGGAGTAAAATGGGACACTTAAGTGCCACTCTGGCGAAAATCCGGCCAAATGGCTGACGTGGCCATTTTCCGGCGAGTTTGGTTCAAAACGGCGTCGTTTTGCACGCTGACATGGCGGAGAAAATACAAAAACGACGCCGTTTCGTGTCTACGTGTAAATAATAATATAAAAATTAATTAAATTAGATTTAAAATTAATTTTCTTTAAAATATTCAAAAAATTAACAAAATTAAGAAAATTTTAAAAATTTTAAAAAATTAAGAAAATTTTAAAAAATTTAAAAAATTAAGAAAAATTAAAAATATAAAATATAAAATAAAATATAAAATAAAAGGGGGGAGGTCGAACGGGGGGAGGGCCGAGCCCTCGCCACCGCCGCCTCCCGCCGTCGGGAAGGGCCGGCGATGGAGGGGGAGGATCGGCCGGGGTCGTCGGCCCCGGCCGACTAACGGCGAGGGCCCGCGAGCCCTCGCCGGATCGCGGCGAGGACCGCGACCTCGCCCCCAGATGGGCGAGGGCTTGCGGGCCTCGCCGCCGGTCGGCCGGCCTCGCCGGTCGACCCTCCCCACTCCGTCGCCGGCCCTTCCCGGCCATGCTGGTCATCATCATAACATGTTCTAGTCATACTCTGACATTAGATTTATCCATGCTTCCTTCCACAATTCCAACACTTATCTGGTACGTCTTCTATCTCCTATCAGGTAAAAGCATGCACTCTTTCTGGTTGTCCCATCGATCTGCTATGACCACTTCTGTCCAGATATCCCTATTGGCTACACTCCAAACATTTTCTCGTCTTAGGAAGGACATAAGACTGATCTCGGACATCATGTCCAGAAACAACATGATCCATTTGACTCAGTGTTGACCTGATTGCCCCACCCTTCCTATTGGGTGGAATATGATACTTTTCACTTGACCTCGGTCTTTTCCTTGACCGATTTCCATTTCTACTTGTACTGAATCTTTACCTCGACTCGAATACAATGGCTCGCTCCCAGATCATACCTCCACACTGGACCTTAGCAGGTGCGGCAACAATGGCAGTAGTGACAGCGACAACAACGGCGACTCGGTCCTGAGCTTGCTGGCTCAACCAATTCCAAGAACACTAACGCCTGAATGATCCTGTCGAACCTAGGATCGCTCGGTGCTGCTACACTAGTACCAACCTACGGTGGTACTCTTACACTCGAGCTAGCCATAGCCGACACTCTGCCACAACCACCTCGGGTACTGACCTTTGTCGGTGCTTTATCCCAAGTCACAGAGGACATTGTCCTCTTACTAGGAGTTCTCAGCTCCTACTCGCTCATGGTTCAGTCTTTACACTGAAACCCATCTTCTAAATCCACACTTGATTAAAAGGTGAGCGATCTATACACAACAAACAATTCTAGCATTTAGCTAACACAGACATACACCAGCATGAATTTAAAGGCCTTTCTTACTACTATCCCAAGACTCATCGCTCCTTATCACTCCAATCTTGAACTTCGCTCTGATACCACAAAAAGGGGATGTCACGCCCCGATCCTCGGGCACGCACACATCCTTCTACTTGGTCGATTTTATAATGCGATATTCCAGAACTAAGTATCACCGACCCTTTTGTTTATTAAGCACATACGAAAGCAGTTATAAATCCCCAGATAATAACACAATGGAATAGAAAAACAAGGCCATATTTTTGACATTAAAATGCACAACCAAACCTTTATACATGGCATAACTTAAAGTCTATTCACAAGACTATTCATAACATTCTAGTTTCACACTATTCACATTTAGACATGATTCACAAAAGAGAATGGGATCTCAGTCCTCATCCAAGTCGTACTCAGGATCATCCTGATCCTCTTCTGACTCTTCTTCACTAAGCTCACATCCTTCAAGCTCTTCATCTTTTACTGGCTTATCGTCCTCTTCTGGTTCCTTCTCCACAGGCTCATCTACGGGCCTGAAATGTTGTCTCACAACCGGGATGAGACTACGTCTCAGCAAGTTCTACCCCACTAAGACTCGATTAGGAAACCAATACGCTAACCGAGCTGCCTATACACGCACGGGTCAGAGGACTTACCTTGGCCTTAGATTTCACCTGCATATTAGCACAATTCAATAGGCACCCTAGCAATCACATCACATATCGATATCTCGATCAATCGACCTAGTCGATTACATGTCAATCTGACCATTCCCCGGTTGTCTCCCTTATTCAGTCTCAAATCTTACTCACGGCTTCATGAGCACAGTCTATCAAATTTCTTGGCAACAAATTACAGTCCAAATGACACAACCTATCTTTAGGTAGCAAATTACGGCCCAATGGGCGCAACCTTTAATAGGTGGCAGATTACGGCCTTATCAGGCACCACCCTTATCGGGTGGCAATTTACGGCCCAATGGGCGCGACCGACTCCAAATTCGGTGGCAAAACTCGGCCCCACTGGCACAGCCATATCTTGACGGCTTTCGAGGTTCTACTCATAACCTTTCACAGTCAAATTCTAATTGAATACCGACACCGATCAATTTTGGGATAAATCCCCACATACTCATCAACTCACTAAATTTCCACAAACCAATGCTCAAATAAATGAGCAACTGCACCACGAAAATCAACACAGAATTTCGGTCGTCAGTTATCACAGCCTAATTTCCGAAAAATAAATAAATAAATAGATAATTTCGAAAATTAATAAATAAATACTAAAAATTCAATTTAGGCCCGTAATGCCTAATTGAAGCCCGATAAGGGGTTAGGAAAATCCCGAGATGCATTCGATAAATAGTATAGGCAATTCTTTAGCTAAGTACACTAACCACTTAACTAATATGCAATGCAATTAACTAATAATCACTAATTGATGCTAATCTAACCACCTAATTGCACTTAATTAAATCTCATCAATCCTTAAGTATCATTAGTCTACTAAGCAAGGATTAGTGAGATTACTCACTTGGCAAAGCGAAGACCGAAACACCACGACGGCGCGACAACGGCCGAAATCTAAATTTTCGGCGATGTCAACGATCACTCGGGCCGGGCCCAAAGGCCTTGCAAAACCCACAACAAGTGTTGGGCTTGATCCTAGGCTTGGGCTGCAGTTGGGCTTGCTTCGTGGGCCTCCAGTGGGCTGGACCAAAGCTAAGGATGGGCTGGAAAATTTATGCTGGAAACACTAAACTGGGCCAGGCTTCAAGTGAGCTGGAATCGGGCCATCTGAAGTTGGGCTGAACAAATGTGAGCTGGGCTTGACTTCACGCGGCTGCTGGGTTGCTTCAATGATGATGGGCTGCTGTTCGCATGACTTAATGGACGAAGACGCTGAAGCTAAACGTTGACTGGAGAAGACCGAAGCTGGATTCGCTGGCTTCTTTGAGCTGGCCGAAACCCACGAGCTGAAGACACGAACAAAGAAGCAGCTTCATCTGAGTTGCGGGTGACATGCGGTAGATGTAGGAGGAGTCAACGAAGGGAAGCTTGCTGCTTTCGTTGACTTGGCTGGACAAACGAAAGTGGAGTAGGCTTCGGTGTTGCTTGACTCGCTGAGGTGGACGGTGCGCGAGCGAAGGAGACACGCGGCAGAAGCTGGAGAAGCACGTAGGAAGGGCAGAAGCTTGCTCGGTGGAGATGAAGACATGAGCAAGCTGGACCAAATTCCTGGACTTCCTGCTGGGATTTTGGGCCGAAGACACGCGGACGAGGGGAGACAGCGACTGTAGATGCTGCACGCGGGGAGGCTTCGCTGGTGTCAAGCTGCTTCGGTCAACAGAACATGAAGTCAGCCTTGGTGGAAGGCTTTGTGCGGATGTAGTGGAGCAGGCGGCAGAGACTGAAGGAGGACGGCTGGCAGTTTTCGAAGGAAGATTAAAAAGAAGCAAAAGCAAGACTTGGCCGAGAGAGAAGGAGCTCGTCGCACGAAAGAGGAAGAGAATCAGCTTGGCATGCGAGAGAGAAAAGCCAAAGGAGAGGAGCGGTGGCGTTGGCGTGCTAGAGAAGTTGCTGAATAGTCAAGATAAAATATCCAAAATCATCATAGCTTGGCCCCACAAGTCCACATAATTATCTCCTTGTCTCCTATAATTAAATCTTGTAAATTAATCCACAAAAATTCCAATTTGATGACAAATGTTGCACCCCCCATGCCTAGCTCCCACTTTCACTTTCTTGGCCTAAATTTCTTCACAAATTTTCCAAATCGAAGTCCAATTTCGATGAAGTAAAATCTCATTCCATTTTCTGCAAGTCCCTGACACTCAAAAGCTCGGCTTAGAAGTCCAAATTTCCTTCAATTGGGCCCATCCGAGTTTCTGCTAATTTTCAGCAACGTCCGACTCGGTTTTCCGTAAAATTCCAGTCTTAATGGAATTTCTCCGAAAGACAAGATGACATCCTATAAATGAATTGTGATATGCTCGAACGTGCGAATTCCGAAACCGAATTCAATTTTATAGTTAAAATCGATCGAACGCGATTTTAGTCCGATCCAACCTATCGGGTAGTTTTTAGGGATTTTACTGCGGTTATATCCCTTAATGGCTTCAACCAATAGATTGATTAACTCGTGAGTGATCAGCTCAGAGAAAAAGGACAATAAGCACACCGGTGAAATGCCTATTTCATATATTCGGGACGGGGTCGAAATTCAAGATTTCGAACATTCTTTATTATCTTTCACTAAACACATGTTGAAGCATGCAATCTCCAATCACCCAATCCACCAAAACAAATAATGGAAAAAGAGAAAATACATTCACGCACATACTGCATAACTTTCCATTTTCATTTATTTGCACAAAACAATTACATACTTACAAGCTTAACCTTAGGGCCGTTCCAATAATTTGCCATCCCTCTTTACAAAAAGATATCAAAAGAAAGGGGAGGTTAGTCCTAGTTCTTTCTACTAAGGCAGCTACCAAAAATGATTTCCATCTTGGCCGGTGTCCTCATGGCGACGACTCGAGCTCTAGGTCATAGTTGGAGTCACACTTGGGGTCGTCCACTGTTCCATCAGGTAGGGGAAGCACCGACCCATCAACATCCCCTGGGGGTTGTCAAACCCACGCAAAGGACTATAGAAGTCCTCATCGACCCATGCGAACTAGGCCATGAACAGATGGGGGACCAGATATCCCACACCTTCATCCACCCACACGATTGTGGTATGGCACTAGAAGAGGATGTCGGTGGTAGTGTCCTCAACGTCTACCACCATCACTTCCATGTGCATGGGAAGTTCGAAATAGGAGGGTGGTAGGCTCATACCTCTAGTCTTGAAAAGGTTAAACAACAACAATGAGTTAAAAACTCAATAAGTAAAAATCCTAAATCTCGTATAGGCAAATGCCTCACATTGGAGACTTATAATTCCTCGACCTAAACATGTCGATGGTAGATCAATAACAATGTCTAAGCTTTGCCTTTACTATAAACATGAAGGGGATCTAACTTCAACCTAAATCCCTTGCATCCTATTCAAAGGCATATAAATCAACTGGAGTCACAAATAGTGCAAATAATAACCAGAACATGAGTGTTCACAACATTATCACAACCTTTGAGACTCAAACATTGACATGCAGGACATCTACATGTTTCTCAATTCATAGACAAAGTCACTTAAAGCATGCACATGCCACATAAGTCACTAAAATGAAATTTAATTCACACGCGTATTTCTTGCAACTCATATAAATCCATGCTATTTATGTGCAAGCCACAACATCACTTTCAAAGTATGTGGATAGCACTCAAACAGTTTGTACACGTTTAGCGCCTAAAAAATCACATGGCATCCCATACTATTATGCTATCTTGAGTTCAGTTATTAATCAGATATAGCCAAAACCCTATGGCTCTTTTGGAAACCTCTGTGACATCATCTCGCTCCGTGGAGCATGGCATCCAAAATCCATCGAGCATCTGAAATCCATTGGGCATTGTTCCGATATGTAACACATCTGGCGAACGGCATTCCGTTGACATGGGGCATCCCATTGACATGGGGCCATCATCTTGTTCTCACTAACGAGGCATTCCATTGATTTGGAGGCATCATGTCAAAATCCATTGGTGACAGCATTCCTCGTATGACCACACAAATAAAGCTTTCAAGTAATTGGTTTTATCTTTCTCATTAGTCTAAGTATGAATATCCCATGCGTGTGCCAAGCGATGTGTTACTCATGCCTTATCATATATGCAAACACTAAAGCATGTCAAGCACAAAAATAGAAACGTGGCTTGACTTCTAACGCTCGAGTATTGGCCTAGGTCAAACCTAGATTGAACGATATGCCTCAATATCGCCGAACCAAGAGAATGACTCGAGCCGACGCACTTCTACGCACATCCAAGAACCAATGCCATTTTAGATTTGGTGGCTTGATGTGAACTCAAGCTTCGACCATCACCTATGGACATCTATATGCCAAGATCACATCATATAATACTCATACAATCATCCATGGCATTAAATAAGGAAATCAAGCATAAATAACCATAACCATAGATCCACAACAACAATTACAACAAATCTAGCATATGTGAATCCATTTCACAACCTATGCCAAGCCGAGCAATCCTCAACCTTCCCAAACTTATCACTCGATCAATCCTAAACCATATAACTCAAGCATATCATGAGCAAACAATACAAAATTAAGCACATAATATTCCTCAACCTAGGATAGTTCTTTGGCGCTAAGTGTGGTCCTAAATCCGAGTCATGTAACACAACGGCCTAGCCGACATTTAGGAGATCTACTTACAATGGGGGCAAGGGGTGTTTGGGGGTGGTGGCCAAACAAGCAGTAGCTCATAGTAGATCGGCAAGCGAATGAGAAGACGAGGATGGTAGCTCGTCAAACGGCATGGCACGGGCGGCGACGAGCGGTGGTGAGTGACCAGGGCAAACGGGGAACAAGCAAAGGGGCACGGGCGATGAGGAATAAGGGAGAAAAGAGAGAGAGAGAGAGGTAGAAGAGAGGGGTCAGTTGGTTGGGGGAAATGAGGGGGAAGAAAGAAGAAGAAGAAGAAAGAAAGAACTTGGGTGAGAAGTTGTCCATCAAGCATTAAGTGTCCAATTCATTATTGTCCTATTTCCATCATTGCTCCAAGCTTGGGATTCAAGAACACATCTTGACTTTTTATTAGGCCATGTACCTTATCCAAGATCAATGGCTTGGATTACTTCTTGCCATCTCAATCATTGGCTAGACTAAGAGGGCAATTTGGTCCTTTCCTCCCATGCATACCTACAGTGGCGCCTACCTTAGTGTCCATGGCTTAACAAAGTTTGTCTCACCTCAATCTAAATCTTAATCGGCTAAATTAGCCTCACCTCTAGGTCCATTAAGGTTTATATCCTCAAATTAATGCACTAACGGGCTTATTAAAAATATTTCAATTGGAAAGGAATGCCTTGATAAAATCTGCAGTCAATACCCTCTATTGGACCAAGGCTTGAGACTAACTTTCGATCGGAAATGGCTTTAACATGATTTAAGTGAATTTAGGTGGCATTGATAGAAATCATACAACTAGACTCGAACTAAGTTTGATGCTTGTCCAAGGTTTTATGTGCGACGTTTAATTGAGCTTGATCAATCCGTGAATGATCCTCGGTTGTTGTGTAATCGAGTAGGGTTGATCAACTTGTCCTGACTCACAGTAATTCGGGATCGAATTAGGATAATTTATGAATAGTACATTGACTATGCGGTGTCACCCTTGATCGGTATATATTTGAGCTAAATTGGTCTATACCTGTTCATCGACTGACTCGTGATGACATGTGACCATCCATAACGATCCTCATGGTTGAATGGTCCTTTCATGGTCGAATGCTTTGGCCTATCACAACCCTATTTTGGAATTGCATGGTCCCTAATCAACGAGTAAGCTTGTGAACAATCCCTAAGATTGAATCACACCCTATCTTTGTTACCGATACATCGATTCTTAGTCCATCCCTCATGGTCTAACTAGGAGTTCGAATGGAGGATGTCACATGCTCACACATGATGGGTTCAAAGGTTGTTTTTGGGTATGTATGGTTCTCTTCAAAGTGGATTAGTATTTGAGTAGAGGGAGAAGTGTAAGAAAAGTTCTAAACCTATTGCATTTGTTCAAATTTAATCCTAAGCTTTTTAATTGTGTCAATTTAGTCATAAATCTTTTGATCTAGAGTCAATTCAGTTTTTTCTACTAATTTTGGTTGGATATTGAGGACATTGGTGTCGACCATCTTATGTGGCATAACCAGCGTCGACATTGATATTTTTCAATAAAATTTTTATAATTTTCAATTTTTTCTTTTTTTCTTTTTCAGCAAGGGGGACCTGTCAGCCATGGCCGTGTCGGCCATCGGAGGTAAGTGGAGGAAAAAAGAATGAAAAAAATATTTTTTTATTAAAACATTAATAAAAAATTATCCATGTTAGCATTGATCATGCAATGTAGGACGGGTAATGTCTACATTAGCAACATTTAGCCAAAATTAACCGGAATGATTAAATTGACTCTAAATCAAAAGATTTAGGGCTAAATTGACACTAATGTTAGAGGTTTAGGACATTTTTTTAACAGTTTTCCCTTTGAGTAGAATAGATGAATTGTTTGAATCTTGACCCTTTATAATATGTGTTGTTGACGTGTCAATCATTTGGAGGAAGTAGATTTAAAAAGTAAAATTTGCATCATAAATATAGAGGACCTTAATCTTTAGTGCTCCAAAAGAGGTTATCTCACGTCATTTGATCACAATATATCACTCCTAAACTTATTTTGTGTTAGACAGCAAGACTACAACTCAGCAGAGATTTCCTCCATGATTATAATGTGTTGTTGACGTGCCAATCATTTGGAGGAAGTAGATTTAAAAAGTAAAATTTGCATAATAAATATAGAGGACCTTAATCTTTAGTGCTCCAAAAGAGGTTATCTCACGTCATTTGATCACAATAAATCACTCCTAAACTTATTTTGTGTTAGACAGCAAGACTACAGCTCAGCAGAGACTTCCTCCATGATTATCTCCGTGATTAATCTCTTTATATATATATTTTTGTATATTTTCTGTATATTTCTATAATTTGTTACTATAATTGGAGCCTTAGTACTACTCCTCTTCCCTGTATTTATTCCCATTCATTCTCTTGCAAAGAAATAAACAAAAATATCATTAAACACAATATATAGGAGCAACTATGGCTGCCTTTAGTCTTCATGCTTGTTGCCTTAAGATATTAATTTCTTGAGATTTTTCATTTTGCAAATCATTTACATATATACTTGCAACTATTTTGAGTGAAACTAATGATAACAGGAATTCCTTTGATCATCGCCTGATTGTAAACAATAGAGAAACAAAGGTCGTTTGACATTAAGCAAGGTAGTACATAAAACGTGAGAATTCAACTCTTCCGTTAGAAAGAGATTTTGATGAGGTGTCTGGAGAGCAATGCTTAATCTTGTCAGCTATTCAATGCACAAGACTGAATTATGTGAAGTGCATTATATCTGGTGATCTATTGCCACACACCTGTATATATGTAAAAAGTGGAGAAGTTTTAATAAAGATAAAGAAAAATGTAATTTGATTTATTTTTGGATATAAATTTGAACTGTTGCAAAAGAGGAGGAGTTTTTTAGGATTTTATATCCACGAAAGATTCATGGAATGACACAAATGTGTCGTTCACCGATTTGAATTAAATACCATTTGTCCAATGCTGGGCAGTTATTGTTTTATAAGAAGTACTGGCTTCTCATCAAATTTTTGGGTGAAATTTTGAGGAAGAAATACGCCCTTGAATACGTTTCATAATAATTGAAAATTAAATGGTTCAATGTAACGACGAGAGATATAATAATAGTGATCTGCAAAAATAATGTCCTAAATAATTTATACTCGTGTTATTCTACTCTATCATATAGTACATCCATTATGTAAAAATGCATTCGTGTATGGACATACGTATAGAAGTTAAACGAATGATGTGACTATAGAAGGGAAAAAGGGCGTCCATGGACATAAGTCTTCCGCCACCGATGGCTGTATTTGTCAACCACAAAAAAGAGAGGAGGACATATATTGGTTGAAAAGCATCCGATTGTTCTTTTCCCAGCACATACTTGTTTTTCTTTTCAATTCTTTTGAGATGATTAGGTCTGGACCATTCGTCTCATTCTCAAGTTGAACCTGATATTTGTCTAGAATCTCACCTTTGGACCTATAAATTCACTTGCCCTCCTTCATTGGCTCTTCAAAGCGCAAAAACCAAAAAAACACAGAGGAGAGAGCTAGAGTTCATCGATACTGCTCTTCATCGATACTCCCCTTTAGTGCCTTCGCAGTAATTTAGCTACTAGTATGGGAGGCAACAGCAGGCAGAAGAAATCTTCATCTTCTTTCTCGCTCATGAGCATGTTCAAGCCTCGGAGGGCGCGCCGGGATGATGCTTGGGCGGGGGACTCCGTAAGCTCGAAGAAAACTTATCCGAGCGACTACGACAAGGGCAGGTATGTTGCGGAGCCCGGCATCGACAAGAAAGCCACGGTCTTCATCGCCAAATTCCATGAGACCCGAGTCATGGAATCCGAACGCCAAGTGATGGCGATCTAGCATAGCCACCCGCTTCCCGAATTGGCTTCTACTGAGAGTTGTATATGTTTTTTCAAAATCTTCTTTAGTCTCTGGACTATTTGTTGTACCTTCTATATGTATGTAGCTTAATACAAGTGCTGTCCTCTAATTGGTAGATTTGTATAAAAATCAATCTCTCAAGTGGTAGTTTGTTCATAGCTTTCTTCAACTTGCGTGCATTATTATTGTTGCCTTGTGATAGCTATCATTGAAACACCCTCTAGCAGCAAAACACAAGACAGATCTGGGCTCAAGGGTTGCTTGTGTGCGTGTGGTTTTCTTAAAAGTGCAGGAGTATTTTAGTAGAATAGATTACATGGCTGAATCTTCACCATCTTTAATGTGGGTCGCTGATGCATCAACCGTTTGGAGAAAGTAAACTTGAAAAGATAATTCACCCCATAAATATTGAGCAACGTATTCTTTTGCGCGCAAGAGGAGAATGCCGCGGATCAGTTTGTCCCCATATATCACTCGTAAACTCATTTTGCAAATCAACTGTCCGTATTCCAGACATTATTTTGAACGAAACTGATGAGAAAATGAACCCCTTTAAGCATCACCTAATTGTAAGTAGAAGAGAAATAAAGGTGATGACATTAAAGCAAGTTCGCACATAAAACATGAGAATTTAACTCGTCTATCGAAGAGACGTTGCTCAGTGTGTATTGAGAGCAATACTTAACCGAGTGCGCTATTCAATGTACAGAGCTGAATTGAGCGAAGTGCATTCGTGATTTAATGCCCGAGATGCATAGCCTTGGCTTTTGGGAAAAGGGGAGCAGAGACTAATGAGTTTGTCCCTGTCAATCAAAATAATCTTCCCATGTTCATTTACCTAGATTGTTGGGAGTGCGCAATAAAAGTTCGATACTTTTACTTGGGAAAATAGTTAAGAGGAAGCCCAAGTTGAGCCCGTCAACATATTCAATTGGACACAATTTCTTTCAAAAGTTTAAACCCTTCATGTGTATTAAGATATATTAACAACTCAAACACCACACCAATATTTTACGATGTGGAATTTTTCTAATACAACTCATATATGTATCCTAAAAATCTTCCCCTCACGTGTGAGCTCTAGGGTTAGGTTTGCTCCTTTCAATTTATTTATCTTTTTGCATATAATAATTAAAGATTGATACCCACCGGTAGGCAGCTAAGTTGGTTCGGCTCTGGGCACTTCATCGTAGAGGTCCGAGGGTCGAAACTCCACAGCTGCAAACACGTCTTAAGTGGGGGGCCATGGTGGTGGGGTCCTGTGTTAGTCTCCCCCGAGGTATAGGTGCCCGGCCCTTCGGTGCCGTCCGGGCACGAGGGGCTCGTGGTGGAGTCTTTGGTTACCCAAAAAAAAAAATCAAACATTGATACATGTTTGAAGTAGGCAACCAATCAATCATCAACTCTAATATTATTTGTTGGGGGCACGCAATAGAAGTTGACACCTTTAAGCCAATGAGTTATGGGCCAAGAGGGAATCCAAGTTTGAGCTCGTCAACATATTCAATTGGATCCATTTCACTAAAAAACTTAAGTAAATGAGTTATGGACTAACTAAGATATATTATCTGCTCAACATCACACCAATTTTTTGATGTGGGACTTTTCTAATCCTAACATTAATATTATGCAAAACCTGTCAAACACAATAGATTAATTTGAGTCTAACTTATTAGGTAGATGAATCTTGACATAGATAGGACATGATTTCTACAACATGAATGAATTTGTCCACCGCTTTCTTCCCGAATGAAATTCCATGTGGAAAGAGAGGAGTTTGCAAATCGATTGGCAAGGGTTGATTTGAAGACTGGCGAAATTCAAGGAGAATAAATGAAAAGACATGGGCGTATTGTTGTATGTCCTAGTTAATCCCATTCACGAAAGAATCGTACTATATTATTGTTGGACTTTGATGTCCGATTTTTACAAGGGCATATTCTATTCCACCAAGCTTATCGCACTTCAGAAAAGCAGAAGCTATCCTAGGTCTTAAATAAAAGTACGAGTTTCAGTGAATTTCTGTCCAGCCCATCATCCGTACAACAATTCTATGCAATAGCAATTTGAGGTTTGATTTTTGATTGCCTCGCTTCTCTCTTTCCACTACTCTAGCTTGATATTTCAAATGAGGAAAACCCCATTATTTTTCACCACTTATCATCATTACCCATCATTTCCTTTTGCCCGTTGGTCGATTGGAAAAAGGAAAAATTGTGGAAGGCAGCTGCAAATGTTTTACTAAATCAAGCAAACATCTTGGAGATTCTTCCTAGTCCTTGGTCGTTCTAATTCACCCAAAGTTCCTCAAGTGGAATAGAATTGTTCGCTCTGTGGGACGTTGTGCTGAGACACGGCAAGAATTATGCCAGGCTAAAGTGAGGAGAGAATAGACACGGGGTCTGTGTCTGTTTTGCCTTTCCGTAAAGGCGGATGCAAAAATATGCAATGCCCACCATTGGATTTGGGCTCTTGAGTTGTTCTCTATGTATTCACCTTCTCTCTTGGATACTTCTTGAGATTCTCTTAGGGATTCAGTCATGTTCCATCTTTTCTAAAACCGATGGTTTTAAATCCTCCAATGCCACATTCCACACTTTTTTTGTATTCATTGAATTCGCTTCCCCACTTTGGAATTGATTTTTTTTTTATAACGAAAAAGTTTAGTTTAAACAGCTAAATCTTGATTTTATAAAAGACTTTTGCTATATGGTTCAGATAAATCACTCCACATAAAATGTTTGCTCTTAGTAGCATGGAGAAGTGACTCTATCCCACAGATCCGATCCTTATTCATGGAGCAAGCCAACCCCAGGTCCGATCAGTAATCATTGGACCAAGCCAACCCCGCGATATTTGGGAGGGGTTGCCCTTTTCCCGTCCTTTTCAATCATTTTTTGTCCTACCACTTGAATTTCTGAAAAAGGTAAGTTTCCTGTGAGATTCTTAGGGTTAAATTTAGTTCATTCTTTTAGCTTCGCACCTTGGAACCCTTTCTTTAGTTGGAATGCAGTTCAGATTCTCATATTTGAATGACCAAAATATCTGGCATGATTAAAATAAAATTGCTTTCCACTCTCTCTCTCTTCCCCCATTAACGACCACTATAAAACCTCCTCTTTGATTGATCTTTTATGTTTTAATGTCGCTTCAAAGCTACAAGGGCAAAAGGCCATATCTAACCTATTTCTGTTAAATACATTAGACGACTGTTGTTGCTTATATTCACACTATGCCTTTGAATTCAATCATTAGGAGAGGCTACAAGTGAATTCACGCATATTTCAGTCAAAAAAAAAAAGTCCTAGATGCCCTAATGAGCAGAATAATATGGACTCAAGATTTCGTGTTAAGGTTGTAAAGTTACCTATAAGTGAATTTGAACCAGTGAAAGCTCAATCATCGGAAGCTTTCCCTGCTTTATGGTAAAGAGAGCATGGCGTTAAATGTGCTGTTTTGCCTTTCCGTAAAGGTGAGTGCAAAAAAATGCAATGCCCACCATTGGATTTTGGCTCTTGAGTTGTTGTCTATGTATTCACCTTCTTTCTCTTGGATACTTCTTGAGATTCTCTTAGGGATTCTATCATTTTCCACCTTTTTCTAAAATCGATGGTTTTAAACCCTCCAATGCCACATGCACACTTTCTTGTATTTATTCAATTCACTTCCCCACTTTGAAATTGATTTTTTTATATAACGAAAATTTTTAGTTTAAATAGGTAAATCTGAAATTTATGAAAGACTTTTACTATATGATTCAGATTAATTACTCCACCTGAAATGTTTACTATTGGTAGCATAGAGAAGTGACTCTATGTCACAGGCCCATTCCTCAATCACTAGACCAAGCCAACCCCTTGACATTTGGGAGGGGTTGCCCTTTTTCCCTCCTTTTCAATCATATTAAAAAAAAATCATTTTATTTTTTGAGAGATTCTTAGGGTTAAAATTGGTTCATTCTTTTAGCTCCCCACCTTGGAATGCTTTCTTTAGTTGGAATACGGTTCAAATTCTCATATTTGAACGACCAAAATATCTGGCATGATTAAAATAAAATTGCTGTCCACTCCTCTCTCTTCCCCCCCAATTAACAATGGCTATAAAATCTCATTTGTGATTGATCTTTTGTATTTTAATGTTGCTTCAAAGCTACAAAGACAAGGGGTCAAATTTAACCTATTTCTGTTAAATACATTGAACGCCCTATCATTGGCTATATTCACACTATGCCTTTGAGTTCATTCATTCGGAGATTCTACAAGTAAATTCACACATATTTGAGTCAAAAAAAGGTCCCAGATCCCCTAAACAATAATATGGATTCAAACCCTAGTTGATTCTTGCGTTAAAGTTGTAAAGTTACCTATAAGTGAATTTGAAGCGGTGAAAGTTCAATCATTGGAAGCTTTCCCTGCTTTTTGGTAAAGAGAGCATCGTGTCAAATGTGTTGTTTTGCTTTTATTTGAATTCAAGCCCACCATTTGTTCGCGACAATGCAAACCCGAATCATGGGATTATAAGAGTTTTCCTAATGTGGACTACATTGATTGATTTTGTAATTTACTATTTTTACGCTTTCCATAAAACAGGGTTGGTCTAAGGTGAGATAGAAGGTTTCTTAATTAATCTAATATGGGACTAGCTGGAAACTCTATAAATAGTGCTCAAGTCTCTCCTATAACCCTAATTCTCACATGTATCCTCACATAAGGGGCGTTTACTTAACGCTAAATGTGAGGGGGCCACCTCATTGAGCCAGTGATACGGAGGGCAATAGAGGAGAAGGATTTGCGCGTGGAATATTGTGTTCCGCTTTCGCTTTAAGTACGATGGATCCCAAAATAGGTGCGTTAATCTTTCTACTCAATTATGTATGTTCTTATTCTAATTATGGAGACCTTGGGGTTGTGCAATTTGCGTCAAACATGTAATATTAGAGTCTCCATAACCCTAGAACTTGAACTCATATGATTTTGCCCTAATTTGAGATTTTCGTAATTTTTCACTCAATAAAAATCAAATTAAATTATATATTCGAACTTGACTCAACGAGACGAAAATACCATCTGACATGGACACTTTGAAGTAAAACGACGTCATTTGCTAATTTTTGAATATTTATTTTATTTTTTTGCTTTTTCTACTTTTCATCTTCCCCAAAAGCCATTCATGGGCGACGTTGACCTCGCACTCCTCCGTGCAATCATCGATCTCCTCCCGCCGATGCAACGCTGGGCCAATGACGCCGATGTTGGTCATGGCCTCAAGAGAGTTTGATTGGGGAGGCCGATGACCTCATGCTTGTAGCCGTTGACGTTAGTAGCGAAGAGCTTAACGATGTGGTTGGACACTTTGACAGACGAGGAGGAGGAGTGGACGATGTGGCGGACGACTCGGCGAGGATGGGCCCGAAGGGGGAGAGAGACAAAAGGCGGTGGATGGTGGTGAAGAGCTTTTGGATAGTCGAAATCACCATTATTGCACGCCTTGAAAGTTCAAAATTGAAATATCATCAAAATATTTACGATTAAATTGGTCAAATTAAAAATGAATTAACTGTCATAATATAGGTTTAGAATTGATTGGATAATTTTATTTAAAAAATAGACATGACTTAATTTGTCCTCAAAATGTTGATTAAGTGATAAGGGCTTGGTTTCAGATTTAGTAGATTCGAACCATAAAGTCTCTCACTTGGAGTAACTTTAAAGACCATGATCGCCAACTTGTGGTTGGAAGGGGCAATTTGCGTGCATGTATTGGTAGGTAGTGATCAGTCGAATCGAAAATTTGAGGATCATATGTTATTAGAAAAAGCATTATGAGCTTGACTTAGCTGCAGATGCTTTCTAATGCTTCTCTTGGGTACAGCTGGCCGAATCCTCTCCAAAGACAAACTTGAAAATTGTAAGCAAACCTCACATTAGCACTCACTTGTGGCCTCCCCTAATCGAGTAATACTTAGCAGAGATTGTGGGCGAATCTAGCCAATGAATGTGATTACAGCAATACAATTGTATATATTTAGTAAGTTCATACAAAAAGAAGATGAATGCCTACAGGAAATGATACATCTTTTTTGTTGTTATTTCTTTTATGGTTGATCCTCAAAAGACACCTCTTACAGATGGGAGGGCGTCGAATAATTCCTTCCGTGATTTGCAGTACAAGCTGGGCTTACCAAATTAAGGAAAACAAACACCCCCCCCCCTCTTTTTTGCATAACAAGTGCCCTATAGTACCTAGGTAAATGCCAAGAATGGTGCCCCCATGTTGCTTGCAGAAAAAAAGAGTTTATTAACTTGTAATCAAGGTGTTATTGTAATTTTAAATCGAAGAGAAATATATACATGAGATCCATTGATTAACATTCACTCATGGGTTTACAATGGATTTGCCGGTGTAGATTAGGTACACGATGCGGGTTGGAGTCTCTGTGCTATCGGATGCAAATGATTCAATAAAGATTTGGACAGAAAAATAATAAATCTAACGCGTCAAGAAAAAAAAAAAAAAAAAAACAATTTAAGTAACTTGTAAAAAAAAAAAAAAAGAAACAATGAAAGGGAGGCTTGAGGGAGTGATACGTGTGCTCCCCAAAACCTTTATTTAGGATGTTTTTTAGGGTGGAGAATATCTGTACCGCAAAAGGGTTACACCAACTTTTGTTCTGTAAAGGCTTACTGCTTTTGAGGAATAATTAGAACTCTCGTGGTTTTAAAAAAAAAAATGAAACACCAAATAATTAGAGCCCTCAAGTAATTAATGAGTTCACTAACTAAAACGTTCGAGACGAGAATCCTAGTGCTTCTTTTTTACCACCTTCTCTACCGATCTTTTCTCCTTTTCTTCCTTTAATTTTCAGCTGCCTAACAATATTGAGGGAAAATAATACTACATAGATCATAACTTTTATACGGTATTATTTAAGTGCCATAACATCTTTATCGATCACTTGAATAACATAACTTATGTGATTGTACAGTGTTTACTTATGAGCCGTATATTTTTTTTTTTCCTGATTACTTGAATGTTATATAACTTTTCAATCAATCTCTCAAGCGCTAAAAAATTTTAAAAGCGTTCACCACAAGTGTTATGACACATTGGATTTTTAGCACTTAGGTATATATATTTAAAAAGTTTTGTTGTTGAAGTGATTGAATGAAAGTTATGATACCTAAGTGAATATTTTTTACAAATTATGACACTCGAGTGGTCGAAAAACGAATTATAGCGCTTAAGTAAGTGTTGTACGAAAGTTATGACACTTTTGATATCCTTATCCCAAATATTGATATAACATTATGCAAATTATTACAACATGAAGTTGTGAACTAGGTGAAAACTCTCTGCCAATAGTTAATTCTCTCAAATAGCTGAAACAAAAGAAAATCAGATTCTTTTGGGGTGGAATACTCTAAAGGATTAACATAAAACATAACAGTAGATATATCACGAGCGATTTGCAAAAATCAACGTATTAAATTATTCATCTTTTTATTCTACTCTATCATTCAGTACACAGAATATGTACTTCTACACAATCACAATAATGTAGGGATAATAATTTAGAACTGAATTTGCAAAAAAATAAATTAATTAAAAACCATAGAAGTTTTAACGAATAATGTGATTCGAGAATGGAAAAGGGGCGATTCCATGGATGAGAAGAAAGTGCATGGGACGCTTCCCAGGATTAATTGGTCATTAAGTTTTCAACCACACAAAAGCGAGGAGGAAACATCTTTCTTGAAAAGCATCTTTTTGCCGTGTTGTGGTGGATTTTGCCAGTTTCACATGTAATATACAGAATGTGAAAAGTAAGGGACATAAAAGGGTTCACAAAATAATCATAATTGGAAAGTTTGCGCCTTCTGAGTATCAAATTTGAGAAAGTCATAACTCAATCCAAAATTTTAAAAATCGTGACTAAATTTTAGAAAAATGATTACAGTAAAATTTAGGAACCTCGAGAAGGAAAAAAGTAAAAAATCCATTAGGTTTATGTGAGTTTAGTGCATCATGACTAATTCTTGATTTGCGATTTGTGGAAACAAGCACTATTCCACATATGTTATCAAAATAATACATTGAATACATGTGAGTTTAGTGCATCGCGAATAATTCTCGATTGTCGATTTGTGGATGCATATACTATTTAACATATGTTATTTTTATGGAATGTTATCAAGTCTAGACAGGTAATTCTCAACTTTTTTTCCTGCCCTGTTTTTAACCCTCTTCAGTTCTCTTTTTCAAGTGGGCCTGATTTGTCTAGATTCTCTTACCTTTGAACCTACTAGGAATTGACTTGCCCTCCTTCATTAGCACTTCAAACAGCCAAAAAGAGAGAGAGAGAGAGTGTTTATTTCTACTGCTTTTCAGTGCCCTCACAGTAATTTATGATCTGTTTGGTAACACTTCTATTCCTAAAAATATTTTCTTTTCAGAAATAGTATTTTTTTATTTCTATTTCTTGAAAAATTTCTCAATAAAAGAACGCATTTGGTAACTACACAAAATTTCTATTTTCAGATTGAAAAAAGAATAGGAATGTGTTTGGTACGATTCACAAATTTTTTTATAATGTAGAATTTCTTTTAATTTTTTTTCTTATTCTCCCTTACCACCGCCGACCACCGGCTATTGCCAACCGTCGCTACTCGTTGCCGACCCTCGCCACCGATGACCGCCGATGACGCCGCTTGCCGCTCGTCACCAATGACCACCAACGCCATTGACTGCCACAATCGACTGCCGATCGGCGGCGGGCGGTGGTGTTGGTGGTCAATGGCGGTGGGTGGCAGCAGTTGGCCGGCAGCAGGTGGTAACGGTCGGCTAGCCAATGGGTGGAGGCATTAGTGGTCGACCGGCGGTAGGCGGCAGAGGGGGGGTGGCTGGCAAATAAGAAGAAAATAGAAAATAACTTATTTCTAGAAATTGTTCTTAGGAACAATAAACTACTTTTTTCTACTTCTTGTTTCTATTTTAAATATATTCCTCGGCCACTTTTCTATTCCGAGGAATAGAAAAATTAATTAAAGTTACCAAATGGATTTTGTTCTTTTTTTGTTCTGGGAACAAATGAACAGAAATTGAGAGAAACCAAAACGTTACTAAACAGGTCTTTAGGCACTAGCTGTGACTAAACAACATTGCTTTAAAAGAAGTCCTATGGTGGGTTCCTTCTATGGAGATGGACTCTTTAAGCTCGCAGAAAATATATCCGAGCGACTAGAACAAAGGCCAATATGTCACGGAGTCCCGCATTGACAAAAAAGCCACGGCCTTCATTGCCAAGTTTCGCAAGACCCAAGTCTCGTAATCCGATTGCCAAGAGATTGCGGTGTACCATTAACTCTTTGGACTATTTATTGGATATGGTATATATTCACGAAGCTCAACATAAGTCCTATCCTTTAATTTTTAGATTTGTATAAAGTCAATTTCTCAATTGGTTGCTTACTGAATTTTGCAGTTGCGTTTATGGATACGTTCTCCAAAATATATATAGAAGTCTTGTATATGTTTGTAGCTCGCTGGCTCGCTTCTCTCTCTCTCTCTCTCTCATAGAAAGTGCTACAATCATGATTATTGTGCGGCTAGATTTGCCCCTCAAGCGACCTCTAATCTGAATTCCTGACTCACGTGCACGGACGCATAGACGACCATAAAAATATGCCCCACCATCGTCCCTTACGCTGCCATTGCTCATATGCCGCTACCACATGCTCGTCGCTGCCGCAATGCTTGCCATTATGGCATAAGACTGATGAATGGTGCTACATTTGTGATGTCATGGGTGCGAGCACCCGCTCGCGGCGTATGCTCAACACAGATTTGGGCTCTAAGTTTTTTTTTTTTTTTTTTGGGTGGTTTGTATGGTTTCTTAATAGTGGATTAGTACTTGAGTAGAGGGAAAAGTATTAGAAAAGTCCTAAACCTGTTACATTTATACAAATTTAATCATAAACCTTTTTAATTTGCACTAATTTTGTCATATACCTTTTAACTTAGAGCCAATTCAGTCTTCCGGCTAATTTTGGCCAGATATTTCTCATGTGGATTTCGGCTATTTTACGTGACATGACCGGACTTGACGTGGATATTTTTAAATTAAATTTTAATAATTTTTAATTTATTTATTTATTTTTCTTTCTTTTTTTCCTTTCTAAGTGAGTGGGCCCCAGAGGAAAGAGGAGGAAAATGAAAAATAAAATAAAATATTATTAAAATATTATTAAAAATGTCTACATTGACACCAGTTATACCACATAAAAAGTCGGCATCCACGTCAATAATATCTAGTCAAAATTAGCCGATATGATTGAATTGACTCTAAGTCAAAATGTCTAGGACTAATTTGGTACAATTAAAAGATTTAGGATTATATTTGTATTAATGCAATAGATTTATGACTTTTTTAACACTCTTCCTTTGAGTAGCGTAGATTAATTGTTTGAATCTTGACCCTCCATAGTATGAGTTGTTGACATGTCAATCATTTAGAGGAAGCAAATTTAGAAAGTAAAATTTGCATCATAAACATAGAGGACCTTAATCTTTAGCACTCCAAAAAAGTTTGTCTCACGTGATTTGAAGACAATATATCACTCCTAAAATTATTTTGCAAATCATTTACATATATACTTGCAACTATTTTGAGTGAAACTAATGATAAAATGAATTCTTTTAATCATCAGCTAATTGTAAACAATAGAGAAACAAAGGCCATGACATTAAGCAAGGTAGCACAAAAAACATGATAATTCAACTCTTCTGTTAGAAAGAGATTTTGATAAGGGGTTTCAAGAGCAATCGTTAATCGTGTCAGCTATTCAATGCACAAGACTGAATTGTACGAAGTGCATTATATTCGGTGATCTATTGCCGCACATATATATATGTAAAAAATTAAGTTTTAATAAAGAAAGAAAAAATGTAATTCGATTTATTTTTGGAAATAAATTTAAATTATTGTAAAAGAGGAGGAATTTTGTAGATTTTATATCCATGAAAGATTCATGGAATGACACAAATGTATTGTTCACCGATTTGAATTAATTATTATTTGTCCATTAGTTAGCAGCTATCGTTTTGTAGGAAGTACTAGCTTTTCATCAAATTTTGGAGTGAAATTTTGAGGATAAAATACGTCTTTGAGTACGTTTTTAGTAATTGAAAATTAGATGATTCAACGTAATGACGAGAGATATAATAAAAATGATCTACAAAAATAATGTTCTAAATAATTCATACTTGTATTATTCTACTCTATCATATAGTACATCGATTACGTAAAAATGTAATCGTGTATGGACATGTATAGAAGTTAAATGAATGATGTGACTCAAGAAAAGAAAAAGGGCGTCCATGGACATAAGTCTTCCGCCACCGGTGGCTTTTTTGGTCCACCACCAAAAACAGAGGACGACATATATTTGTTGCGAAGCATCCGATTGTTCTTTTACCAGCACATACTTGTTTTTCTCTTTTTGTTTTACATGTAGAATGACAGAATTAGTCACATTACATGCCCTTTTTAGGTGGAAATTAAAATTTTGCCTCTGCAATATGTGAAAAGTAAGGGCAAAATAAGGTTAACAAAATAACCGTAATCTTAAATCGCATTTGAAAAAGTCATAACTCAAACCAAAAATTAAAGATGAAGACCAAATTTCGGAAAAAAGAAAGCAATGAAAAACATAAGCACTCAAGAAGAAAAAAGTTACAAAAAAAATATATTGAATTTATGTGAGTTCAGTACATCACAAATGTTCAAGTTGTTAAGGCGTGCACTTTTCAGCATATATAATTTTACATAATGTTATAGACTTAGACCGGTAATTCTAGACTTGTCTTCCTTCTTCTTTTTAACCCTTTTCAGGTGATTAGGTCAGGACCATTCGTCTCATTCTCGAGTAGGACTCGATATTTGTCTAGATTCTCTCACCTTTGAACCTATAAATTCGCTTGCCCTCCTTCCTTGGCATTTCAAAGCGCAAAAACCAAAAACACATAGAGAAGAGAGTGACAGAGTTCATCGATACTGCCCTTCAGGGCCTTCGCAGTAATTTAGCAACTAGTATGGGAGGCAACAACAGGCAGAAGAAATCTTCATCTTCCTTCTCGTTCATGAGCATGCTCAAGCCTCGGAGGGCGCAACGGGACGATGCTTGGGAGGGGGACTCCGTAAGCTCGAAGAAAATATATCCGAGCGACTACGACAAGGGCAAGTATGTTGCGGAGCCCGGTATCGACAAGAAAGCCACGGCCTTCATCGCCAAATTCCACGAGACCCGAGTCATGGAATCCGAACTCCGAGTGATCTCAATCTAGCATAGGCCACCCTCCTCCCGAATTGGCTTCTATTTAGAGTTGTATATGTTTGTTCAAAGTCTTTTTTACTCTCTGAACTATTTGTTGTATCTTGTATATGTATGTAGGTTAATACAAGTGTTGTCCTCTAATTAGTCGATTTGTATAAAAATCAATCCCTCATGGGGTACTTTGTTCATAGCTTCCTTTGGATTGCCAGAATTGTTATTGCTGCTTTGTAATAGCTATCATTGAAACACCCTCATTATACTTTACTTCTCTTTCGTCTTGCAGCAAAATATTCATCCTGTGTGTGTTTTTAGTCATATTTGTCCACCGGTGCAATGAGTGAGAGAGCAAAATATTCATCTGGGCTCAAGGGTTGCTTGTGTGCGTGTGGTTTTTTTAAAAGTGCAGGAGTATTTTCGTAGAATAGATTACATGATCGAATCTTCACCTTCTTTGGTGGGGGGTGTTGATGCATGGACCGTTTAGAGAAAGTAAATTTGAAAAGAAAATTCACTCCAAAAACATTGAGGAGCGTAATCTTTTGCGCGCATGAGGAGTATGTCACATATCAATTTGTACGATATACCACTCGTAAACTTATTTTGCAAATCAATGGAAAAAGTACCAATTCAATTATAAATCTATTACATTGGTATCAATTTGGTCCTAAAATTTTCAATTGGATTAATTTAGTTCTAATTTTCTTTTCACATTGATATCAACTCAATCCATCTTATCAATTTAGGTAGAAAATTGCTGATATAGATGCTGGCAATCCTATGTGATATGATCGCTGCTAATGTGGATAAATTTTATAATTTTTTAATATTTTCAAAATTCTTCTATTATTTTGTCTCATTAAAAAAATAAATAGAATTCCTTACCCTTTGCACTAGTTGACTATTGCTAGCCATATGCTGGTCTAGGCGAGGGCCTTTGTGCCCTCATAGGCCCTGGGCGAGGGTGCAGGGCCTCTGAGGGTTGTCGATAGAAAAAGTAAAAAGAAAGAAAAGAAAAGAGAAAAAAAAAAGATTCCCAAAAATATTTAAAATATATAAAATTTGTCAATATTATCTCTAGTCGTGCCACGTAAGACCGTTAGTGTTCACGTTAGCAATTTTTGACATAAATTGGCCAAATAGACTAAATTGATACTAATACGAAAATGTTTAAGATTAAATAGGTTCAATAAAAATGTTTAGGACTGAATTAGTATGAATGTAATATGTTTAAGACTTTTTTAGTACTTTTCTGACAACTCAATTGTATGTATTCCAAACACTTTTTTGAACAAAATTGAAGATAAAATGAATCCCTTTGAACATTACCTAATCGTAAACAAAAGAGAAACAAAGGTGATGACATTCAAGCAAGGTGGCACATAAATCATGAGAATTCAACTCTTCTATTGAAGATGCGTTGCTCAAGTGTTTCAAGAGAAATATTAACCACGTCCGCCATTCAATGTGACGACTAAATTGAGCAAAGTGCATTCGTGGTTAATGCCTGATGCAGTGGAAGCTAGCCTTTGGTGAGCCTTGGTGTTTGGGAAAAGAGGAGGAGAGAGCTAATGAACTTGTCTGTGTCTATTTAAAATGATCTTTTATTTAGATGTTATGTGAAACCTGTTCAACACAATAAATCAATTGGAGTGTAGGGAGGGAAAGTAAAATATATTATGTAAATGAGTCTCGATAAAGGTAAAATATCATTTCTACAAGATGAATCATCACTTTCTTCCCAAAAAAGAAATTCCATACGAAAATAGTCAAGTCCACAAGTCGATCGGCAAGGGTTAATTTGAAGACTGGCAAAAGTCCAGGAGAATAAATGAAAAGACATGACCTTATTTCGTGACCCCTAGTCAAATCAAGTCACGAACGAATCGTACTATATTCTTACTGTTTGGCTCTAAAGAATCATACCATATGCTTCTTCCTACCCTTTCCTTTACCCTCTCCTCTTTTTTCGCTGGCGACCAATTTTGACTTTGAGGTCCGAATTTTACACAGGCTACCAAGCTAATCGCACTTCAGAAAAGCGGAAGCTACCCTTGGTCTTAAATAAAAGTACGAGTTTTGGTGAACTTCTGTCTGCCCTATCATCCACGCAACAATTTTATGCAGTAGCAATTTGAGGCTTGATATTTGATTCCCTCTCCTCTCTTTCCACTACTCTAGCTTGATATTTCAAATGAGGAAACTCTCAATATTTTCCACCACTCATCATCATTAGCCATCCTTTCCTTTTGGCACGTTTTGGTCGATCGGGAAAGGAAAAAATGGTGGAAGGCAGCTGCATATGTTTTACTAGATCACGCAAACATCTTGGAGATTCTTCGTAGTCCTTGGTCGTTCTAATTCACCCAAAGTTCCTCAAGTGGAATAGAATTGTTCGCTCTTTGGGACGTTGTGCTGAGACACGGCAAGAACAATGTCAGGCTGAAAGTGAGGAAAGAATAGACATGGGGTCTGTCTGTTTTGCCTTTCGGTAAAGGTGGGTGCAAAAAAATGCAATGCCCACCATTGGATTTGGGCTCTTGAGTTGTTCTTTATGTACTCACCTTCTTTCTCTTGGATACTTCTTGAGACTCTCTTTGGGATTCAGCCATGTTCCATCTTTTCTAAAACCGATGGTTTTAAACCCTCCAATGCCACGTTCTACACTTTTTTGTATTCGTTTAATTCGCTTCTCCACATTGAAATTGATTTTATTTGTAACAAAAACGTTTAATTTAAACAGATAAATCCGAATTTTATGAAAGACTTTTACTATATGATTCAGATCAATTACTCCACCCGAAATGTTTGCTCTTAGTAGCGTGGAGAAGTGACTCTATGCCATAGGTCTGTTCCTGAATCACTAGACAAAGCCAACCACATAATATTTGGGACGGGTTACCCTTTTTTTCCCTTCCTTTGAATATATATCATTTTCTGTTCTCCCACTTAAATTTCTGAAAAAGGCAAGTTCCCTGTGAGATTCTTAGGTTTAAAATTGGTTCATTCTTTTAGCTCCCCACCTTGGAACGCTTTCTTTAGTTGGAATAAGGTTCAAATTCTCATATTTGAACGACCAAAATATCTGGCATGATTAAAATAAAATTGCTGTCCACTCCTCTCTCTTTTCCCCCCATTAACAGCGGCTATAAAACCTCTTGTGTGATTGATCTTTTGTGTTTTAATGTTGCTTCAAAGCTACAAAGACAAGGGGCCAAATCTAACCTATTTCTGTTAAATACATTAAACGCCCTATCATTGGTTATATTCACACTATGCCTTTGAGTTCATTCATTCGGAGATTCTACAAGTAAATTCACACATATTTCAGTCAGAAAATGTCCCAGATGCCCTAAAGAATAATATGAATTCAAACCCTAGTTGATTCTTGCGCTAAAGTTGTAAAGTTACCTATGAGTGAATTTGAACCAGTGAAAGTTCAATCATTGGAAACTTTCCCTGCTTTTTGGTAAAAGAAAGCATCGCGTTGAATGTGCTGTTTTGCTTTTATTTGAATTCAAGCCCACCATTTATTCACGATGCAACTAGCATCAGAACCTAAATCATGGGATTTCAAGAAAACTCTCTCGACCTCACAATTCTTTTGAGAAGTATATGCAGAATTAGTACCACCCCACGTAGCAAAATCAAGAAAATATTAGGTAGATCTCTAAAGCCAGTGCGTCAAAATCCCAGTCCATTCACCTTGCGAGCCCACTTGTCAATTATGTTCTCTGCCTCCCTTACTATCTCGCTTATTAGGATGCACGTGTAAGTGAGTTGTGTTAGAGAAATCGCACATCAGAAAATTGGTATGGTGTTGAACAGTTAATATATCCTAGTTGGCTTATAACTCACTGGTTTAAGTTTTTGAATAAAGGTGAGTCCAATTGGATATATTGATGGGCTCAAATTTGGGCTCTCTCTTGATGATCTCCCTAGGTGAAAGTATTAGAGACTTCTGTTGCGCACTCCAACAAATGGTATCCAAACTTATGGTTGCAGCTTTTGGGTAGGTGGATGTTGTGGTTTAACAACGTAGCCGGTAAAGATGATGTTGAAATAGAAGAATACTTGAATTAACGGGGAGCATGCCTAACACTGAGTTCACACTTGAGGGGAAGATTGTTAAGATGCACATGTAAGTGAGTTGTGTTAGAGAAATTCCACATCGGAGAATTGGTATTGTGTTGAGCAGTTAATATATATTCTAGTTGGCCTATAACTCACTAGCTTAAGTTTTTGAGTGAAGGTGAGTCCAATTGGATATATTGGGGGGCTTGAATTTGAGCTCTCTTTTGACGATCTCCCTGGGTAAAGGTATTAAAGACTTTTGCTGCGCACTCCAACATCACCTCTCTCTTCCCTCTCTTCACGGTTTTCCTCTTTCTCTCTCTCCACCGCCTACCCCATTTTCCCTTCTTTGACCTTGACCTCAACCTCAAGCCCAATCTCAGACTTGCTGCCACCTCCATCTTCGCTTGCTCCTTCTCCGATCTCCAATGAGGGAGACTAAATTCAGTTCAAATATTCGGTTTTTTTTTTTTTTTTTTTTTAGTTTGTGATTCCGACTTGATTTGTTTTGTCATATTTAATTGTTATCTAATTAGGAAATTTGTCATATTAAGTCATAATAATCAAAAATATTGAGCCGCAAGATGTCGGGTCAGATTTTTTATTATTTCGACTTTTCATGGCAAATTTACAGATTGCTTTGCATAATTGATTCGCATTAAAATAATATGTCATTGATTTATATTGGTGGATTATCAATAGGACATATTTCGATGCGTCATCATTACGTGCACATCACATATCATGCGTCATATGTCATAACTAGAATTTAGGTCCATATACATTTCATGTTTAAAGCAACACACCTTGATTTTTAAGATTCATATAATGTTAGGATAATTTTCCTTTAATAAAATCAAAAAGGAACAAAAAAAAATTGTTATTTAGGTCATATAGATTTCATAATATGCAAGCCATATGTTGCGCTTTAGTTAGTGAGTCATACGTTTTAGGTTTAACGTCTTAGTATTCCCATGATGTAGTTTTTTTAATAAAAAAAACAAAAACAAAAAAAGAAAATGCCAAAAGATTTTTTTTTTTGGTCTTACTTTATTCTTACTTTAACTCTCACTCTCAGACTTTTGTTAGGCCTCCTTGGGAGTTGAAACCCATACTTGAAACTAAATTGTTCCTACCTCAACCACCCATAGAAGGTGGGGATTCGAACCCCCCATCTCCCCCTTTCATGTTGAAAGAGTGGCCATTAGGGCAAACCAAATGCCAAAAAATTAACGTTGCATCATTATGTCACTTTCTTTTCAATAAAAATTATTAAGAAATTTTTTTAAAAAGGAAAACACAAAGGTCATTTACTTGGTTAGTTAATAGAGTTAATTCATAATTAATCATGTTATTATTATTTAGTGTAGGTTACATATATATAAAGAGAAGATGATATATCGGAGCCGCACTATTTTAAAAGGAAAAATCATAAAAGGAACATACATGCATGGAATTACCAAGTCCTCAGATCCATATTATGTAGCACATGCATATTTGGGATCATGTAAATTAAATTGCACACATATTATGATGGTTCAAGTTATATAATATAAATTGCATCACACATGCCATTAAAGTAAAAATCATGCATATTAAATTTAGATTAAGATTGTATATAATTAACATTTGATAAAAATAATATAAAAATTAAGTGTCATGTCATTTAGAAATCATGTTTAAGGCATGCATGTTTAGTCAGCATTTTTGTAGTTTTTTTTTTTTTAAAGAGTGAACCTTAATAAGTTGTAGTTTATTCTACTTAATGTTAGTTATAATTTCTTACAATCTATCACTTCAGTTTATTGAATGTTATTTTATTGATTGTGCACTGCATGACCACCGTTTGCGCGTTAGTGACTTTGGTTAAAATTAATCAAAACTACTTGCAAAATATTTTTGAAACTGAAATGAAAAGGTACTGAAAGGGCGTTAGATTAATTTAGCGTAACCATGTCCTCAGACCTATTGAATCTCTAGTTCGTAAAAGTAAAGTATTCTCTCATCTTTACTTGGATTTTTAATCAACCCTAATTGGTTAGTGGCGGCTCCAAATTGAGTAGAATTGCATGTTTAAATGGATTAATTTCTTAGTGTCAAGTTGCGATTGGTAGGACTTGGGAGGGTCTATGCTAAGTCTTCAGATTTAGTAATCCATTGCTTTCTTTTGGGTATTTCACCTTTGGGAAAGTCGCGATAATCATCAAACTTGATTCCTATCATAACTAACTAATTGATAATTCCTTGAAAATAATTTAAATGATTAATTAAACAAGTACTATCTTGATATCTCAAAGCCATCATCTGTTTTATCATAAATAACTTATTATTCCTAGTTTTTCGAGCATATAACTGTTCGGACTTATCTCAAAAACTGCATGCATATATTTTCTCAATGATATGGTTCAAAACATTATCATCCACCCACTGCATAATATAACCACACACTTGACGATGAAATATAGACCATATAGCATTAGTTTTATTTTCCGAATTCTCTTCAGGAAATACAGGTAGATAATAATCCTTCACATATAAAATGTCTTCCATCTTTTTTTTCCAAATATGATAATTTGAGCTATTCAATATAATCATTCTACTCGTATTCGTTTTCACTATTTCACACAAGGTAGAAAAATTAAGCAATAACTTGGCTTTGATACCACTTTAATGGGAGAACAGTAACAAACCCGGACAATATCAGGTTAATGAAGTGGAATAAAATAATCTCTCATCTTATGTAAACTTAATATGAACCAATATAGTAGAGTAAAATAAATATCAAGCACGCAAACACAAGACGAATTTTTACATGGAAAACCTCTTTAGTGTGAGGAGATAAAAAAACCACCGAACCAGAGTTCACCCAAAAATCTTCATTATTAATAAAATCGAGTGAACAAAGTTTTTCTCTAATGAATACTAGAGGTACAAAAACGCAAGTTTTGATCAATCCACAAAAAACCTAGTGTAAGGAGTTTAAAACGAAAATCAAACCTTCCAAATTTGAGAAGAGTGCGTCACGAACATGTTGACAAAATTTCAGCTCAATCGGACAACGAATCAACCTTTGATGCCATTTGATGTAAATCAAACTGATCCTCAAACTCCAGATTTCCACTTTCTCTTTTTCTCTTGTTACTACATCTCTGATAATTTATTCGTGGCTACAACTTAAAAGATAGTGAATAATCCTATTTCTTCATATAACTTATTATATGAGCTCAAGTCTTTTTGGGCTTGCTATTCATTAGGCTTCTTCCACATGCGAGTGAACCTAGTTAACAAATGGGTCTCAATGGGGAGAGGGACAGAATGTGGTGGATTGTGGTGAAGAGCTTTTAGAGAGTCGAAATCAATATAATTGCGTAACTTAAAAGTTCGAAAATGAAATATTATTAAAATGTTTATGATTAAATTGACCAACTTGGAAGTTAAGAACTGAACTGACTGTGATACAATAAATTTAAGACTGATTATGTAATTTTATTAAAAAAATAAACATGACACGATTTATCCTCAAAATGTTGATTATGTGATAAGGGCTTGATTTCAAATTTAGGAGATTTGACAGGTAAAATCTCTCGCTTGGAGTAACTTTAAAGACCATGATTGCCAACTCGTGGTTGGAAGTCTTGTTCGAATGTATTTCACAGGCAATTTGCATACATGCATTTATAGTTAAAGATCAGTCGAGTCGAAAATTTGAGCTATCTTGTGTTATTAAAAGAAGCATTATATACTTGACTTAGCTGCACATGCTTTCTAATGCTTATCATGGGTACAGCTGGCCGAATCCTCTTCAAAAACAAACTTGAAAATTGGGAAGCAAACCTCACATCAGCACTTATTTGTGTCCTCTCAATTGGTTACCCACTAAATTCTGTAGTTGTGTTTATGGGTACGTTCTCCTAAAGATGTCCAAAAGTCTTGTATATGTTTGTAGCTCTCTCTCTCTCTCTCTCTCTCTCTCTCTCTCTCTCTCTCTCTCTCTCTGTGAAAGTGCTACAATCACAATCATCGTGTGGCTAGTTGCACCCCTCAAGTGATCTCTAATTTGGATTCACGACCTCACGTGCAGGGGCGCATATATGCCACACCATCATCCCTTATGCTGCCATTGCTCGTTTGCTGCTACCACATGCTCGTAGCTGCGACACCACATGCTCGCCGTTGTGGCATAACACTGATGCATGGTGCTACATTTGTGACCTCACGTGCGCGAGCACCCACTCACGCACACGTACGCACTCACACACAAATATGGCCTCAGGGTTGTTTTGAGGTGTGTCTGGTTTTCCTAAAAGTGGATTAGTAATTGAGTAGAGGAAGAAGCATTAAAAAAATCCAAAACATATTACATTAGTGCCAATCTAATCCTAAACTTTTTAATTGTGTTAATTTAATTCTAAACATTTTGATATAGAACCAATTTAATCCTTTCGACTAATTTTATTCGGATATAGCTGACGTGGATGTCAACCATTTTATGTGGTATGGTCGATGCTAACATTGACTTTTTAATTATATTTTAATAATTTTTTATTTTTTCCTTTTTTTTTTTAATTTTTTGAGTGAGGGGGCCCTCGCCAACCAATGCTATGCTGGCCACTAGAGGAAAGAGGAAGAAAAAAAGAAAGAATTTTTTTTTTAAATCTAAACATTATTAAAAAAAAATGTCCATGTTAGTACCGATATGCCATAGACAAAAATTACTTAAAGGCGTAAATTGGCATCTGCATCAGCAATATTCAACGAAAATTACTCGAAAGACCTGAATTGGCTCAAAGTCAAAAGATTTAATACTAAATTGGTACAATTTAAACGTTTAGGACTAAATTGACACTAATATAATAGATGAATTGTTTGAATTTTGACCCTTTAAAATATGGGTGTCAATCATATAGAGGAAGTAAATTTAAAAAGTAAAATTTGCATTGTAAACATAGAGGATCTTAATCTTTAGCACTCCCAAAGAGTTTGTCTCACATCATTTGATCACAATATATCACTCCAAACTTACTTTGCAAATCACTTGCTGTTATTTTGAGTGAAACTAATGACAGAATGAATTCCTTTGAGCATCAGCGAATCGTAAACAATAGAGAAAGCGAGGTCATGACATTGAGCAAGGTAACACTTAAAACATGAGAATTCAACTTTTTTGTTAGAAAGAGATTTGCTAAGGGGTTTCAAGAGCAATACTTAATCGTGTCAACTATTCAATGCACAAGACTGAATTGTGAGAAGTGCATTATATTTGATGATCTATTGCCACATGTATATATATATATGTAAAAAGTGAAGTTGTTTTAATAAAGATAGAAAAAATATATATAATTTGATTTATTTTTGGAAATAAATTTAAATTGGTGTAAAAGAGGAGGAATTTTTTAGATTTTATATCCAAGAAAGGTTCATGGAATGACACAAATGTGTTGTTCACCGATTTAAATTAATTTCCATTTGTCCATTCCTTGGCAATAATTGTTTTATCGGAAGTATTGGCTTCTCATCAAATTTTTTAGGGAAATTTTGAGGATGAAGTACGCCTTTAAGTACCTTTTATGATAATTGAAACTTAGATGGTTTAACATAACAATAAGAGATGCAATAATAGTGATATGCAAAAATAATGTTCTAAATAATCCATACTTGTATTATTCTACCACCCTATCATATAGTACATCGATTATGTAAAATGTAATCGAGTATGGACACGTACAGGAGTTAAACGAATGATGTGACTCCAGAAGGGAAGAAGGGAGTCCATGGACATAAGTCTTCTGCCGCCGGTGGCTGTTTTGGTCAACTACAAAAAAGAGAGGAGGACATATATTTGTTGAAAAAGCATCCGATTGTTCTTTTCCCAGCACATACTTATTTTTCTCTCTTTTGCTTGTTTTACTTGTAGAATGACAAAATTAGGCATTGTTTGGTAACCATCCAAATCAGTACCTAATTCTGATTTTTTGTTCCCTGGATCAGTTTGGGAACAGAATCACATTTGGTAAAATTTTTGTTCCCGGAAATAAATTTCTATTTTTTTATTCCCGGAAGTAAATTTGAAACAGAATCAAGAATAAAAAAAAAAAGTTAATTCTTGTTCCCGGAACAAATCTAAGAATCGAAACCAATTCTTCTTCTTCCATTTTCTCTTATTTTTTTCTTTTCTTCTTCTTCATTGACCGCCATCCCACGGTTGCCGTCCGTTGCCGCCCGCCACGGTTGCCGCCGACCGCCGGCAACCGATCCGACGAGTTTGCCGGAAGCAAGCCTAGCCACCAGTGAGCTCGCCGGAGGCCTACCTGGCCACCTGCAAGCTCGCCAGAGGGCTGGGTGAGGCCCGCCTGGCCCCGGCGAGGCTCGCCCAGCCCCAGCGAGGCTCACCCAGCCTCGTCAGTGGCCAACAAGCCTCGCCCGGCCCCAGCGAGGCCATCCCGGCCACCGACGAGGCTTGGCAGGCGGGCGAGCCTCGGCGGTGGCCGGGCGGGCCTCGCCTAGCCCTAACGAGGCTCACCCAACCCCACCGATGGCTAGGCGAGCCTCACCCAGCCCCGGCGAGGCCGGCTTGGCCACCAATGAGGCTCGGCCTTACTAGATCTGGCAAGGCCAAGCCTTGGCGGGGCCGGGCGAGCCTTGCCCAATTGCCGGCTAGGCTTGACCGACGAGGGTCGGCGATGCTCCTTTAAGGTCGCCAACCCTCGTCTGGCTGATCGCCAGACCAACGACCGGCCACCAAAAGAAGAAGAAGAACACGAGAGAGAAAGGAAAAAAAGAAAAGAAAAAAAAAAAAAAGGAAAAAGGAAAAAGGAAAAAGGAAAAAGGAAAAAATATTTAAAAATTAAAAGAAATTGAATTTGGAACATAATCAATGAGCATGGTACCAAACACAATTCTATTCCAGAATCAGAAATTTTGGACAGTTACCAAATGGCTTAAAATGCTTAGAAATTGTTCCTAGGAACATAATAAAAAATAATCATTTCTAGTCAGAATCTGTTCCCAAGAACAAAATCGTTACCATACACACCCTGAGTCACATTACATGCCTTATTTAAGTGGAAATTAAAAAAGAAAAAATTGCTTCTGCAATATGTAAAAAGTAAGGGAAAAAAAGGTTAACAAAATAACCATAATCTTAAATCGCATTTGAAAAAGTCATAACTCAAACCAAAAATTAAAGATGATGGCTAATTTCGGAAAAAAGACAGCAGTGAAAAATATAGGCACTCAAAAAGAAAAAAGTTACAAAAAAAGAGTATATTGAATTTGTGCGAGTTCAGTACATCACAAATGTCCAAGTTGTGAAGGCAGCATATATAATTGTACATAAAGTTTAATTAGATTTAGACCAATAATTCTAAAATTATTGTCCTTATTCTTTTTACCCCTTTTCAGATGGTTAGGTCTCGACCATTCGTCTCATTCTCAAGTTGGACCTGATATTTGTCTAGAATCTCTTACCTTTGAACCTATAAATTCACTCGCCCTCCTTCATTGGCTTTTCAAAGCGCAAAAACCAAAAAACATAGTGGAGAGAGAGATAGAGTTAAGTCCTGAGCAGGACTTTAAAAGGCTCCTCCCTAAATCGGATATCCCGGGGAGACTCTCCCTCACAAGCCATTTACAGGCAAATGAGGGGGTAGTAGTATGGGATAATGTCCCCATTGGGTATCCCGGCCAAACCCCGAAAGGGGTAGGGACTCACTCTAGATCCCCGTGAAGCCTTCCCTAGGGTTACCTAGGCGTGGTTCAGGGAAATGACAGAGCTCCTCCTGGAGACAGGAGGAGGTGGCCGGCCAGTTCATCTATACTGCCCTTCATTGATACTGCCCTTCAGTGCCTTCGCAGTAATTTAGCTACTAGTATGGGAGGCAACAACAGGCAGAAGAAATCTTCCTCTTCCTTCTCGCTCATGAGCATGTTCAAGCCTCGGAGGGCGCTCTGGGACGATGCTTGGGAGGAGTACTCCGTAAGCTCGAAGAAAATATATCCGAGTGACTCCGACAAGGGCAAGTATGTCGCGGAGCCTGGCATCGACAAGAAAGCCACGGCCTTCATTGCCAAATTCCACGAGACCCGAGTGATGGAATCTGAACGCCAAGTGATCGCGATCTAGCATAGGCCACCCCCCTCCTGAATTGGCTTCTCTTTAGAGTTGTATATGTTTGTTCAAAGTCTTCTTTACTCTCTGAACTATTTGTTGTATCTTGTATATGTATGTAGCTTAATACAAGTGCTGTCCTCTAATTAGTAGATTTGTATAAAAATCAATCTCTCAAGTGGTAGATTGTTCATAGCTTTCTTTGACTTGTCAACATTGTTATTGCTACTTTGTAATAGCTATCATTGTAACACCCTCGTTTTACATCACTTCTCTTTCGTCTTGCGTGTTTTTTTTTTAGTCATATATGTCCACTGGTGCGATGAGTGTGAGAGTAATGCACGGACGCAAACACTCTAGGACAGATCTGGGCTCAAGGGTTGCTTCTGTGCGTGTGGTTTTCTTAAGAGTGCAGAAGAAAGTAAATTTGAAAACAAAATTCACCCCAAAAGTAAGTGTCGTGGACACTATTTTGAACAAAACTGATGATAAAACGAATCCCTTTGAGCATCACCTAATCGTAAACAAAAGAGAAACAAAGGTGATGACATTAAAGCAAGGTGGCACATAAATCATGAGAATTCAACTCTTCTATTGAAGATATGTTGCTCAAGCGTTTCAAGAGCAATACTTAAGCACAATTGCCATTCAATATAGAGGACTGAATTGAGTGAACTGCATTCGCGATCTAATGCCTGAGATGCAGTGGAAGCTAGCTCTTGGTGAACCTTGGCTTTTGGGAAAAGAGGAGGAGAGAGCTAATGAACTTGCATGTGTCTGTCAAAATGATCTTTCACCTTGATACTATGCGAAATCTGTTAAACACAATAAATCAATTTGAGTGTAGAGAGAGAAAGTAAAACTTATTATGTAGATAAGTCTCAATATGGGTAGAACATTATTTCTATAACATGAATAATTTTGTCCATTGCTTTCTTTCCGAAAGAAATTCCATTTGGGAAAGATGAGTTTTCAAGTCAATTGGCAAGGATTGATTTAAAGAACGGCGAAATTCTAGGAGATCAAATGAAAGGACATGGTCTTATCGTTGTAACTCCTAGTCAAATCAAGTCACGAAAGAATCGTACCATATTCTTACTGTTTGGCTCTAAAGAATCATACCATGTGCTTCTCCTTTGAGGAGAATAGATGAATTTGATTGAATCTTGACCCTTTATAATATGGGTCGTTGACGTGTCAATCATTTAGAGAAAGTAAATTTAAAAAGTAAAATTTGCATCATAGACATAGAGGACCTTAATCTTTAGCACTCCAAAAGAGTTTATCTCACGTCATTTGATCACAATATATCACTCCTAAACTTACTCTGCAAATCATTTAGATATATACTTGCAACTATTTTGAGTGAAACTAATGATAAATTCCTTTTAGCATCAGCTAATTGTAAACAATAGAGAAACAAAGGTCATGACATTAAGCAAGGTAGCACATAAAACATGAAAATTTAACTCTCTAGAAAGAGATTTTGATAAGGTGTCTCAAGAGCGATACTTAATAGTGTCGGCTATTCAATGCACAAGATTGAATTGTGCAAAGTGCATTATATCGAGTGATCTACTGCCACACATATGCATATATGTAAAAAGTGAAGAAGTTTCGAAAAAAAAAAAAAAAAAATGTAATTTGATTTATATTTGGAAATAAATTTAAATTGTTGTAAAAAGCGGAGGAATTTTTTAGATTTTATGTCCATGAAAGATTCATGGAATGACACAAATGTGTTGTTCACCGATTTGAATTAATTACCATTTGTCCATTGATTAGGAATTCTCGTTTTATAGGAAATACTGGTTTTTCATCAAATTTTTAAGTGAAATTTTGAGGATAAAATACACCCTTGAGTACGTTTTATAACAATTAAAAATTAAATGGTTCAGAGTAATGATGAGAGATATAATGATAGTGATTTGTAAAAGTAATGTTCTAAATAATTCATACTTGTATTATTCTACTCTATCATATAGCATATTGATTATGTAAAATGACCGTGCATGGATATGTATAGAAGTTAAACGAACGGTGTGACTCAAGAAGGGGAAAGGGGCGCCCATGGACAAAACTCTTCCGCCATCGGTGCCTGTTTCGGTCAACTACAAAACGAGAGGAGGACATATATTTGTTGAAAAGCATCCGATTTCTTCTTTTACCAGCACATACTTGGTTTTCTTTTTCTCTTTTGCTTGTTTTACACGTAGAATGACAGAATTAGTCACATTACATGCCCTATTTAAGTGGAAATAAAAAATTTGCCTCTGTAATATGTGAAAAGTAAGGGGAAAAAAGTTAACAAAATAACCATAATCTAATATCGCATTCGAAAAAGTCATAACTCAAATAAAAAGTTAAAGATCTTGACTAAAGTTTGAAGATGGCATTGAAAAACATAGGCACTCGAGAAGAAAAAAGTTACAAAGAATATGTTGAATTTGTGTGAGTTCAGTGCATCACAAGTGTCCAATTTGTGAAGGCGTGCACTGTTCAGACAGGTAATCCTAAACTTGTTTTCCTTTTATTTTCTTTTTTCAAATTCTTTTCAGGTGATTAGGTCTGGACCATTCGTCTCATTCTCAAGTTGGACCTGATATTTGTCTAGAATCTCTTACCTTTGAGCCTATAAATTCGCTGGCCCTCCTTCATTGGCACTTCAAAGTGCAAAAACCCAAAAAACATAGGGGAGAGAGATAGAGTTCATCGATACCGGCCTTCATTGATACTGCCCTTCAGTGCCTCCGCAGTGATTTAGGTACTAGGATGGGAGGCAACATAAGCATGTTCAAGCCTCGGAAGGCGCGCCGGGACGATGCTGGGGATGGGGACTCCGTAAACTCGACGAAAGTATACCCGAGCGACTATGACAAGTGCGGGTACGTTGCGGAGCCCCACATCAACGAGAAATCCACGGCCTTCATCACCAAATTCCACGAGACCCGAGTCATGGATCCGAACGTCAAGTGATTGCGATGTAAAATAGGCCGCCCCCCTGCCGAATTGGCTTCAATTTAGAGTTCAATATGTTTGTTCAGAGTCTTCTTTACTCTCTGACTATTTGTTGTATCTTGTATATATATGTAGCTCAAAACAAGTGCTGTCCTTTAATTAGTAGATTTGTATAAAAATCAATCTCTCAAATGGTAGTAGATTTGTATAAAAATCAATCTCTCAAGTGGTACTTTGTTCATAGCTTTCTTCGACTTGCCTGCATTGTTATTGCTGCTTTGTAATAGCTATCATTGAAACGCCCTCGTTTTACATTACTTCTCTTTCGTCTTGCAGCAAAATATTCATCTTGTGTTTGTTTTTAGTCATATTTGTCCACCGGGGTAATGAGTGAGAGGGTAATGCACGGACGCAACGCACAGACAGATCTGGGCTCAATGGTTGCTTGTGCGAGTGTGGTATTCTTAAAAGGGCAGAAGAAAGTAAATTTGAAAAAAAAAAAAAAATCACCCCTTAAAAAGGAACCTATTCTTTTGCACACAAGAGGAATACGTCACGTATTAGTTTGTCACAATATACCACTCGTAAACTTATTCTGCAAGTCAACCGTAAGTATTCTGGACAATATTTTGAACAACTGAGGATAAAATGAATTACTTTGAGCATCACCTAACTGTAAACAAAAGAGAAACAAAGGTGATGACATTAAAGCAAGGTGGCACATAAAACATGAGAATTCAACTCTTCTACTGAAGAGGCGTTGCTTAGGTGTTTCGAAAGCGATATTTAACCACGTCCGCCATTTAATGTATAGGACCGAATTTAGCGAAGGGCATTTGTGATCTAATGCCTGAGATGCAGTGGAAGCTAGATTTTGGTGACCCTTGGCTTTTGGGAAAAGAGGAGGAGAGAGCAAATGAATTTATCTGTGTCTGGCACGATAATTTTTTATCCAGGTGTTATGCAAAACCTATTAAACATAATGGATCAATTTTAGTGTAGAGAGAGAAAGCAAAATTTATTATGCAGATGAGTCTCGATATAGGTAGATATTATCTCTACAACATGAACAATTTTGTCCATCGCTTTCTTCCCAAAAGAAATTCTGTATGGAACAATACGAGTTTGCAAGTCGATTGGCGAGGGTTGATTTGAACACCGGCGAAATTCTAGGAGAATAAGTGCAAAAGCATGGCCTTATTGTTGTAAATCCTAGTCAAATCAAGTCACGAAAGGATCGTACTATAGTCTTACTGTTTGGCTCTAAAGAATAATACCATATGCTTCTTCCTCCTCCTCTTTCCTTTACCCTCTCCGCTTTTTTCACGGGCAGCCAATTTTGACTTTGATGTCTGAAATTTACACAGGCTTCCAAGCTAGTCGCACTTCAGAAAAGCAGAAGGTATCTTAGGTCTTAATTAAAAGTACGAGTTTTCGTGAACTTCTGTCTACCCCATCATCCATGCAACTATTTTATGCAGGAGCAATTTGGGGCTTGATATTTGATTGCCTCGCTTCTCTCTTTCCACTACTCTAGCTTGATATTTCAAATGAGGAAAACCCCATTATTTTTCACCACTCATCATCATTAGCCATTCTTTGCTTTTGCCTGTTGGTCGATCGGGAAAAGGAAAAAATTGTGGAAGACAGCTGCAAATGTTTTGCTAAGTCAAGCAAACATCTTGGAGATTCTTCCTAGTCCTTGGTCGTTCTAATTCACCCAAGGTTCCTCGAGTGGAATGGAATTGTTCGCTCCCTGGGACTTTGTACTGAGACAAGGCAAGAATAATGCCAGGCTAAAAGTGAGGAGAGAATTGACATGGGGTCAGTGTCTGTTTCGCCTTTCCTAAAGTTGGATGCAAAAAAATCCAATGCCCTCCATTGGATTTGGGCTCTTGAGTTGTTCTCTATGCATTCACTTTCTTTCTCTTGGATTCTCTTAGGGATTCAGTCATGTTCCATCTTTTCTAAAACCGATGGTTTTAAAACCTCCAATGCCACATTCTACACTTTTTTTTTGTATACATTTAATTCGCTTCCCCACTTTGGAGTTGATTTTTTTTTATAACGAAAAAAATTTAGTTTAAACAGATAAATCTGAATTTTATGAAAGACTTTCACTATATGGTTCAGATCAATTACTCCACTTGAAATGTTTGCTCTTAGTAGAGTGGAAAAGTGGCTCTATGCCACAAGTCCATTCCTAAATCACTAGACCAAACCAACCCTTTGATATTTGGGACGGGTTGTCCTTTTTCCCTCCTTTTCAATCATTAAAAAAAAAAAAAAAAAACATTATCTGTTCTCCCACTTGAATATCTTAAAAAGGCAAGTTCTCTGAGAGATTCTTTGGGTCAAAATTGGTTCATTCTTTTAGCTCCCCCTAGAACCCTTTCTTTAGTTGGAATACGGTTCAAATTCTCATATTTGAAGGACCAAATTATCTGGCATGATTAAAATAAAATTGCTGTCCTTTCCTCACTCTTTTCCCCCATTAACAACGGCTATAAAACCTCCTCTTTGATCGATCTTTTGTGTTTTAGTGTTGCTTCAAAGCTACAAAGACAAGGGGTCAAATCGAACATATTTCTGTTAAATACATTAAACGCCCTATCATTGCTTATATTCACACTATGCCTTCGAGTTCCATCATTCGGAGATTGTACAACTAAATTCACACATATTTCGGTCAAAAAAGGTCCCAGATGCCCTATAGAATAAAAGGGATTCAAAACCCAGTTGATTCTTGCAATAAAGTCGTAAGGCTACCTATAAGTGAATCTGAAGCAGTTAAAGTTCAATCATTGGAAGCTTTCCCGGCTTTTTGGTAAAGAGAGCATCGCGTTGAATGTGCTGTTTTGCTTTTTCTTGAATTCAAGCCCACCATTTATTCAGGACAATGCAACTAGCATCAGAACCTGAATCATGGGATTTCAAGAACCCTCTCTCCACCTCACAATTCTTCTGAGAAGTATCCGCAGAATTAGTACCACCCCATGTAGCAAAGTCGAGAAAATATTAGGTAGAGCTCTCATGCTAGCGTGTCAAAATCTCAGTCCATTCGCCTTGCGAGCCCACTCGTCAGTTATGGTCTCTCGCTCCCTCATTGTCTCACCTCTCTCTTCCCTCTCTTCACGGTCATCCTCTTTCTCACTCTCCTCCATTTGCCTCGTTTTCCCTTCTCCAACCTCGACCTCGGACTCGCCGCTACTGCCTCCATCTTCGCCTCCATCTTCACTCGCTCCTTCTCCGACCTCCAATGCCGCCGCCACTTGTCCAACTCCTCCCATGCCCTCTGTGTCCACACCTATGTCAACCAGGAGGTCGAGGCCCTACACCACGTTGATGAACCACACTACCGCCTCCGCCTCGTTTGTTACCTAAGCTGATCTTGGTCGACCTCGAATCAATTTAGATTCGACATCAAGCTGAGTTCTAGATCATAAATATAGGGCTCGCTCAACCTTAGATCCAAAATCTAAGGCCCAAGTTCATCGACGAAGCTAGAGCTCGATGACAGACAACTAAAACGGTCGCGAGGTGGTGGACTAAAATAGCAGTGAGGTGGTGGTGGTAAAGGGGACAAAACACCTATCGTTGTTCCTGTCGAAATGAAAGGGGAGAAGAACAAAATAAAAAATAAAAAAGGAAAACATAAGAGAGGGGAGAGAGAGGTGAGACGGTGAGCGAGGAGAGAGGTTCTAACGTGGTGGGCTCGGCCAACACGTATCTCCTAGTGAATGGACTAGGACTAAGCCAGATAGCACATAAAAGATGAGAATCCAACTCTTCTGTTGAAAAGATGCTGCTCAGGTGTTTTCAGACCAATGCTTTAAAATTGTTAGTTATTCATTGTATGCGACTAAGTTACGCAAAGTGCATTATATTCTGTAATGTAAGATGTCCAAGATGCAATAGCAGCATTGCTTTTGGGGAGCCTTGAACTTTCGGGAAAAGCCAAGGAGATTGCTAATGAACTCGCTAGTGTCTATCAAAATGATTTTCTTTTATATGTAGATGTAATTGCGATGCATGTTGAACATAAAATAGTAAGTGTAAAGAGATAAAGTAAATCTTATTATGTAGATGAGTTTCAATATAGACTCAACCTAATTTTCTATATAAATTATCCTAGTAGTGTCCTCATAACCACCCTAGAATTTTTTATGCATAGGGACATGTTTCTGTATAAAAAAATTTCTCCAACTAAAATAATGCAATATTTGTTTATTTTTAATAAAATTAGACATTTTGTGTCTTATTGCCTGCTCAAATTGATATTACACAATTATGTCTTTAACAAATTGCATGGCGGCTTATTTGATCCTACACTTTTCATATTTGGTCAATTTAATCCTAATTTTTTTTATGATTTTTTAATATAGTCATTCTGACCAATTTATGCCAAGAAATGGTGACATGGAGATCTATCATTGTTAACTATCTTATGTAGCACAACTAGTATCTCACATTGACACTTTTAAGTAAAACAAAACAATGTCTTTTGCTAATTTTTAAACTTTTTTTTTTATTTTCATTCTTTTTTTTCCTTTTGTTTTGCTTTCTCCACTATTCATCTTCCCCAAAGCCATTCCTATGTGATGTTGACCTCGCACTCCCCTGAGCAAGCATCGATCTCCTCCTACCGTCACCACGCTGGGTCGACGAGGCCGCAGTTGGTCATGGTCTTCAACAGAGCCTGACCGAGGAGGCCGATGACCTCATGCTTGTAGCCATTGACATCGATAGCGAAGAGCTTGACCATGTGGTTGGACACTTCGACAGAGGAGGACGAGGAGGAGTGGACAATATGGCGGATGACTCAGCTAGGGTGGACCTGAAGGGGGAGAGAGACAAAAGGCAGTGGATGGTGGTGAAGAGCTTTTGTAGAGTTGAAATCACCATTATTGCATGGCTTGAAAGGTTGAAATTAAAATATTATTAAAATATTTACAATTAAATTGGCTAAATTAGAAAGTTAATAATTGAATTAATTATCATATAACAAATTTACAACTGATTGTGTAATTTTATTAAAACATAGACATGGACACAATTTATCATGTTGATTAAGTGATAAGGGCTTGGTTTCAAATTTACTAGATTTGACCCATAAAATCTCCCACTTGGAGTACCTTTAAAGACCATGATTGCCAACTCATAGTCTCATCCAAACGTATTTGACAGGCAATTTGCATACATGCATTTGTAGTTAGAGATTAGTCGAGTCAAAAATTTGAGCAATCTTATGTTATTAAAAGAAGCATTATATACTTGACTTAGCTGCACATGCTTTCTAATGCTTATCATGGGTACAGCTGGCCGAATCCTCTCCGAAAACAAACTAGAAAAATTGGGTAGCACTCATTTGTGTCCTCCCCTAATCGAGTAATACTTAGCAGAGATTGTGGGCGAATCTAGGCAATGATTGTGATTACAGCAATACAGCTGGATATATTTAGTAAGTTTATACAGAAAGAAGATAAGTCCCATAGGAAATCATACATGTTTTTGTCATTTTTTTTTTTTATGGTTGATACTCAAAAGATACCTTTTAGAAATGAGAGGGCCTCGAATAATACCTTCCGTGATTTGCAGTACAAGCTGGGCTTACCAAATTAAGGCCTCCCCCCTTCTGTTGTATAACGAAGGACCCCATAGTACATGGGTAAATACCAAAAATGGTGCCCGCATGTTGCTGAAGATTTTTTAAACTTTTAATGAAGGTGTTATTGTAATTTTAAATACAAGAGAAATATATACATGAGATCCATTGATTAACATTCACTCATGGGTTTACAATGGATCTGCCGGTGTAGACTACGTACACAAGACAGGTTTGATTCTTTGTACTGTCGGATGCAAATAATTCAATAAAGATTCGGATGGAAATCTAACGCGTCAAGGAAAAAAAAAAACAATTTAAGTAACTTGTCAAAAAAAAAAAAAGCAATGAAAGGAGGGCTTGATGGAGCGACACGTGTCCTCCCCAAAACCTTTCTTTAGGATGTCTTTTAGGGTGGAGAACATCTGGACCGCAAAAGGGTTTAACAAAGGCTTACTGACTTTCGGAGGAATAATTAGAACTCTCGTGGTTTTAAAAAAATGATATACCAAATAATTAGAAGCCTCAATTAATTTAATGAGTGCACTAGCTAATCCGTTCAAAGATGAGATTCCTAGCGCTTCTTTTTGACCACCTTATCTACGGATCTTTTCTCTACCACTACCAATTATTCTAAACACTTAAGTTATTAGGTGAATTATTGATTTAATATTGAAATATTATAACATTCTCCTTCACGCTTAGTTTGGTCTTTTTGTCCAGTACTAGATGTGAGAATATTTAATTAGGGGAGGCAAATGAGGCCCAAAGATATTCGAATTTAGAATCTCTAGCTCTGATGTCATATGGGATTTTGTAGAATCACTGGCAATTATTATAAAAAATTAAGTTATTAAATGAAGGCGTCGCTTTTTATTTAACTATTATAACATAGAGAAAAAATACTCCAAATGCCATAACTTTTATCAACTCACTTGAATGTTATAATATTTTTTTTTCAATCACTTCAAGATATAACTTATGTGCGGAGCTCACTTGAGAGCCATATAATCTTTTAATCGATCTATTAAGTGCCATAACTTTTTAAAACATTTACAACAAGTGCTATGCCACACTTAAGTGATTAATCGAAAGTTTTAACAGTCAAATGAATGTTTTTTTACAAGTTATGACACTCAAGTAGTCAAAAAAGAAAGATTATGCACTCAAGTGAGCGTTGTACGAAAATTATAACACTTATAGTGTTCTTTTCCCAAATGTTGGTATAATATTCTGCAAATTATTATATCATGAAGCTGTTAGCTAGGTGGAAACTCTCTGCGAATGGTTTAATTCTCTCATATAGCTGAAACAAAATAAAATCAGATTAATTTGTGGTGGACTACTCCAAAGGGTTAACGTAAAAGACAACAGTAGATATATGAAGAGCGATCTGCAAAGGCTAATGTACTAAATGATTAATACCTGTATTGTTCTATTCAGTCATTTTGTACACAGATTATGGACCTCCACACAGCCACAATAATGCATGGATAATAAATTAGAACTGAATTTGCGAAAAAAAAAATTAAAAATATAGAGGTTTTAACGAATAATATGACTCGAGAATGGAAAAGGGGGGATTCCATGGATGAGAAGAAAGTCACGGGACGCTTCCCCAGGGTTAATTGGTCACTAAGTCTTCAACTACACAAAAGAGGGGAGAAGACATCTTTCTTGAAAAGCATCCTTTAGCCGCGTTGTAGTGGAATATTAATCTTTTTGCTCGTTTCACATGTAATTTATAGAATTTCTCACACAGCATGCCTTACTTAGGCGGAGTGGAAAAAAAAAAAATGCCTCTGCAAAATGTGAAAAGTAAGGGGAAAAAAGGTTCACAAAATAATCATAATTGGAGCACTTACATCTTCTGAAAATAAAATTTGAGAAAGTCATAATTCGACCCAAAAATTAAAAATCGTGACTAAATTTCAGAAAAGTGATTACAGTAAAATTTAGGAAACTGAGAAGGAAAAAATTATAAAAGAATACATTGAATTTATGCAATTTCAGTGTATCATGACGGATTCTTGATTCCAATTTGTGGAGACAAGCATTGTTCCACGTATATAATTGCACATTATATTAGTAAGTTTGGATATGTAATTCTAAATTTTTTTGCGGTCTGTATCGAACCTTTTTCAGGTCATTAGCTCTGGACCGTGGCCTCATTTTCAAGTGGACCTGATATTTGTCCAGATTCTCTACTCCTTGAACCTACTATAAATTGACTCGCCCTCCTTCATTGGTATTTCAAACTGCAAAAACCAAGAAAACATAGAGAGAGCGAGCCAGCAAGCGAGAGAGAGAGAGAGAGAGAGAGAGTTAATTTCTACTGCCGTTCAGTGCCTTGGCGGTAATTTCCGCCAGCTTTGCCCAAACAACAGCAGTTTGAAAGAAGTCCTATGGGTAGCAACAACAGGCAGAAGAAATCTTCATCTTCCTTCTCTCTCAAGAGCTTGTTCAAGCCTCAGAGGGCACGACGGGACGCCGCTTCGGAGGTGGACTCCAGTAGCTCCAGGAAAATATATCCAAGCGACTATGACAAGGGCCGATATATCGCGGAGCCCGGCATCGACAAGAAAGCCACGGTCTTCATCGCCAACTTCCACAAGACCCGAGTCTTGGAGCCCGAGCACCAAGTGATCGTGGTGACTCGGGGCCCGAGCACCAAGTGATCGTGGTCTAGCATAGGCCGCCCTATGCAGAATTTGCTTCTATTTAGAGTTTCATACGCTTGTTCAGTGTCTTCCTAACTCTTTGGACTATCTCTGCTCTATCTTGTACATATAAGTAGCTCAGCACAAGTGCTATCCTTAAATTCATAAATTTGTATAAAAGTCAATTTCTCAATAGTTTACCCGCTGAATTTTGCGGTTGCTTTTATGGGTACATTCTCCTAAATATGTATAAAAGATTTGGATGTGTTTGAGCATCATCTGTTATTACAAAAGCATTATGTACTTGAGTAAGCTTCCCAAGCTTTCTCATGCTTCTCATTGGCACAGCAGCGCGAATTCTCTCCAAAAACAAACTCGGAAATTGAGAAGCAAACCTTACATCAGCACTCGTCTGTCGGCCTCCTAATCGAGTAATACTTAGTAGAGTGGTGGCGAATCTAGCCAATGAATGTGATTACAGCAATATAACTACATATTTTCAGCAAGTTCATGCAAAAAGAAGAAAGAAAAGCAAAGTATTTCCCCCCCTTTTCGGCTTATAATCGAAAGATAGAAAGGCGAGGACGTTGAATGAAACCTTCCTTGCTTTGCAGTACAAGTTGAAGTTGGGTTTACCAATTAGCAGGACGCAAATTCGTTGTTTTTAACCAATTTAAATGTAATTGCCATTTGTCCATTGCTTGGTAATTATTCATTGCATAGGAAGTATTGGCCTATCATGGAATTTTAACCGAAAATTTAAGGTGGAAGTATGCCTTTGAGTTCATTTTATAAAAGCCCATCACTTTTTTTCTTTTTATAGCTGAAACAAAAGAAAATCAGATTCTTTTGGCAATGGACTATTACCGAATGGTTCGCGTAAAAGACGACTGTAGATATAGTGAGAGCAAAATGCAAAACTCGATATGCTAAATGATTCTTACTTGTGTTATTCTACTCTATCATTTAGTACACTGATTACGTATTTTAATTTTATTATACTTGACATTATGTAAATTCAAACTGAATTTGTAATATATATATATATAGAGAGAGAGAGAGAGAAGTGAAAACCGAATTATGTGACTCAAGAGAGTCCATGGATATGAAGAAAGCGGATGGACACTTCCCCAGCATTAATTAGGTGTTAAGTCTTCCACCACCAATGGCTGTCTTGGCAACTACACAAAAGAGAGGACGCATATTTGCCCAAAAGCATCCAGTGCCGCGTTTTTGTAGAATATTTTTACTTTTCTTTTGCTTGTTTTACACGAAATTGACAGAATTCTCAACGAAGATGCTAGGGGTAATCGGTTCTCGGTCCAGTCTAATTCCACTTAGGAACTAGGAATCAGAACAGGAGGACCGGTTCCCATTTTTTGGGACCAAGGACCAGACCGGACGGTCCTAAGACTAGGAATCGAATCGAACTGACCAATCCAGTCCAATGGAACCACCACTTAGGGAAAAAAATTAAAAAAATACATAAGCTTTTACAATTTTAGGGTTTATTGCTATTTTTAAGAAATTAATAAATATATATTTTTTTAAAGTGTTAATTCGGTCTATCAATCCAGTTTGGTCTGGTTCCTTCTTGGAACAGGGAACGGAACCAAAAATCACCAATTCTATTTTTATAGAACTGGAAACCACACCAATGCCCTCGCGAATCGAACCAAATCAGTTGGTCCAATCCAATCCGGGTGGTTCCCAGTCCAAGCGCTCCGATATTCTCACCCCTAGCAAATGCCCTATTAAGTGGAAGAGATGAAAAGAAAATGCCTCTGCAACATGTGAAAGGTAAGGGGGAAAAATTGTTCAAAGAATAACCATTGATTTTTTTTTTTAAATGAGATTTGAAAAAGTCATAACTCAAAAACCAAAAATAAATGATCATAACTAAATTTTGGAAAAAAAGATCCCATAAAATTTAGGCCCGCCAAGAAGGAAAAAGTTATCAATATAATACATTGAATTCATGCGAGTTAAGTGCATCACGACTAATTCTTGATTTCCGATCTATGGATGCGTATACTATTCAGCATATATAATTGTATGGAATGCTGTTAAGTCTAGACTAGTAATTCTCAACTTTTTTTCCTACTTATTTTTAACCCTTTCAGGTCATTAGGTATGGACTTTGGTCCCGTTTTCATGTGGACCTAATATTGGTCCGGATCTACCCTTGAACCTACTCGAAATTGGCTTGCCCTCCTTCATTGGCATTTCAAACAGCATAAACCAAGAAAACACGATGAGAGGGAAAGAGAGTTCATTTCTACTGGTTTTTAAGTGCCTTCACAGCAATTTAGCCGCTAGCTTTGACTAAACAACAGCACTTTAAAAGAAGTCCTACGGTGAGTTCCTTCTCAAGCCGCGCTAGGACGATGCTTGGGAGATAGACTTTGTAAGCTTGAGGAAAATGTATCCGAGCAACTACAAGAAGGGCAAATATGGGCCTATTTGGTAACCGGTCAATTCTTGGCTATTTTTGTTTTTTTATTCCCTGCAACAAAAACAAAAAAGAATAGAAATCCATTTAGTAGTATCAACTAATTTTTCTACTCCCGAAAACAATTATTCTCGGAAATAGATTTGAAATAGAATTAAAAAATAGAAAAAAAAAAGTTATTTCTGTTAGGGAAATCCCTTATGATATTTTGAATATGACAAAATAAATTAAAAACTACTAATATGTTTAATAATTAAGTAACTAGGTGAGAGACGCATAAGCCGCTATGCAGATGATAGAACATGATATATCCATAATGTGACAAGTTCAGAGCGAAGTAAGTTCAGCACAAGATAACTTGACAAAACGTGACACAAGCCTAAAACGTATAACGGCTAGTAAATTGATTTGGATTCTACACCAAGATAGATTTGATTAACTCAATCTAATTGATTGGCAATTGGATTCTAAAGATAAGAACTTTCCAAACGAAGAAGCTCTTCACTCAACGATTATCAAATCTTCTTGATACAGATTTGTTTGATAGGTAGATTGGAAGACAATCCTCTAGATAATGTCCAACGGCTAGTTTGGAAGTAGAGAAGTATTTAAGGAGGCCAAGGAGTTGAGGAACATGTAAGAGACGAGGCCAAGAGTGACTTAGTGAGGTAATGTGATCCACCGCTAAATGTTTTCACTCAAAATTATAACCTCTTGTTGATCATATAGTGGAATCCAACTAGTAGGTTGTCAGCATGGAACAATGGACGTAGGCTTGACCTAAGCCGAATCACTATAAAATCTTGCGTACACTTTCTCTAATCCTTACTCTCTTATTATTATTGTCAAAGTCTATTGCAAACTTGTGGGTTGTTCTTAAAGTTTGTTTTAGGGTTAATACCCTGAAAAACCCCAAACTGGTACACTTATGACAAATTTACCCCAAACTATTTTTTTGACCACCAAAAACCCTAAACTGGTATAACTTTGATAAATTTACCCCAAACCGGTACACTTGTAACAAATTTACCATCTGTTAGTTTTTATTAAATTTTATTCTCAAATTATTAAGTTAAATAACACGTGACAATTGACCAGTATACCAATTTAAGATTTTATGCTCCATTTGTCACAGTTTATAATTTTTGTGATTTTTTTGTGGTATTAATCCAATTTTACAAAGCATATATTTGTCACAAATTTACCATTTTGGGGGTTTTTTGCAGTCGAATAAATTAGTTTAGGGTAAATTTGTCATAAATGTACCAGTTTATGGTTTTTTATAGTCAGTCAGGGTAAATTTGTCATAGGTATACCAGTTTGGGGTTTTTCATGGTTAAAAAAATAGTTTTGGGTAAATTTGTCACAAGTGTACCAGTTTGAGGTTTTTTAGGCTATTAACCCTTTGTTTTATAGCATTACAAATTCTAAACCTTTCCTAGAATCTAGATCTCGTGCAAACGGTGATCTTGATTTATTCTATTCCATTTTAATTTGTCCATATTTTATATTATCACTTATTCACATCCCTCAAATCTGAGCTAGCAACATTAATTGGTATTAGAGCAAGTTCTCGTTTGATTAAAGTGTTTTTACTTTTGAGTTGACAATTCAGTTGGCTAACTAGGACTCGTAGAAGGACAAAGCAACACTAAACCACCATACTTTGACGAAAAAGAGTACAATATCTGGAAAAATAGGATGAAAGCTTTTCTCATATCTAAAGATCATTTGGAATTGGATGTTGTTGAAAAGGGAATTAATCCAAGTGGCACATCTGCATCTAATGTGAAAAAGGATGGCAAACAAGCTGATCCTTCTGACACCTTGCCTCAAAAGAAGATATCCAAAAGAAAAGCTTTAGACGCAAAAGCCATCTACTGTCTTTATTGTGCTTTATCACCTACTGAGAATAACGGAATCTCTTCCTATGAAACAGTCAAAGAAGTATGGGACAAATTGCATGTCACCTATGAAGGGACAGATCATGTGAAGGAAACAAAAGTCAACATACTTCTTGGGCAATATGAATCTTTCGAAATGAAGCCTAGAAAATCTATTGGCAATATATTTTTATTCACTAACATAGTGAATGGACTTGCATACCAAGGACAACCAATCTCAAGATCGATGAAAGTCAACAAACTTCTATGTGGACTCTCAAAAGATTGAAATTACATCCAAACATCAATTTGAGAAACCAAGATAATTACACCATTATCCATTGATGAACTTATTGGAATTCTTCAGTCGTACGAAGCAGAACGAATTCTTGAAGAAGACGACTCAAAAGATAAAAAGTCCATTGCTTTAAAATGTAATGCTAATTTTGATGACACAAATTCAGAAGATGACATGGACGATGAAGAGTTGGCAAACCAGATAAAGAAATTTCGAAAGCTAAATAGAAAGGGAAGAAGATTAAGTCAAAGAAAAAAATTCAAGCAAGCAAGACACAAAAATCTTATGGATGAAGAAGAACAAGAAAGGGACGTGATATGCTTCAAATGCAGGAAAAAGGACATATAAAGCCAAACTGTCTATTGTTGAAGAAAAAGAAAGGAAAATACGAGAAATCAAGAAAGCCTTGAAAGCTAACACTTGGAGTGATACAGAGTGCAAAGAAAGTGACAATGAAAGCGCAAATATATGCTTGATAGCACAATCAAATTTTGACTCAAATTCAGCTTTAGAATCAAATTTTGAAAAGGAAACTGAGGTAGGATATCTTGAAAGGTATCTTAATATATTGATGAATTGTGCTTGAATCTCAAGTCTACTCTTAAGAAGATCTCCAAACTAAAAACAAAGAATTCGTTACTTAGGCAACATGATCTGGCTCAAAAAGAAAAGCTTGAGATTTTACAAAAAGATTTTGTACAATCAAATGAAAGTCGAGATTTACTTGTTGAAGAAAATGATTCTTTGAAGAAAAAATTTTCAAATATTCCGACAAATTTTTCAAAAGATTTAAAAACATTAGAGCATATCATTTCCATACAAGAACTCTACTATAATAAGTTGGGACTTGATTTCGATAAGGAAAGTGAACATCTAATAGATTTTTCTAAAATCAAGGATGGACTCAAATAAAGACCTCCTAGACTAGCTTATAAACGATATTTTTAAAAAGTCTTTGTGACACTTGTTGGCCAAAGTGCTCTCAGGTACTCCAAATGTGGAGATCTAAAACACTTTGAGAATTAATGTCTTAAAATCTAGAGACTAATTAAGAGAGACTGGATAAGAACAGCATATTCTACTAACTCTCATGGACCCAAGTAGGTCTACGTACCAAAGAAAATATGAGATTGCTTTCTTGTGGGGAATAAAGGAAGAAGAACGAGAATTTGGAAATAAGTTTATTGCGGGGAATTCTACAAAAGAAGAATGATTGCAAATCTACACAAATCATGGTGCAATCGGAAGAATATCTCGAGCGAAGATTGACATGGATCATCTTTAAATCAATGGTATATTTCAAACATATACTTTGGGTAAGAGAATAAAAAAATTTCATATTTAGCATATTGCCTTGCAAATTTCTATACAAATTTATCATGATTATGATGATTGCTTATGACTTATATATGATTTATATTGCAAGTAACTCCCGCATTGTGCATATTTATTATACAACTTGGCCCATGTTAGAAATATCTACTTTTCTTTTGTGAAATGCATCAATAATATGCTTTTGAGATTTATGCTTAAAGAAAACCCCTTTAATCTTGAAAGATGTTATTGGGTATACTTGGATACTCTTGCTACATTCTTAGAAGATATCTTATAATTGTCAAGTTTGGTCCACAAATTGGAAAAAGGTATGTACGTAATATTCTCCTTATTTTTGCAAAGATTGTTTTCTATTATACAAGAATTTGGGGAGAAGTACACTATCAGTGCCATAAGTTGTGTACGGCGCTCACTTTGGTGCCAAAAGTTTCCGTCGGATCACTTAAGTGCCAAAAAATTTGAAAAATGTTCACTTTGGTGCCAACGCTGATCTAATCGGCCGGAAATCTGACGTGACCCTTTTTTATTAATTTCTTATACTTATGTGGCTCGCCGGAGAGTCCAGTCAGCGTGTAAACCACCAAACGACGTCGTTTGGCGTCTTAAACCCCAAGTTGAAACCCTAAATCCCCAAATCGAGAGAGAGAGAGAGAGAGAGAGAGAGAGAGAGAGAGAGAGAAGCTATGGCGGCGTTGTCCTCTTCCCCGAAGAACAACACCAGCAGAGAGAGAGAGAAGCCATGGCGGCGTCGTCTTCTTCCCCGAAGAACAACACCAGCAGAGAGAGAGAGAAGCCATGGCGGCATCGTCTTCTTCCCCGAAGAACAACACCAGCAGAGAGAGAGAGAAGCCATGGCGGCGTCGTCTTCTTCCCCGAAGAACAACACCAGCAGAGAGAGAGAGAAGCCATGGCGGCATCATCTTCTTCCCCGAAGAACAACACCAGCAGAGAGAGAGAGAAGCCATGGCGGCGTCGTCTTCTTCCCCGAAGAACAACACCAGAGAGAGAGAGAGAGAGAGAGAGAGAGAAGCCATGGCGATGTCGTCTTCTTCCCCGAAGAACAACACCAGCAGAGAGAGAGAGAAACCATGGCGACGTCGTCTTCTTCCCCAAAGAACAACACCAGCACCAGCCACTCTCTGAGCAGAGCCCAATCCACCATCTCCATCTGCGCCCTCCTTGTTTCCCTCGCACTCCTCGTCTTCTCTCTCTCTCTGTACCTTCAACCCCCCTTCTTCCTCCTCCTCCTCCGCCCTCGCCTCCTATTTTCCCATCACTTCTTGGCCAAGCAATGGTGGCCGAGCACGGTAGCTGAGCGACAGTGGCCAAGCACGGTGGCCAAGCGACAATGGCTGAGCAAGCTAGGTCGACGAGGATGAACAAAAAAAAAAACCCTAATTTCAATCACAAATGATCTATACGGTGTCGTTTTTCCTAAGCCATCCACATAAGACGGCAAAACGACGTCGTTTTCTTAAGTAGGATAGAAAACAACGTCGTTTAAAGGGTTTATCGAATTTTTTTTAAAATATAAACCCACGTAATCATTTTGACCAGAATTTCTCGCCGGTGGCACCAAAGTGATCATTTTTCGTCCGATTTGGCACTTAAGTGATCCGACAGAAACTTTTGGCACCACAGTGAGTGCCGTACACAACTTATGGCATTGATAGTGTACGTCTCCCGACTTCACAAGTGACAAAAAATATTTCCATATGAAGTTTGGAGATTCTGTACTATTTTTGAAGACTCGAAAATTCTCCTCTTTGTGCAAAATTCTTGCAAATCATTGAGTAAGCCCCTAACGTGTCGTATGAAAGGTTGAATAGCTTTGAATTCAAATATTTGATATTCTTATTTAAAGAAAGGGCATTATATATTGTGTGGATATTATATCAACGCATTTGTGCAAAATAAGTTTGTTGAGTTTATGCAAATTGAATTTGAGACGAGCTTGACTGAAGAAAACAAATTTCTACCTCAAATTTCAAAAAGCAAATGATCATTGCAGATGTTGCTGCTATGAAGGAAATAATGGAAAACCATTTTGTTCAACATGCACGAGCTATAATAAGTGTTGTTTGCAAAAATTGTCATGGCGATGGGGGAGAAATTGAATGCAAAAGAAAGGGGGAGAATTGATTATTTCAAAAAAGCATCAAATTGACGGGGAGTGTAAATCAAGTATGAGACATTCTAATAATGTTGGGCTAATTTTTGCCCAATCTTGATTTCCATGGAAGGAAAAGGTAATGTGTTAGAACTTGCTAAATTCTACAAAATCTGATTAGTGCATCATCTATTTCCCTTACTTTTTGTCATTAATAAATCTCATATTAACATTATCATTTTATTACGACAAAAAGGAAAGCGAAATTTATAATGCATCCGTGATTCTTGATAGATATTTATTAATGTTTGAGCTATATGAATATCCTTCATGTTTGTCTTAAATGATATTTCTAAAGATTGTGTTTCATGCCTCATAAATTTCCAAAGATATTCTATGAATTTGACTTGAATTATATATTCTTTGCATGATACCATTTCCATTGTTATCACTTTTTGATTATGACAAAAAAGGAGAAAAAATATAAATATGCGTATGTGTTGACTGTTTGATTGCTTAATATTATTTATTGCATAATATTAATCTTTGATTATATTTCTATATATTGTTATGATCAATCTATTTGCTATCTTATGATTCAAATCACATTTTTGAATATCTAAAATTTGGAGATTGATTTATCAATATTTTTGAAAGTACGGTTGCACATCTGCACATTCATAAATTGTTTTATCATCATAAAAAGGGGGAGATTGCTAGGGAAATACCTTGTGATTAATTTGAAGATGACAAAATAAATGAAAGGCTACTAACATGTTTAATGATTTAGTAACTAAGTGAAAGACGCATAAGCCACCATGCAGATGATAGAACGTGATAAGTTTAGAATGTGACAAGTTCCAAACAAAACAAGTTCAGAATGAAACAACTTGACAGAACATGACACATGCCCAAATTGTATAAAGACTAGTAATCTAATTTGGTACTACACCAAGATAGATTTGATTGACTCAATCTAATTGATTAGCAATTAGATTCTGAAAATAAGAACTTTCCAAATAAATAAACTCTATTTTTGGAAAACCAAAATTATGATTGTGTGGGTGACCAAAGTCAAGTAGAGATTCTATCTTTGTCATTTAACAACTACCAAATCTTCTTGATACAATTCTGTCCAATAGGTATATTGGAAGACAATCCTCTGTATACTATCTAATGGCTTATTTGGAAGTGGGGAAGTATTTAAGGAGATCAAGGAGTCAAGGAGCATGTAGGAGATGAGGCCAAGAATCTATAATTCCAAAGTTTAAGCGAACTTCAAATTATACACTTGTCTTTCGTGAGCTTAAACATTTATAATCGTTAGAGAAATCCAAAATAGTGATTTAGTAAGATAGTGTGATCTATTACTAAGTATTTGCACTTAAATTTGTAATCTCTTATTTATCATATAGTGGAATCTAACCAGTATGCTGTCAGTATATGAGAGTGAACGTAGGTTTGACCTAAGCCGAACTACTATAAAATCATGTATGCAATTTCTTTGATCCTTACTCTCTTATTATTATTGTTAAAGTCTACTGCACACTGTAGGTTGTTCTTAAAATTCATTCTACAACGTTACAGATTTTGAACCTTATTCCATAATATGGACCTCATGCAAACAATGATCTTGATTTATTCTGTTCCACTTTAATTTGTCAAGATTTCATATTATCACTTATTCACCCCTTCTAGGTGATCTGAGCTAGCAACATCAACTTCTTTGTTCCCGAGAACAATTCTAAAATCAAGCCAATTTCTTTTTTCTTTTCCTCTTTTCCTTTCTTGTTCTTCTTCATCTAGCCGATCATTGGCCTTGGTGATAGTTGGCAACTAGCCATATGAGGTTCGGCAACCTGGCCGAATCATTGCCATGACTAGACGAGGTCGGCTTCACCTCGCCTACCACTGTGAGGTGGTCTCGCCGAGGGTTAGCAGGGCCAATGATTGGCTAAATGAGGAAGAAAAAGAAAAGGAATAAAAGAAGAAGAAAATTATCATAAAATTATTAAAAATCAAAAGCAATTCTATGGCATAAAAAAATTTGAGGGTTTTATCAAACACATTTTTGTCTTTTTCTATTTCTAAAATAAAAATTTTGTATAGTTACCAAACGCTTTCAAATGCTTGGAAACTCGTCCGGGAAATAGAATTAGAAAAAAAAAACTATTTTCAAGTAAAAGTTGTTTCTGAGAGCAAAATAATTACTAAACATACCCTATGTTGCGAAGCCCTGCATCAACAAAAAAGTCATGACTTTCGTTGCCAAGTTTCATGAGACCTGAGTGCCATAATCCAATTGCCAAGAAATTGCATGTAGCATTAACTCTGTTGGGAATAACGGATCCCCGAAAACCGGATTCGACACTAAATCGAACCCCTAAAACGAATGCGGAAGCGTAGCCCGGGAAAACACGTATCACCGATCGTAAAGCACACCACGGATTCGAGCGTACCTTGTTAGCCACAGATTAGACACCAATGCTGAAGAAGAGGAAGAAATTCTGATCCGATGATGTCAATTGAAGGGAAGACAGTGCCGTTTGCCTTACTGTTCTTTTTGTCTTTTGGAGAGAGAGAGCGCGCGGGAGAGGAGAACGTACGTCAATTCTGATTTTCCAACAGGTGCCATCTCTCTCTCTCTCCTCCCTTTTATACCTTCCCCCATCCACGGGCCCTATTCCCGTGGGCCGGGCTTTTTGGGCCCAGCATGGGCGGACGGGCCTTAAGCCCATCTCATAAATCCATCATCTCCCACTCGCACATGGTGGTACAAAACCAACATGGGCGGACAGGCCCTACTCATCCCCATCAGAGAAAAATCCATCATAGACTCTCACTTAACATGATGGGCCGAACAGAATCCTCTTTTCCTCTCTTCAACATTCATACCGGTGAATAATCCGTGCAACCAGCATACTTTGAGAGCTCGTTGCTATACATCTGTTAGGAATATATAGCAGCTCATAATGGGCATCACATCCTGAGTAGATTTAGTATGCAGTACCCTAGATCGATCAATCACATTTATATCTCTCTTGATCTCTTTTAAACAATGATATATATATTGTATTCACAATTATGATTATCCCAAAAAGACAGTCATAATTGGTTAACCGGTGAATACAAAACTACAATGTGATTCTCCAAAATCGATCTTCCTCTTTCCTTCAAACTCTCAATTTCAGTTCAGCTTGCTTTTCTAGAAATGCCCCATTAGATCGAATCAATCTCATGACCATTGGCAACATCCTAAGATAGCAAACACTAAATAGAAATCTTGAGAATAAGTAAGAGTCATGAGGGGACTAAAAATTGAGGAACTCTTTTCCTCAAGAGTCTCACACGACATAAAAGTTGAGATCAAACTTTTGCCACTCTTATTGGTCGTCTCATGCATACGTAGTATGAAATACGTATTACGGTATTAACTCCTTTCCCATGGAGCGTATGTCTACACTTTTCAATACCGTACAGATGATAGTTCAGACATACCAAATGTCTAACTTGAGTTCACGTATCTACTCATTCACAAAATTCATCAGAACTCACATCTGGCATCTTAGACAGATAAAGTAAAATATGTGGGGTATTTTACTTTCGGACATCATAAAAATTATGTCCTCATCTTAACACCCAGTTAAGGCGACATACGTGTTTTAAGCTTGAGCTCTCGATTATCACCTAGATAATAAGCTTAAAAACAGTCTCATCTCTATTTATCACACAGTAAACAGAGGCGATTACCCATGTGAGTGGGCTAATCTTATATCTGTCCGACATACTTCTTAACTCAAAGTAATGCACTGAGCATTAAGATGCATAAAGATCAAACAAAGATTCATAGGCATTAATGATGAAAACACAAATTCATCAAATTGTGAACACTTAGGGAAATTGCAATATTCAGTACATTAGCATCTACGCAACCCTAGAGATTTCATATAGCCACAAAACACATCTCTAGGTACTGGCTTTATTATAGGATCTGCTACCATTCTATGCGTAGTATGTACTCTAAGTTCACATCTTTTCGTGCAACCATATCTTTGACGAGATTATACTTGGTATCTATATGTTTGGTCTTGCCATGATATTTTGGATCTTTGGTGTACGCTTTTGATGCTTGGCTATCATCGTTAACCAATAACGAATCTGCAGCACTTCCAATAACACCTAAATGATCCAATAATCTCTTAAGCCAAATATCCTCATATACTGCTGCTAATAATGCCACGGACTCAGTTTCCATCGTGGACAAGGCTATACACTGTTGTTTCTTACTGCTCCAACATATGGTGCCATTATTCGGTAAGAAAACAAACTCAGAGATAGATTTTCTTTCATCTAAATCTCCTCCTCAATCATCATTAGTATAGCCTCAGAGTCGCAGATCCTTTTCTTAATAACTCAGCGTATAATCAGCAGTCCCCTTTAGATACCACAGTATTCTCTTAACGGCTTTCCAACGTGCTTGACCTTGATTGGATTGGTAACTACTCACCATTCCAATTGCAGAACATATGTCAGGTCTTGTACACATCATAGCGTACTTCAAGCTTCCAACAGCACTAGCATAAGAAACATGTTTGATTTGTTCCTTCTTTTGTGGAGTCCTTGGACACAGTCTATGGCTCAATCCTTCACCTTTTGCAATAGGAGTGTCTATGGGTTTACAATCTTGAAATCTTAATTCCAAGAATATATGCAACATCACCCATGTCTTTCATCTCAAAGTTGGAAGACAACGAATTCTTCACAGTATTAACAAACTCCATATTACTTCCGACAATTAGTATATCATCAACATATAATGATATGATCACAAATTGATCCTTGGATCTTTTGATATATACACAATGATCCTTGTCAATCATTGTAAAATCATATGCCATTATGGCATTATGAAAACGTATATACCATTGTCTCGACGACTGCTTAAGGCCATATATCGACCTCCAAAGTCAACATATCTTTTCTTCTTGGCCTTTCACTATGAAACCAACAGGTTGTTCCATATATATTTCTTCCTCTAATTCTCCATTGAGGAAAGCAGTCTTTACATCCATTTGATGTAACTTGAGATCCATACTAACATTTATTGTCAGAATAATGCGAATCGAGGTAAATCACACTACAGGAGGAAATGTACCTTCACAATCAATTCCTTCATGTTGATTATACCCCTTCGCCACAAGGCGAGCCTTATGCCTTTCTATCGAGCCATCAGCCTTTCGCTTTATTTTGAGAACCCACTTGTTCCCAATAGCTTTGTGTCCTTTTGAAAGATCAACCAGTTCCCAAACATGGTTTGATTTCATTGACTCAATTTCCTCTTCCATTGCATAAATCCATTTTTCCTTACTAGGGCAATTTAGAGCCTCATTAATATTTCTTGGCTCATCCTCATCTTGTGGAGCAACCATAAAAGTTTCCCCTTCAATGTCAAAACGTCGACGGGGAATACTTTGGCGACTTGTTCGCCGTATGGGAAATTGCACACTTAGCACATCATTTCCCATTATGCTCCCACTTGGATTAGGTAATGATGATGTCGTCTCATCATGTGATTGCAATTGAGAATGAGTTGAATTCAATTTATCACTTCTCATATTACTCTCACTTGGATGAACTCCACTAACATCATTATCCTGATCCAAGGTTTCAAATAGGGACTAATCTTCCCCTATTTTACCCTTCTTAGGAAATTCATCCACTAAGAATGTGACATCCTGTGATTCAAATTCAGTTATACTCCCACTTTCCTGCTCACCTATAAACACATACTCTTTCGAGTGTTCGGAGTATCTCATTAAAATACTCTTATTTCCTTTGGGACCTAATTTCCCAAACTTATTAGAGGACTCATGAGTATAGGCAGCACAACCCCATGACTTAAGAAAACTTAAGTCCGGTTTTCTACCTATCCATAACTTATATGGAGTGGAAGTAACTGATTTGGAAGGCACCCGGTTAAGTACATAGGCAGCAGTTAATAACGCATCACTCCAAAAAAGTGATAGGTAAGTTAGCATGCGCCATCATGGACCTAACCATTTCCAGTAGGGTTCTATTTCTTCTCTCCGCAACACCATTTTGTTGAGGAGTATATGGAATAGACAACTGTCTTTCTATTCCTTTTTCATCACATAATTTTCTGAACTCATCAGATAAATATTCTCGACCTCGATCGGATCTCAATACTTTTATTTTCTTGTCTAATTGATTTTCTACCAAGTTCATAAACCTTTTGAAACAACTTATGCTTCAGATTTATGAGAAATCAAATAGACATATCCGAATCGAGTAGAATCATCTATAAAAGTGATGAAATAAACAGCCCATTGCCTTTCTCTCACATTCATTGAACCACAGACATCAGAATAGATTAAATGCAGACGAAATTCAGCTCTTCTACCTTTTCCAAATGGTTTCCTTGTCGTTTTTCCCTACTAGGCAATGCTCACATATTGGCAAATCGACTTTTTCAATGTTGCCCAACAAGCCCTCTTTGGCTAGTCTTTTCATATGTTGTTGGTCCATATGACCAAGCCCAGCATGCCACATAATCACATCACTATTATATGAAATAGAAGACGCGAAACAAGAGATTAACAAATATTGACATCATTACAGTCAACATATAGTACAATGAAACCATCCAGAAAGAGACCACAACCATAGTAGTTTGTATCCAAATACAAATCTACACCTCTATTATGGAAGTTCATACTAAAATCAAGCTTAACCAACATCAAAACAGACACTAAATTTCGACGAATCTCCGGAGCATATAGGACATCATGTAGGAACAAGGTGCGTCCACCACGCATATTCAATTGGTGCCAATCCCTTTAACTTCAACTCTGAAATTATTTCCCACATAGATCCACATAGTTCCAGTTGGTATCGTCGGAATTTCACGAAGGATCCTCTATCCTTCCTTACATGGTCTGTCATATCTGAATCTACAGTCCACAAAGGATTGGATTCAGCCAATAATACAGAACTTGGCACATAAGCAAAGTTCTCAAATGTACAATAGGTGTTTACTTTCTTTGGCTCACGACAGTCGCGAGCATAGTGACCCTTTTTGTCACAATTGTAACACCTCACCCTTGACATTTTCTTCACTTGAGGACGTTTTCCTCTCTTGTGTTGGTTAACTCTTGATTTCTTGCAACAAGGACTTAATCCTTTGCATTCTCATATATTGAACGAATCAATACGCTTGCGCTTAGAGCACAAAGCCCTTTTCGAGCTAGAACAAAGCATTGCAAATATCTATTATCGACTCAAATGCCGATAGGCAGTCCTCTACTAGCTCAAGGTGGCGCACAGCATCTTCAAGATCTTCCATAATATGGTCAAGAGCTTCTAGTGCTTCTAGATATTCCAGCACATATTGAATCTTCATATTCAATATTTCATAATTGTTGCCGTTCATATCAGCAATTACGTTCTTAATTGCTTAAACTATCGATCTAAACACATCAGACATACATGCACGAATATTTAATGCCTATCATTTATGCATCCCTATTTGCATAGACCCATCATATTAATGAATAATTTCAAGTAAGGCTTTAGAATCAAAAGGTCACTACGTTTCCAATCATCCTCCAAAAATCCTAACTTAAAACTATCATTAATATGATTGTCATATGCAAAATTAATTCTATGAAGTTACAAAAACTTCTATAACTACCCACAGCTAATTACCCACAGCAACCAGCAATAACAGAAAGCATATAATAATTGACATCCAATAAAATAACAATGCTTTCAAATAATACAATTATACATTACACTAAGCAATATATACATAAAAATATCAACATGGAAATAGATATTTACTCTCATAAAACATCTCATAATTAATCTAAGAAATAATTAGGGAATGTCCCTTCTAATCTATCAGTCAAAACATCTGAGAAAACTGAAGGCACATTTGCCAAACATGGAAAAACTTTTGGAGAGCTTTCATGTCGCCACCAAGGCGCATTTACTCTGCGCCATGTGGTGCTCAATCTAAGGGTTGAAGTTTTGGCCAACTCAATCCTATAGTACTCTCTTACAAAAGCTTCCACTAGCTCCCTATAACCCAGGACCACGTTGACCTCCCATAACCGATCTAACACTGCTTGCCATTCAGGTGAAAGAGTGTTCATCATAGCCGGCACCTTCTCAAAATCCGGCATAAGATAACCATTCCAGATGATTTCCTGTATCATCTTATTGACCCTGACCACATGTGATACTAAATCACCGTCATGCCACCGATAATCAGCTAATTCTTTCATCAGCCTATTAAGTCTTGCATTTCCCTCGTCCGTTCTCGGGATTGCAGGTATCCGTGCATGACGCATCATAGTTCCTGCAACAAATGCAGAACTAAAAATGAATCACTTATAATCCATAATTTACATAAGGGAAAATACATAATTTTCCATAATTCATGCAACACATGCATAATAAAAAAAAAAGGGGGGGTTACATATAAACCACATAGGCATACATGAAAAAGAACCCAATGCCTCTTCTTTTTTTTTTTTCTTTTTTTTCTTTTTTTTTCGGGTCAACGGTCAACGGCCAAAGTCAACGGTCAACGGTCAGAGGGTCAACGGGTCGGGTCAACGGGCAACGGGTCAGCGGGTCGGGTCAACGGGCGAGCGGGTCGGACCGGACCGGCCGGTCGGACCGCTCGCGCGGACCGACCGCACGTGCCTCGCGCGTGCGGGGGATGACGTCACGCAGACGTCATCCGGCACGTGCCGGGCGCGTGCCTGTGTACGCGAGTCGGGTCGGGTTGCCGGTCGGGTCGGGTCGCCGGCCGGTGACCGCCCGGCGAAACGTCGTCAGCGATGACGCGTCATCGGTGACGTCATCCGAGCGGTTACCGACCATTGGATGACGTCACGATGACGTCATCGCGTGACGCCGCACGCGTTTCGGTCCGCGGACCGGGCGCGTGCCGGCCGGTTCGCCCGCCGGCGGCGTGCACGCGCCGGTTCCCAGACCGGCGCGTGTTCTGCACGCGCTTGGCGATCCAGCGCCTCCGGGCGCGTCGCGCCCACGCGCAGCGCCTTCCAGCCGCGCGTGTGGGCGCGTGCGGCGTCTCCCGGCGGCTTGCGACATGTCGCCGGACTCGTCTCGACGTCGTCTTTCACCCAGTGTCTTCAGAATTTTATTTCGACTTACGAAAACTTATAAAAATGGCCGAACAACGATCGGGTGTCAGGATTTTTGCCCCGATCCGTACGGGCGAAGTGTTTTTGCGAAAAATCAATCAAAAAACATCAAATTGATCGGGAAAACGTGAACTAGGGCTCTGATACCAATGTTGGGAATAACGGATCCCCGAAAACCGGATTCGACACTAAATCGAACCCCTAAAACGAATGCGGAAGCGTAGCCCGGGAAAACACGTATCACCGATCGTAAAGCACACCACGGATTCGAGCGTACCTTGTTAGTCACAGATTAGACACCAATGCTGAAGAAGAGGAAGAAATTCTGATCCGATGATGTCAATTGAAGGGAAGACAGTGCCGTTTGCCTTACTGTTCTTTTTGTCTTTTGGAGAGAGAGAGCGCGCGGGAGAGGAGAACGTACGTAACTTCTGATTTCCAAAACCATGCAATCTCTCTCTCTCCTCCCTTTTATACCTTCCCCCATCCACGGGCCCTATTCCCGTGGGCCGGGCTTTTTGGGCCCAGCATGGGCGGACGGGCCTTAAGCCCATCTCATAAATCCATCACCTCTAATTTGGATTCGTGACCTCACTTGCACGGGCGCACACACGCCCATGCACAAATATGCCCCACCATCATCCCTTATACTGCCATAGCTCATTACCACATGCTCACCTTCGCCACACCACCTGTTCGTCATTGTGGCATAACACTGATGAATGGTTTTACATGTAGAATGACAGAATTAATCACATTACATGCCCTATTTAAGTGAAATAAAAATTTTGCCTCTGCAATATGCGAAAAGTAAGGGGAAAAGGATTAACAAAATAACTATAATCTTAAATCGCATTTGAAAAAGTCATAACTCAAACCAAAAATTAAAGATGATGACTAAATTTCAGAAGAAAAAAAAAAACGACGTTGAAAAACATAGGCACTTGAGAAGAAAAAATTACAATATATATTCAATTTATGTACATAATGTTATTAATTCAGACCAGTAATTCTAAACTTGTTTTCCTTTTTTTCTTAATTCTTTTTAGGTGATTAGGTCTGAACCATTCGTCTCATTCTCAAGTTGGACCTAGTGTTTGTCTAAAATCTCTTACCTTTGAACCTATAAATTCACTTGCTGTCCTTCATTGGCACTTCAAAGCGCAAAAACCCAAAAAACATAGGGGAGAGAGACATACAGTTTATGGATACTGCCCTTCATTGATAGTTGATGCTGCCCTTCGGTGCTTTCGCAGTAATTTAGCTCCTAGTATTGGAGGCAACAACGGGCAGAAGAAATCTTCATCTTCCTTCTTGCTCATGAGCATGTTCAAGCCTCGGAGGGCTCGCCGGGACGATGCTTGGGAGGGGAACTCCGTAAGCTCGAAGAAAATATATCCGAGCGACTACGACAAGGGCAGGTACGTTGCGGAGCCCGGCATTGACAAGAAAGCCACGGCCTTCATCGCCAAATTCCATGAGACCCGAGTCATGGAATCCGAATGCCAAGTGATCACGATTTAGCATAGGCCGCCCCTCTACCGAATTGGCTTCTATTTAGAGTTGTATGTGTTTGTTCAAAGTCTTCTTTACTCTCTGGACTATTTGTTGTACATGTGTGTAGCTTAATACAAGTGCTGTCCTCTAATTAGAAGATTTGTATAAAAATCAATCTCTCAAGTGGTAGTTTGTTCATAGCTTTCTTCGACTTGCCTGCATTGTTATTGCTGCTACGTAATAGCTATCGTTGAAACATCCTCCTTTTACATTACTTTTCTTTTATCTTGCGGCAAATTATTGATCTTGTGTTTGTTTTTAGTCATATTTGGGGCGCCGGATGCTCCAAGTGCCAAAACTTGACACACGGGGACACTTAAATACCAAAAATTTCGAAAGATACACTTAAGTACCAAAATCGAAGAACAATGGATTACTGAAGTGTAACGACGAGGAATTCTGGTCAAAATAATAATGCGGCATTTTTCATCGAGTCAAGCTCAAAACAACATTGTTTTGGGCATTGACGTGGTTAGATTAGCCCAAAATGACATCGTTTTGCAACGGATTAAATTTTTAATTGTAATATTAGTATTAAAAAAAAAAAAAAAGATTGCAGAGCATTTGGCGAGGGCGTAGTCCTCGCCACCGCTACCTTACCATCATCTAGGAGGGTCGGCGGTGGCTGGGCAAGGGTCAATTGGGGTCGTCGAGCCCTAGCCGGTGGCCAACGACCTTGGCCAACCACCGGCGAGGGCCTGCAAGCCTTTATTCAGTTGGGCCAAGGGCCGCCGCTAGCTCGACGATCAACCAAGGTCACCTGCCACTAGCTAGGGCACGGCGACCCTAGCGAATCCTCGCCCAGCCACCGTTGGCCCTTCTCGGCGACAGTGGGGTAGCGACGGCGAGGTCACAACCCTCACCAAATGCTCTACAATCCTTTTTTTGTTAATATTAATATTAGAATTTAAATTTGAAGCAAAACAATATTGTTTTTGGCTTTTCAAAGCTAACTCAACTTTCCAGCGAGCCATGTAGGCAATTATAATATAAAAAATTTAAATAAAAAAAAAAAAGGTCAGATTTTCAGCTACTTTCGCTGAACTGGGCACTCAAATGTCCAAATTTTATGAAAAAGTAGTATTTAAGAGTACCTTTTAAGCTTAACCAAAAAAAGAGTACCTTTTAAGAGTACCTTTTGGAACTTTTAATACTTAAATATCCCCCATGCCAAGTTTTAGCACTTGCGGTATACTTCTACCATGATATTTGTCCACTGGTGCAATGAGTGAGAGAGTGATGCACAAACGCAACGCACAGACAGATCTGGGCTCAAGGGTTGCTTGTGTGCGCGTGGTTTTCTTAAAAGTGCAGAGAAAAGTAAATTTGAAAAGAAAATCACCCCAAAAATATTGAGGAACGTAATCTTTTATGCACAAGAGGAGAATGTCACATATCAATTTGTCACAATATATCACTCGTAAACTTATTTTGCAAATCGACTATGCGTATTCCAGACACTATTTTGAACGAAACTGATGATAAAATGAATGCCTTCGAGCATCACCTAATTGTATATAGAAGAGAAACAAAGGTGATGACATTAAAGTAAGGTGGCAAATAAAACATGAGAATTCAACTCTTCTATTGAAGAGACGTCGCTCGGGCGTATAGAGAACAATACTTAACCGAGTCCACCATTCAATGTACAGAACCTAATTGAGCGAAGTACATTCGTGATTTAATGCCCGAGATGCAAAGGAAATATTGCTTTTGGTGAGCCTTGGCTTTTGGGAAAAAGGGGAGGAGAGAGCTAATGAGCTAATGAGCATTGTCGTATCCTAACATAGATGTTATGCGAAATCTGTTAAACACAATAGATCAATTTGAGTGTAGAGAGAGAAAGTAAAACTTATCATGCAGAGCAGTCTTGATATAGGTAGAATATTATTTTTGCAACATGAACAATTTTGTCCATCGCTTTCTTCCCTTAAGAAATTCCATATGGAAAAAGATGGGTTGGCAAATCGATTGGCAAGGGTTGATTTGAAGACTGGCGAAATTCTAGGAGAATTAATGAAAAAACATGGCCTTATTGTTGTAACTCCTGGTCAAATCAAGTCACGAAAGAATCGTACTATAGTCTTACTGTTTGGCTCTAAAGAATCATACCGTATGCTTCTTCCTACCCTTTCCTTTACGCTCTCCTCTTTTTTCGCTGGCGACCAATTTTGATTTGAGGTCTGAATTTTACACAGGCTATCAATCTAATCGCACCTCAGAAAAGTGGAAGCTACCCTTGGTCTTAAATAAAAGTACGAGTTTTGGTGAACTTCTGTCTGCCCCATCATCCACGCAACAAATTTATGCAGTAGCAATTTGAGGCTTGATATTTGATTCCCTCGCTTCTCTCTTTCCACTACTTTAGCTTGATATTTCAAATGAGGAAACTCCCAATATTTTCCACCACTCATCATCATTAGCCATCCTTTCCTTTTGGCACGTTTGGTCGATTGGGAAAGGAAAAAATGGTGGAAGGCAGCTGCAAATGTTTTATTAAATCAAGCAGACATCTTGGAGATTCTTCCTAGTCCTTGGTCGTTCTAATTCACCCAGATTCCTTGAGTGGAATAGAATTGTTCGCTCTTTGGGACGTTGCGCTGAAACGAGGCAAGAATATTGCCAGGCTAAAAGTGAGGAGAATAAAGATGGGGTCTGCGACTGTTTTGCCTTTCCGTAAAGGTGGGCGCAAAAAATGCAACGCCCACCATTGGATTTGGGCTCTTGAGTTGTTCTCCACGTATTCGCCTCCTTTCTCTTGGATACTTCTTGAGAATCTTTTAGGGATTCAGTCATGTTCCATCTTTTCTAAAACCGATGGTTTTAAACACTCCAATGCCACATTCCACAATTTTTTGTATTCATTTAATTTACTTCCCCACTTTGGAATTGTTTTCCTTTTATGACGAGAAAGTTTAGTTTAAACAAGTAAATTTGGATTTTATGAAAGATTTTTATTATATGGTTAGATCAATTACTCCACTCATATGTTTACTCTTAGTATCGTGGAGAAGTGACTCTATGTCACAAGTCCGCTCCTTATCCACTAGACCAAGGCAACCCTATGATATTTGAGACCGGTTGCCCTTTTTCCCTCCTTTCAACCATTTTCCTATTCTCCCACTTGAATATCTAAAAAAGGTAAGTTTCCTGTGAGATTCTTAGGGTTAAAATCGGTTCATTCCTTTAGCTCCCAGCCTTGGAACGCTTACTTTAGTTGGAATACGGTTCAAATTCTCATATTTGAACGACCAAAATACCTCACATAATTTTTAAAAAAAAGTTGCTTTCTATTTTTCTCTCTTTTCCCCCATTATCGACGGTTATGAAACCTCCTCTTTGATTGATCTTTTGCATTTTTAATGTTGCTTCAAAGCTACAAAGACAAGGGGTCAAATCTAACCTAATTCTATTAAATACATTAAACGCCCTATTATTGCTTATTCACACTATGCCTTTGAATTAAATCATTCGGAGATTCTACAAGTAAATTCACGCATATTTCGGCCAAAAAAGGTCCCAGATGCCCTGATGAGCATAATACAATATATTCAAACCCTAGTTGATTCTTGCGTTGAAGTTGTGCAGTCACCTATAAGTGAATTTGAACCAATGAAAGTTCAACCATTGGAAGCTTTCCCTGCTTTGTGGTAGAGAGAGCATCGCGTTGAATGTGCTGTTATATTTAAATTCAAGCCCACCACCATTTGTTCACGACAATGCAACTAGCATCGGAACCTGAATCATGGGATTTCAAGAACCCTCTCTCCACCGTACAATTCTTTTGAGAAGTATCCATCGAATTAGCACCATCCCATATAACAAAATCGAGAAAATATTAGGTAGAGCTTTGAGACCAATGTGTCAAAATTCCAGTCCATTTACCTTGCGACATGTGCCGTACACGGATCCGCTTGTAGTTATTTTCTCTCCCTCCTTCACTGTATTGCCGCTTTCTTCCCTCTCTTTACGATCTTCCTCATTCTCTCTCTCCTCCGGCTGCGCCTTTTTCCCTTCTCCAACCTCAACCTCGAGCCGACCTCGGATCCGTTGCTACCACATCCGACACATCACCTCCATCTCTACCTTTATCTTCGCCCACTACTTTTTCGACCTCCAGCACTGCCGCAACCTGTCCAACTCCTCCCGTACCCTCTGCATCCACGCCCGCGTCGGCCAAGAGGTCAAGGCCCTATGCTGTGTTGACCTCCACCTCATTTGTTGCCTAAGCTAACCCCGGTCGACCTCAAATCAACTCAGATTCGAGGTTGAGCTAAGCTCGATCACAAATCTAGCACTCACTTGACCTTAGATCCAAAGTCTAAGGCCCAAGTTCATCAGCAGAGCTCGATCTCGATGATGGAGCACTAAAATGACAATAAGTTGGTGGATTGAGACAGTGGTGAGGTGGTGGTGGTGGAAGGGGATGAATATCTATTGTCATCCCGTTGGGCCCAGACGACAATGAGGAAAGAAAGGAGTTCTAGCCCGTTGGGCCCAGACGACACATATCGCTGAGTAAATGGATTGGGATTTTGATATGCTGACCTCAAAGCTCTACTTAATATTTTCTTAGCAAAACCTGGTTTAGTTATTCTACCTAGCAAATATATGTACATTTCTCAATCCAAAAGAATTCTTAAAGAACACAGTTAATTAGATTCAAGAATGAAACTTTGAATACTAGCATAATTATTTTAACAAAAAAAAAACCTAGTCCACCATGCAAAAAGCATCCACCGCCAGTGGCGGCTAGCTAGGATAACTATTGCAAAATAAATAGGAAAGTTAACAGATCTTGTAATTAAAGTCCAACGTGTGCGAATAAAATTACCATAGAAACCACCAAAAAATAATGTAGAGCACAAAAGATTTATGTAGATCGATTTGAGTATTGTTACCTACTCTACAATTAAGTCAATTCATTAAGTCCGTCAATTAGGCCAATGAAAGATACTAACATGCCTTTTTCATTGTTTTTTCTTTTCTCCATGGTATTTTTTATTATTTTTGTCCTCAAATCTTACATGAATTAGATTAAAAATAATAACAAATGATAACTTAAAAAAAAAAAATCCAAGCTAAAAGAAAGAGGCACAAGCCCTCGCCGGTGGGCCACGGCATGAAAAGCGCCGTGGATGTGGCCAGGGGCCAGGGCCTCACTGATGGCCGGCGGGCTGCTCCCCTTTGTTTTTCTGTTTGTATTTTTTTAAAACTTTTGACTTTTTATTTTTTAATCCAATATAATTTTTAATCTAATTTACGTTGTGTTTCTTTTTAATGGTTGGTTTTTTTTTCCTAATGTAGAACTTGGTGAGTGCCACATCTTTGCTGCATGTCTTGAGAAAATAAAGAAAACAACCATATTATTACTTTCTGTTAGATAAATTGGACGGAATTAATAAAGGGACTTAATTGAATTGATCTGACACATTTTTAGAATTTGATTGCACTTTTTGAGGTTTTTTAGGACTCAATCGCACTACCATAACAAGTTTTGAAAATTCTACTGCATATGTCCTATAACAAATTATGGAGAATTAATCCATTTCTTGAAATACTCATGTCCTCTCGAAGAAAATGCCTCAACTGGACGCATCTTGTTTTGGATAGGAGGGCAGACGTGTTTAGAGGATAGTCAAGTTTTACATGTCGGGAAGCACCAGAGGATAAGTATCATTTTCAAGGCCTTAACCCTGCCTTTACAGAAGACAAACACGCAAGGACTCCCACCCCAGGGCAGGTCCCTTCGCCTATTTCTTCCTTAAGCAGTTTAAAGACCTGCTCAGGTCTACCAAAAGACATAACTTGGGCCTTCAGCAAAACGTCATTTCAAGAATGGGAAGGAGCACGTGTGGTCTTAAAAGAGGAACATACAATATTTCTCAGAAAATTGGTCAAAAGAATTCTGACCAACTTAAATGACTAGTAAGTGCCCCACTTTCAAAGTCGATCATACATTACAAATCGATTTACATCCTCCAATTTCAATCGGATTTTACATATAAGTTCAAACTCAAGACATAATTTAATAACAGTAATGACTTCCATTGTGGTGGTTTGTGCTTGACATTGTGGCAATGAGAGAGAGAAAGATAGGGGTAACTCTAGTGAAGTCATCATAGGGTGCAACACCCCAGGGTAGCTGCCTAAGCACACCAACCACACATGAGAGAGACCTAAGATCCCAAGCATCCACCCCTATGAGTGATCGCTTGAGATCTTTGACCAACCCCATAGTGATAGAGAACATCGCCATGACTCCCCCATGGTGGCACCACTATTTAGAGAAAATGACGTAGACAATCCCTAAATTTTTATCTAATGTGCAATTTGGTTTCTAAACCTTTAATTTATTCAATATAATTATGAACTTTTAATACAGGTTTAATACAATCCCTATTGAACAAATTAAAAGTTTATGGACCAAATTATACATTGAAAATTCAGGAATTATTGTGTCATTATCCCCACTATTTGTCCTCCAGCCTCAACGCAAATTGCCCTTCTCTCTTTTGCCTTTTTTAGTGTTTTCGTTATAAAATATTCTATTGGCCAATAGAGGCGGGACAAAATCTTCCACCCCTAGGCCCAAGATAGATTATCTAGAATTTTATCCGGCCTAATACAAATATATCCAATGCCAGAATCCAAGCTCTTATATGGGCCACATTACTGGGCCTTGATCCTCTCACTTGTTTTTGCCGATTGATTAACCCACAATACGACGCAAGGGAGATAGTTTGAGGACCGTAATTGCAATCCCATCACAGTTCTTGATTTTGATCCAGCTAAGATACTACTTAAGCTCGTGCCTGCGAAATTTGTAATAATTTGAGGATTGTGATTGCAAAATACACGACTAATTTATATTTCAGAGAGGTACCTGCCATGAGCTCTAACTAATCTTATAAAGGGCGTAAGTGCTATAACAAAAATTTGCGATTTTTTTTTTTTTTTGGTATATGTATATTAATTGGTTGTAATTGGCCCATTATCATCTATTGGCCCAAATAAGGCAAAACCTCGAACTTTCGGCGACTGATAGGAACGGGCCCTCTTTAACTCTTTTTTCAATAACCCATCCCCTCCTTTTTCTTACACAATCATATGCTGGGCTTGATTGACAGAATCATACCCGAACTCCCTCCAAAGCAAAAACCTCCTAAACACTAAAACCTATTGTCTCTCTAGCATGTAAAGCATCATATCATTATATAGATAATAGTAAAATTGAGGTTTCAAGAAAGAGTTTTTTCGAGGTGCCGACACCTGGTGCCTCCCCTGCGCATCGCTGTCCTTGACAATCCTTTAATTTTTTTACACGTTTCCTTCTTCATTTAGATAAATATGCCATTTGGACCGACATTCTTTATGCATGACATTTGTATCTGTTTGACTTCCAAAAAAAAAAAAAGTTAATACTTGGAGAAAAATGGTAATACACTTACCCTCTTCAAGTTAGTCTATAAATCTTGAATCTAAAATGAACTATTTTTAACTAATCTAGAAAGTTAAATCTCTATCCATATTTATATGTGCTTCAAGTCAAAATAACCCTTCTAAATTCATTTTGATAGTGAAACTACAGATGAAAATAGAACAAAAGCAAACAATCATCGAAAAGGCATAGGAGGTAAAGACAATTTTTGAATTTTGAAGTACTCATTGTAATAGACATATGCTGAATTTAATTAAATATTCATGTACATGTGAAAACTTTCTAATGTTACCTAACCTTCGATGCAATAAACCATAATTTGCCTGACGCAAAACCTATCCCATTGGCCTTTTGCAGGGGGATTTTTCTGAGTACGGGAGCGGAACCATACGATCATCAAGCGTTAATGCTAAATCTTGATGTAAGATTTTGTGGGATCATTATCAATTGTTCTAAAAGTTTAAGTTATTAGATGAAAACATAGTTTATTATTTAAATATTCTCACGCTTAGTCTAATTTTTTTACCTAATACTAATTGTGAAAATTTAATTAGAGAAGTAAAAGGGGTTTGGAAAAATTCGAACTTAAAATTTCCAATTTTAACACCATATGAGATTTGGGTGGAACCATTACCAACTGTTCTAAAAACTTAATTTTTAAATGAAAGTATGATTTATTATTTAAATATTCGAACAATTGAAAAGATACACACATAAGTATCGAGGTTGTCAAGGGACTCGTATTCGTCGCCATAATCACGACCATCGTCTTCCATTCTCTGTCTCTCTATCGCACATTAAGGAAGGACGAAATCCTTTCCTGATCCACGCGAGTGGTGTTCGGCCTTTCCCGTTGTGCCTTGATGAGTAAGTTGACTGTGGAACTGAGTGCTGGATTCATGTGTGTGATGTCAAAAGAAGTACCACTTTTATGTTCCGGTCCCCTTAATGGAGAGAAGCTAGTGGTGGTCCATGTCTGGTATTTTGCTCATGCACTCGACCTTAGTTCCCATGCAAAATCCTCCTAAATTACTCCACAACTTTTGAAACCTTGGTGAGAAGTTTAGCTATGACTTTTGATCCTCCACTAGTCTTCCATACCACGGAAGCGCTGCCTATTCTTCAACATTTTGGGCATGGGGTCGGAATATTTCGAATATGTCGTAAGGAATGACAAGATGGGTTTGTGTGTGCTTTGTTCTTGGAAGAAATTATCAAAAAGTCCTAAATATGTTACACATATACCAATTCAGTCATAAACCTTTGAATTTGGCTAATTTAGTCCTAAACCTTTTAAACTACGTTTGGTCGTTTAAATTTTGAATTAGGAAAAAATCAGATAAGATAATATATAAAATCCAAAAATTTCGTTATATTATATCTATTGTTTGATTAATTATAGTAATAAAATCCGATATATTCACATCATATCATGTATATTATTTAGTATAAAAACATATTAGTGTAAATAAACATAAAAGTTCACAAACGAATATGGTAAAAGTCTATTGCGACATCCATGTTTACTTTATTTTTATTTTTTTTTTATATTTAATTATTTCTTTTTAATTTCTTTCTTCCCTTCTATCATTCTCGATAAAATTTGATTAGATAGTTAATTGTATTAATATATCTAAAATACCAAAGTACATAAAATATGTAATAAATACAAAATTTATTTATCTATATATTGAATTTGTATTAGAATTAAATTATGATATATAAAAAAAATTAAAATTAAAATTAAATAAACGAAATTGATATTTTTTTTGTTATATTATATTTCTTATATTAGAATTCATATATTACATATATTCATATATAATTTTAATTTTTATTTAAGAATTTTGTTATTCGAAAATAATTACTTTTCTATTATGGATATTAGAAATCTTATACATTTATCCTACTTCCTCTATTGGATAATTTTATTTGAGTTATATCATTCTTATATTTGACTTTATCCTATCTTGAGTAGAAGGTAGGATAAAATAAATTTTATAGTATCATGAATTTTATCTAATCGCCAAACACGGTTAGGATAAAATTTAATATTAAACCTTTTGATATTTTGTTAATTCATTTAAAAACCTTTCATTTTTGTCAATTTAATACAAAAATTCTTGACGATTCTTTAATTTAGTCCTTTTAGCCAATTTCTTTTTTTAATTTTAATTATTTTTCAATTTTTCTAATTTTGTATTATTATCATTTCTTTGTTTTTTTTTTCTAATCCTAAGCTGGTGAGGACATCACAACCCTCGCCTAGATCTGAGCAATGGCCAATGCCCTCACCGACTTAGGGTTGGAGAAAGAATGAAAAGAAAAGAAGAAATTCAAGAAAATTTAAAAAAAAAATTAAAAGACTATTCACTTTGGCACCAACAATGCCACTTAAGATGATCAAAACCGACTAGACCACTAAGGGTGCGAATGATAATGCTTTTTGGCTGGGAAAGAGTTTTTTTTTTTTAAATAGTTCTTTTTTATTTCTATTCCGAGGAACAATTCTGAATAAAAGAACCCGTTTGGTAACTATACAAAATTTCTACTCTTGAAATAAAAAAATAATAGAAAAACGTTTGGTAAAGCAACAGTTTCTTTTTTTTGTATTTATTCATTTTTTATTCTTCTTCACGGATCACCCCTACCGCCTTACGGCCGACAACCGGCGGCGGCGACAGCGATGGTGGTGGCGGATATCGACGGCCGGTGGCCGACGATAGGTGGCGGGCGCGGCAACCGGCGAATGACGGCAACAACGGCGGCGGCGGCGGCGGGGCGGGCGACCCGACGGCGGTGGTGGCCGGTGGCTCCAGGCGGTTGACGGTGGCCACAGCAAGAAAGAGAAATAAAAGATAAATAAAAAAAAGAAAATTAGCTTATTTCTAGAAATTGTTCCAGGAACAAGAAGCAACTTTTTTGCTTCTCATTTCTCGCTCCAAATCTATTTAGGGCTAACTTTCTATTCCCGAGAATAGAAAAACAACTTGCGTTATCAAACGGGGTTTTTGTTCTTTTTTTGTTTTGGGGAAAAAAAGAATAGAAATCTTGAGAAACAAAAACGTTCTCATGCGCTACCTAAGTCAATGATTTTTTGCCAAAATTGGCTAGAATGACTAAATTGGCAAATCGTGAAAAAGATTTAGAACTAAATTGTCAATATTGAAGTTTTAAAACTAAATTGACACAATTAAAATGTTTGTGAGTGAATTAGCGAATTATCGAAAGGTTGAGAACTAAATTAACCAAATTGAAAAGTTTATGAGTGATTTGACACAAATACAATATGTTATGACTTATTTGATAACTTTCCTCCCTATAAAATTATTATTCTTTTTTCAGCTAAAATTAATAAATGAGAAAATGAGTTTATTTCGAGTTGTTCTCATTATAAAAGAAAGTTTCTCAAAGTTGAATTTCTATGATTGTTAACTTTTTTTTAATGTAGTTCGTAAGTTTATTATTAGATGATGTATGCCAAAACTTTTGGTAGTTTGACTCGACGTATGTTGTACAAGCACACTATCCCAAGATTGCATTTGTCTTAGGTACATCAAGTAGATTAAGCAATTCCCAATTTCCAAAATCAGAAAGAGATATGAGATGCTTGCATTAATCTACACTATAGTACGTGTACAATTTATGCGTTGGAATGTTTTCGACAGGACAAGGTTTAAGTCAAATAGTGATTGGTTAACGACGAATTAATGTACCCTCTGTTGGGGCCGACGCCTAATACGAGAAAGAAAGAAAAGTCCTAATTGAAGTTGGGCCTTTAACTGACTTGATAAAGGACAATAAATTACTGACTCCATCATTAATGGCAACGAGGACTTCTTGCAAATTGAAGTCGGCGAACAAGGCGGCAAGTTGCCGGAGAAGAAAAGTCCAAGATGGTCTTCAAGTGACAGCTGGATATGAAAGTGAGAGTGATAAAAATAAAAAGACAAGGAGGATGTGATGTTGACTCCTTAGCAAGGAAGAAATTGGAAGCCCATCATCATGCATGAAGTCGGCTGCTGGACGCGTGGCGGTGAAAGCTTGAGCCTATAAATAAGGCTTCCAGAAAAAGTTTTAAAAGATAAAGCCACCATAAATTTACCGGGTTACGTAGAAGGGTGAAAAGAAAGAACAAAATATTAATAGGAAACTCGATGAATTTTTTTTAAAGTTATTAGTGTTAGCGTTGGCCACATAGGATGATCGACCTGAATAAATCCCCATAATTAGCAATTTGCACCCAAAATTAATTGTAATGACATTTTGAGATTAAATTAGAATAATTGAAAAGTATTGAATTGACAAAAATTTAGGATTAAATTGGCCAAATTAAAAATTTCATGGTTGATTTGGTAAAAATGAAATAGATTTAAAACTTTCTTGATAACTTTTCCTTTATCAATATTATTATTTTTGTGCTAAAATTAATAAATGAGAAAATGAGTTTATTTTGAACTGTTCTTATTATAAATGAAACTTTTTAAAACTTCAATTTATTTGATTGTGAACTTTTTCATGTAGTTCGTAAGTTTATTAATTAAATGACGTGTGCCAAACCAAAACTTTGGGTAGTTTTTCTTTCTTTTTTTTTTTTGGTCGAGAGGGCGGTTTGATTCGATGCATGCCGTACGAGGACACTGCCCGGATATTGCATTTGCCGTAGTCATTTTAAGTAGATTTAGTGATTCCTATGTGGAATATTAGAAAGAGCTAGAGATGCTTGCATTAAATTTGTACTATAATAAGTGCACAACTTTTGTATTGGAATATCATCGACACGATGAAATTTAAGCCAAGTAATGATTGGCTAATGATAAATTGATGTACTCTTGTTACTCACACATATTCTCTTACGATCACTCCAAGGAGCACAGATGTATGTGTCTTTAATAGTTGCTTGATTTGTGTGGGACATGGAGACTGTCACACTGATGAAATTTAATTAAGTACTCAAAGAGTCCTAGATATCATCATTACAAAGAAAAAGATAAATTGATATACAAGACTTATCTTCTTAGATTATATTTATTTAAGTGCAAAAATATTAACCTACTATCTTTGACAATCGCCGGATTAGTTTGGAATAGATCAGATCAGATTGGTTTAGAGGGTTACAGCCTGCACTCTCATGTCGATAGAGGAGAGACTATCCATCGCATAGCCCATGGTTTTTCCCATGGTTTTTCTTAGAAATCCAGGGTCGCAATCATCTGTATTTTCCCCCATTTTGACAATGGTCTCTTCCTTTTTATCCGATTGTTCAGAAAGGAACCATCTTTTCAACCCCACTTTGGAGAATATATGCCATGAGCAACATGAAGCTGCAGTTTTGCATACAAGAGAATCCTTACCAAGAATCCAGTCCAGAAGCAGCTCATTGAGTTTTGAGATTATTGTCACCACCCACCACGTTGGGGCTAATTGAAAATTTTCGATAAGCAGTCCACCGAGATTTACGACACGAACTAGTTACAGATAACAATTCTTGCGTAACAATAGTTTTATAACAATCAACAACAGAACAATTCCGACTTACTTACATTACCCAACCACTCTATTTGAACTGACAGATGGGAACCCAAATTGCAAATTTAAACCGGGTTAAAAGAAACGTAACACCAACACACCGATATAGAGCGGAAAATCAGTAGTGCATACACACACAATCAAGTCTAGGGTCACCATCAACTGGGGCATAAAAGGTCCAATCTTCTTGATAGAACAAGCACACTTCATTCCTTTTTTGAATCGAGCCACCTGTCCAAAGCCATGATCATCGAATAAATTAAAGTAAGTCCAAAGTATCATCAAAATTAAATCAGCACATTGGTAGACTATAAGAAAAGGTCGAATTAGCGATAAGGTGTGTTCATGTCTAGTCATGCCGGGCCCATCCACATAACCATCTTTTGCGTTGCCCCGAATCTGTCCCTTCTTTAGTTTTCTTAGCAACGGCCACTCCATGATATTAGCCAACGTGACCATAGTCGAACCCTTTTCTCTTTCATGAAAAATGCAGTAATTTGCGTAAACAAATATTTATATATTGCCAGGAGTTATCTGGAAAGGAACGGTTCAACACAATTCAGAGTATTCGATGATTACTGGAGATAGAAAACCACAATTCGACTGCAAAGAACCTTGTGAAAATTGAAATCCTTAGATTGAGATTGATGGGGTGCTTACACAAGGGTGTGCTTTCAATGCTTGGTGATGATCCAGATAGCATAAATGATCCCGGGAAGATAGCCAAATATAGTCAGCAGAAGGCAGATCCAGAACTCAATCTGTCGACAATCACAACCACTAACCAGTTAATATTTCACCACACCAAAAGAAAAAGGAGAAAGAAGACCAACACGGGCATGAAACATCCTATTTCCTAAACATGGAAACTCCCTCACGCCCATCATAGTTTGCTCAAAAAAGGCAAGGGAATACGTGCTCACTCTCTAGTCCGCTAATTCCCAAGAATTGACCAGCCCAAGTTTGCATGGAAGCTAAAGCGAAAGAATCAAAAGAAGGAGGAGGAGGAGGTGTAGGGTGTTGTGTTTTGACCTTGCAGCCATACTTGAGGAAGACACCAAGAGGAGGCAGGATGATGGCCACGAGGATGTCGATGCATGTGAAGGTGCTGCTGTCCGACATCGTCGTTCTTCCTCTGTCCTTCGATTCAAGCTTTTAGTGAAGCTGAGCTTTCGTGTAGGAGGGCGGTGACGACAAGGTCTCTAGTGCGAACAAACTGAAACGGCGATGCTTCGGTATTTATAGAGACCCAATCGGGACCAACCCCACCCCTACGTGCGCCTCCCTCATTGGGGCGATTCATGTGTTGTTGTTCTGGATTTTCTTTGTGCGGACTTCTAGACCGTGGAATCCCATTTTACAGCTGCCTCGAATAAGCTTTTGGAACGTGGCACCACGCCCCCCAAATATTCGTTAGGGGGTTAATTCCATCGTGATTGGGAAGTTCAACAGGGCTGTGCAACCTCGCGTCCCGCTCACGGATGCGTGTCTGCTCTATTCTTCGTACTAATCAGGTCGACCCATTGAATGTCTTTCCTGCCCAAATGAGGGTGAGTGCATTTCAGACACGACTCCTCGCTCACGTTGATTCATATCCACAACCACAGTTAATAACAAGATATATATATTTTTTAGGTCGGTCAGTTAATGACAAGATAAAGAAGAGCTTAGTTTGCCATGATGTCCCTTCTTATCCTCTCTCTCTCTCTCTCTCTCTCTCAGAGTAAATCCAACATGGTAGTCTAGGAGGGGCCGAAATTTGGCCTCTCAGCGAGCTCAGTGGACCAAAAGCCTCCATTCCTAAGCATGGAAGTTGACCCATCATGGTCAGATCTGATAATTTAGGAATAGACAACAGCGTATGTGTTCCCCCCTTCCTATACTACTTAGATGTTTTGATTAACTGTTAAAGACTTAGCACCTAACACTGTGACCCATCAAGCTCATCAAACTTTCTCCTTATGCATGCACAAGAATATCACGTGGTTTATTCGAATAGCTAGCGCCAACTTTTAGTGTATGATATTTGCTTATATAAGGAAACTACCACGTATCATCCATTATATCTATCTCAAGTTTCAAGTTTTCGAAATGTGCTATATCATTGTAAACCTACCATATCTATGCATTATCAATCATATTATCTCGGTTTAAGTTATTAGAGAAGTGCTGTGTCACTATTTGACGTGAGAATTCACATAGAAAATATTTAAAAAAAAAAATTCATTAAGGGTTGGAAGGGCTTCTTGAGGAGATTGACATATAACTATTTATCTACTAAGAATTGAGGAATAATAATGTTGATCTCAAGATCACCTCTATATATTGCATCGTATATTCAGAGAGATGGCACGTGATGCTCATGCGACCGGTATGAAGATTGGCTTTTCAACATTGGCTCAACTCCCAACTTATGAAAGCCAGAGTTATATAAATTTAGGTCATCAATATCTATGTCGATATCGATTTACGCAGTAAAAGTTTAGTCAAATACCTAATTGTGGCTTAACCTATTTGTTTAGTATTTACCAATTATCGTAGATCGCGCCCGTTTGATTATTCTTTTTCCATTAAAAACTTCGGGAAGAGAAGTTACTTTCTTTAATCAACCCTCGATTCCATTATATTCTGTATTCTTGCTAAATTCGAGTTCTTGAAGACGCCACACATTCCCCTCCCCCTCCACGTTCGATTATATAATGTCCCAATTTCCAATGCTTTGCTTCTCAGACAGCAGCTCAGTTAGCACGAATTCAAAAAGCCTTTCTCTTTAACTAATATCGCCTAAGCAGCCAGCCCTCTCGCCCATCACTCTTCAGGGTCTAAAGCACTGACCCGCGTGCACTGACTGGCTTGCAAGAAGCAGAGCACATGCCGCCGGTTCCACGTTCCGACGGGCGGCGACTCTGCACGAAGATTGCTCCGAAGAGGAACTTTGCGACCACGCATTTCCCCTGAAGTTAAAAAAAAAAAAAAAAAGCAGAGAGAACAGAAGAGAATGAAAGAGAACAAGAACAGGAGGATATGCAGGGGACTCGACCGCTCGTGTCATCGCCAGCGCTCTCCGTATGGCGTCGTGCGGTGGATGTCCGGTAGCGCTGCTCTCTAGGTGGCCGCCTCCCCGTCCACGTTGTTAAAGCACAAAGGTCAGAACCACAGATGACAAATACTGAGGGAAGTAAAGAAACAGAGTAAAACGAACAGAGCAAAAGCTGAGCTGGTGATCCGTGCAAAAGCTGAGCTGGTGATCCGTAAGAAGAAGCTGAGCTGAGCTGGTGATCCGTGCAAAAGCTGAGCTGGTGATCCGTAAGAAGAAGCTGAGCTGAGCTGGTGATCCGTGAAGAAGTTGAGATGGCAATCCAGAAACAAAAGATTGACTGCAGCTATGCCAAGAACCGTACAAGTGTCAATATAGTGTCAATATAACAGTATAGTTAGTTTGATGATTCAATCCTGTAACAAATACTGTTAAGTCTGTTTTGAAAAGAAGTTGTTGAACGAAGATATAAATAGCTTCGCTATTGTAACAGAAGGAATACACAGAAAATTCTCTCAAAGCTCTCAAAATGCTTTCGTTTTCTTTGAAGCGTAACTATAGTTGATTGTATAGATTGGGAGAAGTAGAGAATAGAAAGATCTTACTTGATGTATTTGTTCGATTCAGTTCTATCAATATTCAGAGTTCTTTACCTCAAATGAAGTTCATCTTGATATCTGAATCTTCACATGGTATCAGAGCTTACTTCTGGTAGATCGTGATCTTCCTTCTCCATTACTGAAAGCTTGTACAGAGGCTGCATGATCAAGATCAACAGTAAGAGTGCAGAAGAATCGATATCCAGAGGTTTGAATTTAGATACTCAAAGGTCATCTACTTGTTCTGTCATAGCTTCAAAGTGTCTCGGTATATAGAATGGCAACCAGAGTGCAGAAGTATTCATTTCCGATTCATGTGAATATAGCAAATTTTGTAACAATCAAGCTGACAGAGGAGAATTTTCTACTTTGGCAAGCTCAATTTCATAGGTTTCTAAAGAGTCAAGATTTAATCGGGTTTATTAATGGTGAAACATCTCCTCCAAGACAAACAATACAAGCTGAGATTGAGGGAAGGCAAACACAAGAAATAAACCCCGAGTATCTAGATTGGATAAAGGCGATCGGTTAATCTCATCCTCGGATAAGCGGAGCAAGTATCGAAAATATTCTAAGTCGATAATTGGCTTAGAAACTTCATTCGAGATATGGCAAACTCTTATAAATTTAAATCGCAAAGCAAAGGTCGAATTAAGAGGAAAATTACAAGTCTGCGGGAAAAGAGATAGATCATTGAGTGAATATCTCCGAAGTTCAAGTATCATTTGTGATCGAGAGATGAGGGAAGGCAAACTCTAGATTATAGATCGTAGCAAAGGAATTCGAATTAAGAGGAAAATTACAAGTCCGCAGGGAAAAGAGATTCATTGAGTGAATATCTCCGAGAGTTCAAGTCCATTTGTGATCAGTTAAATGCTATTGGAAAACCGGTTGATGACATAACCAGGATGTTTGGAGTTCTTGAAGGGCTAGGATCAGAATATGAAAGCTTTAGAACAACCATGTACTGTCTCAAACCTCAACCGGAATATGATGAGGTGATTTCTCAACTTGAAAGATTTGAGACTAGGCTGCAAACATATTCTGTAAATCAGTACAATACTAACCTAGCATACTATGGACAAAGAAAGACTGGAATAAGTCCACAAAGGCCAAATTTCAGAAACCAAAGAGAAAATACTCGAGGTGGGCATATCTATGGCAGAGGACAAATTACTAACAGAAGGAATAATGGGAATAACCTTTCTGGATCAGGAAGGAATCATCAATATCAAGAGAATAATCTGAATACAACACGGCAAGATCGGGTTATTAAGGAGAACTGGTCTAACTACGGACAAGGTTTTAGACCATATACAAATCCTTCTCAAAGGTATCAAGGTGTTAGATCCTACCCACCACAAAGCTCAATTAGCAACAAATATGTGCGAGCTCGAAACCAAAAGTAAGTAATGGTCCCTACGGAATGTCAAATTTGCAAAAGGCCGGGACACACGGCTCTTCGATGTTGGTATCGTTTTGACAACTCATACCAAGTAGAAGAAATACCAAGCGCATTGGCGGCCATGCATATTGAAGAACCCTACGGTACATGAGAATGGTACCGGACACGGGAGCTACATCTCACATTGCCGAGATCCTGGTATGCTTCATGACTACTCGCATATAGTGGCACCGACATTGTTATGATTGGAGATGGATCTGTTTGTCGATTTCAAACATTGGTAATGGAATACCGCATACAAAAACAAGCATATTACCATTAAGAGATGTTCTAGTAGTTCTGAAATAAAAGAATCGATTTACGTATCAAAGTTACGAGATGACTATCCATGTTCTCTTATTTTTGATAAATATGGGGTCTATATGAAGGACAATTACAACCATACAACAGTGAAGCTAGGAAGGAAAATCAAGGGGCTGTATCAAGTGGACCCTAAAATCACAGAAGTTCACTTCACTCAGGTTCAACAGGAAGTGGGAGAAGATATCTGGCATCAAAGGCTTGCTCACACCGGTTTAAAACGGTGAAGCTTCTACGAAGTCAACAACTCATTCAAGATACGGTTCAAAAAGCTCAAAACATGTGCGAATTTGTCAAATTGCTAAAAGTTCAGCTTTACCTTTTTCATCTTCAGACTATACATCTAGTGCTCCCCTAGAAAAGATACATTGTGATGTTTGGGGACCTGCACCAGTACAATCTGTTCAACAATTTCGCTATTATGTCATTTTTGTGGATGACTTTTCTCGATATATTTGGATATATCCAATGAGGCGAAATCGAAGTTTATGATGTTTTTGTCCTATTTCAAAAAGCGGTGGAAAATCAACTTGATCACAAGATCAAAATATTTCAAAGTGATGGAGGAGGCGAGTTTACTAATATCAAACTTCAGAATCATTTACAGCAGTGTGGTATAAAACAGAGTATTTCCTGCCCCTACACACCAGAACAAAATGGAATCTCTGAAAGGAAGCATCGACATGTGCTTGAATTAGGCATGGCAATGTTATATCATGGTAGAGTACCTTTGAAATATTGGGTAGACGCCTTTATAACAGCAGTCTATATCATCAACATCCTTCCTTCAACAAAGCTACACATGACTTCACCTCATTATAAACTGTATAAACAAAAACCAGATTATGCTCATCTACGAGTTTTTGGATCGTTATCCTGCAGATTATGCTCATCCGAGTTTTTTGCCTTGCCTCAGGCCCTATAGACAAAATAAATTCGATCCAAGATCTCTCATATGCATTTTTCTGGGATATAGTGAGAAACACAAAGGCTACAGATGTCTCTTACCTACTAATGGACATGTCTATATCAGTAGACATGTAGTATTCGATGAGACAGTCTTTCCTTTTACTCAGCTAGTCACAGCTGAACATCAGCAAGGATCTGCATTATACAACCAATGGACAAGAGGAGTCTTCGGATCTCATAATACAGAACAACACCAGTCAAAAGTAAATAAGCCTATGGAGCACTTGCAACATACTAGATCAAATCATATAGTTCCTGATGTACAAGACAGTGAACTCAGTACAATAGATCCGATAACTGTACCACAAGGGAATACAGTACCTGGTAATGTGATACAGAATGTTTCTAATATTTCATCAGCTACTCTTGAACCACCTCTTTTGCAAATGCGAGGAAGCAGAATATTCGAATCAAGAATCTGTTCCAACACCACAAAGTGATACAGAACAAACTCAAAACACTTCTGTCCAAAGTGCTTCTGCATCAGGACAAAGTGCTTCTGCATCAGGAATTACACAAGGTATCTGTTCTATCCATCCTATGCAAACTAGGCTGAGATCTGGAATTGTTAAATCAAATCCAAAATACGCGTGTTTAGCTGAATACAAAGTTCCGAGTGAACCAAAATCAGTAAAATCAGCATTGGCAGACAAGGGATGGTATCAAGCAATGCAAGATGAAATGAATGCTCTATATCAGAATAACACTTGGGAGTTAGTTCCTAGAACTAATCACATAAATATTATTGGCTGCAAATGGGTGTTTAAGACAAAACTTGCTCCTGATGGCACTCTTGATAGACTGAAAGCTCGTCTTGTAGCCAAGGGTTTTCACCAAGAAGCAGGTATCGATTTTACAGAAACTTTTAGTCCTGTAATTAAGCATGCTACAATTCGACTAGTCTTGTCTGTAGCAATGATGAAACAATGGGAAATTCATCAACTTGATGTTAAAAATGCCTTCTTACATGGTACTCTAAGTGAAAAAAAGTCTATATGGAACGGCCTCTGGGTTTCAAGACCCACAGAGACCTCATCATGTATGTCTCCTCAAGAAGTCCCTCTATGGACTTCGACAAGCTCCTCGAGCCTGGTTTGAAAAGTTCAGTAACTTCTTACTAGAGTATGGCTTTTTCTGTAGCTCCACTGATCCATCATTGTTTATCCTACATACCGGAAGAAACAATTCTCCTATTGCTATATGTTGATGACATCATTTTAAGCGGAAGTTCATCTTACATGCTCTCTAACCTCATCAACTCTCTTGGTCTTCGTTTCACATGAAAGATCTAGGTGCACTTCATTATTTTCTTGGTATTGAAGTTAAGCGTACTTCCGACAAGCTATTTCTTAGCCAAACAAAGTATGCAATTGATCTTCGAATCGAGCTCATATGCTGGATTGTAAACCAATCTCTACTCCACTTTCTTTGAGACCAAATGGTTTACTTACCGAGCCTATTCTTCTATCTAATCCAAGCGAGTATCGAAGTTTGGTCGGTGGTCTCAATACCTTACACCGACTCGACCGGATATTACCTATGCCACAAATGTACTATGTCAAAAGATGCAGCAGACCTACTCTTACCGACCTTCGAAATTAAAGAGAGTATTGAGATATATAAAAGGTACGTTGATCTTGGCATATTCATCCATTCGAAGCACTATGCATCTCTATGGTTACTCGAGATGCGACGGGGCTGGTCATGTCGATACTAGAAGATCAACCTTTGGTTTCTCGCACATATCTCGGATCCAATTTAATCTCTTGGGCAGCAAAGAAACAACCGACAGTAAGTCGATCTTCTACGAAGCTGAATATCGTGCTCTTGCTTCCACTACGGTGACCTCACTTGGATCGGTTTTGTGCTACGAGACATTAGTTGCCCTCTTAAACCTCCTATTCATCTATCTTGTGACAATAAGTCAGCCATCTCCCTCACTTTGCTAATCCCATATTACATGCTAGAACTAAACATGTGGAAGTTGACTTCCACTTTGTTCGGGAAAAGTTTCTCCGGTTCATTACAGTACGATATGTTCCAAGTAATTGTCAACTAGCTGATATCTTTACTAAACCTTTGTCACGACTAGTACATCATCATATGCGAGTCAAATTGGGAATTAGTCGTCTCTCCATTCCCAATTTGAGGGGGAATGTTAAAGCACAAAGGTCGAACCACGGATGACAAATGCGAGGGAAGTAAAGAAAAAGAGTAAAACGAACGAGAGCAAAAGCGAGCTGGTGATCCGTGCAAAAAAAAGCCGAGCCGGTGATCCGTAAGAAGAAGCGAGCCGAGCTGGTGATCCGTGCAAAAGCCGAGCTGGTGATCCGTAAGAAGAAGCGAGCCGAGCTGGTGATCCGTGAAGAAGTTGAGATGGCAATCCGAAACAAAAGATTGACTGCGGCTATGCCAAGAACCGTACAAGTGTCAATATAACAAGTATAGTTAGTTTGATGATTCAATCCGTAACAAATACTAGTTAAGTCTGTTTTGAAAAGAAGTTGTTGAACGAAGATATAAATAGCTTCGCTATTGTAACAGAAGGAATACACAGAAAATTCTCTCAAAGCTCTCAAAATGCTTTCGTTTTCTTTGAAGCAGAACTATAGTTGATTGTATAGATTGGGAGAAGTAGAGAATAGAAAGATCTTACTTGATGTATTTGTTCGATTCAGTTCTATCAATATTCAGAGTTCTTTACCTCAAATGAAGTTCATCTTGATATCTGAATCTTCACACACGTGCCACTTCAGTTTGGCGTCTCCAGTTCTGATTCCTTAAAAAGATGTAGAATCTTGTCGTTTGGACAGAGGAAAACGTCAGAGAGAATTCTCCTCTTTCCCCAGAGGATGGACAGCAATTTTCACACCCCCTTTCGGATGCTAATCAGTTAATCCGGCTTTATCACAATCCAAGGGAACTGAACGAGACACAAACGTAGGGAGCGAAACTCCGCGAGTCGACTTACTGATCAAGGAAACGGTTTCTCTAAGCCACTCGGACTCGGCCAATTTCATCGTCAATTCTTGTCTTATCTGATTCATGGAGTCGATGGCGTATGTCACGAGTCAAGACTGAACCCACTTGTTTTGGACCTAATCCTATGGACTAGGCTGAGAGGAAGATTTTATCAAGAAAGAGACCGGACTATCGACCGAAGTTGATATGTCTATCCAGCACCGGTAGTATAACAGGGTCGGTCACTCTGCGTGTACAGGGGGCGGTGATGCCACCTGCCAATTCAAGAGAGGACCCCTTCCCTCCTGAGTTCTCGCTTTTGTTTGATCCCAAAGAGATTGGATCAACTGTGCCAAACAAAAAAAACCAAGAACAAAGAACCAAAAAGAAGCGGCTCCTACCATTGCGGAGATGTTACCATCATCACCGCCCACCGCCCACCACCCCATAATTAGACTTCAAGAAACAGGTCTCTCCAATGGGAAGATCGGAAATTGTTTAAACCCTTAGATCCCCATCGTGATGCATTGAGCTGAAGCACTAGTCCTGCCTCTTTCAATCCCCACATCCCCTTATAATTTCTCTCGAGCTTTCAACATCATTATTAGTCTTCTTTATTTTTGCAAACTACATGTTATTTTATGATCTGTCGTGGGAGATGGGAGGAGATGTTCAGTGACGTAAATCCCCAGAAGCAGAGGATAACATAAACTATCTGGAGCAGCATATGTTGTGTTTCTGCTGCACTGTACAGGCCAAAATGGCTTCCCCTCCACTCTCAAATATATAAAGATCAAATGGTCATATTCAGCAGCAGGAACAATAATAGTAATCGCATTCTTGTTTTTCTTCATGGCCCCACTTCGTTTTCTCAAATGAAATCAAGAATCTGTGATGGAATTGGAAGTTACCTGCTTTGAGGCATTCGACTGTACTTGTTTTTTTCTTCCTTTAGAAATTCACCGTTTTGACTGCCATTAGTGGGAAGTCAGAGAGACCCCCAAAAGCAGGGAGCAACGAGGGCGGTTAAAACTTTGGGATTTGGACCTCCATTTTGCGTTTTAAAGACTTCTTGTACTCCTCTGACTCGCCCCCTGCCTCATGTGTTCCCACCATCCAACCTTTCACTTTCTTCAACACCGTCCAGCTGGGTATTTTCGCCCTTCTTGCTCTGCGTGAATTTTTCCAGAGCGTCTCTCTTTCTCCGAGCTTAAAGATTGCCCTTTCGAGGATTTTCCAAACCGTGATATCCGAGCAAGAGCAATCATTCGCGCTTTCAATACATTTGGATTAGTGTTGCTCGAGTCATTCGAGGTGTCATGATTCAATGACCAAGAGTTATGTGCTGGTTGGGTAAGAAATTTTTGGGCCTTCTCTTTACAAGATAAGCCATCTGTCAAATGAAAGATCTGAATGTTTTCCTTTTTATGAAGTTTCTGATGAAGGGTTCTTGGGAAACAAGATAAAGTTTGGTATTGGATGATTGGAAGGTGTCAAGGGAGAATTTTTATGTAAGAACGAATAGAAGGGTTTCTGAATCTCATCAAGAACTGAGGACTTTAGCACTTTACTCTTTTCAAACATGGGTTAATAGTATTTTATGTTGCTCGCTGATAGTGACCATCATATTAAAAAAACAGAGGATTCTTTTCTTAATCTTGACAGTGAAAAGGAGTGATCTTTTTCTCTTCTCTACCTCCCCTATAAATTTGGACTGATTTTGTCTTTCCGTGGGGTTTTTGGCAAAGAATGTGACGCCTTAAAACTCTAGGGTGAAGGTTTATCTACAACTTGGGTTCTTTGAATTCTATTGGAGAGTGGTGAAGCTGCATACGGAAGCTAAGTGCTTAAGGTTGGGATATTTCTTGGAAGCTAAAAGGTGTGTCCTGCTCTTAACCATGCCGCTGTTTGAGCTCTTCAAGATGGCCAAAGCTAAGCTTGACTCAAGCCTAGAGAAACCCACATCTTCTTCAACTGATCTTTCTTCTGTGTGAGTTGGAATTTTTTTTTTTTTTTTTTTTAATTCTTCCCAAATCTCTCACATTTTGAGCTCTTTTATGAGTTTCTTCTTTTCTCTAATGTTTTGTCGGTTATGGCCTTCAATTTTGTGCGCAGACCTGCAAATGAGCTTGTTGAGTTAACATGGGAACATGGCCAGGTTGTGCTACAAGGTCAATCTAGTCAAGCTAAAAGGGGTCCCTTCAGTAATAATACACCTTCTAATGGATCAAAACCTAGAGAAGGAGCTTCAGGTGATGATACCAGACCCAAGTCCGGGAAGTTTAGGAATCTCGAATGTGGATTAAGTGAATTTCCAGTGACTGAACAGTCTAGTGAAATTGGTTTGGGACAGGAGGATGACATGGTGCCTTGGTTGAGTTTCCCCGTTACTGGATCTTTACAGAATGATTACTGTTCTGATTTATTGACTGAACTGACTGCAGTCGCAGCAAATGGGACTTCCCCTAGAAATGATGACAAAAGTTCTGGTCAGATATATAGGGAGTCCCATGGCATTGATAATGGCGTTCGTAGTCTGGGACAAACAGATGCATCGAAGTTTTCTTCTTCTGCGGCTGGCGAAACTACAATCAATAGAACTGGCTCTAATCAACTATATTCCTTGCCGAACCAGCAGTTCTTATCGCCATTACCATGTTTTAGATCAAGAGCCTTGGATGGTGTGAGCACAAGTACAAGCAATAGTGTGTCCCAAGCTATTTGCGGGGATAAGGCTGGGTTGCCAAACTCTGTGGTAGCATGTTCTACTGTAAAGGTGCAGAGGCAGGATTTAGGGCATTCAGATAAGAGTTCCTGTTTTACGAATTTCTCCTGTTTTTCACGACCTGCTTCTGTTTATAGAGTTAATAATGCTGAGAGCAGTGGTCAAACAGCTGGTTTCGGTTTGTCGGGTGCGGATAGATCAGTCAGTAAGGAAAAGGCTTCATCTAACAATAATAGCACCCTTAGTGGATCAAATTTTGCTGTCTCAAGTGATGGTGTGCAGAAGCAGAGAAAGATTGATTCCTCAAAACCATTTGACGGAAAGCAATATGAGCAACGGTTTTCAGATGGGCACTCAGAGGCTATCTGCCAGGAGAACACTTGTCAGAATGCTAAGCATTCTTGTCAAAATTATCAAGCAAGTGTTTGTAAAGGATCAACTGAGCGTGAAAAGACCACAGAGCATGTGGGTGGTTCTTCTTCGGTTTGCTCAGGCAACAGCATGGAAAGAGTTTTAGATGACCCCAAAAGCAATTTGAAGAGGAAATCTCTTGAGACTGATGAGTCTGATGGTCCCAGTGAGGTATATTAGGATTTTTTTTCCAGTCACTCTTCTTTTCCAGGACTTGTTTTGACGGCATATGCTTTTGGTTCATATCATGAAAACGGATGTTGAATGCAGGATGTTGAAGAAGATCCGACGTGTGAAAAGAAGCAAAACCCTGCTCAAGGTACTTCAAAAAGGAGCCGAGCAGCAGAAGTGCATAATTTATCTGAAAGGGTGAGTAAAATGATTGAGAATCTATTCGAAAAGACTGCATTGACAATTATAGGGTTATCTATAGGGTGTGCAAGTCTCAATATATTTTTTGAATTTCCTTGAAACAGAGGCGACGGGACAGGATAAATGAGAAAATGCGCGCACTACAGGAGCTAATCCCAAATTGCAACAAAGTAATCTTTTCTACTTAAGACCTCTTCCTAAATCTACTTACTACTTTATCAAATTTTTTCTAGATCTTGATCTAGGCTGTGAGACCGCATCAATTTGTTCGAGTATCTGTGTCGTCTGTGTTCATGGGATGTGAAAAATTGACTGGCAGTTCATACGTCTATTTGCTACCATTGGCATAAACTCACCAGTGTCATGAGACACAAGAAGTCGATGAGCCAATTAATGATTGATACTCTTGATCCTTGTCTGATTGGTTTCACTGATTTTGGCCTTTTGCCATTGTAAAGGTGGACAAAGCTTCGATGCTTGATGAGGCGATCGAGTATCTCAAGACGCTTCAGCTTCAAGTGCAGGCAGATAATCTCTGCAAAATTGTCAGTTCGATTCTTTTGGTTTCTTTGACAAGTTCTAAGGCACATTAAACTTTTCCAGCAGATGATGTCAATGGGAGCTGGTCTGTACATGCCACCTATGATGGTACCCACTGGAATGCATCCAGCACAGATGCCGCATTTCCCACCCTTTGGCATTGGAATGGGTTCAGCAATTGGATTTGGGATGGGTATGGTCGACATGAATGGCCTTTCTTCTGGTCGACCAGTGGTTCCAGTTCCCCCAATGCAAGGTCCACATTTTCCTAGCCCACTGATCTCAGCAGGGATGGCAGGAGCAAATCTCCAGATGTTCCATTTTCCTGGTCAAGGAACTCCTCTACCGATGCCATGCACACCACTAGTTCCTTTTCCTGGGGGTCCAGTGATGAAACCAGCAGTGGGACTCGGTGTCTATGGAATGCCAACTTCTACGGAAAATTCAGATTCAGCTGTTGCCTCAAGATCAAAGGAAGCGATCCAGAGCATTGACCAGGAAGCTCTGCAAAATACTGCTTCCATTTGCTTGAAGAATCAGTCATCCAATCAGGTTTGTCAGCGACTTTGAAGTCACATAATTCCAGAGAGAATAAACATTAACATTGAATATTTAGGTTTACACGCACGAGCAAGTAGGGTTGGGATATCAGCGTCGATCCCCTCCTCCCATCTTGAAGATAGTGAAAAGTAAATCAATGTTACACTTAAATAATTTGTTTATAAATTTCTTGATGTTGTAAGTCTTTTGATTGAATATAATGGGCAAATAGAATGCTAACACATTCTCCATAAATGTACTGTTGAATGACATTGGATGCTGCATAAAATTTCATTCGCTCTTAGTCAAATAATTCTCCATGATCTTCTAATGCATCATTTGCTTTTAGTTTGTTTAAAAGGCTACGCAATTCCCAAATTGTTTACTTGGTTTGACAGCATTCAAAGTAATTTTGAGTTGGGCAGGTGGTGGAGTCTGTTAAAAATGCTAGTTTGCTCTCTTGTCTGGGGAGTTTTGTGTATTGGGACAGTTTCTACAGGAGTGGTACTGTCAAAGTGAGGGATGTGCTTGATAGAAGAAATTTTGGTCATGAACTTTCCACAAGGATATGATGGTTGAAAGTAAACACTGTTCATATTTTGTGTGGAAGGGAGCATTAAATCTATTCTCTCCAGCAAATGCATTAGCCATATTTTTTGCAATTGTATGGTACTAAATTAGTCCAGTCCTTAAGAAATACGTGTTTGTTTCCTGCAGTCTGCTCTGGGACAAAGTAGTTGCCAAACCTCAGATCCTAATGGAAGCATGGCTATCCAGTCCACTGGAAATGATGTTGGATCCAGCAAACAAATTGCGGGTAGGTGTCTGTGAGCAACATCTTTCTTGGGTATAGAGATAAGATAAGTTTTGATGCTCATTTGGTTTTTCTTTTTGCAGATCCTGATTTGTGAGTAGCATAAATTTGGCTAGAGTGGAATCTGACAGGCCACAGATGCTGCTGCTTCCCTGCCTTCTCTGCGAATATAGTTTGAGGCACCGAGTTCTTTGAATGGAGGAGGTTGAAGGTTATAAGAAGATTTTGAACAAGATTACCTTTTCCACAGTTTTGGCATCCTTGGAATGGTCTCTTCCACGGTATGTACTATGTATACTCAATAAACCTCGGTACTTGAAAGAAATAGTAACAGAGGTGAATCGGTGATCCTGTGTATAGTTTGTTTTTGGTGAATAGGCCCTGGAATGTGTTCGTGTTTCTTTTCTAGATTTTATCATCCAGAAAAGCATCACCATAAGGGTGTTCCATTTCAGAAATCTTGTTGAGCATTTGATAACTGAATTCTGCATGCCTAAGCTCTGGTCTAATTATACTCGAATGCGAAGTTCTACATGAGGATTGAAAAAAGGGGCTTTCTGAGGATTATCTAATAAGTTTAGAAACGTTATAGACATGGGAATAATCCCCAACCAGACTGATTAGCCTAAGTGTACGCTGGTGATGGGAAAGTTTATCATGATTTCTCAGTGCAAAGAACAGTGGGAATGTAATCATTCAGATCTGGGGGACAAGGAGGCATTTCAACCAAGCCAAAGCTTCTGAATGATTGGTGGGCTTGAAGTTTATAGAGCTTTTTATCATTGATGTGATTAAAGGATAAAGGACCTCTTATCTTGTCTCCTCCCTAATAAAGTATGATTTTGGTGAAGACTTAAGGGCTTTTTTTTCCCTGTTACACATCTCTCTTTCTCACGGTTGTTACGTTGAGTTGGGCAAATTACAATATGGATCATATATGATATTCGGAGATCAAGAACAACTGTCTATATCCGTCAGTTGCTGCCGCGAATTTCTTGCTGATAGCGACACATGTGTTTCCAATCAGAATCTGCCTTTCTGTTGAGAGGACACACAATTATCAAGCCTATGCTCAAAAATAAGTAGAACTCATGAAGTTTGCATGTGCTTATGTTTCCAACCACTGCTAATGAAGCCACAACCAAAAGAGATCAGACTCATGGTCATCTTGAATAGACATGATTTAAAGCTTCACCAACCCTTTTGGGAGGTGAAAAATAAGAACAGAAGTCAAATTGCAGAAACGATCTGTTGTTATTTGGAATGAAGCAACACAAAAAATAAGTTCTAGCAAGATCATTAGCAAGAGATCATGTTCAAGGCTAGGCTGATTAGCTGGATCTGTAAAAGGCCTTGCACAGAGTCTCATCAGGTAAATGAAGAGAGAGATGACCATGCTTCATCTGAGGAAGTCATCTTACGCGTTCAAAGGAACGCTAACAAAATGTGAGAATATAGAACATGTTATGAAATTCTAAACAAATCAGTGAAAACAGATGTCATATTTCCCATTTGGTCAATGTAAAGGTAAAAGTAAAAGCACGCTTAGAACACTAACAAAACCATTTGATTAAGATTGATCCTAAAGGACAAAGGGAATAAACATGTAGCAACAGTTGACTTGGTAGGGACAGCTCATATGGTTCTTTTAAATTCGAGCTCATAATCTTTCAAATGATAAGATGACAAGAATCTTGTCCTGACGTTTCATTTACAAAATTTCAGAAAGCCAGTAAGGATGTCTGAATTAGGACATCACTAAGGTCGACGAAGCTTCATAATGGTTGAACAAGATTACAAAAAGCAGACAGCTTAAATGGCCATCTCATTATTGATCTCCTCGCGATATTGTAATGGAGCTGATGTTCTCTCCCTTGCACATAACATATTGATTTTCTTCTTTCTTCTGACCTGGCAGCAAGTTCAATTTCACCAAGAATATTGAGGAGTTTGGACTTTTCCTAAGGCATATATGTTGTCAGGCTCTACCATTTAAAGTATAACTATAGTTTGGCAAACAAAATGCCCAGAAAAATAATTTGAATGACACCATTGATAGAAGACTGACCGAATCAGTTTCGGACAGCAAAGGAAACAACCTTGTGCTATGGATAATTTCTCTTGCTGCAGCGACGACGTGGGGGGATTTTGTACGACATTTGACATGCCTTTTCTTCATCTTGACATTTTTCTGCACGAACCAAGAATAACAATGACGGTTTAATCAGAACATTTCCTTTCAATAAATTTTCTCCGTGCGGGAGATTCTTCAGTCCAGAAGCAACTCTCCGAATTTAAGAGAGCATATCAGAGATGGCGAGGAAAAATAACTACCATCACCCAATTTATTGCTGATATTGTCTTGTTGGGTATGTCTTGTAGTTCCTGAGTTCATCCAAAAATTTTTATTCATTCTACTTGTGGCCTCTGCAACTTGTAAGTGCAGGGCATGTTTGGTGGTTTTCTTGCTCCCGTAGGAATGCTTCTCGTCAGAAAGTTAAAAAGGCAAAAGAAGAAATGATTATTCTATGCGCTGTTTGGTCTCTTGCAAAGAACAGAAAAGTCAACCGACAGACAAGGACTTGTTTTTTCTTTTTCCTTTTCTTTTCTTTATATTTTTGGGTGATCTTCTAAAATATTTTGATGGAACGGGAACAATTTTTCTGATTAACAATATAAATAGGCTCGTCTTACTATTTATAAAGAGACAAGTGTCAGTCTCTAAATGCACAACCTTTTCACTACTTCTTAGACTATAATTAAGTGAGTTTATCATATGAATTTAAATAATATTTTCATAACTTTTCATACGATAACCCACTTGTTTGATTCTCGTACAAGCAATCATCAATGACGCTTGCAGTAAAAGGGCCCATTCTTTTGAGGTCGGATTATGACGTGGATCAATTATAAGCATGTAATTTTGGTTTTCGCAAACTCGTCATCATTTACCTAGAAAAAAAAAAATCAAAGAAAGGAAAATTAAACCAAAAACACAGTATGAAAAGTTAAATTGTTTGTTAAACTTTGACTTAAATAATACCATGCCCATATCTTGTTCTCAAGGGGTTATTTTGGTTTTTTAAATTACAACAAGCATAACCTCTCATAATTTAGGAAAAAAAGTTGATTAAGTTAATCTTAGGATAGAGATATTTTGAATTAGTTCAGCCTTATGGTCTCCACTCTCCCATCACATCTTATATAGGCTCCTCCTCCTCCTATCCTATTCATTTGATTCCTTCCCCAACCTCCCACTGCTTAACCCTCTCTCTCTCTCTCTCTCTCTCTCTCACTTTGTCTCTGTGAGAGGCTCCTCTCTCTCTCTCACTTTGTCTCTGTGAGAGGCTCCATTACAATTTGCAGGTAGTTGGCCTTGGATTGAGTTCAGGAAAACCTTGTCACTATCAAGAAAACGTTATCTGACAGCATTTGCACGTGGAGGTGGGGCTAAGTTCAGGACTGGGAACAGTGGGGACTTTATCACATGGGAAGACACTCTTGCTGTTACAAGCAGAAGCTTAGGAAAGGCCTGTGGTCACCTGAGGAAGATGAGAAGCTCCTCAACTACATCACCAAGTATGGCCATGGTTGTTGGAGCGCAGTCCCCAAACTAGCAGGTGAGGCATCACTTAGCAGTCAGCTTCACGGTCAAAAAGCTTCCTTCTTTAAATTATGTGTCTAAGCCCAACCCTATGTAAATTAGAGGGCAACCAAAACTAAAAAATTTTGGGTTATGTCTGCATGTGATGATAGGTTTGCAAAGATGTGGGAAGAGCTGCAGGCTGAGATGGATCAATTACTTAAGGCCTGACTTGAAGAGAGGTGCATTTTCTCACCAAGAAGAGAACCTCATCATTGAGCTTCACGCTGTTCTTGGTAACAGGTACCTATTATCATTCCATGGCTAATTTCCGATTCTCTTTTTTGGGGGGGCTTTCTGAGAATTCCAATTTGGGGACAAACTAAATCCAACTCATGCATGTACAATTCATTGTGTGTTGCAATGTTATCTAGATGGTCTCAGATTGCGGCTCGATTACCGGGAAGGACTGACAATGAGATAAAGAATTTTTGGAACTCTTCCCTCAAGAAGAAGCTGAGACAAGGAGGGATTGACCCCACCACTCACAAGCCCCTCTCCGAGGTTGCTGATGAGAACGATCATAAAGACAAAGACAAGCCCACCATTCCCAGTATCACCCAACACAACAACAATGATCATCATCACCAGAAATCGTCTAGCACCGCTGCATCATGCAAGAAACCAACCCTCTTTGAACCAGCATTGAACACTGATAATCTCAAAGTTCATCATCAGCAGCATTCCCTTGAAGTTCCTGCTAGCTCAGAGATGAGGCCTTATTCTGAGATGTTCATGAAAGATTTCACTTTCCAGCAGCTGAGCATGAACTATGGGACAAGCCTTGGGCTTCCAGCTAGTCTGCATCTAAGCAGCAACACTCTTTGCTTTGATCCACGGTCATCATCTGAGAATATAATGTCTCAGTTCAGTTCAGACATGAGCACACCCAACATCATCTCACCTACCATGTCGAGCCCAAGCACCGCTGTCCCAGTAACTTCAGCTCGTGTAAAGCCTTCCATTAGCCTTCCCGCAGAAGCTGCTTTCATGGTCAACAACGGAGTCCCAAGTTGGGAAGCATCACCCAGTAACAATAATTGTAGCAGTGGAAGTACTAATGGCAATGGATTGGGAAGCAATAATAGCAGCATCAACAACACCGCATTCTTTGAGAGCAACAATTGTTTCTCATGGGGGCTTGGTGAAGGTACTAATGCCAGCAAGTTTGAAAAGCATGTCCCCTTTCACCACCCCATAGGAACCAACACAACAGAAGAAAACAGCAGCAAATGGTCTGAATATCTCCAGCTGCCAATCTTGTTCGGAAGCTTGACACAGAATAACGATGAAGCCTCTCATCATCATCAACCGGTCTCACACTTCCATTTGATGGATGGGCTGAACAACATTCCTAGTTGGCAACAGAAGCATCACCAACAAGCCAATCCAGACACTTTTGCTGCTCCTGTTCTTGGTCAAACTCTTTAGCTTCTTCCTGATAAACACAAAAACCCCCCCATGAAATTATGATATATGGTTAGAGAGGTGTGTGAATGCATAGTTCTTCTTTTGTTTCTGTAAATGAGCCTCAGACACAAATTTATATTTTTTTCCCTTGCATTCCTTTTCCCCCTTTTGTTACAGAAGATAGGAGATTAAACTGAGCCCTACCCTATTTGCTGATATGTATCCATTCTGCATGAAATTATATTCAGATAATAAGGCTTCTGTTCTTGGTGTTTCTTTGCACGTCTGTTACAGTGTCTTATATTTTTCTGGTCTCCCCCCCAATTGTAATCTTCTTGCTTGGGTGTCAAATAGTGAATTTCTAATTCTTTATTGTAGCGTTGGTAAGGACAATTGAAAGAGAGAGAGAGAGAGAGAGAAGACCTTGCCCCTTGGCTTTGCTGTTCCGCATCATTTAATTAGTCCATGGAGACAGCAACCCAATTCGTACAACATCCCTTTCATCTTTTGGCTTCCTGGGACGCCTCTGCCACTCTCTTATTATCCATCTCTTTCTCTAGCTGATCCCTTTCACATGGAAAAAATCCCATCTCAATTCGATTACTTTTCTCTTTTTTCTTTTCTTGTCCTTTGGAAAAAGAGAAGGATAGAAAAAAGGAAGTGCAATATGTACAACCAAGCAATTGAAATGTCTCATAAAGATTAAAAAAAAAAAGCTTAAAAAAATGATCGGATGGGTGTCGCGTCATTGTCTTCCTAAAGATGGTGATGGTTTTCACTTTTTTCCACTCCTTTAAGTCACTTCGCCTCCCCTTCAGGGCCTAACGGTCGAGTGCTTGGGGTGCGATCCAATTGAGTCGAGCCAACTTGTGCCAACTTTGAGCTCAACTCAACTTGTAAATTCAAGACTTGAAATTCAACTCAAAGTTAATTGGTTACTTTTTTTCCCTGCCCTAACTTGATTCACACAAAACTTGACATATTCAAACTCAATTCCTCTCGATTTGATTTTAAATACATAAAACTCAACATGCCTAAACTTTTTCTCACCCAATCGAACTCAGGTCGGCTCAAGTTACCGACACTCAACCTTTTTTCTTTGTGTTTGACAATACATTAATGAGTGAAAGTGAAATGACATAATAGAAAACGATACCCTTAATGTTATTTTAACATTATCTGTCACCAAAATATTTAAAAAAAAAAGAAAAAAATAATAAGAAAAGCTATATGACACAATGAAATACTTGATTAGATTTGTAAGTGATTGAGTTAAGCATATTTAAGATCGAACTTGCCTCAACAAGCTACTCAAGGTACTTGAACTCGACTCTAGCTTGAAAAGAATCGAGCCACTCTCGAGTTAGGCAACGAGTCGAGCATGAGTAGCTTATGAGTGCCTTGACTCGCTGGCAACCTTCTTGAACACCATTGATTCTGTATGTCTTTTCTTTTCTTTTGCTTCACATTTTCGTAAATTTATTCCATATTAACAGTGATGTCATTGCTTCTTTGTATGATGAAAACAAAGGGGGGTAGTTGATGAAAAATGTTTTCATCATCATTGGTAACAACTTACATCCGATATAATTATTTCTCGTTTATTTGTTTCTATAAGCTATATGAGCGATGATTTTAAAAGGGATATGTGTAAACATATTTGGAGAACAGTGAAAGGGTATGTATGTTGACCCGCCAGTCCTTGCCACGTTTCTCAGTTGGACAGATGGGAAAGGAGAGAAAAAACAGACGTTGACCCGCCAGCTTCACGGGGCATCCACTGATGTGGAGACATAGGGAAAACTTTTCCAAGGCAAAAGAGCAAAAGAAAAAGGAGAGAAAAAGAAATAAATCTGCTTTTGGGATGAAATTATTTGACTAATTTTCAGGGAAATTACGATAAATAGAGTTCCTTCAATATTGGCCTAAAATTAAGGGGGCGAAGTAGAGTTCCTCCTATATTTATGCTAGAAAAATAGCACATGCGCCACTTTGGCGAAAAGAAATAGCGAAAAAAGGTAAGGTAATAAAGAGAAACGATACGTAAAGAAAAGGAAATACAAAAGATTTATTATGTAATTAATAATTATTTAAAATTCGAACATGATTTATTGAGTACCGTCAATTATGTTGATCATCATTAACTACAATTTCGTCCTATAGTTGCGTGCAGTTATAAAATGTCATTCTTTTTGACTTATTCCGGCCCCAGATTAGAATAATTTTGTTGGGTTTGGTCGTTATCTGGTTTTTCTCTTTTCCAGCTTGATTATTTTTTTTTTTTTTTGCAATTTGGACCAGGCAATGGTGGGCCACCATTCATTCTCTATCAGGCATGCCCCAGCAAAACTTTCGTATCTCTGCATGTGCGCACATACAATAAAAAGGAAGAACATGAAGGAATTTCTGGCGTTGGTCCGTCACGATACAACATCGACAGCATCAGCAAATAAATAAATGGCTGATGATGTTGTGCAGGAAAACACGTACACATTTCAAGGTCTCGAGAGCATGTGAACCAAATTATTGAGTGAGGGCGGCTGCGGCCCTACAGGCTACAAATAATACACCAAGAAACAAAAAAAAGGGGGAAGGAAAGAAAGAGAAAAGAGAGGAAACGAATGCATGTAGAAGCGCTGTGAATGGATTGATTGAATAGTTATAAGCTCGAATTAAATGCTTTGTGTCCATAGAAATTGATCGAGCCGAGAGGTTCGTCGCCCTGTATTATTAAAGAGAGGTAAATAGAATAAAGTTCCGTGAAACTTCATTAACTTGTCATGCATCATGCTGTTCCCTTTTCATGTAGTCTGAAAGAAATGATAAGAAAAAGAGCTCCTATGTTAAAGATCATGTTATCAAAGAGTTAAACAATGAAAATAGATGAGGAATGCTTGATTAGGTCAGTCGGGTCATGTTGGAACAAAGTTCGAGTCTTCCGGTCTATTAAAACGCATTAATTACGTATTTCCGCTAGACATCAATCGTAAAGATGAATGGCTCATGCGTGTTTGCTAGTCTTGTAGGACTTGGAGCTTCATCAGGTTTGACCGTCGGAAAATTGACTTGCTAAACAAGGAATGATATTGGTAGACCAATTAGAAGTAGCAAGACTTTATGCTGGAAGGGCAAATGAATTTTTTGGGGATTTGTGAAGAGGCATAGGATGCCCCAAAAATCGTTGTCATAGAAGACTTTAACAACGAACCTGAGCAGGTTCTTAAACTGCTCATATGATTTCTTGGAAATGATTTCTCTAAAACCCCTCCCCATAGGGCTCTCTGCCACAACCCAAAACCCCTTCCCGGGGGGGTTAAGGGTAAGGAACACACCCTGGATCTTGCAATGCCTCATCCCCGTGAAATACCGGGTCAAGGTACAGGAAATGAAGAGGAGCCAATCAGAAGTAGTAAGACTTTCTGGTGGAAGGGCAAATGAATCTTTTGGGGATTTGTGAAGAGGCATAGGATGCCCCAAAAATCGTTGTCATAGAAGACTTTAACAAAACATTCATTTTTTTGTTCATAGTAATGTATCGCTCTCTCTCTCTAACAAGATTCTTACTTATCTTTATAAGCTAGCGTTAATTATGAGGGATCTTCTAATAAGTCTCCAATAATTCAAGACAAATGTCAACTCTGCCACAATCATTGCAGCTGCAGCTTTTGTTCCGCAGAACTGCAGCTGCAACTCTGACCTTTTTCTTTTCTTTTTAAAAGATCTGCTCAAATTGGGAAGGTGTACAGCCAGACAACAGCATGGTTTCTATAGAAATTTCACCACGTTATTGTTCATCAACTTGTAACAAATTTCTAAGATTGACAGACCGTTTTATCATAGGCCTTAACTTTATTTTCCATTGCCTGCGTGAATTTGGATTCTAACCCCTTTTCACACATAGCGGTTATAGCGGTTAGGGGACCTTCAAAATTAACTTTTGCATGCTAAATTAGTCTATCTTCAAAAAATATAATTAAAACATTGGTCAATTACTTCTGCTACAAGAGATTCGAGAGAAATCACTTCCTTGATCCCGACAAGTTATGTCGATCTGCCAACATCGGATTTGAGCCATTATAATTTGGTGATGGGCAAAACATGTGTTTAGTTGCTTGCCAACTTGACTAAACATCTAAATTATTTAGATTTTTGAACTTTAAAGATTGACTGAATTTGAATAAGCCCATTGTAGCTTGCTGGCAATATTTTTATCATATGCCAATATGCCACTCCATTCCACATGTATGTAGCCCAAGAAAGATAATTTTTCTCATTTTTTTTTTTAAACGGAATTCAGAGTACTATTTTACGATGTATTGCTCAGATTATGGAAGAGCTTGATTTAAGCACTAGCATGCTTTCAAGCTCTTTTACTTTCTCTGATCATCAGAAGATAATTGCAGGCAAGTCAAAAGCCTTTTGGTGGAGATTGCTAGGTTAACGTGACAACACAAAAAAGATGTGAATCTTTTTTGCTTCCCAAAATGGGCCATGATCTGAGCAAAGGTCTTTATAGAACAGTAAACTCAAACAAGAACAGGTGGTTTGCCTGTCCCAATCTTTCTTCTCATAAAGGATGTGAAAAAAGCATTAGCATTTGCCGATGTCAACATCCAAAGAAGAAGATGTGCCGCACCAAGCAGCTAATGCGCAGAATGATGCTATTACGACAAGAAGAGCCTGATGATGAGTATCTTATTCTTCTTGTGTGTATTCCATCAATAAATTGTAGATCTATCCAGAACCAATGCATGAATTGCTTCATGGGGTTTACTGAATGAATGGCAGCAAAAATGATAGCCTACTCGTGAAAAACCAGATTGTGGCAGGTTTTGTCACAAGGGTAGGGGCAATCGATGGCCTTGACGGCTGCTCGATCGAAATACCAATCACCAACAGCTAGAGCTATTGCCTGCAGATCAAACAATCTCGTCAGATGCTAATTGGCAAGAATGAAATCTTGCGATTTTTTTGCACGACTAACGTAACACAAGAATCTGACTCTCTGAGTTCCATAATAAGCTGCCCAGTAGGTGGATTAGCTAGAACTTAAGCTGTGGCGCACCTTGTTTCCTATTGTAGGTGAATTATCAGCGAACCATGTGTCCTGCCTCTCGGACTGGCAGTGAGCGAAACATGAATTTAGGAAAAGGCCGTTTTGTCTGGAGCTAGAAAATCCTCTTATTGCATTCAGCATCTGATTCCTAAAGCCTGCGCACCAATCAAAGAAAAAGTTCTGTAACAAATTATCAAGTTGATCGATTAGAAATAGAACTTTACAGAAGATAGTCGGACAATGGAAGTCACCTTGCAGGAACTGAATCTGCGACGCGGAGCACCTTGCATGGTTTAATGTGCATTGACGCCAATGTCCATGAGGATCAGCTGATGAGGGAGCTAAACTTGCCTGCAGCTGATCCATGATACAAAGAGTCACATAGTTATTCAGTCCCTTAATGCCTTTTTGAGGAAACTCACGGGCAGATTAGAATTGCACATTCTATAGGTTGAATTGTATGCCGCAATAAGCTATTACCTGCCAAGCATCATAGGCGGCATTGAGAAGAAACAGTGGTGTTTTGATGCTGGCGGTCAGGTTTTGCGGGAAGAAGCACTGAAAAGGATTCACACAAGAATAACAAAGTTGGTGCGTTTGAGATCAATTATGCTGAGCGTTCAATGTGAGTCTTATGTAGGCAAAGCAGCAAAAGAGAACAACGGAAGAAGTCATACTGATGTTGGATCGAGATGGTTAGTGCACATGCGCGGAAGATTTGGTTTCACTCCCTAATTTCCACAGTAACAAAATCAGATAATGTGGATGAAAAGGAGTAATAAGGCAAGTAGAGGCACACGTATCATCAGGAAAACATGGAAGCATACCTGCAAATTAACCACACCACTATAAATGTTTCTGAGTGTGCGGCCACCAGAAACGTCAGCCCTGCAGTTCCAGAGGTGTAGCACAGAGTTGAGTTTCAAAGATTCTATTCAAGCAATTTATTATAAGTGGAGTAGAACGGCTAGGAGCATTGAAGTTGCTTACGCATCAAGGAACAGTCCAGCATCACTCAGGCACTTCACTTTTGTTGTTCTACGAAATAATCCCCGAAACTCATCACAGTGCAATATAGATGCCAGGCCTCCGGCAGAGCACCCGGAAAGAAGGGCCTGAAGATGGTAGATCATCACAACAGAATCGAGCCATGTTTCTCGTAAAGCGGATGAAGACATAAAAAGAGGGACAAGGTAAATATGTCAAATGCCCAAACCTGCTTGGCATAGTGCATGCCATTCGACATCAGATCTTCCATAGCAGCTAACCATATACGTTGTCCTCTAAACTGCAGCTGGGCAGCCTAAACAGAATCATCAAAAGACTGGTGATCATAATGACCTAATAAATCTAGCTGAGGAAAAAGTTATCACCCTAAGAACTGACTTTGCAAATACCAAATGCGTTCCATAGACATTTGGCAAGAGAAAAACGGTGATCTATGTTAGAGTTGCCTCTCCTATGGACTCTTCCAGCCTTTACAGATCAAATTAGCATGTCAACTTTCAGGCAACAAGTGTTGGACAAATTTTACATAGAGGAGTGGATGAACACATGCGCATTAGAGATCTGATGACAAAGAATGCAGATGCCCACCACATTGAGAGAAACTGTATACTTAGAACCATTATTTAACCCCAATTATGAAGGCCATGGATCCTATCACGGAACCAAATTATCTCGATATGTTAGTCTTTTATTGGTAGCTTTACGTTCAAACAACATGGGAAGTGCATTTTTCTTTTAAGAATGTCCAGAGCACCACTAACCTTATCCTCACTGTCCCCAGCAAATGAGGCGCCATCGCAATAACGGACCTTCACTCTGTTCCAGTTGAAAAAATCTGTGACCAGTATTACAGAATGTTGAGAGACTGCTTAGGAAGATCAATAATGGGTGAAAAAGCTAGCAATGCACAGAAGAAAAGTTCGAACAGTGCCAGGATTCTCCTCAGCTTTATTGCTGAGTATTCCTGTAAAAGGAAGCTGCTTTTCCATGTACTTGGATGATCCCCGTCTGGTTGTCTTGCGGTAAACGCAAGATCGAACATTATTACACCATCCTCCACCCTGCCACAATATGCATGACATTGTCAAGTTGCTGCAACTTCGAGTCTGTGAAAAACTGGAGATGACAACAATAAAGTTTTAAGATTTTCCACTATTCTGATTTCACTAAAACTTTATCAGCTGTGACCCAAATTCAAACGTCTGTGGTTTTTTCCTTTTTTAAATCAAAAATGATAATGCAGAGACAACCAATTCAACTTTAGCAAAAGTGAGCAAAGCCAGGAACATTTTTTTAAAGCCATTAAGAGTATAAAAAATAAAGATAGGTGGCAGACCTCCAATTGGATGAGCCAACTGTTGGCTCCTGAGCCGTATCCTCGGTGCAAATGATACCCCGGTAAAGTTCCATCCAGACAGACTAGAAGATACAAAGGACAGAGGTTAGGCCAAAGATGGAATGAGTCTCATCACTTCAGTGACTAGACCAAGAGCTTTTTAGATTAAATAGTGTCCCCGCACACGAAGTGCATCACCAAATTTGCGAGAAGTAGTGAGTTCAATAACATTTGGCCAGTGAATGAACAAGCCCAACAATCTTTGGAGGTGAACACAACCAAGTTGGTGTAGGCTCGACCCAAGTACTAGTAGGGGTTGCAAAAGAAGAAGGCAAAAACACATCATAAATGCTTAGGGAGAAATAAAAGTAGAAATAGAAAAACAGAACCGAAGTAAAGAAACGGTTGACCAAGGAGACTAGACCTAAGCAACCATTGAAGTAGTATATTAGGTTTGGCTGCTTTTTTGAGTCATATCTAGTAAAATGCAACGGAGACCTACAACCCATAAAGAGAGTGAACTAAAGGAAATCAAGATTCCTAAGCGTAAAAACCACCCACATGGCCACAATAACTCAGTTGGCAGTTAACCATTGACTGAAATCTACAGAATCTGATGCACAATTTTATTTAGTTTTACCATAACATGAGAAATGGAACCGAAAAGGAATGCAAATTTATCAAATGCAAGGACAGGAAAAGAACTACCAGCCACAGTTCAATCCAGCATGAGCACAAAAAATGAACTGAGAGTGAAGGTAACAGAGTACAGCAGGAAAAATCAGGTGTAGAAATGACTGAAAGAAGAACAGGCTAACAACACTTACCTGCTCCTTTAGCTCCGGCACTCGTAATGAGAGTGAGTCCAACCATGACTGGATTACTCACATGAGAAACTCCATAGTATTCCAAATATGGAAAGTCTGTTCCATTGACATGAAGAAGCTCGGACCCATCAACGACGTCCCGAGAAACCACTCCTATGACCACCCAGATCCAGAAAAGCTTCACTCTCATGCTGTCTCGGCTACTGACCCTTGAACCCATCTCGAAAGAAGGATAGACAAGATCAGCAAAAAGCTCGAAACTTTGCTGGTGTAAGTGCAGAAAACTTAGTGCATTTTAGCAATCTCCCAAAAGGGAATCAATGTTGTTTACGGGAAGAAAAAAAACTTATTGGGTCTTAAAGTAGCTGCTAAGTATGTCTTGTGTGTGTGGGAGAGAGATTGAGGGAGGGAATTTTGTGGGAAGAAGAGAACAACGTAGTATTGCCGGGCCTTTTAATATTAAGAAAGAAAACCATAAAATATGTCTGGTTATACTTTTGGAATCTTGTGTTGGATTCAGCAGAGTTAAAGTTTAAAAAAAAAGCTAATCTGACAGCCACGGTTGTTTTTTGCACTTGACGGATGCTTTGTGACCTTAGGATGCGGATCTGCTCAGGCCAAGAGGAGTTCAACATTTCTGTTTCACTTTTGGTAATGAATCCATCTGACTTTGCTATGATACATCAAAAGTTAATAGGGCTGAACCCACATTATGATCTTCTCTCCTTTTCTTAGGCTTTTGAAGATCATGATCCTTCTCGAGAACCCTTTATCATTAATTGTGAAAAAATAATTCTATGTAACGCTAAGAAAGCTTTACATATCAAAACCCACATTTTTACTAATAGAAACAATCAAAAGTTCTTTTTCGTGCAATACGAATAAATATATCTATAGACACAGACGTTTAGTGTACTTCTCTTCGATAGATACACGAAACTATTGGTATCATATGCAACGCATGATTGGATTCTTGCATCGTGATCTTTCCCAATCTATTTTTGAGGCAAGGGATAGAAAAGTTGGGTGTTGCAGTACATGACAAGCCCGGGAAAGTGGCTGCTGGTTTCGTGGCATTTTGTTCAAAGTGGCTAAGCTGGCTCTGCCGACAAAAGCAAGAGAAGGTGAGAGAAGCTTCAGTTTCAGACCTCTTGATTTAGTAGTGGGCGAAGATTGAAGAAAGGCAAGTCCACAAAGACAAAGAGCTTTCGCTTTCGCCATCACCGAGGGCCGAAGGATACCAACTTTTGAGCTGGTCCTTGTGTATAGATCTCAATCCCAAGTTGCTAATTGACGGTGCACACGAATTGTGTTGCACCAATTTGAATTCTTTATTCAATTCCAAACTTCAACCCCACAATTTCTTCCTTTGCGTCCACACAATTTGGTTCACCCTCACTGCTTTGTGGTAAGATGCCCGAGAGCCAACATGTCGTTACACCTGAACACGCCATCCATCATCTCTTAGGCCATGAGTTAGCATGATCAGATGGCCCCCATGCCCTAATAGACTGTCAAGCATGACCGTTGATGTTTGCGGTCAATCGCGGTGGTCAAATTGTAGGATCCACGACGGGGCCATCGTTGACATGTTGTAATCCCTACTATAGATTACTTTTTTGTCGTGTCCTCATACCCCCATCAATTCCATTTTCCCCTTTATGAATATCATTTAAAATGGAATACATGACAGATACCTAATTTCCTTTGTGAGCTTTGCTATGACCACAAAGCATAGCTTTCAAGAAGTGCTACCCCAGCTATATAACGGGCCTTCATATTGAAGAACCCTACAACATCTAGAGAAGTTCATAAACCCAATTGGCATGCCATATACACTTTTAAAAAAAAAAGGGTTAAAAAGGCATTAACTATGTCAGCAGATTTATAAATCGAACTTCAACCTCAGTAAAATTGTAGTAGTTCAATATTCAGCGCATGGAATTGTTCATAGCAATCTGTCAATCAAAATCACATAATATCTCTCGTAAGAAAGAGGGCACACACTATATAGATCATCACTACAGGGACGAAGGGTGGGCACTCTGCCAAGATCAAAAGAACATTTCTTGGGACGTTTGATCATCGTTAACGTCGAACATTGGAAACATAACGCCAGAGTAGATATCATTAGACATAAATCCATCCGGCCTTGGAGTGAAACTAAGGAGCTAAAATACATGTAAAGATAAGGTAATTGATTTGGTGGGAGAGAGAATGGCGCGCGCGGGAAAATGCGAAAGTCCACGTGTTCACATGCTTATGCAGTAAAGATGCAGTGGTGCGAATCATATCAAGGGATGACATGAAGTTAGGCATGCACGTGAGCGCTCGGTCCCCATAATCACATGCGAAACTCTCTCTGTCTCTGTCTCTCTCTCTCTCTGTCTCTCTCTATCTCATCTCACTATTGGGTTTATAGCTGGATCGCAACGCAGTGACACTGAATGACGCTGGACCTCACGTCCTTGTCAGTCGGACAGGCCTCCCGTGGTCGACAATCATCCTCGCGCGACGTGGGGTTGTGTCGTTGTCGGCGTCGTTTGCTCTCGGTTTCCATGTCTATTTCCCTCCAATCGCGTGCGGGACAACTCGGTGGACGTCCACCCGTTTCATCACGTCACGTCAGGCCGGTCGTCGTGCCTGTCGGTTAACTGCTTCATCGGCCCAACAAGGCTGGTGGATTGCTTCGAGCGCGTTTGGCAACACTTTTGCCAAAAGCCATTTGGGGCCTTGAAGGCCTTGTGCAAATGTAAATGGATTTGATCACCGTCGCATCAGAGACCGCTCGTCGTGTTGGGTATCTCATGATCAGCCCAAGAAGGCAGATGGGCTGCTCCGGGTGAAACTTTTGCCAAAATCCTTTTGGGGTTTTAAAATTTATTATAATGGAGAACTTTGGGCAGATACAGCCTTTAGGTCAATGAAAGGTTGGAGACACTTTGAAAAGTAGTATTTTCAGAATGCTTGACCATAATTTTTATGAACAAATTGTCACTTTCCCATCTTAATCTCATTTATAATTATAATTCCATTTTTGCCCCTTTTAACAAAACCATATCTATGATCCTCTTTTAACTATCGACAGCCTTCTCTTGCCTTTACGCTCTCAACAAACTTCTCATCTAAGAGATCTTTGCCTTTGCTTTTTTGCTCAAGACGCCGCTCGCCCTTTTCCCCTCACACTGACCATCGTTGTAGGCAAAAATAAAAACCCCTTCTTCAATGAGTTTTTCCCCTTACTGTCAATGTTGGCTCCTTTATTCATGTTGGTTGGGATTCTAAGTTCGTCGATCGTTGCTGTTTGCAGATCAATATGTTTTTTTTTTCTGCTGAACTTTAATTTGTTGTTGCTAAATGTTGATCCAATTTCTAGAGTTTTCTAGTATAAGCACTTGTTAGATAAGTCTAGAGAAATCCTACCAAATTTCTACTGTTTGGGTGGCAAGGAAGAGCTAGAGTCTACTAAATTTATGTAGAAAAATCCACAACAATTATCTCTGCAGATGGCAAAGATAGTTGAATAAACAGACCATGCACAAAGCTTTATGGTAGAGCTAGCAAAGGATAAGAAAGATTGAAAAAAAAAAAAATCTAAGTTGGCAATGTGAGTCGGTGATGTAAGTCTATAAATAGGCTTGGGGTCATCCAAAATAGATACTTTAAAGAAACCAGCAAAACTCTCATTCCTTTGTTATTACCTAAGATAGTAAAAGCCTTTCCTTCTCTTGTTCCCTTGTGCTCCCTTGTCGTAATAGGCCTCTCATATATACATCCTTGTTGTTCCCTAGCCATATCTCTCTCTCTCTCTCTCTCTCTCTCTCATACACACACAAAGTAAACACACGCTTCCACAAATACCAACAATGGTATCAAAGTCACGTCTTCAGTTGGTATTGGACGTTTGTCCGAACCACCCATTCCTAAAACTACCCATCCAAATTTTCAACAACTAAACTATGGTCAATTCTACCTCATCCTCATTTCCTATTCCCATCTTTGATGGGAATAATTATGATTATTGGAGTATCAAAATGACGACCTTCTTAATGGCCCAAGACTTATGGGATATCATGGAAAAAGGTTACGAAGCTGCGCAAGAAGGTACACGTGTTTCGAAGGATCAACTACAAATCAACAACAAAAGGATGCAAGGGCACTTTTAGCAAGCATTCTCGGAAATGGTATTTCAAAGAATAATTGGAGCAAAGACTACAAAGAAGGCTTGGGAAATATTACGAGAAGAATTCCAAGGATAAAAAAAGGTACGTATTATTCGGCTTCAAACTTTGAGATGAGATTTTGAGATTTCTAAAATGAAAAATTATGAGACCATCCAAGAATTTTGTGGAAAATTAAAAGTATTAGTTAATCAAATAAGAACCTATAGAGATATAATCACTTACCAGAGGGTTATTGAAAAAATGGTGATGTCACTAACAAAAAAAAGAAAAGAAAATACAATCACATAGTCACAACTATAGAAGGAATTAAGGACTTGACAAACCTATCAGTGAGTCAATTAATTGGCTCTATAGAAGCACATAAGAAAAGACTAATGACACAAGATGGAGATTCAATTGAAAGTGTCTTTCAGTCTAAAATTAACATGTGGTCTCATCAATCTAAAAATGGTGGAAGGAGTTTTTGAACAAATAAAAGAGGAGGAGAAACTACACAAAAGAAAAAGTATCCACCGTGTGGTATTTGCAAGAAAACAAATCATTAGTGCCTCTTTTGTAAAAGATACAACCATGTAGAAAAAGATTGTCGCTCGAAAACAAATAATCAAGAAAACTATGTTGAAGAAAAAGAAAAGTGAAGATAATACATTCTACGGAGGCCAAGCGGCAAATGATAAGAAAAATGATACATGATACATTGGAAGTGGGTGTAACAATAAGATAATGGGGGATGAATTTACATTCATTGATATTGATAAGTTGGTGAAATGCCAAGTAAAATTGGGCAATGATGCATTAGTGGATGTTAAAGGAAAAGGCACCCATGCCGTGGAAACAAATAAAAGCCCATGATATATTCATTATGTAAATCTAGTCTCAAGTCTTGCACAAAATCTCTTGAGTGTGGGCCAAATGATACAAAGTTGATATCCTCTATACTTTAGAGGTGATGCCCACATTATCTATGATAGACATAAAAATATTATTGCCTTTGCTAAGATGGAGAATAAGAATTTTCCTATTCAATGGAAATATGTTAGAGATATAGCCATGAAAGCTCAACTTGATGATTCATGGTTGTGGCATTAAAGATTTGGCCACTTCAACTTTGCTGGGCTAACGATTCTCCATTAGAAAAATATGATGAGAGATTTTCCAGGAAATCTCTAATGTTTGTGATGGTTGCCTCCTTGGAAAACAACAAAGGTAGTCCTTCCCATCTAGAGGTGCATGGAGAGCTAAGAAGCGATTAGAACTAGTTCATACGAATGTGTATGGTCCAATGAGTACCCCCACGCCCAGTCATAATAAGTATTTCATTCTATTCATTGACGACTATACAAGAATGATGTGGGTATACTTTCTTCAAGAAAGATAAGAGGTTTTCTCTATCTTCAAAAAATTTAATAACCACGTTGAGAATCAAAGCGGCCATAAAATCAAAGTTCTAAGGAGCAATAGAGGCACATAATACAACTTAAGAGAGTTCGATAAATTATGTGAAGATGAAGGAGTTCATCATCAACTAACTGTTGGCTACGCACTAGAATAAAGTGGAGTAGCAGAAAGGAAGGATAGAACCATCATAAAGATGGCAAGGTCCATGCTAAAGGAGAAAGGCATTCCCAACACATTCTGGGCAGAAGTAGTCTACACGGTTGTATACATGTTAAATAGGTGTCCAACTAAAGCAGTCTAAAATAAAACTTTGGTTGAAGCTTGGAGCAAATGGAAGCCTTTAATGAAGCATCTCAAGGTGTTCGGCTACATATGCTATGTCCATGTCCCTACTCAAAAAAGGAGTAAGCTCAATGAAAAGACAGAAAATGGAATATTCCTCGGTTATAGTGACCAATCAAAAGGCTATAGGGTTTACAATCTAAGAACTAAAAATCTCAAGATTAGTCAAGAGGTCGATTTTGACGAGAATGCAAATTGGAATTGGGAGGACAAGAAGATCGAGAAGAAGTATGTCGCCTTGCTAGACACACCACTTGCTCAAGAGGAGTCAACAATACAAGAAGAAGGAGAAATGCTGGATTCCTTCACTCACGATATAACTCTACCAACCTCTCCAAGAGTGACGCAAGAAGAATCTATACAGGAGTCTCCAATACTAAGGGTAAAAACCCTTAGACGAATTTGCGACACATGCAACTTTACTACTTCAACACTAGAAAATTAAACAAGTATCCAAAGAAGAAGTTTGAGTAAAAGCCATGGAGGAAGAGATCAAGATGATTGAGAAAAATGAAACTTGGGAGATCGTTGATCACCCTGAAAAGAAAGAGATCATTGGTGTCAAGTGGGTTTACAAGATAAAGCTCAACACAGATGGATGAATCCAGAAGCACAAAGCAAGGCTTGTGGCGGGTGAAAGGCTACTTACAACAATCGGGTATCGACTATACTGAAACTTTCACTCCTATTGCTCACCTTCATGCTATTTGGGCACTCATAGCCCTTACGGCACAAAAAAAAATGGAAGATCCATCAATTACATGTGAAGTTAGCATTCATAAATGGATATATTAAAGAAGAAATAAATGTGGAGCAACCACAAGGCTTTATTTTCAAAGGACAAGAAGAACAAGTTCTCAAACTCAAGAAAGCCCTCTATAGGTTAAAGCAGGCACACGAGCGTGGTATAGCAAAATAGATGAATACTTCATCAAACAAGGATGCAGGAGGAGTATGAGTGAGCCGACGCTTTACATCAAGACCCAATGTAGGTCTGACACTCTCATTGTCTCTCTATATGTAGATGATCTCATATATATATATAGGGAACAATGAAACGATGATCCGAGAATTTAAAGAAGAGATGACAAAGACATTTGAGATGATGGATTTAGGCTTAATGCATTACTTCCTCGGCATCGAGATTGGCCAAAATGAAGGAGTCTTTATCTTGTTGAAGAAATATATAGAGAACTATTGCGAAACAATTGCAACACCGCTTGTGACAAATGAGAAGCTACCAAAGAAAGATGGAGCAGAAAAAAGAATTATTAAATATTTACCAAGAACTACAAACTATGACATTTGGTATTGACCAAGTGCAAATGCCAAGCTTATTGGCTACATTAATAGCGACTAGGCAGGATCAGCTGATGACAAGAAGAGCACCGTTAGCTATGCATTCACACTAGGTTATGGAATATTCTCATGGGCATAAAAAAATAAGACTTAAGGACACAGTCTACTATAGAAGTTGAATATATCAAAGCCGTTATTACCATCAGTCAAGCACTGTGGCTTCAAAGATTTCTAGACATTGGAGAAGCATAAACAAGTGCGACTCTGATACTTTATGACAATAAGTCTGCGATTGCTATATTAAAGCATCTAGTCTTCCATGGAAGAACGAAATATATTGACATCAAATATCACTTCAAATGAGAGGTACAAAACAACGGAGAGATCAAGCTCAAATATTGTAAGATTGAGGATCAAGTCGCTGACATATTTACTAAAGCACCACTACCAACCAAGTTTGGGACATTGTGGAATATGCGTTGAGTATCGCGAAATTGGATCAAGAATGAGTGTTAAAATGTTGATCCAATTTCTAGAGTTTTGCTAGAAAAGTCTAGAGAAATCCTACAAAAAATCTACTACTTGGGCGATAAGGAAGAGCTGGAGTCTACTGAATTTATGTAAAAAATCCATAACAATTATCTTTGCAAATGGCAAAGATAGTTGAATAGATAGACCATGCACAAAGCTTTATATTAGAGCTGGCAAAGGATAAGAAAGACAGAAAAAAAAAAATCTAACTAAATCTGTGATGTGAGTCTAAGCCTATATATAGGCTTGGGGTCGTCCAAAATAAATACTCTAAAAAACGAGCAAAACTCTCATTCCTTTGTATTAGCTAAGATAATAAAAGCCTTTATTTATCTTGCCCCCTTGTGCTCCCTTGTCTTAATAATTCTCTCATATATACATCCTTGTTGCTACCTAGTCATATTTCTCATTCACCCCCCCCCAACCCCAAAACACACGCTATCACAAATTTCAATAGTTACCTTGACTTTAATTAGCGAAAGAATACAAGTAACCGTCAACTCTGTCAACTTGATCAGGCCTAGAACCATAAAAGAGACAACATCAATGAAGATCAAGAGGTTCGAAAGCCTCAACTTGGGGGCGTCTAGGGCTTTTCGTCTCAATGGTTAAATTGAGTCCAAGTGATTTGTTTATCAATTTTGCTTCAGCCCGTAACAGGACATACACGATCATTAGAGGTGTCAAAATGGGTTATTGACCCATTTATGTTTAAATGGGTCGTTAATAAGTCAAACCTTATTTCCTAAAGCACCCATAATGAGTTTTAAAAATAAAGAGATTGAGATATATGGGTTTTAAATGGGCCAGCTCTGCACCTATTCCCATTTAAGACCCATTTATCAACCCATTAAAAATGAATCCATTTATTTTCACCCAAAAACTCACAATCTCTCTTCTCTCTTTAACTTTACAATTTTTTTTTAAAACATAAATTATAATGATTTTTTATTTTAATCTTCTTTTCTTTTTTCATTTTTCTTTCCTTTTTTTTTCTTCTTCCTTCGGTCTCTAGCGACTAGCCGGGCGAAGCCTCAAGCTCGCCGGTGTCGGGCAAGCTCGAGCTCGCCCCTCGCCGACACCGGGGGAGGCTCGAGCCTCGCCAATCTAGTGAGACTCGAACTCGTTGGCGTTGGGCAAGGCTCGAGCCTTGCCGGATCCCAAGCAAGGGGTGAGCTCGAGCTTGCTCGACGTTGGTGAGCCTCGAGCTCGCCAACCGGCAGGCGAGGCGGAGGCCTCGCCAACGTCCGACGAGGCGGAGGCCTCGCCAACGTCCGGCGAGGCTCGAGCCTCGCCGATGTCCAGCAAGGGGCGAGCTCGAGCTTGCCAATCTAGCGAGACTCAAGCTCGCTCGATTTGGCGAGCCTCGAGCTTACTGTTGTTGGTGAGCGGGCGAGCTCCGGGGTCCCCTGTGGTTGGCCATCGATCCGTCATTGTGGCCGGCGATCGGCCAAAGAAGAAAAAGAACAAAAAGGAAAAAAATTAAAAATTATATTTAAAAAATAAAAATAAAAATAATTAAAAATTTATATTTAAAAATTAAAAATAATTAAAATTCGATTTTTAAAATAATTTTTTTAAAAATTATAAAAAATTGTCCATTAAATTTTTGTTGTATAAATTTAGCAATACCATTTTTAAAATATATATATAATAAGCTTTCTTAAATTAAATGGGTCGGGTATGGATCGAGTATGGGTCAAGTTGGGTATGAGTCAAAAATTTTGCATTGCTATAAATGAGTCATAAATGAGATAAATGGGTCGATTTGGGTCGGACCATTTATGACCCGACCCAAACCCGACTCAACCCACCCGTTTAACGAGTCTAACGATCATGTTTATTATAATACAAATTTACTTGGAGGTCCATAGGCCCGGGGGCAGAGAGCGCCATTGATGGGCTCCATTAAGAATTCATTCCACTGCGGGCGATGGAGGACTAGCCCATCATCCGCCTTCCCCTGCAAACCAGGCGGGAACCGGAGCGGAGCGAATCGTCTCCTCCAATTTCTCTCAGTTTCTCCCTTTCCCCTCATCTCAGCACAGCTCTTGGCAGAGGGTCTTTCTTTTTTTTTGGGAGGAATTCAGCTTCTTCCCTCTTTCTTCGTCCTCAAGATGGGTATCAAGGTGGCTCTTTTGCTCTCTCGATCTCTTACTTTCTGGAATTTTTCCTTTTCTGGGGTTACCCATTTGGGAGATTCGTCATGGGTTGTAGGGTTTAACGAAGCTGCTCGCTGACAACGCCCCCAAGGCAATGAAGGAGCAGAAGTTCGAGAGCTACTTCGGCCGCAAGATCGCCATCGACGCCAGCATGAGCATCTACCAGTTCCTTGTTCGTCTCTCTCTCTCTCTCTCTCGCTCACTCTATTTCCCTGATGTCTGTCGTTTGATGTTGCTTTGTGCATGGGTGTGTGATTTAAGTTGTGGGTTTTGTTCGTTTGCAGATTGTCGTGGGTCGGAGTGGTACTGAGATGCTCACGAATGAGGCTGGGGAAGTCACGAGGTAATGCTATCGATTTCCTGAGGAAAGTTTTGTTCTTTTTTTGAGAAATTCCAGTTTGTTTGGTTGGCCATCTTGATTTTGTAACCTTTCGATTGTATTTTCCCTCTTTCGGTTGCTGATACCCGTGTCGCATTTTGTGCTTTTGATGGTTATAGCCACTTGCAAGGCATGTTCAATAGGACAATTAGGCTCTTGGAAGCTGGAATAAAGCCAGTGTAAATTCTTCTTACTCTGTGCGTTTATATGGTTTGGTCTAGAACTTCAATTTGTTTTTTATGTTAATTGCTGAAGTTGGTTCTATTATGATCTGTCTAATTATGGAAATCAGTTATGTTTTCGATGGCCAACCTCCGGACCTGAAGAAGCAAGAGCTTGCAAAACGGTATCAGCGCCCATAGGCTGCAATCTTTTGATTTCTGTTAAGATTGACTCGATTGTGTCGACAATATTTTTCTTTTACTTTTGGGTATTGATGATTTCAATCGAAACCCATGGTGCAGCTATTCAAAGAGGGCAGATGCCACAGAGGACTTGGAAGAAATCAAGGAGGCACGTCTTTTCTCTTTTGAAGTCTCATTTAGTCCTGTTTATTTTCATTCTTTCAATCTTCTTTTTTTGGTAATGTAGCTCAAGTGGCTTGGCACATGATTTTCTTTTATTTGCAGATTGGAAGTAAAGAAGACATTGAGAAATTCAGTAAGCGTACGGTGAAGGTGGGTTAGTGGCGTGCATTTCTTTCCTTATGTTTATCAAGTTTTTGAATCTAAGTCCACAAATAGTCTGTTGGACTACTCATTTCATATCTCCCCCAGAAATAGTGGAACTCTACTGGACTAGAAAATAAATAATTTTGTGGGAATGTCATGTGTTGAATAATTTCTTATGTATGTCCTGCAGGTTACGAGGCAGCACAACGATGATTGCAAAAGACTCTTAAGACTCATGGGAGTCCCAGTTATTGAGGTGCCATTTTTTTGGTAGTTGACAAGTAAATAATGCCATCTCCAAACAGCAAACAGTATGAACTATTAAACCTGTTGTAACAGCTCTTCTTGTACACTAGGCTCCTTCTGAAGCAGAGGCAGAGTGTGCTACCCTTTGCAAATCAGGAAAGGCATGTATTTTTACGTGATTATATTGGACCTGGTTCCTGTTGTATTTGTGACGTTGACTACCATTTTGCTGCATGAAGTCTATCTGCCTTTGCTTTTGTTCTGTACCTCATATATTAGGAGCTCTTGTTGATGAGTTTCAGGTGTATGCTGTGGCTTCTGAAGACATGGACTCCCTCACCTTTGGAGCTCCTAGATTTCTCCGTCACTTGATGGATCCCAGTTCAAGAAAAATTCCAGTCATGGAATTTGAAATTGCAAAGGTAGTAGAACATCTACCTTAAAGTTGATATCTAATTTTTTGTGTGTAAAAGAGCATAGTGATATCTATCTCTCTCTCTTTTTATTTTTTTGTCTTTAAAAGTGTATCATTAAGAGGCACCAAGGCAATGCCAACCCATGTATAAATCATGTACAAGTTGATATCTATTATTCCTTCTGCCATTTCATGGGGAATTGTTTTCTTCCTATATAGATTTTGGAGGAGCTAAATCTGAACATGGATCAATTCATTGACGTGTGCATCCTATCTGGATGTGATTATTGTGAAAGTATACGAGGTATAATTGATTTTGGACTAAGTTTTCCCTTTTCATTCTTCTACTTGGATTGAGGAATTTAGGTTTTTGTATGATGATAAATCTATATCACAGGCATTGGTGGTCTGACTGCTTTGAAGCTCATCCGTCAACATGGCTCAATAGAAAATATACTGGAGAACATAAACAAAGAAAAGTGCGTTACTTTTTCATGTTTCACGTTTATGTTTCTAATTGAGCTTATATTGATGAGATTCTTGATGACAAGTTTATTTTGATCTTCTTTAGTGGCCATGCTTTGTCCAATGAGCCCATGTTTGTTTGTTGTGGACATGCACTTTCTTGCTAGTGACATTGCTCAGATTGCATCATGCAAACCCTCACAACTTTTTAAGCACTTAGAGTTGTTTTGCTCTCATAAGGATGCACTCATGTATTCTTCCTTGTTTCTGATAAGTTTTGTTATATTTTCGGTCTTTGTGACTTAGGTATCAAATACCAGATGACTGGCCATATAAAGAAGCTCGGAAACTTTTTAAAGAGCCCTTGGTCTTTACGGAAAATGAGGAACCTGAACTCAAGTGGAATGCTCCTGATGAGGAGGTGAATGATCTCCTAAGCTTGTAACACTGTTCTCACGCACGCATGTTTTCTAAGGATTTTTTTTTTTTTTTAAATTGATTTAGGGGCTAAATTCTTTTTTGGTGAACGAGAATGGATTCAACAGCGACAGGGTAACAAAGGTATGATCGTGAAGCTTTTTCAGTAGTCACCTTTTCTTCATGCACGGAATAAAAAATGACATGTTATTCATGTTGACTTCATTGATTGAGCTAGGCCATAGAGAAGATTAAGGCCGCCAAGAACAAGTCATCACAAGGACGGTAAGTGATGCTTAAATGATTGATATTCTGGTAAATGTGCTTCTCATTTTAAGCCTAAGATGATGTTGTCTTGTACAGTTTAGAATCCTTTTTCAAGCCAGTTGTCAATGCATCTGCACCAATTAAAAGGAAGGTATTGTTCTTTCTCAATGCATTTTAACCCTCGACCTGAACCTGGTTATTTTCTTTTTTAAGTTCTCTCCTATTGTGTATATGGAAGGGCTTTCTAATATAATTGGATAGCACCATGTATAATTTGTCTATGATGAGAAAGTAGATTTAAAAGCTGTGTGTGTGATTTTCTTTTTTTGGGTAAATATGTTATTATTTTCAGCACATAGAGGTGACTGTATGCAGCCTACTGAGCATCATTGCTACCTTCATCTTACTCTTGCTTTATTTGTGGGAAACTAACTCAAAGTTCAGAAATACAAGCTTCATTGAATGGCTACATGTGTTTGGAGAATAAAGAGGGAGTATCATTTCCAAGATATAGATATTAGCTTTCCTCTGCTTGAAAATGGGTGGGAACATGTATAGTGGAGGACTATGTTTTCGCAACATCCCTTGCAATGTTGTACTCGATTTTGTTAGCTCTTACATGCTGGAAAACTCTTGATGTGGTACAGGAAACGCCTGTGGCTGTAAAAGCTGGGGCCAAAAAGACTAAGACTGCTGGTGGTAAGAAGAAAAAATAGACAGCTCAGCTTACCTACTTTCGCAGACTAACAAACTAACTAACAAGGTGACTTCCTTTATCCCGATATTGTTACTACTAACTAAGGCAGATATCAATAACTAAATCACTTATAACTGTGAACTTGTCTGCTTCCTGCAGGTTGCTTGAGGATGTTGTTCAACGCTCTGGTTTGGCATGCCTTTCTGTGCTATGCAAGAACCACTAGTGTGTAACTTTTTAGGTGGAAGTGGGTTTTTGCATCCTGCAAAATCTAATCTGCTTGCCAAATCTATGTACACTGTTTTGTTTCAGTGAGAATTCTTGTTCCTAAAGTTTTGTGCACAATAGTTCAGTTCGTCTTGATATATGCAGCGTCTTCAGTAGACATGTCAATGATTTAAGCTCATGTCCTATGGTGAAGAAAAGATGGATAAGTTGGTGATCAAACGGTGCAACTGCAAATGAAGTGGGTGTCTAGTTAGGTCATGTTGTTTTTTTTTTGTCGGAAGGTCATGTTGTTAACTCCTCTGGGGATTTTACTTAATGCTCAAAAGAGATTTTTAAGCACCATCCGAACTGAAGAAGTATCTAAGTTGATATCGACTTGATCATGTCCTTGTCCTGGACCTAATTAATTAGGTGAAGTTGGTTTGCCGGGCTCATAAATTTTATGAGCAGGTTGCAAAAGTCCCCTTGCGGATAAAAAATAATGAACTTCTGGTAGAGCAAAAGATTCTGTTACTCATGCTGATCCCGGTGCTTACTTGAGGGTTGGAGATCTTTTATGCTTGATTTTAGATAGAGATAATCCCTTCCGCAGTCATTGCTAGACTGTTGGGTCGGCACATCTTTGGTTTCGGTACTATAATTCTGTAATCAAAATGTCGGGAGCATTTGGTTCCAAACAAGTATTCTGGTCTTCATCTTCATCGACAATGGATGAAGTCCGATGTCAGTTTCATTTGATGAAAGTTTGATCAATTTCAGTGGATTTCAAACATAGAACAAGAAGGTGAGAACTTAAAGCAATCGCTTAACTTGTTTTCTTGCACTTTTTCTCATTACGTACCGGTGAACTCATGGCAAGATTCTACTGATGCCAGTGACCATCTGTCAAGCGCGACAACGATAGAAAAAATGGACAAAACCAGTCATGTCACACCGATAAGTCAATGACAGCTGCGCCATATGATGAATGATCCTTCAAGAGGCATAACTATGAATTTGGCTAGCTAGCAGACATTTTGGAAATACGATAAACATTTGCCAAGGGACGATGATCCCTTTATTTGTCCTGTCGCCAGAATTTGACATAAGTAAGAGGAAAAAACATGATTTTGGCAAAGGTTAGCCCACACCCGAGTCATCGTTCATAGGATGGGGCAGGTGTTCCTATCGTAATCACAAGGGCGAGGAGGACAAGGTTGGCACGGTGGAGGGCACGGCGGAGGGCAAGGTCGAGGGCACGGCGGAGGGCACGGTCGAGGGCACGGCACACACCGTGAGCACTGGCAACAAGGAGGGCACGGTGGAGGGCATGGCACGCACTTCGGGCACTTGCATGAAGGAGGGCATTCGGGCGGCTTGCATTTAGGCGGTTCGGGCTTTTTAGGTTCCGGAGGCTTTTCTGGTCCGACCGAGTCAATTTCCGCGCATATCCCGCACTTCTTTCTCAGAGCCTTGATCACACACACCGGATCCACGTCTCCTATGATAGTTAACGTTCCCTTCTCAATGTCTATCTTCATTTCGTTGATACCTGCATATTTGCGTCACAAACCTTGAATCCATATGCACGTCCTCTTCAATAATCAAGTTATCAATTCGGTCCAGGACAATAGAAAGAAATTACAAACACGTTTCACTCGCAACTACATGTATTCTCATCCACACAGGTTTGGCGAGGTGAGGGTAGGGAGATCGTACCTTCGAGTTTGGCGACTGATTTCATTATATCCTTCTTGTCTTTCCCGCAACCTATGGTAACCTTTATCACGATTTTCTGCAATCCAGACGCGGCAAGACAGAGAATATCAGAAGATAAAAACCTCATCAATGGTTACGAAGATCAATAGGGAGAAGATGCAAATGTATGTAGCTCTCTTTCATGGAGAAGGACATGATTTGATTACCTTCGCCATGGATGCTGCAGAGAGTGGACAAAGGGAAGATGATCAGCTTCCCTAATATGCTAAACCAAAAGGCCCTATTTATATGCTTTCCACGACCTGCATAATTTCATAATTAAGAAGTGAGGAACAGACAAAGTGTTAGGACTCCGTCTAGGACTTTGGATGGGCCATACGCATTATATTATATTATGCAAGAGGAAGGCTGTTAACTTTGGCACTGAACAGCATAGTTTCCAGGAGAGGTTTAGGAAGTTCTTTCTTTCACCCATTTTTTGGTTTGTTTGAAGGATGGCGCCGACCGAATTACTCGAGCGAGTGAAGTGTTTTTCATGGGTAAGTCCACGTATAGATTCAGTGGACTACTCAATCAAGCCAATCACATTGCATATCACGTTTAGGGTCTGCATTGTGGGTCTCAGATGATTTATGAAATGTTTGCAATTGGTTTAGTTCTATCAACTTAAGAGCAAGACTCGGTTCACCCGTTCATGTGGTCATGCATGATTGAAGTGCGTCTAGTTAGATATGCATGTTGGTATATTCACATAAACATGTACAAATCTAAGGTCATTCCTCACTGGCAGCGGCGCACGCAAAAAACCTAGCTCCGATGAGGCGGGACCAAAAATTTTACAACTTATGGCTCGGGAAGGCGTTGGTGGGGGACAAAACATAGAAATTCTTTGTGAAAATCTCATAGACGATAACATATATCATGAAAAACTGCGTCAAGTATCAAATGATCGAGAGGGTGATGACCCCCATCTGCTCACCCATCGGTCGATCATTGCCCTCCCGAACTTATGTACACGCTTATAAGATTCTATCTCAAGTTTAGAAAGAATAGATTTCTTACTAGATTTCTCTATAACTCACTTTGACCTTTCGTTGGCATATTATTAATGCTTTGCTTGGGCTTGCCTCGACGACATTACACCACCCGAGGAGAGATGTATGTCCATTTGCGGGCCCAATGTTCAACATGTCGTCCACCAAAAATTAATTGGCACAAGGACCGACCAACGTCAGGGGACGACTAAATCGATAATCACTGTTAAGATTGGTACTCATAGTACATAACAAATTGTTAATTTCACTAATGAGTTGTCCCCCCCTAATCATTAGGGCAGCATTTGTATATTGGGAGGCAATTAAGTTTAGGGAAAGTTTACTTAGCTCATCGTCTGATTAGAAGTGACGTCACTAAAATTAGTGAGATTTGTTGGGAAAAATATAAAGATAAGAATAAAGAATATGAACAAGCTCCAACGACGTCGTTTATTTACACATGTTATAGGCTACAGGAGAATAAACCAAGGAACACACAATCTCATAGCAGAAATCCCAAATCTGGGACCAAATAAAGAGGGACGTAAAGCCGTTCCCATTTCGATCAAACGATGGACTCCCGAGAATCAAATCGATCGCCAAGCGTTCATCAAATGATGGAGCAGGTGTTGGCCACGTATCCGCAACAGCTAGAATAAGGGTAGGGGCGGCACGGAGGGCACAGCGGGAGCGGGCACGGCGGGAGCCAGCACGGCGACTGGCATTAGGCTTAGGCTTTTCCGGCGACTTTGGCGGTCCGACAGTGTCGATCTCCACACACCTCCCGCATTTCTTTCTCAGGCGTGTAGCAATGCACACCAGGTTGGCGTCGCCTATCAGAGTTAGCGTCCCCTTCGCGACATCCATTGATAGTTCATTGAAACCTGCGCAGTCATATCAATTTTTTTCCCGTGTGTGATGCAACTGACATCTGTGGTTAATCAGTATGTGAATGTGGTACTTGTTTCGAGCTTTTCGGCTATGATTCGCCAGGATGAGCAAGACCTCGTACCTTCGAGCTTGGCCACCGCTTTTAGTGCTCCTCACTTCTCCTTCTCGCCATGAATGCTTACCTTTATCAGTCTTCTGTGCAATCACGACGTGGCACGGCAACAAAAGAGACGGCGAAAGTTCATCAACGTTTGGGGGGTCGATTTGGTTTGAGAAAGAGCAACATGCATGCGGAATTACCTTTGCCATGGATGCTCAGAGGGCGGCGCAATGAATTTCATCAGCTTCCTCGGTTTTTGCGGGGACAGACGACGCTATTTGTAAGAACGCTTGCGTGGTGCTCTAACCAACAAGTGAATAAGACAAGTTTGCGAGGGATTTGTTTAAGGATGAGCTTATCATATGTATATAAATGCAAGTGGAATGGCTTCGCTAGAAGAGTCGCCAAGGTCAATACAATGGCTCTGGCCTTTTTATAGATCTGAACGAAGCTTCGTTTGGTGTCAAAGTTCCCTTCTCCCTCGACGTAGCAACCTCGTCAGCCTGGAACCAGGGCAATGCCCATCTCTCGACAGAGGTTAAAATTGGACCGATAGGTCTTTCGAACGTATGTGAGTCTACCCTCGTGAAGAAGTTCTTGGTGAGGTCGGGTGCAAACCCGACTCTACCGTAATCCGGACACCACGTGAGGTTTGCGCGCCCATTTCTCAACGTTTGATAGGGGCGTTTTTGGTCCAAAAAATCAGCTTCCCCCAGTTGAAACCAGCCAAAAGGGAAGAAGAAGAGAACTAGGGTTTGCAATTAGGGTTTCAGAGTAGGGAAAAGTTCAGTTTGAAGACATAGAGGACGACTGCAACGGTGGGAGGAGGGATTATTGAAGATATCATGGACTGAGGCGAACTCAAGGAGGCAATTCCTTGCATGAGATAAGTATGGGATAAGTCAAATTTGTGTTCATTTTAGAAATTAGGGTTTGAATTACAAGTAAACGAATCTATGTTATGTACGGGTTTCACCTGGAACCTACTATGTTACAGGTTTCGATGTCGGTTTCAGGTTTTATTTAAGTTTCGCTTGTATTATTAGTTGAACGATTGCAATAGTTCATTGCCTTCAATGACCACAACTTATTTCTACAATCTATTGACCACAACTTATGTATAGACACACGAAGAATATGAAACATTAATAAAGCAAAAGTCTTAGTTATAAGGCACAAAAATATGAAATATTAATGAAGTAAAAGTCTTAGTCATACGAGTGATTCTAAATTATACACTCATCATTAGACGCCATCGCACAAAAATATAGAATAAGGAAAATACAAAAACTTTCTCGTTGAAATAGGTTTATCAATTTTTAGAACCTAGAATCTATTCTGCATACCTTGGAACTTAGAATTGAATAGGTTCTCATTGGTCAAGTTCTTCGGTTCCAAATTCTACCTTGAAACCATGCTCACCTCTAGTTTGAATCGAGATATTTCATAAGTTAGTTCTAGCACATATTCGATGTGAATTCCCACAAAAATAGATAAATAAAAGCAAGCTCACAGGAAAAACAAAATTATCGTTGCATAGAAAATGCATAAAGTCAGATTCATTGTTCTCTTGCTTCATCGGATGCGAGCTTGCCAATGATTCCACCGAAACCTAGCTCGAGAACTCGCTCTAAAATCCGATTGTTTCAAGGACTCGCTCAATTGCTCCAATTGGATTTACGATCGCCATTTTCTTCTCTCTCTTTCTCTCTCAAATTCGACAAAGGGTTTCTCGGCAGCCAATCAATAGGAATACCGTGGTAAACTTTGGGAGGTATTTTTAAAAAGAATCCCACTTGAGGGGGTTGTTTGAGAGAAAAAATGAGACGTCGAATCTCAAGTTTCTTTTCGAATTTGCTCCTCATCATTATTAAATGAAGGAATAATGAAAGTAATCCTCCAAAGCGGTCATAATGCACGTGATTTTAGTTGAGTGTTTGATGGGCAAACCCTGTCTATTACTTATAGAATAGACGCAGCTGCCTAGGGTAAGAGAGAGAGAGCGCCATTGTTAATTGAGGATTCGGAGCATCTTCAAAGCACCAGCACCAACTCAAAACAACCCTTGAGGTGACCCGCTTCATGTCCACCTCATCAAAATCGATGGCCAGCCTGCACGGAGTTTCCGAAATTGGCTTCAAACTAGATTTAGACACAACTAGCGATTACTTAAATTTTGTGTTTGGTATAGGAAGAGACTTTGGCAATTTCAAGTCTAGAGCACCGCAAGCTGGAACTTGTTCTCTCTTTGTTTTATCTTATCTTTGTTCATTGGATTTTCAAATTGAAGTGGATGAGACACGGGGGTCGAAATTGTTGTGTGGGGGCTATTCTTCATATGCACATAGTCCAGACATATCTGAATCATCAAATGATGGTCTACTGAGAGCCCAAATGTACATTGCCCACGGTCTTAAGAGTGTTCGTACAGTTACGAGCACTTCAATCGGAGCCCAGAAAAGAGATCTCGTGAATCCTTAGGGCATGTGAGGAGAGGTGGGCTGACCGGTGTGTTGAGGTAAAATTCTATCTTACGGGCTTTGGTAAGCCAATCCGTCACTTCATTTAGATCTCTATTACAATGGACTAGACTCAAATGGGAAAATTGTAGGAAGAGCTTACGGGGCCTGAGAGATAAGAGCATGCTCCTCCCATTACCTAAAGTGGCTCGAAGACTTGAGGTTGCTTATCACGTTCAAGAAGTCGGACTCTAAACTAAGTTGTTCGTACTTATGGGAGAGCGAAAGCGAAGCGCTTCGACCATTGCTAGGAATTCAGTTTGCTCTGCGAAGGAGGCAAGGACCGATCTTGCGAAGCCATCAACAAGAATTCTGGAGGAAGTTTCTACGGACACGGGCCATAGATCCTTCGTTCGAGCCAGGTAGGAAAGCCCCATTTATGTTAATTTTAGAAGTGCCCAGTTCTGGTGGGATCTAGCCACGGGGAAGAGAAATCTGCTCTGAGATGTTATTTTTCCCTTTGTGGTGGTTCTACTTCTTGTGGCTGCATAACATACCCTGAGCTTGCTTCCACTATCTTCGTCGTATTTGGAGTGAGGGCTCCGAAGACACGCTCATTTCGAGCTTTAAAAGCCATTCATCCAGTCTACGGAAACCTTGAGTTGAGATTTAAATCTACAGTGCATCGGCCCACACCAATTGCGTTCGGGAACAGAGAGTGAATAGGAAAATTGTTTAAAATATCCTAAACTTATTGTAAGGAGGCTAATTTTGTCCTAAACCTTTCAATAATGTCACTTTAGTTCTAAACATTTTGATAATTTACTAATTTAGTAATAAATCTTTCAACTAGGCTAATTTAGTCATAAACATTTTGATTATTTGCCAACGTAGTCCTAATGACCAAATTTCCATAGGATAGATTTTGACTAAATTGGCAAATTTTCAAAAGATTTAGAATTAAATTGATACAAAAAAATGTTTATAATTATATTAATAAATCGTCAAATGATTTATGATAAATAAAAAAAAAAAAAGGCATAAGTGAAAGGTTTAACATTGGATTAGTTTTCGTACAATAAATTTAAGATTTTTTGGGTAATTATCTCGTGAGTGAATAAGTGCTCTCTGGTCTCTACGTGCTCTCGACAAATCGGGCACATGGGATCAGGTAAAGATCTGCCCCCGAAATAAGTTTGCGTCTGTTGCAAGGGCGGTCTGGCATAACCTCCACAAGATGTTCCTGATTTTGGGAGGGTATGCATATTCATGTCCACAATTTTCGAGGTACTTGGAAGGAGGATGAGGGCCCCGTTTGGTTCGGCTTTGGAGAAATGCCCTTAGGAGAATACAAATACCTTTGAGGTAAAGAGGTTTTCCGAAATGCTAGACTGTTTGGTAAACTATAACTGAAAAGTGCTTTAAGGAAATGCAAGATTGTTTGGTAAGCATATATTTGAAAAGCCCTTTAGTGTAACCAAATTAAGTTTTTTAATTTTAGTATTTTTAAAATTGCAAAAAAGAAATAATGACTATATAACCTTTTACATTTTCATGTTGAGAGTAATGTAAAAGATATATATTAGTAAATTTATTTAAAAATTATATTAAAAGAATTTGACTATAGATTAGATGCAAAGCTCAACTTTTGGCCTAGGGTTCTTTTAGGTTTGTTTGCAACTTTAAATAATTTTTTTTTAAATTATTGTAGTATTAATCATTTTCGTTAATTAATTATCATTCTAGTGTATTGATAAAAAGTTGGGCTATTGATTGTCAAAAGATAAAAATGACCAAAAAAAAAAAAAAAAAAAATGCGAACCCAACATTTGCAAAGAGTTATTATTATTATTTTTAAATATAAAAATAAAATCCGATGAAACTTCGTTGCCGATCAACGACGGTTGGGGTGTGGGGAAGATGATCGGTTTAAAGAAAAAGAAGAAGTCAACGGATGAATAGTAGAGGTGGACTTGCATTTCAAAGGCTAGCATTTGGCCAATGACACCCCCAAATGTTGAATCAAACACCTAAATTTTTTTCCAATAGGCTTTCGAGGCTGAAAGCCCCTTGGAAATGCTGAACCAAACATGGCCTGATGAGACTTGATCTAATTCTGGGCAGGTTTCACATCTTCCTCCCTTGTGTATTGTACCCGTCCACACTGACTGGTCATTCAAGGTCTGCGTCGTAAGAGGAACGGTCAGAATTTCACTCACTGCCTGAGTATCAAACATCCGTTGCATCACCGGTTCATGCATGAGTTGTCCTCTTGGTCAATGAATTCAGCAACTGTCTTTGGTTCTCTTACATCTGCTGGGCCCCTAACGATTCTCTTTTGTGCCACTTGTCCTCCTCCATATTAATATTTTCTTAATAGACCATATAATCAATCTCAAAAATGTCGTTTTTCTCATTAGGATATTCTATTAATCCCAAAAAATTTTGCTTTCCATAAACTTTTCATAGAAAATAAATTCCTTTTGATATGTGACTACACAAGATCAATAGGTGTTGAAGTATTCTCCAAGCCTGTTTAACTAGCATGGCTTTGTTGAAAGATATCTAATCGCCAAATCCAAGGTCTACCTCTTCTTTCCTAAGTTTTAGCACCTCCCATTTTTTTCAATGTAATTCAGTGTTTGAGCTGTTATTTCTCCACAAGAAATTTGTAATTGTATTTTCTCTATAGCCCTACAAGTTGAAACTGGAATCTTGAAGATTGAAATTACATATTGCGTCAAGTCCTAGATAATTGTCTTGATGGGAGTCTCTTTCCTTGCTTTGGACATGTAGTTCTCTTTCCATCCTTCTAAAACCCATGCAAACATTTGCTTCTTAGTCATCCCCCAAACAAAAGGGATACCCAATTGCTTCTCTATTTTCTCAATCACTAGAACTCTTGATATCTTTGCCGTATATCTTCTGAGGTTCTATGGGCAATTCATGCAAAAAGATCATACTAGATTTATTCAAATAGATAACATCTAAGATGCTAAACAGTATCAATTCACAAGTACTCCCAAGTTTTGACATTCTGGTACTTTTCCATCTAAGAAGAATATTAAATCAACAATAAAAGGTGTGATGGTGTGGAATAATACCTATTTAGTTTTATTCCTCTCACGCCCCCATCTTTCACTTCCCTCTTCATCAATATGGACAAGACATTGGCCATCAAAATGAACAAATAAGGAGGCCCCGCCTAGCTCCTCTTGCAGGTCGGGAAAATGGCAGAGGCTCACCATTAAACTTGACACTTAGTGAAGTTGTGGTGACACATTGTATTATTCAGTTTACTCATGTCACGCTAAAGCCCATTTTCAGCATACATGCCTCAAGAAAGTCTCACTTAATTCCATCATATGCCTTTTGCATATCTAATTTGAGGACATTTTAGAATCTTTTCATTCTCTTTCTCAACCTTATGTAATGCTTTCTTTCTGCATAGCCAGTATATTATCCCGGATTTGCCTACCTCCCATGAAGTCACTTTGTTCCTCTGCTACTAGATCAAGAAACCAAATTCTCAGCTGGTTAGCTAGAACCTTGGATAACAATCTTGTAGGCAAAACTACACAAACCAATGCGACGAAATTGCCGCAGTCTTTGGGGGTTTTGAACTTTGGGAATCAAAGAAGTGGAGTTCTGTTTAGATGAGATTTTAACAGTCATGTTTGGTTACCTTCTTTTCACCCCATCTCTATATCTTCTTAGTGGTGCTGATAAATTTGGCCATTCGGACCATCTGGCAAGGTGCTTCCTATGCTTCAAGTTGGAAAACAACTGTCTCAACCTCTTCCATTGTCATCAAGTTCGTTTCCTCCTTAACCAGAAAAAGGCAGTAGTCTAGTGCAAGATTAAAATTCTCAGGTCTAATTACTTAGCGGCACGCCACAAGTTGAACGGGACCGATATTCCTTCCGATAATGGGCGTTGTATCAGGTTGGAGATTTAGTGATGGTGATAATTTGCTAGGTGCAACAAAATGAAGTGCTAATTTCTCGTGAGAAGCAAGGAAAAACATCTTACATTTCTCCAGCACAATCAAAATAGACGGAGAGAAGCTTGGAGATAATAATTAATATGCGAAACGTAAAGGTCCTATTTATATGCTTCACACGACATGCAAACTTTTATAATTGAGTGAAGAACAGACGAAGTGTTAGGATTCCGTCTAAGATGACTTTTGGATGGCCATACACATTATATTTTGCAGGAGGGCTGTGACTTTTGCTATGAAAAAGTGTAGCTTCCAGGACATAGAGGTTTAGGAAGTACTTTATTTCATCCATTTTTGTTTGTTTGAAAGATGGTGTGGATCAAATTTCTCGAGTGAGTGGCGTGTTTTTTATTGGGAAGTTGACACATGGATTCAGCGGTCTAGACTTCTAGTAAATCAAGTCAATCACAGTGCATATCAAACCTGGAGTATATTGTGGGTCGAATGATTTGTGAAATGTTTGTAATTGATTTAGCTCCATTAACTAATCCAACACTCCAATCACCTGTTCGTGTGGCTGTGTATGATTGAAGTATGTCTAGTGATGTATGTGGAAGAGGGCCGGTATATCAGTAAAGTCATTCCTATCTGGCAGTGGCGTGCACACAAACCTACCTCGGACGAGGTGAGACATAAACAAAAAAGTTACAATTTTAAAATTTACATCAAGTATTGAACGACCGGAGGGCGATGAACCCCACCTGCCCACCCATCGATCCATCATTGCCTTCCCGAATTTACGCACATGCTTTTGTTTCACTTATAAGAGTCTGATCATAAGAAAGCATAAATCCCTTACTAGTTTTCTTTATAATTTGTTTTGTCCTTTAGTTGACCTTTTCTTCTTTAGTAGATCATCTACCTTAATTCGACGTACATCGCACCTCAATACTCTATTGTGTAATGACTTAAGCCTGCCTCGACGACATTACACCATTCCAGGAAACATGTGTATGTCCATGTGCAGGCTCGATAGTCAACATGTCGTCTGAGCAAAATGAATTGGTGGATGGACCGACCATATTTGCTGTTACCAACGTCATCGGAGACAAAAGTGATGGCCTTTGTTAAAGTTGGTACATCATCATTGTCTATTTGTACAAAATTGTTAATTTCATCGCAGAACAATAAGCTGTTCCCCAATCATTAGGATGGCACATTTATATTGGAAGATAATTAAGTTTAGTGAAAATTTGCTTAGCTCATCATCTGATTAGGAAAAATAAAACAAAGATGAAAATCTGAATTCATTTGAATGGTGAACTTTGTTTAAAAAAGAAGAAATTGAATGTGAACGAGGACCGATGAGTCAATTGTGAAGGATAGAATCAGTGTTTTATTTGGTAATTGAATTCATAAGCCACTTTGCTTTTTGGCCCTTACTTACTGTATCCCCTCCTACTGATGAATGCTATCCTTCGCACATTTACGCACTACACTTTATATATACCCAATTCTTTAGTCTGATTTGCAAAAATAAATTGTACAAGACATGTGCATGATGTGACATATTGACGTGATATCATTGTATCAAACGATATTATAACAATTAACCATCTACTTTTTCCTTTTAATAAAAAAACTCATCATCTTGATCGGTAATTATTCATATTTCAGACTCCGGAGATCGCATATTTCTCGTAGTTGTGACCAAATAAGAGGAACGCGAAGCAGCACATTACCTGATCGGTCCCAAGATCAACCTATATTTTCTGATCGAAGGATGGACTCACGAGAATAAATTCGACCTTCAAGCGTTCATCAAAGGACGGAGCAAGAGTTGGCGCCGTACTCGTAACGGTATAAAGAAGGGTAGGGGCGTGGAGGGCATTGTCGGATAAAGCAAGGCGGCGGGCTTTGGTATTTGGGCTTTTCTTCCTTCTTTTCTGGTGGCTTCGGTGATCCGACAGTGTCGATTTCCATGCAACCTCCTGCCTTTCTTTCTCAGGCTCGTGATGATACACACCAGGTCGTCTTCGCATATTACATTCAGTGTCCCCTTCTCGACGTCCATTGATACTTGCACATTCATATCATTACTCACGAGTGTAATGCAACTGTGTTTGTTTGGTTAATCGGTGTGCGAACGTTGTGCTTGTTTCAAGCTTTCGATTATGATTTGCCAAGATGAGGATGACCTCATACCTTTGAGTTTGGCGACCGCTTTTAGTATCGCCCTCTTCTCTTTCTCACTGATGGTTTTATTAGTGATGGGCTTAAGGCCCGTCCGCCCATGTTGGGCCTAAAAGCCCGGCCCACAAGAGTAGGGCCCATAGATGAAGAGGCACGATTATTTGTTTTTGGAGGGACATATATAAGGGAGGAGAGAGAGGGAGAACGTACCTCTTGGTATTAACGTACGTACGTCTCCCTCTCTTTCCAACGTTCTCTCTCTCTCCAAAAGAAAAGAAAACAAGTAAGCGTTTTCTTCCCTTCAAGGCGTCATCGGATCGAACAGGGCCAAATTCTCTTCCTCTTATTGGCATTGGTGTTTAATCGTGGCTAACAAGGTACGCTCGAATCCGTGGTGTGCTTTAGCTTCGGTGATACATGTATTTCCCGGGCTTATCTTCCGCATTCGTTTTAGGGGTTCGATTTAGTGTCGAATCCGGTTTTCGGGGATCCGTTATTCCCAACATTGGTATCCGGTTCTATGATTTGCACATTCATATAACAAGGTACGTTTTCGGGTGAAAGGGCTCGTCGAGACGAGTCCGTCGACTGGTTGTGCACCGCCGGGAGACGCCGCACGCGCCCACACGCGCGGCTAGAAGCGGCTGCGCATGGGCGCGACGCGCCCGAAGCGCTGCCTCGGCTAGCACGTGCGCCACACGCGCCGGTGGCGAACCGGGCACGTGCGCGCGCGGCGGCGAACGGCACGCGCCGGTCGGCGAACCGGGCGCGTGCGACGCGTCACGGTAACGCCGGGATGACGTCATCGCCGACGACCGTTGGCCGGCCGGCGACCCGACTCGACGGCGACCCGACCCGACCCGCGCAGGCCCGGGCAGACGCGCGCACGTGCGTGCCGACGCCTCTGCGTGGCGTCGGCCAGCGCACGCACGCGCACGTGCGGTCGGTTCGTCCGAACCGGCCCGACCGGGCGTGACCAGTCCGACCGGCCACCGGCGACCGTTTGACCGTTGACCGCCGTTGACCCGTTGACTTGACCGTTGACCGTTGACTTTGACCGTTGACCCAAAAAAAAAAAAAAAAAGGAATTTGTTTCTTTTTCATGTATGCCTATGTGGTTTATATGTAATCCATTATTTATTCTGCATTTGTTGCATGAATTTTGGAAAATTATGTATTTTCCTTATGTAAATTATGGATTATGAGTAATCCATTTTTTGGTTCTGCATTTGTTGCGGAACTATGATGCGTTATGCACGGATACACCGCAATCCCGAGAACGGACGAGGAAAATGCAAGACTTAAAATGCTGATGTCGATTTAGCTAATTATCGGTGGTATGACGGTGATTTAGTATCACATGTGGTCAGGGTCAATGAGATGATACAGGAAATCATCTGGAATGGTTATCTTATGCCGGATTTTGAGAAGGTGCCGGCTTTGATGAACACTCTTCCACCTGAATGGCAAGTAGTGTTAGATCGGCTATGGGAGGTCAACGTGGTCCCGGGTTATAGAAGGCTGGTGGAAGCTTTTGTAAGAGAATACTATATGATTGAGTTAACCAAAACTTCAACCCTTAGATTGAGCGCCACATGGCGCAGAGTGAATGCGCCTTGGTGGCGACATGAAAGCTCTCCAAAAGTTTTTCCATGGTTGGCAAATGTGCTTTCGTTTTTCTCGAGATGTTTTGACTGATAGATTAGAATGGACATTCCTATTTATTTCTTAGATTAATTATGTAATGTTTACTACCTGATTGTTGTTGATGTAGCAACCGATATGTTAGTTGTATTATGTGAAAGTATTATTGTTTTATTGGATGTTAGATTTTATTTGCTTTATGTTATTGCTGGTTGCTGTGGGTAGTTAGCTGTGGGTAGTAATAGAAGTTTTTGTAACTTCATAGAATGTATTTGCATAAGATAATTATATTAATAATAATTTTGAGTTAGGATTTTGGAGGATGATTGAAAACATAGTGACCTTTTGATTCTCAAGCCTTACTTGAAATTATTCATTAATATGATGGGTCAATGCAAATAGGGATGCATAAATGATATGCATTAAATATTCGTGCATGTATGTCCGATGTATTCGGATCGATGTTTTCGAAACTAAGAATGTGATTGCCGATATGAACGGTAACAATTGTGAAATATTGAATATGAAGATTCAATATGTGCTGGAAAAGCAAGAAGCACTAAAAGCTCTTGACCATATTATGGAAGATATTGAGGATGCCATGCGCCACCTTGAGCTAGCTGAGGACCGCTTAACGGCATTTGAGCCGAAAATATATATTTTCAATGCTGGTTCTAGCTCAGAAAGGGCTTTGAGCTCTAAGCGCAAGCGTATTGATTCGTTCAATATGTGGGAATGCAAAGGATCAAGTCCTTATTGCAAGAAATCAAGAGTTAACCAACACAAGAGAGGAAAACGTCCTCAAGAGAAGAAAATGTCAAGGGTAAGGTGTTACAATTGTGACCAGAGAGGTCACTATGCTCGCGACTGTCGTGAGCCAAAGAAGGTATACACCTCTTGTACATTTGAGAACTTTGCTTATGTGTCAAGTTTTGAATTATTGACTGAATCCAATCCTTTGTGGACTATAGATTCAGGAGCGACAGACCATGTAACAAAGGATAGAGGATCCTTCGTGGAATTCCGACGAGTACCAACTGAAACTAAGTGGATCTATGTAGGAAATAACTCCAGAGATGAAGTTAAATGGATTGGCACTCGCCAATTGAACATGCGTGGTGGACGCAACTTGTTCCTACATGATGATCTATATGCTCCGGAGATTCGTCGAAATTTAAGTGTCTATTTTGGTGTTGGTTAAGCTTGTTTTTAGTATGAACTTCCATAATAAAAATGTAGATTTGTATTAGGATACAAACTACTATGGTTGTGGTCACTTTCTGGATGGTTTTATTGTACTAAATGTTGACTGTGATGATGTCAATATTTGTTATTCCCTTGTTTCACGTCTTTCACTTCATGTGATAATGATGTGATTATGTGGCATGCAAGGCTTGGTCATATTGGCCAACAACATATGAATAGACTAGCCAAAGAGGGCTTGTTGGGCAATATTGAAAAAGTCGATTTGCCTATATGTGAGCATTGCCAAGTAGGGAAAACGACAAGGAAACCATTTGGAAAAGGTAAAAGAGCTGAATTCCTCTGTATTTAATCCATTATGATGTTTGTGGTTCAATGAGTGTGAGAGGAAGGCAAGGGGCTGTTTATTTCATCACTTTCATAGATGATTATACTCGATTCGGATGTGTCTATTTGATTTCTCATAAATCTGAAGCATTATGTTGTTTCAAAAAGTTTATGAACTTGGTAGAAAATCAATTAGACAAGAAAATAAAAGTATTGAGATCCGATCGAGGTCGAAAATATTTATCTGATGAGTTCAGGAAAATTAAGTGATGAAAAAGGAATAGAAAGACAGTTGTCTATTCCATATACTCCTCAACAAAATGGTGTTGCAGAGAGAATAAACAGAACTCTACTGGAATGGTTAGGTCCATGATGGCGCATGCTAACTTACCTATTACTTTTTGGAGTGATGTGTAGTTAACTGCTGCCTATATACTTAACCGAGTGCCTTCCAAATCAGTTACTTCCACTCCATATGAGTTATGGACAGGTAGAAAATCGGACTTAAGTTTTCTTAAGCCATCGGGTTGTGCTGCCTATACTCATGAGTCCTCTCACAAGTTTGGGAAATTGGGTCCCAAAGGAAATAAGAGTATTTTCATGAGATACTCCGAACACTCGAAAGGGTATGTGTTCATAGGTAAGCAGGAAAGTGGGAGTATAACTGAATTTGAATCACGAGATGTCACATCCTTAGTGGATGAATTTCCTAAGAATGGCGAAATAGGAGAAGATTACTCCCTATTTGAAACCTTGGATCAAGATAATGATATTAGTGGAATTCGTCCAAGTGGGAGTAATATGAGAAGTGGTGAATTGAATTCAACTCATTCTCAATTACAACCACATGATGAGACGACATCATCATTATCTAATCCAAGTGGGAGCATAATGAGGAATGTTGTGCTAAGTGTACAATCTCCCATACGGTGAACAAGTCGCCAAAGTATTCCCCGTCAACGTTTTGACATTGAAGGGGAAACTTTTATGATTGTTCCACAAGATGAGGATGAGCCAAGAGATATTAATGAGGCTCTGAATTGCCCTAGTAAGGAAAAATGGATTCATGCAATGGAAGAGGAAATTGAGTCAATAAAATCAAACCAAGTCTGGGAACTGGTTGATCTTCCAAATAGGACACAAAGCTATTGGGAACAAGTAGGTTATCAAAATAAAGCGAAAGGCTGATGGCTCGATAGAAAGGCATAAGGCTCGCCTTGTAGCGAAGGGGTATAATCAACAGGAATGAATTGATTATGTAGATACATTTTCTCCTGTAGTGAGATTTACCTTGATTCGCATTATTCTGGCAATAATGGTTAGTATGGATCTTGAGTTACATCAAATGGATGTAAAGACTGCTTTCCTCAATGGATAATTAGAGAAAAAAATATATATGGAACAACCTGCTGGTTTCATAGTGAAAGGCCAAAAAGAAAAGGTATGTTGACTTTTGAGGTCGATATATGGCTTTAAGCAGTCGTCAAGACAATGATATATACGTTTTCATAATGTTATAATGGCATATGATTTTACAATGATAGATGAGGATCATTGTGTATATATCAAAAGATCCAGAGATCAATTTGTGATCATATCATTATATGTTGATGATATGCGATTGCCGGAAGCAATATGGAGTTTGTTAATGTCAAGAGTTGGTTGTCTTCCAACTTTGAGATGAAAGACATGGGTGATGTTGCATACATTCTTGGAGTTAAGATTTCAAGATTGTAAACCCATAGACACTCCTATTGCAAAAGGTGAAGGATTGAGCCATAGACTGTGTCCAAGGACTCCACAAGAGAAGGAACAAATGAAATATGTTTCTTATGCTAGTGCTGTTGGGAGCTTGATGTACGCTTATGATGTGTACAAGACCGGCATATGTTTTGTAGTTGGAATGGTGAGTAGATACCAATCCAATCCGGGTCCAAAGCACAATGGAAAGCCGTTAAGAGAATACCGAGGTATCTAAAGGGACTGCTGATTATACGCTGAGTTATTATGGAAAGGATCTGCGACTCTAAGGCTATTCTGATGTTGATGGGGAGGATATTTAAATGAAAGGAAATCTACCTCTGGGTTTGTTTTCTTACCGAATAAAGGCACCATATGTTGGAGCAGTAAGAAACTAAAGAGTATAGCCTTCTCCATGATGGAAACTGAGTTCGTGGCATTATCAGCAGCAGTATAAGAAGATGTTTGGCTTAAGAGATTATTGGATCATTTAGGTGTTATTGGAAGTGCTGCAGATTTGTTATTGGTTAACCGTGATAGCCAAGCAAAAAAAAGCGTACACCAAAGATCCAAAATATCAAGGCAAGACCAAACATATAGATACCAAGAAAAGATATGATTGCACGAAAAGATGTGAACTTACAGTACATATCTACGCATAGAATGGTAGCAGATCCTATGACAAAACCAATACCTAGAGATGTGTTTTGTGGCCATATGAGATCTCTAGGATTGCGTAGAGTGTGATGTACTGGATTGTAATTTCCCTAAGTGTTCACATTTGATGAATTTGTGTTTTCATCATTAATGCCTATGAATCTTTGTTTGATCTTTATGCATCTTAATGCTCAGTGCATTACTTTAAGTTGAGAAAGTATGTCGGACAGATATAAGATTAGCCCACTCACACGGGTAATCGCCTCTATTTACTGTGTGATAAATAGAGATGAGACTGTTTTTGTGACATCCCAAATTTCTGATTCTGTTTTCAATTAAATGAGACGGACTTTTCATCGACGCGCTTATAGTTCAATTCTCCGAGCTGATCACTCACGAGATAACTAGTCTATCAGGTGAAGCCGTTAAGGAATTTAAATGCAATAGGCTGGAAAATCTGACCATGAACCGACTGCTCGACCGTATAAATCTAGAGGATCATTACGACACTGTCAGAATCGAACAGAGATCAGTAATAGGTCGATTCGACTGAGATATGTAATTAGAGTGTGGGTGATTCCACCTGATTTCAATATCCTCGTCGACCGGCACTGAACTGATTATTCTGTCGTTTTGGGTACCCTGTGTCCGTATTTGAAACCTCAAGATGTTCACGACAATCGAGAGCCGCCAATATGTCGAAGATTATTTCGTGGCTTGAAAATAATCAACCACGGGTCAATTGCACTGAAAATTTCCTAAAAGCTACCCGGTAGATTAGGACGCGCTCAAATCGCGCCAGATTGAAATTAACCGTGATTTTAAACCCGGATTCAGAAATTGAAGGTTCTGGCATGTCACAATTCATTTTAGGAACGTCGACTCATCTCCAGAAGATTTTTCTTCAAACCGAGATTTTGGCGGAAGAGCAAAGTAAGGCCGTTTTTGTTTGGGATTATTAGAGGGCCGTTTTTAATCGGATCTTCGGGATGCAAGTTGGATAATTTGACGGGGAAATGTTATGAGAAGGCCGAGGACACATGGGTTGATTTAATTGAGCTTCAATTGGATGGAATTAATTGGCAATTGAGTGAATTAAGTGAACAAATGTTCAAAATTGAAATCCCCTTGGCACACCACATTTTGGACCTATTAACTAGCTTGTAGGGAAGCTAGAGGAGAGAGAGAGAGGCTGAAAGGTGGGCCGGCCATGGTGGGGGCAAGGAGAGAGAGAGATTGACAAGTGTTGAAGCTAGAAGAGCTCTTGGGGGCCCCTTGCTTTAGCTGAAGCTTCTCCTTCCTTGAATCCCTCGTGCGGCAGCTTTCTCCATGGTTGAGGAAGGGAAAAGCTTGAGAAACCGGTGGAGATCGTCCGGCAGCCCGTCCGAAGCCCCGCAAGCCCACCGGGAGCAGCTAGCTCGCCCGTCGCGCCCAATCCCGTGCAGCCGCGAGTCCGCCGCCGCTCCGCCTTCGTCCCGCGTTCTCGGCCGTCTACCTCGCCGTTCAACAGCCACAGCACCGCCCGGGAGCGCCCGAAGCTTCCTCTTGCCCGTCGGCCTCCCCATTGCCGTCGCTCGCCCGTGGAAGCCATCCGGCAGTCTGCGGTTGTCGCGCCTTCCAGTTCGTCAAGAAATTTGCTCCGCTGTGTCCGCTCGTTCGGCCGTCGTTCAGCCACGCCCGGCCACCGTCGGAGCCGCAGGTCGCCGGAACCACCGCCCGCAACCCCGGCCGCCGCTATTCCTCCTCTGCCGTTTCCAAAGCAAGCTAGGCCACCGAACGGCTCTTCTCCAAGAAGATCGATGAATAGAAGACAAGCAAGGAGTTCCGGACTTCGTGGCCCGTTTTCAAGCCCTTCCCGGCCTCCGTTGGTGTCGCCGCTTTGGGGTTTATCGACCGCCTCGGTGTCGTGGTCGCCGTGAACTCACCGGCGCGCAAAACCGGTGAGTTTATCTTCTAAACCTCGCTTAGTAAGTTAATCATGCTTAAGGGGTGTTTAGATTAGTCTAATTAGGTTTATGTGATTAAATTAGATTATTTTAATGTAAATTAGATTAGTTGTATGATTAGTTTAATGGATGTTTAATTAGGGCTAATTGTATGATTAAATTAGTGTAATCTAATTTAAGCCCTAATTAATTATTTTTAATTAAATAATTATTTCGAATTTTTAAATATTATTTTATTATTTTTATATTATTATAATATAATATTTAATTATTTAATTTTCGGAATTAAATTTAATTATTTAATAATTTCGAAAATTTAAGGATGGATAGGTTGTTAGAATTTCGCGCTGATCGCAAAGAAGTGCGGTCGGTTTGTGCTAATTATATGTTAAATTGCGAAATTGAGTGAAAATGATGATTGTGGTTAATAATTCCAAAAATGTGGAATTAAGTGAAATTGGAGAAGTTTTGGTATTTAACTTGAAAATACCTGGTGTTAGTTTCTAGCACCGTGATTGGTTTGTATGGCCAATTTGAATCGATTGGATTGATTGATTGATTTAATTGAGGTATGGATTGGGTTATTGTTAAATTGATAACTTTGGCGAGCAGTTATGATATAAATATATATTGAATATTGCGGCAGCTTCTGGTGAGCTATAGTATACTATATTGAATATTGCGGCAGCTTCTGGTGAGCTATAGTATACTATATTGAATATTGCGACAGCTTCTGGTGAGCTATAGTATACTATATTGAATATTGCGGCAGCTTCTGGCGAGCTATTATATTATCTATCAGCTATAGCTTTGGAAAGCATATGTCGTATTAACGACTGGTTTGGTAGACGGTATGGAAAGATAGATAATGTGATTGAATTGAATCATTGTGAATGATCAAATGTGATTGAGAATTGAATTGTACTAACGTGCAGGAAGGACTGAGGCGAGGTAAGTCCTCTATTCTCTTTGTGTGGCTAGAGCACCCTGGGGCTTATTTTCTTCCTAATCGAGTTCTAGGGGGTAGGGCTCATTTGAGACATTATCTCACCCTGTTGTGGGATAATATTTTCAGGTCCCTAGATGGCGGATCCTCCGGAGCTTTTTGGTAGACCAGTGAGGGTCACTGAGAGGATTTTTGACTATGCCGATCCCGGAAGTCATTGGGCCTATGAGCTTGTGGTGACTACTGTCTGGGTCGATGAGGACCTTCTTGGTAGGGTCCCTCATCGATTTAGAGCGTGGTATCGCTATAGACCTGATGGATTCCTGGATGGCCCTCTCAGGTGTTTTGATATTCCCCCTGGTATTATAGATGCCGCTCCAGGTGGGAGTGCTGTTGATCCTCCAGATGGATTGGTGGAAGACCCGATGCCCCCGGTGCTTGTGGAGCCCGAAGAGCTGGCGAATGGACCTGTCTAGCTGGTCTTAGGACAGCCTTGTTTTTGAGGACTGATCTTCTATAGATCTTTTGTTAATAGCCTAGTCCTGTAAATCAACTGGTTTGATATGTATAAAAGTATGTGGTTGGTTTTGAAAATGTGATCCTGCTTTTCTATCCCAATTGAGTTTTGTCTGGGGATTATTTATCCGCTTCCGCATGTGTAATTAAAACGAATTGGGTCGGCGACGTGTCCTGGGAAGTCGCATTTCTATCGACCGCCGTGGGATGTGCGCGTGCTCGAGGTTCGGGGCGTGACAGTTTTTAAGCTTATTATCTGGGTGATAATCGAGAGCTCAAGCTTAAAACACGTATGTCGCCTTAACTGGGTGTTAAGATGAGGACATAATACTTACTGTGTCCGAAAGTAAAATAACCCACATATTTTACTTTATCTGTCTATGATGCCGAGGTGAGTTCGATGAATTTTGTGAATGAGTAGATACGTGAACTCAAGTTAGACATTGGATATGTCTCGAACTATCATCTGTACGGTATTGAAAGGTGTAGACATACGCTCCATGGGAAATGAGTTAATACCGTAATACGTATTTCATACTACGTATGCATGAGACGACCAATAAGAGTGGCAAAAGTATGATCTCAACTTTTGTGCCGTGTGAGACTCTTGAGGAAAAGAGATCCTCAAATTTTTTAGTCCCCTCATGACTCTTACTTATTCTCAAGATTTCTATTTAGTGTTTGCTATCTTAGGATGTTGCAAATGGTCATGAGTTTGATTCGATCTAATGGGACATTTCTAGAAAAGCAAGTTGAACTGAAATTGAGAGTTTGAAGGAAAGAGGAATATCGAATTTGGAGAATCACATTGTAGTTTTGTATTCACCGGTTAACCAATTATGACTGTCTTTGGGATAATCATACTTGTGAATACAATGTATATATCATTGTTTGAAAGAGATCAAGAGAGATAAAAATGTGATCAATCGATCTATGGAACTGCATACTAAATCTACTTAGGATGTGATGCCCATTATGAGCTGCTATATATTCCTAACAGATGTATAGCAACGAGCTCTCAAAGTATGCTGGTCACACGAATTATTCACCGGTATGAATGTTGTAGAGAGGTAAAGAGAATCCTGTTCAGCCCACCATGTGCGAGTGGGAGATGATGGTTTTATTAGTGATGGGCTTAAGGCCCGTCCGCCCATGTTGGGCCTAAAAGCCCGGCCCACAAGAGTAGGGCCCATGGATGAAGAGGCACGATTATTTGTTTTTGGAGGGACATATATAAGGGAGGAGAGAGAGGGAGAACGTACCTCTTGGTATTAACGTACGTACGTCTCCCTCTCTTTCCAACGTTCTCTCTCTCTCCAAAAAGAAAAGAAAAACAGTAAGCGTTTTTCTTCCCTTCAAGGCGTCATCGGATCGAACATGGCCAAATTCTCTTCCTCTTATTGGCATTGGTGTTTAATCTATGGCTAACAAGGTACGCTCGAATCCGTGGTGTGCTTTAGGATCGGTGATACATGTATTTCCCGGGCTTATCTTCCGCATTCGTTTTAGGGGTTCGATTTAGTGTCGAATCCGGTTTTCGGGGATCCGTTATTCCCAACACTCACTATCAATGCTTACCTTTATTACACTTTTCCATGTGATTATGACACGGCGAAACAACAGAAAGAATCAAAGATGGCATTATTCATCAATGTTTGGGAGGTTAATTCATTTTGAGGGAAAAAGATGGAATATTTGATTGCAGGGAGAGAAGAGAGCACGTGCATAAGAAATTACCTTTGCCATGGATGCGAGGGTGGAGCAATGAAAATAATCAGCTTCATTGATTTTGCGACAACAAAATCGACAGCATTTACTACTTGTATTTCTCGAAGAACTCTTTTTCATATACAACTGACTACTGCCAAAATTGATGGGAGACAGAGTAAGCATTGATGAAATATCCCCAAATAGATCTCATCTAACTTGAGAGAATTTTCTCTATATCTATCAAGCGTTAGGACTTGAAGCTTGGCAACGATGGACTTGAAGCTTGCATCGACGGAGGATGACGGACTGAATCTCGCAAGAAGCAAGCAAGGAGTGATAAGTATTGGGCGTGGAGCAATGAGGACCACGCATGGAGCGGCCGAGAATAGCAGGAGATGAGGGAAAAGTGTTAAAAAAGTCGTAAATCTTTTGTAATTATGTCAATTTAGTTATAAACATTTCATTGATATCAATTTAGTCTTAAACATTTTTATTTGGTGCCAATTCAGTCATTTCAACTAATTTTGGTCGGATTTTGTTGATTGGGCACCGATCAAGCGACGTGGTACTATCGGCATTGATGTAGACAACTTTTAATAATATTTTAATATTTTTGAATTTTTCATTTTCATTTTCATTTTTTTTTCTTTTTTCCTTCTCCTCCTCCTTCCTCCAGTTGGTCACCGGACCTTGGCGATCGGCCACTAGCAACGCTCAAGCCCTTGTCAATGGCCGCAAGTGCGGCCTCAAGATGGGTGGTGAGGCTTGCCTTGTTGGATCTAGCGAGGACGAGCCTCACCCAGCCTCTAGTGAGGCTATCTCAACGCCGCCCACGCCGTGAGGGTAGCATCACGACAAGCGGGGAGGCTTGCCCTTGTCAAATCTAGCGAGGGTCAAGCCTCACCGACCATGGGTGAGGCTAGACCTTGCCGAATCCGGTGAGGTCGAGCTCTCCCCATGGCCGACAAGGGCGAGCCTAGGCAGCCCAGTGTGACGCTACCCTTGCGACCTCTAGCGAGGGCTTGAGCCTTGCCGAGCGGTCGCCGAAGTTCGGCAACCAGCTAGAGAAAAGAGGAGGAGAAGGAAAAAATAAAAATAAATAAAAGAAAAGGAGAAATAAAAATTCAAAAATATTAAAATATTATTAAAATTTGACTACATTAGTGTCGATCGTATCACATCAGCCGATTAACGCTCATTCAATAAAATCTAGCTAAAATTAGCCGAAAATAACTGAATTGGCACCAAGTGAAAGTGTTTATGACTAAATTGATACCAATAAAAAGTTTAGGACTAAATTGACATAAACGCAAAAGATTTAAGAATTTTTGACACTTTTCCTCAAGAGAGGAAGAAGAAAGAATGAAGAACCCTAATCCCATGCAATTTGGGTATATTTTATCCCATTTTTTACCCACTTGTGATTTTTGGATAGAATTGTCACTGTTTTAGTTGCCAGAAAAGTTTTCCAACAAAAATTTAGCTTGCTAGGAAGTTCAAACCCTTATTCGAGACCATTTTGATCCTTTTAGGCTTTTATCTAAGACAAAGCCTACTCTGAAAAAGTAGCTCCACTTTAGGTGCTTATAGGGATTTGTTTATGGATCAGCCTATCATATTGGAATCTTCACTAGATTAATCGCCATGGCGATTGCAATGACTCCATTATGATTTTCCAAGATGAGCATGGCCTCGTATCTTCGAGCTTGGCGATCGCTTTCAGTATTCCCCTTTTCTCTTTGTCGGCATTAAATGCTCTCCTTATTACGACGCGGCGAAATCACAAAGGGATGGATTTTCCGCGTCGAGATGGCAGAGCACGTTGATGTTTGTAGGTTGATTAATTTTTGATGAAAAATTGCAAGAGTTTATTGCATGGAGAGAAGAGAGCGCATGCATGCAAGACTGCCTTTGCCATGGATGTAAACAGGGTGGTGCAAATGGAAACTAATCAACTTCATTGACAACATATGAACCTATTCATAAGACTTGCATAATGCTAATGAATAAGTGAATAAGACAAGTTTATGAGGATCTCTTTAAGGATGGCTTCCCTAGAATAATAGCCATGGTTAGTGCAATGACTCAGTCTTTTCATAGATATGAAGGGGCAAAGTTCCCTCTTCGATTCTTTTTGTTGTTCGTATCATTAATATTATTATCATTTTTACATCCATGACAAAGGTAGTCTTGCTTACATGTGCTCGCTTCTCTCCATGCAATAAACTCTTGCATTTCTTCCTCTTTGATAAAGAACTTGGCGTGGATATGAATTACAACAAAAATAGATAAACAAAACCAAGGTCGCCAAAAGCAAAAATTATAATGTAGAAATTGCTTAGCGTCGGATGATCATTCTCTTGTTCCAGTGGGTGCAGCTCGCCATTGATTCTGTTGAAACCCCGTTTGTGATCTCGCAAAACTTTGATTGTTTGAAGAACTTGCTCAACTGCTCTAGCTGAATTCACAATTTTCCCTTTCTTCTCTCTCAAATTCGACAAAGGGTTATGTTGGCCAAGCAATTGGGAATTTAGGGTTTAGTTTGACAATTATGTCACTGAATCGGGAACAATTAAGATTTTGGCCAAGAAACGGGCATGTGAAGTCGCATCTTCCCTGGACGGTGCTTTATCATCGGCGATGAGGCCGGGGGGGATAATTAGAACACGGTGGTACATCGGGAGGTATTTTGAGAAATGTACAGCTCGGGGGAGTTCTTTTGAGAAAAGGCGCCTAATATCGGGATTCTATTTAGAACTTCCCCATGTCGTAACGAAGTGATAGTAAAAAATAAAGATATAATTGTGTACAGTTTTTAATCTACTGTTATGCTAACAAAACCCAAAAAAGTAATCCTGTAAGGGATTATAATTCACGCTATTTTAATCGACTATCGGACGGGAAACTCTCCTTGTCACCTTAGAATAGAGACGCGCCTGCCAAGGACAAAACTAAACTATATTGTGCAATTGGGAGGGGGGACATCTTTGAAATTACGAGCAACAAACTCAAACAGCCTTGACGTGGCCGCTCCGTGCTCGATTCCAGTCGCATGGAGATCTTGAAAATTGCTTGAATTAAAGTAGACACGATGAGCAATTTCCCGGAACTTGCTTTCGCCGTTTGGTATGGAAGGAGAGACTTTTGGCATTTGTCAAATCCAGAGGGCCACACCGCTGGTACTGATTCTCTCGCTTTGTTTTATCGTACCTCGTTCATTCAATTCTCAAATTGAAGCGGATGAGCCCTAGGGTCAACCTTTGTGGGGTTTGTTCCTTGTTTAAAATATAAAAATCATCTAATAATTGTCTACCGAGAGCCTAGGTACATTGCCGACCGCATCTCATTGTTTATATTAGTTAATATGTTCAGTTGACGGATGATTCATCGGCTTAATTTTTGCGTGAAGTTGAGTCTGATTACTTTGAGGCACGAGACAAGTTGAATGGGACCGATCATCCTCTGGATAATTAGTGTTGTAACAGGTTGGAGATCAAGTAGTGATGGGTTACATGCGACAAAATGAATGTGGTAATTTTTACATCCATTCTGCTCGTTCATGACAGAGGGGGCTTTATCCGAATGGTGCTTATTTGGAGGAGCGGCTCGGGATATTCATCTTCTCCAACGCTCGCAAGCTCTGCTGTTTTTCCCACCTTTCTAAGTTCTTCGATGGCCGAACTCAGGTCGACGTCTGGCAGCCAGCATGGTGATGAATTTTGCATGAATGAAAATGGAAGAAGAGCGATGAGAACATACACTCACGCACATGGACACGCAGACAGACAAGCGCACATGTGAGTGCTGCGTACACATTCCTAAACATGTACGGATGCGGGCATTCATGTGAGCTGTCCTTCCTGCCATGTGCTCGCGCAGTGAGCACGCCGTATGATCGCAGTAGTGCCGCATTTTAAGTGTTGTATCGACTTCGAACACTTTCTTTCATTCCTAGCCGGAGAGTGCTAGCTCTTAATTCCCCATTTTGAATATCATCCATTAGATTTGCCATGCACGCCTGCGTCGAATCCTAGGATATGATTCTCATTGCCCTAACGAGACTTGTAAATCGTTTTTGTAATTGTGATGCTTTCGCAGAGGAAGCAACCTGTAGTTACTAGCAACAAACAATAAACGAAGCTGATTGTCCCTGGTCGCCATGACCCTTCTGCTAATCCACGGGGTATGTCTCCAGCATTTTATCCGTCTGTTCTTTTGGTAGCTCGCTCTAATTTTATATGGGAAGTATATTGGAAGGATCTTATTTTTTAACCACTAGTCAAATGACTCCGCAGGGACCTATATTTTTCGACGTTTTCAAGGTCAATCAATGAGTGAATAAGACAAGTTTGCGAGGGATTTGTCTAAGGATGAGCTAATCCAATCAAGCGAGTGGAATCTTTACTTAGAATAATCGCCATGATCATCGTTAATGACTCAAGTATGATGTGCCAAGATAAGCATGATGTTTGGCAACTGCTTGCTCTTTTCTCGCCGTTAGATGCTTAACTCCATTACAATTTTTTTGTGTAATTACGACTCAGAGAAACAACATTGAGATGGCAAAGTTCATCAATGTTTTGGAGGTTGATAGAGTTTGGGGGAAAAACGCAAGAACTTATTGCATCGAGAGAAGAGAGCACATGCATGCAAAATTCCCTTTGCCGGGGATGCAAAGAGGGCGGAGCAATGGAATCATGGATTTTGTGAAAACATATGAACCTATTTGTAAGACTTGCATGATGCTAATCCATGAGAGAACAAGACAAGTTTAAGGGTTTGTTTAAGGATGAGCTCATCAAAATATGCACGTCAAATCTTCACTTGAATAATCGTCATGGTCATTGCAATGACTTGATTCTTTTTTTTTTCGGTGGCAAAGTTTTTTCAAAAGAGCGCCCAAAGTGGGACTTTTCTCAAAATTCCCCGCAAAGGTGTATGGCGCTGCAGTCACTTGCCGACATCCTGACGTAGAATAAGAGCTTTTTTGTTTGTCCAAAAAATCAATTGAGAGAGAGAGAGAGAGAGAGAGAGAGCTTGCGAATAGGGTTTAGGATTAGGGAAAAAGTAAATTGGAAGATTCTACCGATGTCAGTGATCGTTTGTTGAGCGTGACAGATAGAACAAATGGACATTATCAGTCATGTCGCATCGATAAGTCAATGAGAGCTGCGTTAAAACTGATCGCCATACCATAAACAATACTTTACAGGGCATGGAGAAGAACTTTGCTGGGGAGCAAACATTTTGGAAAGACAATAACCATATGGCAAGGGGCGATCCCTTTATTTGCCCTATTGCCGCCAGAATTGGCAGAAGAACACATGCCTCTTCACGAAAGGTAGCCAACACCGAAGTCGTCGTTCAAAGGAATGGGCAGGAGTTTCTTTCATACTCGCATTGACGAAGAGAACAAGAGTCAAGAGAGCACGTTGGAGGACGGCGGCACAGCGGAGGAGAGCACGGTTTGCACGGCGGAGGAGAGCACGGTTTGCACGGTGGAGGAGAGCACGGTTTACACGGTTTGCACGGCGGAGGAGAGCAGGGTTTGCACGGTGGAGGAGAGCACGGTTTACACGGTTTGCACGGCGGGGGAGAGCACGGTTTGCATGGCGGGGGCAGGCACAGTGGACGGCATTTAGAGCACGGTGGATCGCATTTAGAATGGCACGTTTCAGGGCATTTAGGGCACGGTGGAGTGCATTTAGATTGGCATGGCTTGGGGCATTCAGGCTTCTTTTTCTCTTCTTTATCCTTCGGAGGCGGATCTGGTCCCACTGTTACGATCTCCGCGCATATCCCGCATTTCTTTCGTAGAGCCACGACCACGCACACTGGATCCACGTTTCCTTTGATTGTTAAGGTTCCCTTGTCAATATTTACCTCTATAAAGGTGATACCTGCATGTTAACGTCACAAACCTTGAATTCCGCACGTCCATCCCCTTCGATAATCAAGTCATCCATTCGCTAGAGAACGACTAGAAAGAAATTACGAAGGCGAATTCTCTCCCCGACTACATGTGTTCAAGTTCAAACCGGTTCTGGCAAGGCGAGCATAGGGACATCATACCTTCGATGTTGGCAACCGCTTTCATTAAATGTTTCTTGTCTTTAGGGCATTTGATGATGAACTTTAACACGATTTTCTGCGAGACGCCGCAAGATGTGAGAAAATTAGAAGATAAAAACTACATCAACGGTTGCGAAGATCGAGAGAGCGAAAATGCCGATTATATATATAATGGAGAAAGAGACGATCTGATTACCAGACCCATGGATGCAGCAGGGGGTGGACAAAGGAAAGATGACCAGCTTAGCTAATTTGCGAAACCGAAAGGCCCCTATTTATACGCTCCACACGACCTGCAAAATGTTATATTTAAGAAGTGAAGAATAGACTCTCCATCTCCATCGACGTTTGGATTGGACATACACATTATATAATGCAAGGGGAAGGCTGTGACTTTTGCACTAGAACAGTATTGTTTCCAGAACATAGAGATTTAAGTTCTTTTTTTTTTGGTTAAGGTAAGAAATATATTGATTTTGTAAAGATAAACAAGTAAACGGGCCACGAGGCATCAAGAAACAAGCACTCTACAAGACAGTCCAAGAAGAGTGAAGGGGTGCCAAGGTACCAAAGGGGACAAAACAACCAACAAGCCGAGAGGCCGAACAACAAAGGGAAGAACTAAGACCTACAACCCTCTATTACAAGAAAATAGAAGGACTTAAGTCCCAACTCCGCTGCAGCCGTCTATTCTTCGGGATATCCACCACATGCTTGAATGTCATTGCTTTGTCTTTGACGGCCTTGCAAAGATGCATCTTCATCGCCGGGATAAAGAGGGCCTGATTTCTAAAAATCATATTGTTGCGTTCTTTCCATATGATATAACAAAGAGCACCATAGCTAAAACGAGCCAGAGATTGATAGAATCCCCCACCCGAGAAACGATTGGAGGCCCAATCAAGATTTTCCCGCCACGATTTATTGCGCCAACTGACATTAAACTTTGCAGCCCAATAGGAAGCAAGGTTACGGAACACGACAAGCAAAGAACAGATGATCCACGGAATCGGGTCTGCTCGAGCAAAACGGGCAAGAGGCTGCTGGAATCGCCGCCCAAGAGAGGAGCATAACTTGAGTAGGCAGCCTATTACGGGCAATAAGCCACAAATGGGTTTGGTACCTAGGCGGCATGGCTGTACTCCACACAAAAAGAAGACCACGGCACCACATTTCCTTTCGATCTAAAGAGGTCATACGCAGAAGCCGAAGAGAACCGCCCCGAGGGATGACGAATCCATTGGAAGCAGTCCTCGAGCTGGGTAAGTTGAGGAAGAGGATCCCACCAATCAGCCATAATATTAATGACATACCACCCAAGAGGCGAAGAAAATGCATCAGCCACGGAAGCAGTTCGAGGAATCCCCGATCTGTATATTTGCTGGTTGGAGAAAAGGAGGTTAAGCGGGCCATTAAGGTGCCACGGATCAAACCAGAAAGAGACAGCTTTGCCATTGCCTATCTTCCATCTAAAATGTTGTTGATACATGCCACGAAGGCGGAGGAGCCTTTTCCAGGCCCAAGAACAGTAGGTGGGGGTCGGGGATATCCAGAAGTTCTTCCTCGATAAGAAGACGGCATGAACCCATTTACACCAAAGAGATTCTTTATCAGAGAATAGCTTCCATATGTGCTTGAGCATAAGGGCTAGATTATTCTCCCGAGCGTCCGAATCCCTAGCCCTCCCTCTCTTCTCGGGAGGCAAATGTCTTGCCACGACACTTTGGCCCCACCCGGACCCAACGCCGGCCCTTTCCACAAAAATTGCCTACAGATCTTCTCAATTCGATCCAACACAGCACAGGGCAGGAAGAAAACGCTAGCCCAAAACACTTGAATGGAATGAAGCACAGACTTAATAAGCAAAATTCTACCCGCAAAGGATAGGAATCTATGAGTCCACGATTGAATCCGGGCCGTTATTGCATTAACCAACGTAACACAGTCAGCTTTCCCTAATCTTGTAGAAATGACAGGGACCCCAGGTAGCGGAAAGGAAGAGAACCAACCGGAAACCGAGAAGATTGACAATGCCATTCCGAAGACTAGTCGAGCCACCGGAGATGTACACTTCACTTTTGGTTAAATTTGGTACTAGACCACTCCAATTCGAAAAGGATTCAATTCCAGCTTTTAGAAGGCCAACCGAAGCCAAGGTGGCTTCGGAGAAGAGGAGTACATCGTCAGCGAAGAATAGGTGAAGATTTAAGTTCTTTCTCTCGCACATTTTTCGATTTTTTTTTTTTTATTGAAGTATGACACCGATTGAATTTATCGAGAGTGCGACGTGTTTTCCGTGGGGAAGTTGACGTGTAGATTCAGTAAACTAGTAAATCAAGCCAATCATAGTGCATATCATGTGTACGATCTATATTGTGGCTCAGATGATTTGTGAAAGGTTCATGATCGGTTTAGTTCGATCAAGTAAGTCGAGACTCAAGTCACATGTTCATTGGGCTGTGCATGGAAGTATGTCTAGATACATATTTGAAGAGGGTTACTACATCCATATACATATGTATTAGGGTGAGTTTGTCTTATCGAAAAATGAATGATTTGGAAAATATTTTCTTAAAAATAATCATTTATATTGCTTACAAAAATGAATGAACAAAAAATATTCTCATTGTCATTGAAAGTATTTAGATATAGAATGTCGCTGCTAATGAAAATATTCTTCATCAACTAATTATTTCAAGCTATACAAACAATCATTTTTAAGAAAATAACTTTCAAATCATTTATATTTTGCTTAACAAATGTAACCTTAATCTAAAGTCATTCCTCTCTAGCAATGGTGCACACAAAATTAGCTTAGGCAAGACAAGAAATTATTGTTACAGTTTTTAGCTCGGGAAATGGGTGCAGGGGAAGAAATGTTGAAAGTTTATATGAAATCTTATAGATGATAACATATGTTTCGAGAATCGCATCTAGTATCGATTGATCAGGTGGGCAACGACCCCCACTAGTCCATCGGTGCCCTCCCGAATTTACGTTCGTGCTTTTGCTTCACTTATAATAGTCTGATCTTAAGTTTAGAAGGAATAGATTCCTTAGTTAGTTTTCTTTATGACTTGTTTTGACCTGTAGTTGATATTTTCTTCCCGTGCGGACCCCGAGGGGGGGAAGGGATTGGGTTTAGATAATCTAGTTTAATTCGACGTACATCGCACCTCAATACTCTATTTCTCTATCGGCTCAAGCCTGCCTGGACGACTTTACACTGTCCTAGGAAACAAGTGCAAGCTCAATATTCAACGTGTCGTCTGAGCAAAAATCAATTGGTGGATGGACCGACCATATTTGCTTTTAGCCTGTTGCCAACCTCTCATGGGAGAGAAAAAGTGATTGTCTTTGTCAAAGTGGGTACATCATCATTGTCAAAATTATTAAATTTCATCGAAGAAGAACAAGTTGTTCCCCAATTATTAGGCCGGCGCTTTTATATTGGAAGGCAATTCATAATCTGATTTGGGAAAAATAAAATTAAACTAAGAATCTGAATTCATCTGTACAGTGAAATTTGTTATAAAAAAAAAAAGAAAAAGAAATTGAATGGGAGCACAGTCCAATGAGTCAACTGTGAAGGATAGAATCCGTGTTTTATTTGCCAATTAAATTTAGATGCCGTGCTGCTTTTTCTTACTCAAATTGATTAATGTTCTCCTCCGCAAATGAACACTAAGGGTTAGGGGTGATCGGACCCAAGGTGGGTAGGGTCTAGACCTGGACCCTGTACCTGACCTTGTTATAACCTATACCCAACCCTGTTTGTATTGGACCATGTACCCAACCCACCCTATTTTTTCGATCCGTTCCAGGGTCAACTCTACTTCCACTGGAACCTGTTTTGCAATCTCCCGATATCTTATACGATTTCGAATTTTATATTAATACACGAGAAAATAACGTAATTCTCCTAATTTGTATTGAAACATTAAGTACTTCTAATAAATAAATACATGAATTTTTTGACTAAACAAAAAATTGAGGATTCACGAGCCTAATTATAATAAATAAAAACATAAGACAAAGAATTAGCAACAAACATGGATCTAATATTAGTCTTATCCCCACAACTACTACATGAAGGTACTCATTTATGCAAGCATAACTCCTTCTACAAAGAAATTAGGCGAGCCAATTCATGTGATACACAAGAATTTGGCGGCGACGAACACAGTCCGTCCATTGAACAGTGCGAGAGGGAGCCGGTGAGGGAGGGAAGCAAGTGAGGAAGAGGAATGACAAAGGAGGAGTGCCGTGTGTATTTGAAAGAGCCAAGAGGAAAAACGTCGTGTAATTGCGGGAGTAAAAATAGAAATCAAGGGAAAAAAAAAGAGTTTTGGATTTCTACTTACAAAACCGGTCTGGGAACCGATTCCAAAACCGGTCCGATAACCAGTTTCTGGGTGAGTAATCACTTGGAACCTGTTTCTAGACCGGTTTAAACCGGTTCCGAATTTTGGGAACCGGTTCCCGACCCTATTTTCTGGGTGGGCTGGTCTGAGAACCGGGTATACCCGGTCCGGTTGCACACCGCTACTAAGGGTAAGCAACCGAAGTGGCTCAACCTAGGAACCGAACTGAGCCGACCAGCTCCAAGTCAATCACATGAGGATCGGTCCAATTATAGGATAAAAAGAAAATTGGGAACCGGCCTTGACCGATATAGGTTCTGGTTCTCGGCCTTTAACTGGTTCATAACCAAACTATACAAGTCTCTTAATTGAGAACTTCTGCAAAAACCGATAAGGTTGAGCATCCCAACTTAAGCATGTCAGTCTAGTTTCTTAATTGAGAACTTTTGCAAAAATAACGAGTGTGATAGAGCAATTAAATTAGAAATGAAAAATAAATAAATAGTATAGAAAAACGGAAGGCCAGTTCTCGGGTTAGCGTGATTTGCTTCCAGGCCAATTCTTGGGTTGACCGGTTTGGTTCCTGATTCCAATAATGGGGAACGGGCTCTAACGGGATAGACTTTAGATTCTTGGTTGGAAATCTATCCACCCAGAAGCCGATCACTTCAATTTAACATACTAAACTATATACTTATAACCTACTATATAGTCGGGCTCGTAAAATAAATCTTGCAAGACATGTGCATGACGTAACATGTCAACGTCATCTCATCAAATCGAACAACCAAACACTTGCATTAAATCCATGATAGGATAGAGTCTCATTCTACATGTCAATATCAACAACAACGAAATTTATGGTTATAGAAAAATCCATCGACTTTAAAAATCATGAGGGCTTGAGTCCCTTTATCCCAAAAAAAAAGGACCATTTGACTCTTAACGAGTTATCTTATTCTTTTTTCATTTATACTCTTGAAAATCCAAAAGGAGAAATATACCTATATGTTGATGCCAGGCCATGCAAATCTTACCATAATGTCATTATATTTCCCGCGGTCGAAGGCATTTTCACTCAAAACTCCGTTTTGCGGTTCAACAAAACCGTTTACTTACGGTTACACATGACTATAGGCTATAGGAGAATAAACCAGGAAACGCACAGAATTACAGTCATTAACCCATCATGTTCATCCCCAGTTATTTATATTTCAGTCTCTTGGGGATAGCATAATCCCCTTAGCCGTGTCCAAAGATCAAATCGTGTCATCCGATCGGGAGAATTGATATCTATCTATAAGCGCTCATCCGAGGATGGAGCAAACGTCGGCGGCGTGCTCGTGACAGTAAGAATAAGGGTAGCGGCGCGGAGGATGTCAGAGATATTTGTTGGCACCGGCGACGAGCATATAGTTTGAGGTTTATCGTCCTTCTTTTTATGGAGGCTTTGGGGGTCTGACTCTGTCGATTTCCACTAGCCTCCTGCGTATCTTTCATCGGCAAGAGGTATTTTTAATGCTTTGCTAACGTAACAGTGTTTAGATTACTGTGAAAATGTCAGCTTGTTACGAGCCACAAATTCATGAAGGAGTGGGCTCCATAACTATTTATGATGATAAATGATTTGGTGATAGTTTTTAATCAAATGTGAGAATAACAGTTTGTTCAAGACTAGAAAAAACCAAGTACAAAAATTATAAATTATTGGGGGGTCCATTTTTTTTAGAATTTATGGCCCATAATAAGCATGGAAAAATTGTCAAAAAAGTCGTAAACCTATTGTACTTTTATCAATTCAGTTCTAAACATTTTAATTTTGCCAATTTTGTCCTAAACCTTTTTACTTCTTGCCAATTCAATCCATCCGACCAATTTTAACTGAAAATTGTTAACGCAGACACCAGCGACGCCACATAGGACTACCAACACTGACGTATATAATTTTTAATATTTTTTCAAAAATATGAAAATATCATTAAAAATTGTCCACATCAGTGCTAGTGATCCTATGGCATCGACCGGCATCCACATCAGCAATTTCCGATCAAAATTGACCGAATGAACTCAATTAGCAAGAAGTGAATATATTTATGACTGAATTGGCAAGATTAAAAGATTTATGACTAAATTGGCAAAAGTACAATAGGTTTAGAACTTTTTGGACAATTTTCCTCAATAAGTTGTTATTCTCACAATAGCCTAAAGGCTATTATGTTAGCAAAGTCCTTATAATCATATGTTATTTGGTTTTTTTTTTTTGTGGTTTAGAATAAAATGTTATTTTCACAGTAAGTTAAAGATTATCACTCAATCATTTCTCTTTCAGAAATGTCAAGCTCACTCGCAAGGTCTTTTGAGAAGCAGCGTCCGATCCGGGGATTCTTTCAGAACTCTCCCTTGTTGTAACGATGGAATAGTAAATGTAATTTTCTAAAGCGATTACAATTCACGTGAATTCAGTTGACTGTTCGACGGGCAGACAGCCTAAACGTGACCGCTATAGATTCACCCTGACCATATCAATGGCCGGCTTGGACGAAGATCTTGATATGGCTTTAATTAAATTAGACACGATTAGCGATTCCACTTAAGTTCGTGTTTGGTATCGAAAGAGACTCTTGCAAATGTCAAATCTAAAGGACCGCATGCCGGAACTTATTCTCTCTTTGTTTATCTTGATCTTGTTCATTGGATGAGCTCCAGGGTCAAGCTACTGCGGGATTGTCCCTTGTGCATATAAGAATCATCAAATTGTTGTCTGCCGAGAGCCTAGGTACATTGCTGACCTTATAACAGTGTTCTTACAAGTTAATATATTCAGTCGACCAATGATATATCGACTAAAATTTCTGCGCAAAATCAAATCTAATTACTTTGGTGGCACACGGTGCAATCGTCATTTGGATGATTGGTGTTGTGATGGGTTGGTGATCAAGTAATGATTGGTTAATTGGAACAAAAAGAACAGGTAATTTCTTTAAATCGTTAGACGTCTATTCTTCTCGTTCGCGGCAAAGGAAGTTTTTATCAGGAGGATGATTATTTGGAAGAGAACATGCTCTCTCGCGGCGGCTCAGGATATTCATCTTCTCCAACACTCGCCAAACTCTGCTGTTTTCCCCGCCTTTCCAAGTTCTTCGATCGCCTAACTCAGGCCAACATCTCTGAACGTATTAGAACGTATTTGACCGGCAGCCATGATCATGGATTTTGCGTAGATGAAAATGGAAGAATCATGACAAGAACGAATCTTTCTGGTGGAATACAGGCACTCTGACATGGAATTGTTTTCTATCTCTCTCTCTCTCTCTCTCACGCACGGGCATGCGCATGCACACACGTACGCACATCTGCACTAGCTTGGAATCGCAGACGGGTAAGCACGCACATGTGTGCTGCACAAACAATCGTATATTTGTATGCGTGGACAGATGCGTGCATGCATGAAAGCTTACATTCCTGTTATGCGCTCACACAGCGGACACGCCATATATTGCTGCAGTGCTGCATTTTAGGAGATGTACTGACTTACAACACTTTCTTTCATTCTCCAGTGGAGATTGCTAGCTCTTAGCTCCCCCTTTTGAACATCATCCGTGAGATTTTCTATGCATGTTTGTGTCAAATCCTAGGATATGTTTCTCATTGCCCTTGGGCGACTCTTAAAACGATCTTGTGCTGCATTCACACTGGACGCAACACACGGTTACCGGGGACAAACAAGAAACAGAGGTCATCGCCCGTAGGCCCCATGATCCTTGTGTCGATCCACGGGGTATGTCTCCGGCATTTTATCTGTCTGTTCCCTTGCTAGCTCGCTCTCAATTTTATATCTATGGTCAGTCGAGCCGTGACCCATTACGTGGACTATCTTGGAAGGCTCTCATTCGAAGCATTAGTCAGGCGACCCGGAATGGACCGAGGCCTTTCAATGTTATCAATGGTCAATCAACGAGTGGATAAGACAAGTTTGGGAGCGATTTGTCTAAGGACGAGATTATCATATCAAGCGAGGCGAATCTTCACTTAGAATAATCGGCTTGGTCATTGTTGATGGCCCAAAATATGATGTGACAAGATGAGCACGACCTCGTATCTTCGAGTCTGGCAGATGGCAAAGTTCGTCAATGTTTCGGAGGTTGATTCGTTTCGAACACAAAAAATGGAAGTAATGATTGCATGGAGAGAATAGAGCACACGCATGCAAAAGTCACCTTTGCCATAGATGCTGTAGCAAGAAACAGATCACTATTGCTTGCTTTATTACATAAACAGAATATCGAACTCTTGCTGATAAGACATAGGAGTTAATATGGTTACCGTGACAACTAGAAGATATAAGAGTGTGTCATCATAGCGACATAGTCATTCATTGTAACAACCAAAGTGCTATCCAAATTGAACATAATGATGTTCTTCATGAATGCACCAAGCACTTTGAAATATATTGTCATTTCATCCGATAACATGTTCCCGCGGTACTGTTCAACTTGTCTCTATTTTCTTTGCTGAACACATTGCTGATGTTTTTACCAAGAGACATCCAACTGGGCATTTTTTGAATCTATTTTCCGAACTTTAGTTGACATATTTCAAATTATCTTGAGTTTGAAGGAATGTTAGAATATATTTAGGATATTCTGTTATAATATATATTTTCCTCGATTGATCTTGATTTGTTACTTTAGATAGTCGTGATGTAGCCTATAAATAGACTCCTCTACTATTTACTAGTCAATGAACATAATACTATTTTTCTCTACATTCACAAATCTCAACTGATGGAAAGAGGGTGGAGCAATGCGATTGATCAGCTCCATTAATTTTGTGAGAATGTGTGAACTACTTGTAACATTTGCATGATGCTAATCAATAAGTGAAAAAGACAAGTTTGTGAGGGTTTGTTTTAAGGATGAACTTATCAAAAATATTCATGTGGAATCTTTACTAGAATAATCCCCGTGGTCATTGCAATGACAAGGGTCTTTTCTATATATATTTGGGGCGAAGGTTCCTCTTTAAGTTTTGTCGTTGCTGGTATTATTATTATTATCGTTATTAAAAAATATTTCCTCCAAAACTTTAGGTTGGATTCCTTTTCTCAAGTGAGCCCTCAAAGTCAAAGTGGGACTTTTCTCAAGATACCCTACAGCGTCCCACCGCGTTCCCATTGACCTCTCTCCCTCTTTCTTGCATGCGACAAGTGCAAGGAAAGTAGACAAAATTATCAAAAAAAAAAAAAAAATTAAACTTATTGTACAGAGATTGAACCTTTTAATGAATTGTCAATAGTCTTTCCAACTAATTTTGATCAAAAATCGCCAACGTGACGGTTTAATCAATGCTAGCCCATTGATGTAACGTAATCGACACTGAGATGGATAATTTTTTAATTTTTATAAAATTTTCCAAATCACAGGGCCGGCAACCTTTGCCGAACCCTTGGTGAGGGCATCACAAGTCCTTGTGGGCCATAGCGAGGGTGTCACAGCCCTCGCCTTGAGGCCAATGGGGCCGAAAGAAGAAAAATTAATAAGATAAAATAAAGAAAGAAAATAATAAATAATAAAAATTCAGAAAACTTTGTAAAAAATAAAAACTTTTCCGTATCAAGGTCGGTCATGTTACACAAAACAGAACGGTCGATATTGACTGGATCTGCCACATTAGCAATTTACAACCATAATTAGCTAGAAAGACTACATTAGCAATTCATTAAAAGGTTAAGGAATAATTGGCACAATTGAAAATTTTATGATTAAATTGGCAAATTGTCAAAAAAAAGTATAAGACTAAATTGGTACATTTGAAATGTTTAAAATTAAAGTGGCTGACATACAATATGTGTAAGACTTTTTGGATAATTTTCAAGAAAAGTGTTAGAAAAGTCCTAAATATATTATATTTGTACCAATTCAATTCTAAACCTTGACTCAGTGTCAATTTAGTTATTCCAGCTAATTTTGACTTGATATTGCTAATGTGAATAACAATCGGCCTACCTGGCACGTCTAGTGCTAACGTGAACATTTTTTTTTTTAAATTCTATTATTTACTTACTTATTCTTTTCTTTCTTCTTTTTTCACTTCCTTTTTTCTTCTTCCTCTAGCGGATCGCCAAACCCTTATGACCAGCCAGAGGTGATAGACCTCGCTAGTCTCTGGTCACCCTCGAATTCCAAACTTCAACCATTTCAAGGACTCGCTTAGTTTCCCGAATTGGATTCCCAATTTCCCTTTTCCTTTCCTCTCGAATTCCACAACGATTTTCTTGGCCAAGCAATTGGGAATTTAAGTTCATTTCGTCATTCACGTGGCTTAATTAGCAGGAAATTGGTTTTTGATAAACCTATTAAATGGGCAGGTCGGGTTAGGTTTGGGTCGAGCCATAAATAATCTGACCAAAATCAACTTATTTAACCCGTTTATAACCCATTTATTGTAATATAATTTTTTTTATCCATATCCGACCTGATCCATACTTGACCCATATCTGACCCATTTAACTAAACCTAAGAAAAATTATACCTTATGATTTTTTTTTTTTATAAATGGTATTGCTAAAATAGTTTTATGCAATACAAATTTAATGGACAATTTTATAATTTTTTTAAAAATTGGATTTTAAATTTTAAATTTTTATTTTTTAAGAATTAAATTTTCTTTTTCTCTTTTCTTTTTCTTTTCTCTTTTTCTTCTTCTTTAGCCGGCCACCAGCCACTACGATGGCGACGACTAGCCACAAGCGAGCCTTCAACTCGCCAAGCTCGCCTAACGTCAATGAGCTCGAGTCTCACCAGATCGGCAAGCTTAAGCTTGCCTAAGTCTCACTAGATCGGCAAGGCTTGAGCTTCACCATCATCGAGCAAGTTCGAGTCTCATCAGATCCGGCCAACTCGAGCTCACATGATGAGGCTCGAGCCTCGCCTTGCCGATCACTGGCCGTCGTCATACGACCACGGCTAAGGAAGGAGGAAGAAGAAAGAAAAAAAAAAAAAAAAAAAAAAAAAGAAAGAAAAGAAAATTGAAATATAAAAAATAATTATAATTTTGATTTTTATAAAAATTATATATTTATGAAATTAAAGAGGGAAGATAGAGATTGTGAGGTTTTAGTTGAAAATGAGTTCTAAGTTCAACTCATTTAAGACTCATTTATCTTAAATCTTTAATTTTCAAATTTATTTAATTATATATATATATATATATATATATATATATATGATTTAAATTCGCCATATATGGGTCTAAAACCCATTTTGCCACCTTTAGTTTTTGGCATGAAAGTGCCCCCGCCCAACAGCAAAATATGTGCACGAGAAGTCAAAGTGGTCACTGGAAGGCTCTTCATCGCCGGCGATGAGGTGAGGGACAATTGAAACGTGGCGGTACGCTTCGGGAGGTATTAAGACAAACGTACCAATAAGAGGACTTCCGTTGGCATTTTTCTTACTAGTATTAAACGAAGGAACACTAAATCATATGTGATTTTAAAATTCAATGTTTGTCGGGCTGCAAGGACCGAGGTAGTTCAATTGAGCTGTTGGGAGGGCATCTTTGAAGTCCGTCCGAGCAACAAGCCAGACGATCTTGAAGCGACCGTGCGACATATTCCCGTCACCAAACCAATGGCGAGATTGCATGTAGGTTGTGAAATGGCTTGAAAATTAGGCACGATCGGGTAATTCCTCGAGTTTGTGTTTGGTATTAGAAAGAGACTTTGGCAATATGTAAACTCTAGAGGACCGCACGCCGAAGCTTTTATCTTATCTTATTCATTCGATTTTCCAAATTGGAGTGGATGAGCCATAGGTTCAAATCATTGTGGGGTTGCTCTTGATAATATATATGGTCAGGACATATTAGAAGGGATGAGTGCCCAAAAAGTGCCAACCTATTATACGGCAATCAATTCAATCCTGAATTTTTCAATATGGTTAATTTAATCATAAATTTCTAACGATTTGTCAATGTAATTTGTCCTATCAATTTTTGCTAGAAACTGCTAATATGGATGCTAGCAGTCCTATGCGGTACAATTGATGCTAATGTGGATAAATTTTTTAAATTTTATAAATTTTTAAAATTTTCTAAATTTCTTTTTTACTCTTGACTTTTTTTTCTCTTTTTTTTCCCCACGGTTCATTATTTTAGAAGAGTGAGCAGGTTTCATCGAGGCCTTGGCAATGGCCATGATGCTGGAATATTCCTTGGAGATTAGTTTAGCTACTCTAGAACTAGTAAAATTTGGAGACTTTTTTGGTCAAATTTAGTGTCCTTATTTAATTGTAGTCATTTTTCCAGTAAAACTAGTTTTGTCTTTCCTATAAGTCTTTTTCTCTTTCCATTGAGTCTTGATAATTACTCATACTTTGAGGGTTGTTCCGTGCTCAATTATATGAGAATGCTATGATTAATAAAAGAACAAAACTTCTTTGAATCATAACTTATTTTGAGCCTTTGTCTTGAGAACAAGAAAGTTCCATTTTGCTCTTATCTCTTAGGTTGATTATCTATAGTGGCGAGTATTGCTTTTATCCCTTAAGTTGATTACCTAAAGGTGGTAAGTAACCCATCAAAAGTTTCTCATCTATATTTCCTCCTTCTTCTCTACACTCTATTCAACATCAAATTGGTATGAGAGCGAGATTTAATGGTTGGTCATCATTGACATAGACCAAACATTGAATCTTCTTCAACTTGAGAGAGACCTACGAGATGTGCAAGCAGATGATTGAAAGGAGACAAGTGCAGCAACTACGAGAGAGTTTGCAACGCTTTGAACTTCTGAAGCGTGATCATTTGGGTCATAATTCAGAAGATACTCTCTCTTATGAAGAGGATGTCAACCCTTCATTGGTACTCGAAGTCATGGTTCAAGTGAGGAAGGAACTTCCTTGACATTAGTATCAAAGGCCCAATGAAATTCACCAAGATTCTTATGTGAAGGTTGATATTCCTAATTCGAAAGGAAGATGCAATTGGAAGAATTTAAGGATTGGCTACACACTGTAGAAGGAGTCTTTGACTACAAAGAGATACCAAATAATCAAAAGAAGCTAGTTACCACCAAGCTAGAAAAAAAAAGTGTAGTCTATTTGATGGGAGCCGTTGAAAAATCAAGAGGTCGTGAAGTAAGAAGCCATATCATAACTTGGGAAGATGAAGAAAGAGTTGAAGAGGAAGTTCTTAGCAGAAGATACTTCCTCTAGTTTCATAATTTCAAACAAAAGGAGTTTTCATAAACAGTATAATTGATTACTTCAAGATGCTTTGTGATTTTTTTGAACCAGAAGAGCAAATCGCCGTTCGCTAACTTGGTGGACTTGAATAAAAATGAAAAAAAAAAAAACAGTAATGTCATTCAACTACAACCTTATTGCATTTATAATGATGTTTATTAACTTAAAATTAAGGTGGAAAGGCAACTTAAAGAAGCATGTGGTTATAGCTCTCAAGCTCGGAACAAAGAAGACTATTCCAAAGGTAAGATTACCTCTACGTCTAATGCTAAGGCAGCAGCTTCAAAGTCACTTCCTAAGAATGATGGAGCATTAAGTTCCAATTGCACTAACTTTGTCAAGTGTTTCAAGTGCCACGGGTTTGGACATATTGCCTTTGATTGTCCAAATCCTAATATTGTCTCTCTAATAGAAGAAGAGCTTGAAAAAAAGAAACATGGAGAGTCAACTAGCTCCAATAAAGGATCAAAGGAGAGATATGAAGTTATCTATGGAGATCAAGGAGAGTCTATAATCATCCGTTAGGTCTTGAATGTTATTCTTAGTGAAGACAATTTGTGCATTTAAAACAACATTTTTCATACTAGATACACTTCTCAAGGAAAGGTGTGTGATGTTATCATTGATGGAGGAAGTTGCGAGAACATAATGGTTATAGCAATGGTGGATAAATTGCACCTCAAGATGGAGAAACGCCCACAACCTTACGAGTTCTCCTGGCTTCACAAAGGAAATAAGGTAAGATTTGACAAATGATGTCTCGTTAAATCTGCCATTGGAAAAACTACACACACACACATACATTGATTAAGTATGGCGTGAGGTTGTTCCCATGGATACTTGTCATTGCTTCTTAGGAGGCCATGGCAATTTGATAGAAAAACTAAGTATGATGGGTTCAAGAATGCTTACACTTTCAAGAAAGATAGAGTCAAAATCACCTTAGGTCCTTCCAAAATAGAGAGGACCCGTGAAACCATCTGATGGGGAGGAAAATAATTTACTCTTCAGTGAGAAATTGAATAATTCCTTTGAGAGTTACTCTACTTATGCTAAGGAATTTAATGCTATTGTTAAAGCTTTGGATTATTGGCGACATTATCTATTGTTCAAAGAATTCATTGGGATCATGAAGCCTTAGAGTACATGAGCACTCAACATAAGCTCAATAATTGGCATGCCAAACAAGTCGAGTTTTTTTCAAACTTTCACCTTTCTTATCAAACATGAAGTTGGAACACTTAATCATTGGCACTCCATGTTATCCGCAATGCAAGTGAAGGTCTTGGGCTTTGACATAATCAAGGGGCTTTATGAAGATGATCCAGACTATGGCGACATTTGGAAAGATCGCCCAAAGGGGTCAAATCAGTAATTCTTGTTGCAAGATGGATTACTTATCAAGAATACTTGTTTGTGCATAACAAGAAGTTCTTAAGGGAAGTTATTATCAACAAAAGCCTGTGGTGGAGGACTAAGAAATTTTGGAAGAGAATTTTTTATTGGCCTCAAATGGAGAAAGATGTTATAAGACAATGTTCAATGCCAATTGTCCTATTTCAGTAATGTTCAATGTTGCAGATTTTTCTTCCTACTATTAAAGTTTCTCACTTGTATTATCTTCTGTTTCTTTGCACTCTCACTAGTGTCAGCCGACAAGTCTCTTTTTGACTATTGAGAAATGCATCAAGATTCAAGATTGCACCATAGTAGATTAAAGAAGAAAACGAGTTAGTCCAATTAAAGCCATCATTGTGTGTTTTTATTTACTTTAAAATCGTAAAATGATAAAGGAATAAATATGGTATTTAATTAGTATTTATGGAAAATGCCGTTGATTTTTCTTTTAAAGAGGAAGGCCAGGTAAGGGTAAAAATGGGAGCAACTGAGGGAATAAACATTATATTGAGGAAATAAATGTCAGACGAAAGTGCCACAAGAGCTGGATGGAATTGTTAGAGCCAAATATTAATTTACTAAAAGAAAGTCCCACATGACAGCTACAAAGCCTTATAACTTTGAATCTAGACGTTGAGCGGGACGAATACGCTAAAAAAATTGAACAGTCGAATCCATTGTAACGAAAAGAGATGGACGTGAAGTAAGGTTGCCAACAGAAGTGGAGCATTTAGAGCCATATCTTGTGGAGAAAATTATCAAAAAAGGTCCTAAATTTATTGTATTCATATAAATTTAGTTTAAATATTTTAATTTGGCCAATTTAGTAATTAACATTTTGACAATTTACAAATTCAGTTCTAAATATTTCAATTGTGTCAATTTTGTCCTAAACCTTTTAATGAATTACCAATAGAATCTTTTCAACTAATTTTTATTGAAATCATTGATGTGGTAGTCTAGTAAACATTGGTCATTCTATACGACACAAATGACATTAATGTGGATAATTTTTTATTTTTTTATTTTTATTTTTATTTTTTTCTTCTTCTTCTTTTTTTTTTTCCTTTTTCTTCATATGATTGGCAAGGCCGTCCTTGCCATCAGCCATTGGCTTAGGGCCAACGACTTTTGTCGACCACTAGATGAGGGCTACAAAGCCCTTAAACCCACAAGTGAGGGCTCGCGACACCCTTGCCATGGTCAATGAGGGCGTCCTGAGCCCCCACAAGCCATAATAAGGGTGTTGTAGCCACCGCCTCCCAGATCTAATAAAGAAGTCACAAGCCCTCGTGAGCCATAGTGGAAGTGTCTCGACCCTTGCCTATCCTTGTCGTGGCTTGACCGGTGGCCCCATTAGCCTTGTGAAGAAAAAAGAAAAAAAAAAAGAACTAAAAGAAAAGAAAATATAATAAAAACAAAAAATTAATGAAAGTTCGAAAATAAACAAAAATATTATTATCAAATGTTCCTGAGATACTTGTTAATCGTACCTAATAAAAATCATTTATAATTGTAATGTAATGACCATGAATAACATGAGAAAATTTATATTTTTAAAATGACGGATTTTTCAATGCTCCGGGGAAGGATGGTAAATAAAATGCAATTAATAGATGAGCTACCTGGCACACTTCTCAAAAAGTCAAAATGATCAGATGCTGAGGAAGAGATAATTTTCTGCCTCTTGTTACGTTTGAAGAAAATTATGACAAACAATAAGGCAAATTATGAAAGTAGTTATACTTGCATATTTGGATTTGGATTGAGATGCAAGGAAGATTGGTAGGTAGACATGACTCCAGTTCCCGTCAAGCTTTGGCAATTCTTGTGTGCATTTTTCTTGGCCCAAGATGATATAAATCTCCTCCAATCCCAACTTAGTAGCAAATTTTGGTGGAGAGTTGTCAACTGTTCCTTTCTTCTTTTTTCTTTTCTTGGACGGGCAAGCTTTCTCCTTGAAAGCGAAGGGATAGGTTAGTTTTTACCAATACATGGAACAACCATTTATAAGCTTTTGATCATTTACAATCCCCTAGTTGAACAAATACTAATTGTCACTTAACCAACCTCTAAGTGGGAGCACAAAGACACAAAATTAAGGGCAGAGATTGTATTGAAGATCAAGGTGATGATGATGGGTTTTGGTAAATTAGGAGATTGGCATTTGAACGTGGAATTCGATTAGCTCTGATTTTCGACCACGTGCCGGGTAACTATTACACAAAATACTACCTCAAAACAAAGCATTCTCCAAAACCGGCTAGGAGAAAGTTTGCCCCCGACCAAGTAGAGAAGCTCGGTTGTTCCTATCCCGATAAGATGGCAAACGAGACAAGCTATTATGAAGTCGAAATTGCATATTTATCGAATATCACCGCAAAGCATAGTTTCTTATCCCAACCAGTTCGGGTTCCTGGGTGGCCTGTCCAACCACCAAAGATTGGAACCAAGAATCAAACTTCAATCCAAAACAAACGAAATTCCAAAGAAGAATCAATATAGAAAGAAAAAGTTGGCCGAATTTGGCTATCTTAGAAGACAGCATTGCAGTCCTCTAGAATCAAGATCAGAGGATCAGAACGAGATGAGCAAAGGGAAGGCAACGTCATCCGTAAACGGCACGACGCTCAATCTCTCCGAACCCTTTCCTATCCTATCGACGGTTGCAGCAGAACTACAACCCCCCCATGAAAACAGCGGAAAAACCGTGGATTTGCAAACGAAAGGGCATGTGATCAGAATTGCAGCGGACGCAAAAGGGGTCAAAGAAGGAGGCCCAAATGCCATGGCCCTGTCTGGGCCCTCTCTCTCCCTCTCTCTCTTCGATCTTGATTCGATGCCTTTAACTTTGGGTTTACGGACGACCCCTTTAGCTCCCTTTTTCGAGCTAGTGCCTAGTGGTGCCTTCTCCACAACAATCTTGTTTTTTTATTGTTTTTTCTTCCTCTCTGTTCGGTTCAGTCCTTGCTATAAATAGCCAATTTACAGACCCCATCGCTCTGTCCAGCAATTTATTCAGTCTTTCGCACCTACTCCTCTCCCTTGGCTTCTTATTAAGTCTCTCTCTCTCTCTCTCTCTCTCTCTCTCTCTCTCTCTCTCGTCACCGACTTCTTCTGTTCCACGCTCTCGCCCCCATGACAGCATCAGCAAAGATGGCGTCCATCTTGAAGCTCTGCGCGGTGCTCTTCGTCGCCGTCTCCTTGTGCTCTGTTTCTGCCGACCCTGACCTCCTTCAGGACGTCTGCGTTGCTGATTACGCCTCAGGTAATCAGTGTTGCCCGTCTCTTCTTCTTGTTCTCCTTTAAATGATGGAACGGATTCTTGAATCTGGCACGGGTGTGCACGAACGGCAGAGGGTTTTCTTTGTTTGATTTACAGGAGAAGAGCAGCTCAAATAAAGAAAAAAAGAAAGACCGAACAAGACCCTCCATTTTTCTTTTTTTCTTGGTTGCTTGAGAATGATGTGTTGACTTGCTTTTACTGCTCAGTCATCTGATCTCCTCACCTAATTGCATTATTAAAGTGATATTAGAATCAAACCATCCCATCATTTGGGTCATGATTTTTCTTGCGCTGTGTATTTCCATTGCCAATTATTTGGAGCCTTCTACAGTTCTTGGCAGCCATCATTACTTTCCTTTCACCTTCTAAGGTGTCATTCGTTCATTACCATCCAAATCATCTCATCTCTCCTCCTTTTTTTCCCATCGAGATTATAATGTACCTCCAAAAATCTATTTCGTACTTAGGAAATTTCATTCAGAAAATTTCAAATGATTATATGAAATCCCACTTCTTTTATTGGAGAAACCAGAACATGGGCTAAACCATCTTATCGTAAATTAAGAGATTGGCATTCTGAAGTTATGGACCAATTGTTTAGACTCTAACTAGTTCCATTACAATGCTGACCTTGATGTTGAAAATGTGATTGAACTGACCAAAAAAAAAAAAAATTTGGCTATTGATTTGGATGGGCAGAAGTGAAGGTCAATGGATTCGCGTGCAAGGCGACCTTTAACGCGACGGACTTCTCCTCCGAGGCGCTGGCCAAGCCGGGGCTAACCAACAACTCGATGGGGTCGCTCGTGACCGCGGCCAACGTTCAGAAGATCCCGGGCCTCAACACCCTCGGCATCTCGCTCTCGCGCATCGACTACGCCCCGGACGGCCTGAACCCGCCCCACACCCACCCGCGAGCCACCGAGATCGTGTTCGTGCTCGAGGGCGAGTTGGACGTCGGGTTCATAACCACCGCCAACGTCCTGGTCTCCAAGTCCATCAAGAAAGGGGAAATCTTCGTGTTCCCTAGGGGCCTCGTCCACTTCCAGAAGAACAACGGCAAGGTGCCTGCCGCGGTCATCGCCGCCTTCAACAGCCAGTTGCCGGGGACTCAGTCGATCGCCGCCACGCTATTTCGCCGCCACCCCGCCTGTGCCGGACCATGTGTTGACGAAGGCATTCCAGGTGGGCACCAAGGAGGTTGAGAAGATCAAGGGCAGGCTTGCCCCTAAGAAGTAACTGCAGCTTATTGTAATGGAAGTTTTATTAGTTAAAATTCAAAGGGAAGAGGCTCCCTGTTTTTTTTTTTTTTTTTAATAATGATTTCTGGGTGGATATGTGAATTTAGTGTTTGATCCCAAAAAAGAAAGAAAAGAAAAAATAAATAAACTGATTTAATAAGTGATTCGTGAAATACCATGCGTGTCAATCTTTTCCCTTGTTAATGTTGTGTCACCATCTACAGTAGGAGTAGATTGCCAACCAAATAAAAGCAGAGATATCTTTGAATTGAAGGCAATTCCATTCTTTGTTTTGTTTTGTATTGTCCCTGTTGTGCAAGATCTAATTTAAGACGCATAAATCAAAGGCAATATAGTGACCTAATTCAACGAAAGTAGAAAGTGTTCTCCGAGGCACATGGCTCAGATAAAGAGTAGGTCTAACGAATTTTTAGGAAGGTGAGAACAAGAATGAGTCGAATTGCGCAATAAATAAGAAAAGAGTGTTATTAGAATATATATATAGACACACATATGAAACTAGAATGAACTTATAGGAGATAATTTTGACATAACAATACCGTTGTATTAGAACTACAATGCTAAATGTCCTTAGACAAGAGCAATGCCAATATTGGTGATCTTTTGGAAAAGTGCCCACCTATATGTCAAAGTACAAAATCATGAGACTTGATATGAACAAGCCAAAGTGAATAATATCTCAAATAAATTAATTTAAAGTGTGACGGTCACTTATTTCTACGCTAAAGTTAATGGTCATGTTCAGGAATTGAAATGCATGGGCTGTCTCTTTGCCCTTTACACCCTAAGCATGTACCAAAACAATGTACGGGGAGTTGGAGGAACATGTGTTGTGTTGTCATTGTTGTTATTATTATTTATTTTTTTGGGTCCAAGTTGCAAGATATTAATACTTTGGAGGCTACATTTATTACGGTCTTTAAATTTAGCGCGTGCAAAACTATGACCAGTGTATATTTCTATGTCTAGCCCCCCACCTAATGTCACTTTTTTTGGCCCACAAATTAAATGTCATTTGACTTATTCAAAATTTCCCTTTCTATTCTTGGATTATTTTCTGCACTCAATATTGTTAATGATTTCTAGTTGAAACGTGGTTGAGAGGGGAAGAAAAAAAAGGCAATTTTATATGTATGGCGTTGGATTTTCAACAACCTTGGTTGGGAGGTAACTTTCAGACAGTTTCACGAGAGCCATTTGACGGGGTCTTCGAAATCTCTAGGAGACAAAAAAATGGTGGGCATATTCTTCTCCAATTGTGCTGTGGGTTGAGCTGGATGACACGATGCCAACCTCGGATAATTTAGACTGATTATCCTGACCTTGAAATCAAGTACAAATCAGACCAGTCGAGGTGTTCGTGTCTATTAAAGTTTTGCCACGTGTCGGTCGGAAAAATTATAAAGAAAATTAAAAAAAAAAAAAGATAGAAGGACGGAAGAATTTGATCTACTTATAATGAAAACTTGCTGACAAGGGGGACCAAACGAGCCGTTTAGCCCCCATCTTTGCAATAAAAGATTTCTCTGCCTGAGAAAGCTAAGCATGGACTAATTAGTATCCTACCATCTTTCTTGCACGGGTAACTTCAGCTGAAGCAGCAGCCCCTGAGCATGAAATGCACCAGATGGCTTTCGTAAATTGTCAGAAAACCATACTTTGGTAAAAGAAATGGTCAGAAAACTATATATTTATATCATCCTTATCTGCCAGCTATCAAGAGAGGAATAGTCAGCACAAGGGACGAATTAAGCAGGAAGATGAGATGGGGCATCTTGCTCATTAAAAAACATACTACCTTGTAATTTGCAAGTACATTAATGGGCGATCCCATACTTCCAATGCAACTACCGAGATCTTTTCTATACTTAATAAGTTCCTTTAGGGGCTTGATTTTAACTTCTATTTTTCTAATGTTTGGAATCAAACATGCAAATGGGAACTGCGCAATTGAGCCGTTACTGTCTGCAATTGCCACTACTCTATGGTGAAAGCACAAGTGCAGTGGCCTTCAATTATTTGTTCTTATTGCACAATTGTGCAGCCTGGAAAAGCCAATTATAGCTCTGTCTAGAAGTAGTCTGCAGTATCAGCTCCAGAAAACAACTGACAGAATACATTCAACACCTTCAATTAGCATCATAGATCAAAAACCCATAAGATCAATCAGTGTCAACTAAAGTACGTAACGATCAAAGTCGTGCATTGTTTCTCTTGTTACAGAATTCTGACTTCACAATTCAGGTGTAAGTGCCCATGAATGGTGCAAACCAAAATTAAGTTTGGTGTAGACGATCCTACTTCAGCACAGATTGTTGCCTGCCATCTGGAATGGCTATCAAAACGATGGGCTTCGAGGGTCTAATGAATGGAACGTCACATCTGAAATAGCCCTTCCTCTCCAGCTGTATGCTCTCGCCGTGCTTCAGATTCCTCATGTTGGAATCCCCAAGTGCTGCCGTTACCTTCTTTGTACACGGGTTCAGGACATCAAGAAAATCTTCCCCTTCTTCCAGCTGCGTATTTGCAAAGACAGAGACATCAACTAATATATGGGCATGTTGTCCAAGCTTTAACAAAGTTTGGTAACCTTCAACTAAAGCTCAGTATCTGGATTCCCTAGGACAGTAATATATTTCAGTATCATATCTGATGTCATTTTCACAATTTAGCAGCTGTTCCAGCATTTCTAAATGCATGCCTTCATGTCACGTGAACAAAGAGAAGATTGAACAATCAACCAAGTTAAACCAAGACAAAAGTGAAAAGTTTTATTGACAGGTCCATGTCCCTGTCTCTATTCCTCAGATGCATGCAGCAGAAATGCCACCTAGCAAACTATAATCACAGTTTGCATATACTTAACTTGTTAGTTGGAGAATCAAACGAGGCATTTTTCTATCCACAATAACAGTCACTAGGAGCAGGGCCTTAAGAATAATCTGAATGCCATGTAAACTTCCAGGTCAACTACGTTTCTTACTAGCGCTTGCAAAAGCAAACTAGGACATGACAATCTCAAAAAAACATAACCATAAAGAAAGCTGAAAGCAGAAGCTAATCAAAGTGGAAAGAAGAAAAAGGTCCAGCAGCCTAACTGACACGACATACCTTCTTCTTGGCAATTAGATAGTCAAACTCAACCAATGAGAGATTAACCAATTCATTTGTCTCGGGAAGCCATGTAAGCTTCAACTTCGTGGTCTTCACAGATCCTTCAAGGTGCAGAACCCCTGTTAACTGCGTGATGTTCCCATCCTCGTCCTTTTCAATTCCCTTGACTATAGCATTTCCCCAGTCCATCAGGGTTATTTCCTCATTGACTGAAATACACTCGGCATCCGCATGGTCTAACCATATCTTCTTTGTGTAAGTAGTAGCCTTTTCTCCAGCACCTTCATATTTCTTGTGCCTCGGGATGATGCGGACAAAGGGTGTCTCAGGACCATCAACTAAGTGCAACAACACACGCCGCTCTTCAACAACAGCAGTATGTCTAGGGCAAACAGGATCTATAATCCTTTTATTGATGCTCCAAAGTTTATCCCATTCCATAAGGTTAAGATTCTTTGACGCGCCCTGAGAACGAAAACAAACATTATCATGCAACGAGTTGAGTGCCTATATTGTAAAGCATTTGTACTGAAATCCTTTTTTTCATTTCAATGGTAGATAAAGACTCATTATGAATACGAGAACTATTGTAACATTTTCAGAAAACAAGCTGCATGGTTGAGATTTGCCACTCTACCGAAAGTGAAGAATGTGAAACCAATTATCACTAAAAGAATCCAAGAAGATTCAATTCCTAAAATATTTCTAATAATTGCCTGCAAAACACATTTAGTACCTCAAAGTCTAAAGCAATAACTAGCAATTTTTACTAAGACATGATAAAAGCTCTGGGTGTCAAAATGTAGTTGTCTTACCTGCTCGAGAATGAATTGAATCAGTGCCTCAATTTTTAGACCTCTACGAACAATCCCCTGGACTGTTGGAAAGCGAGGATCATCCCAACCATCAACTTTTCCATTTTGGACAAACCAGAGCAGCTTACGCTTGCTGAGAAGCGTATAGACCATATTTAACCTGCTGAATTCATAAATGTGGACTTTCCTCAAGCCCATATCCTCTTGAATGCGGTAATACTGTGCATTTCGATCGTGGTACTCACTCGATCGGAGTGCATGTGTTATTCCTTCTATAGAATCAACAAAAGGACATGCAAAATCATAGGTGGGGTACAACTTGTATTTGGCACCAATGCGATGGTGGGCCATTGGGTGGCAACGGTAATACACTGGATCTCGACAAGATTTGTTTGGATCCTGCATATCAAGTTTGCCTCGAAGACAACACTGCTGACCCCTATCAGATGCCTTAATCATTTCTTTCCACAGTTTCAAGTTCTCCTCAACACTATTACTCCTACATTTTGATTCCACGCCATCCATCCTCATTTTCTGCATTTCCTCCCTGGGTGTATCATCTACATATGCTTTACCCTCGCGGATCAACTTTTCAGCCATTTCCATCAACTGTGGGAAATAGTCCGATGTATAGGTCACCCTATCATACTGAATACCAAGAGTCTCAATATCCTTCAAAATGTTGTCCACAAACTCATTGCTTTCTTTTGCAGGATTTGTATCATCAAAACGCACAATCACCTTGCCTTGGTACCTTTGAGCGAAATACTGATTCATGAGTGCCGCTTTGGAGTGCCCTATGTGAAGATAGCCGCTAGGTTCTGGTGCAAATCGCAGGCACACCTTTCCAAATTCAGCATCAGGAAGATCTACTTCAGCTGATGACTTGCTACTTCCTTTCCCCTTGTCAGACACGTCTCCATTAACACTCTTCAATTGGTTACTGGAAGCCTGTTTTGCTGCTGCTGCTTTCCCTGAACCTTTCTTGCCAACATATGTTGTGATAATTGCATCTAGGACATCATTGTACTCAGAATATATCGAATTGAACCATCGTACTAGATTTTGGTACTTCTTTGACTTCCTCAAACTTTCCCAACGGAGCCCAACTCCTGCAGACCATTTGAATTAGGACTTTCTATGAACACCACATGTAAAAATAAACATTAAGGTGACATAGCTACATGAAGGCACTCAAATGCCAATCATGCAAACAGAAAGATCAAAGGAAAAGGATATCAAATGCCCCTATTATAGAATGGATGTTAAACTAACAGATTCTGACAGCGATAGTCAGTACTCTATGCTTGAGAGCCAGGATACTCTGCACATTCATAGTCAAAAGATTGCTCCTAATGTCTTGCCGCTTGTAAGTAGACGGTCAGACATCATGATTGATACGAGAATATTTTATTAAATGAGAAAGGGAAACAGAGTCAGTACCTGCAAGACCAGACCAGATTGCTATATCTGCTATAGTCAGAGAATGACCCACCAAAAATGTACGCTTTTGCAGATACTCATCCAAGTATTTACATGCATTTTCGAATTCAGAACCAGATGAAAGAATGGGGGAATAATCCAGCCACTTATCAATCTGCTGTCAAATAAAAAAAAGGAAAGATTGCGTCCATAAGCATATATGACGTATATAGCATACACAGGGACAAACGAATAAAAAGACTTAATCAAGAAGAAGAAGAATCACCTCACTGGATTCAGATTCAGCGCTCCCACACAGACCTTGAGTCTTGGACGCACTACCAATGTGGCGGAGAAGAACAGATGTCCCAAGCAACTTACGCCTAAAACAACAGGATGGTCAAATGAGAGCATGAAAGACAATTCCAGCAAAAGATAACAACACATAATTGTACCCTTCTACACCACATAGTGAACTTTCCAAAGCACATTCCATGTAATCACACGCAACTCAACCATGTATAGGATGGCCAGGACTAGAACACTCGAGATTAATTCCGGATGTATTTATCGGTGCCTAAAAGAACGGGATAATGAATCCTGCGCACTCCTCAACTACATCACACTAGCCTAAGACCAGATTCCGATATTGATTCTATCACCCTGGACACTGAACCAAAAAGAAATTCACTCAATCGCCCTAGGAGGCCGTAACGGGAAGAAACCCGAATTGTGACCACAAAAGACGAACGGAACAGTACCCGAAGCCGGGGCAAGAACGAAGCCAAAAACAATGCGGGGAAATGGACCCAGAAAGCGAATCGCGAGAGCGAGAGCGAAAGACGGCATACCCATTAGAGCAGAGCAGAAACGGAGGCGACCCAGAAGGGAGGGAGGAGTCGAGGGGCAGGGGAACGCCGGCGAGCTTCGCGGCCGCAATGACGGAGAGAGGAGGGGAGTCCGCCGGGAAAGACAGCTGCGCGATCTCCATCTCGCGAGCCCCGCTCAAAATGCATACAACGGGACAAAGAGAGGGGGAGGGGGGCAGGATCCCAAATCAAAGCTCGGAGCAAGCTCGGAGGAGGAAGGCGGTACGTGCGCGCAGGGCGGAGAGGCGATGAAGGTGGGGGGAGTAGGGTTTTATGGAATCCTCTCTCTGGTTCGTGGATGCTTGTGAATCCAACGCTAACATGCGAAAGAGAGAGTCTCAAACGGCAGCAATGGAGCCCATTGGAATTTTTCCATTTTCCTCTTGTTTTCTCGATTTTACATTTTTTTTGTTCTTTTTTTGGAGAAGAAAATGTGTAATCTGTGTGCTCAAGTTTGACATTTGCTTCCATGTTGAATTTCTGGGAAAATTCTTTTTTTTCCTAAGAAGAGGAGAAATAGGGAGGATCCTCTAGTTCTCGAGACTAGTTCTCAAGACTTTAATCAAATAATTCAAGCGTTAATAACACGAACAATTTCGGTATATCCGTGATAAATTTACTCTAAATTAATTTTCTTGACTACTAAAAATTTTGAATTAGTACACTTATGACAAATTCATCATCATCAGTTAATCTCCATGAGTTGGATGATACATGATATCGATTTAGGATTTTACCTTATGTTGTTATAGGTGTACCAATTTAATTTTTTTTGTGATATTAATCTAATTTAACATAAATTAATAAATGACAATTTGTCACAAATATGTCAATTCAGGATTTTAGGTGATTTGCTGTAAATGTACTGATTTTTTATTTTCCATAGTAAAAAAATTAATTTATGATAAATTTATCACAAATATATCGATTTGAGATTATTTGTGATATTAACCCTATGAATTCCCCCAACATACTTCCCAGCCATACCTAATAGAGGAAACTTTCCGATTTTTGTACAAGAATCGTGCACAGCTAGAAAAAGACTGTTTTAGAGATGATAGGTTCTTTTTCTTTATTAAGGTGTTTTGTTAGCAAATGCCTTTGAAACTTATATATTCGGATGGGATTTTTGCAATTTTGGGTTTAGTTTAGAATGTTGATTGAAATGGTTTACTTCTACAATGCTAGAAATGATGCTCAAATTAATAAATGAAAGGATTCACTTTGGTTTGGGAATCAAATATAGGATGTGGATTTTAAGGGTCCATTTGGTAACATTTCTATTTTGGAAAATAATTTATTTTCAAAAATAATATTTTTCTATTTTTGTTCTCCGGAATAATTTCTAACGCGTTTGGTAATTACATAAAATTTATACTCTTAGAATAAAAAAAGAATAGGAGGTATGATTTACGAAGTTTTTTATAATGTAGAATTTCTTTTAATTTTTTTCTTATTCTTCTTTACCCTGCTATCACCCGCCAACCGTCGTTGCCGCCGCCGGTGATTGCTGACAACGCTGTCCGCCGCCACCAACTGCCATGGTAGACTGCTTTGGCCATTGTCACCAGCATTGGTGGAAGCAATCGATGGCGGCAAGCGGCGTCATTAGCGGTCATCGACAATCAACAACGAGCGGCGGCAACGGTTGATGGTCAATGGCGAGCAATGGCAGCAGTTGGCTAGCCAGCAAGTAGCGGAGTCGACGATCATAGATGGTGGGTGGCAATGATGTTGGGCGGCCATCGGTAGTCGCCTGTCGCGTGGCAACAGGCAACAGCAGTCGACTAGCAACAACGGGGGTGGCAGCCGACAAAGAAGAAGAAAAGAAGAAAAGAGAAAATAACTTAATTTTAGAAATTATTCCTGAGAGCAAAAAACTATATATATATATATATATTTTACTTCTTATTTATGTTTCAAATCTATTTTTTGGATACTTTTCTATTCCATGGAATAAAAAAATTAATTGACCTTATTAAACGGATTTTTGCTCTTTATTTTTATTCCGGGAAAAAAAGAACAGAAATTAAGAGACACAAAAACATTACCAAGCCTAAATGGCCCTCGTTTGGAATACATGTAGAATTTGAAATTCTTAGGTGGCATTCTATTTTGGAAATTTTTGACATAAAAAATGAAATTATTTAGGAAGAAATAAAGTCACTAGGTCACAAATCTTTCCTCCAAAAATGGAAAAATACAAATTCGATAATTGGTTAGCTAAAAATTTACTTCTGGAGATTACCCTCAAATTGGTTACCTCTTTACGGCATCATTGAATGAGGACATTCATTCATGTAAGCAGCACAAAAAAGGCAAAAAATGCAGTTCTCCTTAGAAGTATTTTCTTTCCTTTCCTCACATTTTTCTTCTCAATATGAAAAAGGAATCATTTTCCTCTACTTCCTCTCTGTTTTTTTTTTTTTTCTCACACCTAAATTTTCTCCATCTCCAAAAAAAATTTGTCCGGACACCATGTCAAAAAAGGACCCTTGTGGCCCTCTAACATACTTAAAACAATTCACGTATATTTATTGAGTTTTGACTTTTAAATTGATGACAATACATTCTCAATCACACACATTTGTTTTAGGGTTTTTGAAAGAAGACCGTAAAAAAAAATGTGCTGAACAACACATCAAGAATCCTAACCTCCACGTCATCTCCCTTCTTTGTTCTTCTTATCTTCCTCCCTCAGCTGCACAAGTTTCTGATGTTTGAATTTTGATCCTAGAAAGTCGTTCCCTATCATGCTGTGAAAATAAGAACCCGCCATCTTCGAGCTTGGTCGAATGTTTTTTTCGCTTGGGGTGTTATTTTTGTTAAAGAAGTCGTTTTGCTCCGTTCATCATAGAAAAATTTCATGCCCGTCGTTTGTTTCCATCTTTATCGGTCGAGAGGTGCATTCTGCTAACTATGCTTCTGCTCAACTAGGATGATGCAGAACCTAAGAAAACAGGATGATGCCATTTGCAGAACAAATTGACTCTCAAATGGTCCAAAGAGTGCTTTGAATCAATTCATCGATCTCTATTACAACTTCTTCTTCTTTTTTAATCGTTTCCACAAAATGGTACAAGCTCATGCTGAAAACCATTAGAAATATCATTCAAGGACAATAGAACCAAACTGTTTCAGGCATTTTCCATATTCCTAAAATTTGTGATTGTTGGTCTAATTCTTAGTTTCAGGTGTGGACCGAACCACCTGGACCACATGAACTAGATCGATACTTTTTTTTTTATTAGCAAATTAACAATACTCGATCATATTTTATCACGCCTTTAACATCTTTTCACCGACATTTTCATTAATTAAAGACCCAAAACAATATAAAAAAAAATGAGAGTTTAAACTGTGTAACAACACTTGCAATCTTGTAGGAAATTAAAAAAAAAAAAAAGCAAAAATGAAAGATATCACCTCCGGTTCGTGACCGGTTAATCCACTCTGATTTGGTTCCAAGATTAGGTGAGCCAGTTCCTAGTTCCACAAAGGGGGAAGCGACCCTTATATTCTTATTTCTAATTTTAGAATAGGGAACAATCACCCCCGGTACAGGGCACAGAAAGTAATCTGCAATGTACAGACCAGTCGATATCTGCAAGCACCGGCTACCCCCAGTTAAAAAAAATGGCATTTTCTGTATCTATCCAAAAGCCTAATTCAAGTACTCATCAATTATGAACCTCAGGGGCAAAGCATCCTACCTAAGGTTCTTGTAGGGCAACCCTCTGTTGTGTCGTCCTATCGCTCACCAGTAATTTCCGGTACTAGATGCAAAGGCCATCCGAACGTGCACTTTTAGTAAAGCAGAACCGCTCGAGTAGGACGTACTGGCGTCGCCTGTCGGCCATGCCATTTCATTCTCATCTGTTGGTGGCCACACAATCCAAGCGTAAGGCATACCATTCGAAACTTCCAATAAGACACGAAACCCTCAGAGCTCAAACAAGACAGGGAATGGAAACCCTTGGGGAGGGACTCTAGAAATCGAAATAGGGGCATTGAGTTAGAAAAAAGTAAATAGACAGAGTAACAAGCAAGCTGCTGAACCAACCTACTGGACGTAGAAGCCTTTCCCTATTGCAGAGTATTGATCCGAAAGTTTCACAAACGAGAATTTCCTCAGTAAAATCATCGGTAGAAATATGCTCAATCTCCTCATGAAAGTATAATAGCTCTACGTTTTGAAAAGAATACAAAGAATTCAATCCTTCCATATTAACGCAGACAGCTAATCTACCGTAAACTTTTGAGAGAATGATTTTCTCTGCCCTGAGTATTTCTTTCAACTATACCATCCTTAAACCAATCTCATAGCACCTCCAGAAAGACAAGCGGGAAGCAAAGGCCAAAAGTGCAGACCAAGCAAGAGGCCTGATGATTCTGCAACTCATCAAGTGATCGAGGACTGCGTATTCAAAATCCATCTAATCTGATAAACCGATTAGCCAACCTCATCTCCGTAATTCACCCAACCATTAGCACTTGAACTCCAATTTCAATTCACAACCCAATTGCCATCGCTTCTGGAAGAACCAGAATCAGCACGGCGATCACGAATTCAACAAGTTTCAACAATCTTGCGCACCTCCGATTGAAGACTTCCCACAACCTCCTCTGCAACAACGGCAGAGGGATGGAAATACAGACAACCGGTCGAAAAACTTACCTTCCCTATCTGTGCTCACACGAAAGGTAAGGGATGTCCAAGTGGGGATTGCATTCCCCGGAGTAAAAATCATTCTTTTCCAACAAATCCCCCAGCATCACATGCGCGAAAGCCGGGTCCTCGGGATCGCTCACGTGAGAATCGGCCGGCGATTCCGGAGTCTTGGGCCTGCTAAAGCAAAAGACGCAACCTTTACCGTTCCTCCTCCTGCGTCGCCTCGAGGTTTTCCTGTTGGACGAAGACCCGAGAACCCTCTTGACCTTGGCAAGATTCCATGGCGGCGCGCACCCGCAACCCCTCTGTTTCCTCCGATCATCCTCACGCGGTACAGAGACCCCAACTCCACCGCCAACATCCCTGCCATCTTCACCCTCCTTCTCTCCTCCACCTACGTTGCTATCATCGACGACGACGTTACCACCGAGAACAGCTATCTCCTTATCAGAAACTGACATCAACGGTCACGGGGATCGCCCAGAATCCAAAATCGAAGCGGGGCGGACGGAGGACGAGGACCCAGAACGCACCATCCACGTGGGCAACTGTACGTACTTCATCCAAGAACGGGGTCCGCGGCCGGAGAACCAACGCGAGACACGGCGAAAAAGAGAGACACACCCACACCCAGTTGAGGATTCGGACAGAATCTAGTGCTGCGCACGTATTTGAGAGGCGGAACTTAGAAATTCGAGCGGATGACGTCGATTTCCGAGGCGAAGAAGGGTAGTTTTTCCTCCCTTCTTTGCTGGCGATAACTTCCAGCACGCCCCGCAAGCGAACAGGGTCGGGGGGGCTGTCGATGATTAATTTTGGTAGAGAGGTCGTGGACGGTAGGAGTGGACGAGGCTTGCATGCGACGCGTGGCGAGGATTCGATGTGGCGAAAGGTGGCACCTTCGATTGCGGGTGTCCCTGTCGGAGCCTATCGCAAGTTGATGGATCGCAATCCGCAATGCCCATTTAAATACTCAGATTTGAAATATTGACATTCCCAAAGTATTGATTGCGCAGGACACGAAAGTGATTCCTATATAAAAAAGTCAGTAAAATTTCCTCAAATAATTGCCAAGCCAATGAACTTGAAGCACTTATTCGTAAAATCTTTGGTAGATTGATATAGGCATACTTGGTATTTCCTTTTTTAGATTTCTTGTTTAAGAAGAGAAGAGGGGGAGAAGATAGATATAATAAAATCATAAAGAGTACATGTTAGTGATTTACTGTATTAAAATTCAAGAAGGTTTCTTTTAGCTGAATTTTAGGCTCGAACATTATATCTCAATTATACGAACAAGTTACCAGCATAACGGTTTCTCTCATTGTATTAACATATTCATAAAATTTATTATGAAAAATTGAGAAAGTTACTTTCATGTGCAACTAGGTTTTTGGCTTTTGTACTACCTTAAAATCTTGTTTGGATTTCACTCTTTATGCCATTATTAGAAAGGTGACAAAAATCATTTTGCAGTCTTCTCGGACTTGTTTTTAATGCAGACCAACAATCAATCTCAGGCTCCACATTCATACCATAATGAGACACGATCTTAGTATTGTACATTTCATAAAGTCACAAGAGTGTTTTATTTTTTTCTCCATGGAATTGATCATAAGAATCTTACTACGTATGTTACAATATTGTGCTATATACTAGCTATTGTCGTTCGTTGGCTCTAGCTTATAAACAAGTTAACTAGTCTTCGATCATTGGATGACAACACTCCGGTATTTACTGTTGTTTCTTGTATTTTCTTCGTGGATGAGAAGGTGTATATAGCTGTTGCCCGCAAGAAAATAAAACTTTGGATGTCTTGTCCAATCAACATATGAGGCATCATCCTTACTTGCCCCCTTGTGCATCCTTCCATTCCCTTTCGTTTTGTGTGCTATATATATATATGTACAAAAGACAAGATCAGTACATTCATCGCCAAGTGATGAACTTTTTCTTTCATTTAATTAATCTATCAAGTAACATATATGCATCTGTGACGCGACAATAAAGAAAAAAGTTGCTTATTTTGAAACATTAAATATAATTTAAAATTGATTAGCGAAAACAACATTTCGTGAAGTGAACGAGAGACTGAGAGATCATCCTAGACTCATAAAACTGTCACTTCATTGACCACGAACAATTTGGCGATGCAAGAAAGGCATCACCTCCTCTCTTCACTTTAGGTGGTGGTGGAGTGTCCTTCATGTGCAGAGTAGGTAATGCACCTTTTATTAAAATGCTTGGTAAATTATGTCTTGAATAAGTAAATATCCCAACATGTTTCCTTAATTAAGGAACCAATTAATTCATGTTTCGTATTCACCTTATAATGATGATAAAAGCACCAATTCATGTCGGTAAAATAATACTCATTATGGAATTGATCCACAACAGTGCTAAAGCTCATTGGGGGTATTTGTATTTGGAAGAGTAGGTGAACATACTCATGAAAGAAATGAAAGAAATGCTTTGTGTTTGTGGATGGAATACCCCAGAAGGGTTAGAATGACAGCTAATTTTTGTGAGGTACCAAATAAATGACTATTTGAATAGGGTTTTGGGGCATAAAGATTCCATTGACTTGTAAAAAGTGGTTATAACCTTTTGGGATGCAGTAATATATCTAAAAAATTATTCATGAGAAAAGAACATACAAATACTCCTTGAATATCTTGAGTTATAGAAATGAGGATTAGTTTCTTATCATTCAATGAGCATCTTGTATTTTACCATGATTCCAAAAGTTAAAATTTTCTTTGATATAGATTCGATATTCCTAATTTCATTTATGCGGTGCGTCAAATACTGGAAAAAGCTGACAACAATGAGACATTGCTTTTGCTGATTTGAATTGAAGAAATCGTTTTTTTTTTTTTTTTTTTTTGCTACTTATTCCTCGGAGGATCTTTCTGGGGAGTGGCACCTTAGATCTTTCACTTTGAGCATATTACCACAGTCCAGTTCCCGTTTTGCATCTCCTGTTCTTTGCTTCATCTGCTCCTGTTAGTAATGAGGTCACTTCCTTCGACAATCAGCTGATTTGCAGCAAATGGAAGAATGCTATCCTTCAACAAGCGAGGCTTCCAGGAAACAACCTCTATTTGTTTGGAGCTCAAGCTCATACATGTTGATGCAGGACAGGGGATCAAACCGGATACGTTTGTCTTCAGAAAGAAAGCGGAACATCAGCTTCTTTATTATGTCTTTAATGAGGACAGGTTTGGTGGGTGGACATAAAGCTGATTAAAGAAATGACCATAATGATTGAACCATCGCTGTAAAGTCATAAGCTTTAAGAAGTAGCCATCCTCTCTGGTCTGCTCAGAAATTGCCTCTCCAACCAATCCATAAACATTCATATGCTCACTTCCTTATATCACCTCATTTATAAGGGCAAGCAATACTCAGAAGCCCAAAAGGCTTGTGATGTGTGTCGCATAAATTGTAAGAGGGACATCAATTTGTCGAGGTATTGAAGAAAAGATACGTCTTCTGAGAGTTAAGACACTTTGGCGGTTGAAATGAGGAAGGCTTGTAGGAGGATGTGGAGGGCGGTGCCTTGCACAAGCAGGAAGACCCTGAGGACCGAGTCACAGAAGGACATAGAGGTGATCTTGAAGACGAAGCTCGCAACGATCCAAGAAGAACCGGAGTTCTCCGATGACAATATGACGCCGTCAAGACGCCGGCGAGCGATCAAGAAGGGAAGGAAGTTCGAGGCCAAGGTTAAGATGGGACATCTCTTCATGCCTCAGTTCAGTTTCCGGGATTCTTATGCGCTCTTCATAACCGGCTTCGCCTCTAAAGGGAGCTTCGGAGGACTCCTTTCGTACTAATTTCTTGATTCAGCTGGTGTTTGATTCTTGCAGCTGAAGGTAATCTCAAGGACTGAAAGATAGGTATTTCGTGATCTTCGAGTTGGGTATCTGATGTGTTTGGATCCCCCCGAAACGTTGTTAGAATTTGTGCTTTGCTTCTGCCAAATCATATTATTTCAGGCAGTAGCAGCCATTGACTGTATGAATTTCTGTGTAGTCATTCACATGGCAGTTTCAGCTTGTTAACAACTAAGAATAAGAAATTTCTCATATTTCCTCTGCCATAGCATGTAATAATTATGGAGCTAATAATGCATAGTCCAGCTTTCGCTTGTTTTGGATCTACTGTGTTGTCTCTCTCTTCGGCAATTGGATTTCAAGCCATTCACCCTACTTTTCAACAAAAATGAAAGTCATTTTCAATGATATTGATTAGGGATGGGCAGAAGGAACCGTCCGAATCAAACCAAAGTGGTTGGTTCTGGACAATTCCGGACCCACTGGTTCAATTCTTAATTCCAATTTGTTGGAATAGGTGATTTTCGGTTTGATTTCTGGTTTTATGGGGGAAACCACTCACCCAAACCACCCGGATTGAAATCATGGTGTGGTGAAGAAATATGCCTGATTTGCCTATCATGGATGACTTTGTGTGTGGATACTTACTGAGGAAGAAATTTCAGGAATAGAATGCCAAAGAAAAGAGAATATCTGATAATTATAGGGGAAGCTTAGTTCAACAGCAGCAAGTAACCAAGCCTTCGTGGGTCTTTCTCAGGTGGTCCCCCAACCTGATACGAGTCCCATCAAGATACAAGAATGCAGCCTCTTGCATTTTGGAGTTCTCTTTGGTGGGATCCAATGCTCCAAGCCATTAGATACCACATAGAATCAAGTGAATCCAAATGTCAAGAAATCTTCCCTTTTGACTTCTGAGTTTCTAGATGATGAAAATGAAGCACTTGTTTGCTAAAAGAAAAGATAAACCTCAGTTTGGTGGTAACCTATGTAGCCATGCTCCCATCACAAATATTATCAAGGAAAATACGGGTTTAGAGGTAATGTCAAGTTGAGGGCTTATGGTCCTCAATTGACGTGAATTCTTCCAAGCCTGGTCTTGTGTGACGTTGGAATTTTCATTTAGAGAAGTCACTACTAGTGTATTGGGATTGGTTATCAACTAAGTTAGGTATAGAAGTATATGTTGCTTCATATGCAATTGTAGATTTAGGGTTAGGGAAATGATTACATTAGCTATCTAATAACACTTTGTGGCACCTAAAATTGATTATTTATCAAGTAAGTGTCACATGCAGTTTTTTTTTTCTTTTACGCAATTATGAATTCTAAAGTTCTCATCCACGCCCATGCAATATTTATATGTTTATTACAATCCTAAAATGAAGCCTAACCACTCAACTATGAAAATGAATCACAACACAAAAAATGATGTACAAGTATTCACAACAAATGCTTCAACAATAGCAATGAAGAACGACTATACAATGCAATGAAATATTTCAATACGAGTAAGGCAAAAAAATATTATATAGTCTTGTTATTAAGCCCTAGGACAACAATCGCATGAGCTTAGTTCAAATTTAGTTTGATTTATTTTTTAAATGGTTAATCTTCCAAGACTAAACTAATTCTGACGCCAAAATCTTGCAATCTAATTTAAGGCCTATTTTTCTGAGCAATTTTCTTATTTTTTTAAATATTTTTTATCTCTAGAAAATGGAGACTCGGGCTCGTTGCTGCACCCAATCAGAATATGGTCCAAAATGGTTTCATGGGTCTGGGCCAAAGGACACGATTGGGCTTTTATACAAACCCCTTTCTAGTGTTAAAGCCCATTTACTTCTTAGTGTTAAAGCCCATTTACTTCTTATTCCTCGTTTCCTTTCTATTTGGAACCTAATCGTTTTCTTCCAAAAGCTGAGAACAACTTACCAAGCTTTACCTTTACCAAAAAATAAAAACTTACCAAGCTTTACCATTCTCAGGTTTGCTTCATATCAAGCCCAAAAACTAAAGCTGTCAAATAAGGGATAAGTGCAGTAGAAATCGTACAACTTATCACGAAAGTGTAATTAAGTCGTAAACTTACAAAAAGTACAATCAAGCCTTCAAATTTGTTAAATTGGTGCAATTGAATTATTTTACTAGTTTCGTCCAATTTAGTTAACGGAAAATGCTGACTTCACTTTTTATAATATTTTTCTTCCTCATATGTAGTGATGATGTGGCTAAATTTGTAAATCATGAAACATAATGATAAAGAGACGTCGTTTTGGTTCAAATTTGATTTTCGACACAAATTTTATTTAAATTAAATTTTAAAAATAAGCATTAAAAAAAAAGGGAAGAGGAGAAACTAGGCGTGCCGCCCCATCATCACTACCTGTTTCTCCTCCTTGTCCTTTTTCTTTTAAATTTTATTTTTAGAATAAGCTTTTTTTTAATTTAATTTTAAATAAAATGTGTATCAAAAATCAGATTTTGACCAAAACGACATCATTTTAGCCACGCCATCTCCATGTAAGCTAAAAAATAAATAAATAAAGCTACATCAATATTTTCTGTTAATCAAATTAGATGGAGTTAATGGAAGAATTTGATTTAACCAACTTAACAAATTTTAAAACTTAATCACACTTTTTACAAATTTTAAGATTCAATTGTACTTTCGTAATAAAAATTAAAACTTTGCACTTATCCCTTCAAATAATCAGCAGAAAGGAATTATCGCCTAAACTAGTTCAAGTCCAAAGACTAATAAATAGAATTACACCATTGAGACACTCCTAAACATCCCTAATCCACTGCTCCTGTATTATTGTTATATCCTTTCTCACCTCTATTTTCTATATGGGTTTAGGTAAGGTAAATTGGGTTTCATGAATTGGACCAAATGCAAACAGATAAATGGTGAGATCGGATAGTCTTTTTATTTATCATTATCAATTTTTTTTTTTTTGGGTACTTTTACAATGAATGAAAATTTGAATTGTTGACTAAATTTTAGGTGTCAACAAGCTCTTGATGGGCCAAAATCTAAGGAAACCAATCTGACCCTACCCGCTTTTCCTTTCCCCGTCTATGATTATTAGTACAGCGTGCCGGTAGCCAATTGCAGCGAGCTCCTTGCAAGATTCAGCTATAAAGAACTGACTTCTGGCCAAAAGGAAAATCCGGCCACGGCTTGCATCGACGAGATTAGAAGTTGGTTGCATCCCACATCCATCTCAGTCGCCTAAAGAAAATGCTGTGGATGCTAGATGTTTTATTAAACTTGTTGACTAGGTGCTCGGACAAGCAGTCATTGGATGTTCCAGCACCCAAAGATGATTGCTATGCATAGAAAATGCAGAACTTCAAGGCAAATAATACTCCACTTTCTACCATGTGGTTTGAATAGCAAAAATCATAGGAAAATTTAAGCATGTGTTGGAGTGCTCACGGACAAGGGGCATCACCAGCCAATGCATCTTATCTAAATAAACCAATGGTATGATAGATTACGCTACAAACGTCATGTATCGTCCAACAAATTGCCAAGGAAGCTCAAGAACTGGAGTTGACAGTGACAGTAGCAAAACAAGAGACAACCCTTGTGCAAAAGAAGAATTTGATACAAAGTAAGTTCGGAAATACGAAGGGAAAGGCAGAGGTTGTTTGTAGCAGGAGATGACAAGGGTCGGGCCAAATTTCAGATAACCTGCAAAATTTATAATTACCCGTGGAGTGTGGTTAATGGACTAGCTGATGTGCAATCTGATCTGCAACTTCATCTGCTTAATCTTTCGAGTGAGATTGGAATGAACGCAACATGGTAGAAAGTAATCAATCAAGTGGCCAGCAACTTAGGTAAAATACGTCTGGATATCACGCTGAAATCATCGTTGTAAGGAATCTTTTAAAGGTGATTTGGACAGTATATGTTTCATTTCCCTGCTGGGCCACGGGGCCAGATTTAACCATATCGAGCAGAGTGCAGTTATGTCTTTTCAGTATTCACCACCTCCTGAGCTTGAGAGGTAAGTCCTGCTTCCACTCTAGACTAACCAATAATTGGACTGTCAAAGTAAGTCTTGATATTACTAGAGAGTGCATATCATATTTCCTTTCTTTCATTCTGTAAGTCTGCAACAGAACTATCTAGTATATTTGCGCGTCCTAAACACATAAAAGTATAAACTAAGAAGCATTGTTGAATGCCCATTATGTAGGGATCCTCTACTCTGCCAAATTAAGAATGGGGTTTGACCGACTGTAGATCAACGAAAGGAACTCGATGCAAACTCAACATAATAGCAATTTTTCATGTTACTACTGCAGACAAAATGCCTGTGATTCAAGTGCAAGCCCAGCGTCTATCAAGAGACACGACACTTCTTCTACATTTCACAGAGGAGTGAGATAGAACTGGGAGCCCCCACTGAGAGGAAAAAGTGATGGCCGGGCAGATACCATCCAAGTTCATCCGGTTGGTGATATCTCTGTAGATCCTGGCGATCTTGCTGGGCATTGTGATCAGTGAAAACGCCCTCAGAGTAAGTTTCCTTGAACGAGACAACCGGAGAGCCTTGAGCTTTCCGTTCACGCTCCTCACCCAACGCCCCCTAGGCCTTGTTGTTGTTTTCTCATCGACGCTGGTCAGCTTCTCGTATTGATACCTGAAGCGGCCTGTGCCAGTATCTTGCAGACCCATCTGCAGCCCTAAGGACCGATGATTGAGGGGAAATAGTTAGAAGAGATGAAGAGAGCCTAGCTGCTTCTCAGCTGCTGTTACTAAACAAAGGAACTGTCCCTAGCATAAAGAGCATGTGGACAATATATAAGGAGGTGACCTATTGCTAGTTATTTTGGCAGGATCTGGGTTTTCAAAATTTGTTGAGACAAGATTTCGTACCAAAATAATGAAATAATCTGCAGTTGGGATTCCTCGAACACATGGCTTCCATTATTGTTTTACCCAAACAGAGTTTCGCAGTTACTGACCTTTTTAACACATGGCTAACATCAGATTCCATAGCCATAGCCAAAGCCATAGCCTAACAAGTTGGTTCATGAGCCTCTCTTCTCAGCCGCCTAAATGAGGACAAACTGAAACAGATGGTTGAGGGGGAAAAGTGCGAGGCATGTGCAATGATTGCTTGCCATGTTAGTGTACCTATCGAGGCCAATCATTTGGTGGAAGGAAAGGAATGAATATGGGCAATCATCATGCAAAAAAGAGGAAAAGCAGATCTGCTGGTTCATTCTAATTCGTTTGACACAGATTGTTTCAGAATCGAGTCAAGCCTGTGTGGTTGTTGGTCTAACTTGTCCAGGATTGAAGAATTCAAGAGGAAGAAATTGTTTAATCAGCAATTAGTATCTGTATCATCATCCCTTTGACAGTTTTGACTGGCCCCTGCCAATCACAGGCATTTGAAAGTTTGCAGGCAATTTAATTACTCTCTCTCTCTCTCTCTCTCTCTCCCCCCCCGCCCCCTCCCCGCTTTTGGGCTTTAGGCCTTTTCGTTGTGCCTTTTGATATGGGCTTATTTGGTTGGAATTAAATGGCAAAATGGGCTGGTACTTGATGGATGGATTAACGCAAGCAACAAGCAGTGACACATGCGCTGGTCTTGCACAGTGCAAAGAGATCAATCTGCTTTCACCTATTGGAGCGGACTCGTGTGTTTGGAGACTTCGGAACGAATACATGGTTATGTTTGTGTTGATAAAATAGTTATTTTCTTTTTCACATGTTGCTGATTTGGTTTTTCAGTTATTAGAGTTAGTGGAGTCATGTGTGTTGGTTATCCTAGTTTTTAGGTGTTAGTGGGGCAAGTGCTTTATGGAGAACATGGGTAGTTATGGTGTGTTTTACGTTATGTATTTTGTCTTTTGTAAAAGACTTGGTTGCTTTGTACGTAAGATGAAGTTTCAGCCTCATCTCTCCTCCTTTTAGCAATTTAACAGTGGTATTAGAGCTTGAGAGAAACGTGAGAGAGTTAAAAAAAAAAAAAAAAAAAAAACTTTCGTGAGAAAATTGCAGTAGCAATATTTCCAATGGCCACCGACAATTTTGTTCAACCAGCAATTCTACGCTTTGATGGTGACTATGACCATTGGAGCATGTTGATGGAGAATTTTTTACGATCAAAGGAGTATTGGTCGGTTGTCGAATCTGGAATTCAAGAGCCACCAGTAGGCATGGCTTTGACAGATCCCCAGAAAGCAGAATTGGAAGCTAGAAAGTTGAAGGACCTGAAGGCAAAAAATTATTTTTTTCGGGCTATCGATCGTCCCATCTTGGAGACTACTCTTTGCAAAGAAACTTCCAAGGATATTTGGGATTCTATGAAGAAGAAATATCAAGGCTTTGTTAGGGTGAAGCGTGCACAGCTTCAAGCCTTGAGAAAAGATTTTGAAACACTAGCGATGAAGGATGGAGAATCTGTCACTAGTTATTGTGCCAGAACAATGGAGATCAGCAACGAGATGCGATTCCATGGCGAGAAGATGGACGATGTCACCATTGTGGAGAAGATTTTGCGTTTCTTGACACCAAAGTTTAATTATGTTGTCTACTCAATTGAAGAGTCGAAAGACATAGATGCGCTCTCTCTTGATGAATTGCAAAGCTCCTTATTGGTCCATGAACAGAAGATGAACAGAAGTTCAACAATAGAGGAGCAAGCGTTGAAGGCTTCTACCAATACTCATTCCAACAATTTCAGAGGAAGGGGTAGAGGTAGAGGTAGAGGTAGAGGAAGGGGAGATCGAGGAAATAGAGATGTTGGCAGGAATTTCAAAGCCAATAACAACCAATTTGAAGGCAAAGGCAGAGGACGAGATCCTAACAAATCTAAGGTAGAGTGTTTTAGATGTCATAAATTTGGTCATTATGCATCTGAATGTTATACTAGGCTGCCTAATAATGAAGAAAAGGCAGAGAGTTCAAATTTTGTTGAAGAAAAGGAAGCAGAAACGTTGTTGATGGCTGTTCAAGATGAAAAGAAGCGCGAGTCAGATATTTGGTATGTGGATATAGGCTACAGTAACCACATGAGTGGAAGTAAGTCTTCTTTTTCTCATCTAAATAAAGATTTTCATTCCACTGTGAGTTTTGGGGATCATTCTACTGTGAAAGTGATGGGAAAAGGTGATATTAAGATAAAAACCAAGAATAGTTTTGTGGAAACGATCTCTAATGTGTTGTATGTTCCTGACTTGAAAAGTAACCTATTGAGTGCTGGCCAATTACAAGAAAAGGGTTATGTAATCACCATTCGAGGGGTGTCGTGAAGTTTATGATTACGTTAGAGGTGCTATTGCAGTTGTTCCTATGAATTCAAATAGATTGTTTCCATTAAAGATTGAAAATATTCAATCTTGTTTGATGGCTGAAAAGAAAGATCCCTCATGGCTTTGGCATTTTCGCTATGGTCACTTGAGTTTTGGTGGATTGAAAACCCTTCAACAGAAAAACGTGGTGACAGGTCTTCCCCAAATTACTATTCCTTCCCAAGTCTGCGAAGAATGTGTTGTTAGCAAACAGCATCGTTCTCAATTTTCAAAAGAAAAGTCATGGAGAGCAAAAGATGTTTTGTAGTTGGTGCATTCGGACATTTGCGGTCCCATAAATCCATCTTCTAATGGAGGTAAAAGATACTTAATTACCTTCATTGATGATTTTTCCAGAAAAACTTGGGTTTATTTTTTACGGGAAAAATCGAAGCTTTCTCCACATTTAAAAGCTTCAAAGCTCGTGTTGAAAATGAAGCGGGAAAGACCATTAAGACTCTTGAACAGATCATGGTGGTGAATATTGCTCAAAAGAATTTGAAGTTTTTGTGCGAGTATGGCATTCGAAAAGAGCTTACTGCTGCATATACACCACAGCAGAATGGTGTATCTGAGAGGAAAAATAGAACAATTCTCAACATGGTGAGAAGTTTATTGGCAAGAAGAAGAGTTCCAAAGACTTTCTAGCCAGAAGCAGTAAATTGGAGTATTCATGTTTTGAACAGAAGTCCAACTTTTGCTGTTCAGAATATGACACCTGAGGAGGCTTGGAGTGGGAGAAGACCGGCTGTAGATCACTTCAGAATTTTTGGATGCATCACATATGCCCATGTCCCGGATGTGAAAAGAAAGAAACTTGATGACAAGGCTGAAAAATGCGTCTTTCTTGGTGTAAGTGAAGCATCCAAAGCATATAAATTATTCAATCCACTAACAAAAAAGATTGTGACTAGCAGGGATGTTTTCGATGAAGATAACACTTGGGATTGGAATAGGCAGCAGCCTACCCAAGTTCTTTATGACAATGATGCTGAACAGGAGCAAATTTCAGCACCTTGTATGCCCCAAAATTCATCAAATACGACTTCTACAGCTGCTGAAATTTCACTAACAGGCTCTGAAGTCAATGAAGAAGAAGCCCAATCTCTTCGCCGCGTTAGAAGAAAGCCTGCTTGGATGGAAGATTATGAGGTAACTGGAATTGGAGATTCAATTACTCACTTTGCCTTATTTTCAAACTATGACCCTACAACTTTTGAGAGTGCTGTCAAAGAAGAAAAATGGCGAAAAGCGATGGATAATGAAATTAATGCCATCAAAAGAAATGATACTTGGGAGCTATCTGATCTTCCGGATCGACAAAAGACCATTGGTGTAAAGTGGGTCTTTAAAACAAAACTGAAAGAAAATGGTGAAGTTGACAAATATAAAGCACGTTTGGTAGCCAAGGGATACAAGCAGCAATATGGGATCGACTATACAGAGGTTTTTTCTCTAGTTGTGAGACATGACACGATCAGATTGGTGGTTGCATTGGCGGCACAAAATTCTTGGCCTATTTTCCAACTAGATGTCAAATCGGCATTCTTGCATGGTACTAAGAGGAACAGGTATTTGTTGAGCAACCCCCTAGTTATGTCAAAATTGGAAATGAGCATAAAGTTTATAAATTGAAGAAAGCTCTTTATGGGCTAAAACAAGCCCCTCGGGCTTGGTATAGTCGCATTGAAACTTATTTTCTTAAAGTTGGTTTTTCAAAATGTCCTTATGAGCATACGCTTTTTGTCAAGATTGGAGATAAAGGGAAAATGCTTATTGTCTGCTTGCATGTTGACGATCTTATATTTTTGGAAGTTGTGATGGCATGTTTGAAGAATTCAAGAAATCTATGATGGATGAGTTTGAAATGTCGATCTTGGTATGATGCATTACTTCCTTGGCATAGAAGTGGTACAATCGGATGATGGGATCTTTATTTCTCAAAAGAAATATGTGGGAGAAATTTTGGACAGGTTTCAGATGAAGGATTGTAATCTAGTAAACACTCCAGTTGAGTTTGGCTTAAAGTTATACGAGAGATCGTGAAGGGAGGAAGGTTGACAGCACACTTTATAAACAAATTGTGGGTTGTTTGATGTATTTAACGCAACAAGACCAGACATAATGTATTACGTGAGTTTAATCGGTAGATATATGGAGAATCCTACACAAATGCATTTGTTAGCTGCCAAGAGAATCCTTCGTTACTTGCAAGGAACTAGAGACTTTGGGCTATTTTACAAGAAGGGTGAAAAGTCGATTTGTTGGGATTTACTTGATAGTGACTATGCAGGAGATCAAGATGATAGGAGGAGCACTTCGGGTTATGCTTTTATGTTTGGAACAGGTGCTATTTCGTGGTCATCCAAGAAGCAACCAATTGTCATATTGTCAAGTACAGAAGCTGAATTTGTTGCTGCAACAGCTACTGCTTGTCAAGCTATTTGGCTAAGGAGAATTCTTGAGGAGTTACAATTCAAGCAACCGGACCTACTAAAATTTTTGTGACAATAACTCAGCAATAAAACTCTCCAAGAATCTGGTGTTACATGGAAGAAGCAAGCACATTGATGTGAAGTTTTATTTCTTGAGAGATCTTAGCAATGATGGAACAATTGATCTAATCTACTGCAGGAGTGAAGATCAAGTTGCTGCTATATTCACCAAGGCCCTCAAGATGGAGTCATTTGTGAAGCTCAGAAAGTTACTAGGTGTTTGCACGGTGGAAAAAGTCAAGGCTTTAAACTGAATGTTAGCAAACATCAGTTTAAGGGAGGGATTGTTGATAAAATAGTTATTTTCTTTTTCATATGTTGCTGATTTGGTTTTTCAGTTATTAGAGTTAGTGGAGTCATGTGTGTTGGTTATCCTAGTTTTTAGGTGTTAGTGGGCAAGTGCTTTATGGAGAACATGGGTAGTTATGGTGTGTTTTACGTTATGTATTTTGTCTTTTGTAAAAGACTTGGTTGCTTTGTACGTAAGATGAAGTTTCAGCCTCATCTCTCCTCCTTTTAGCAATTTAACAGTTTGTGGAGTCCATGTTCTTATTTTTTCCACTTCTTCGGACCAAATATAGACATTCACGTGATTCACAGGTAATCAGGGAAGCGAACCACGTACCTACGACCGTTCGAAGGTACTTTTGACGATTGTGGATTTCTCATTGATAGCAGCTCTCAATTAAGAGAAAGCTCCAATCAATAGCGTGCCTATATTCGCATTAACAAGCGGCATCAAGATTCTTTTTATGAAGTTTCTTTGCATGGACCTTCAAAGGGGAAGGTGTTAAAAGTGTAGCCTGATTTGGTCAGGGTTGCGGCGGCTTAGGACCATTGGCGTCTAGCACAATCATTGCTCCCGAGTCCACGGCCTTCTACATATGTTAATGTCAAAAATGTGATGCCCCGATTGAACGCATGGAAATGAACAGAAGCATCGGTTTGCGAGTTCTTTACGACTGGATCCCTGTACAGAACAAGAACAAGATAGAGTCCCTTCTTCACAAGTCATCCCCGAGATGATTACATCAGGATTTGGGTCGGAGTTGTCTTTAGGCGCGGCCAACATTCGGGGTGATGATGAAACACAACATCCTAAGCGAAAGGATATGCCTTGGCGGCTAGAATCAACGAGACAGCCAGATTCCGTTTTGTGCACATTGGAAGCAACTCTCTCTCCACCCCTTAAACAAATCTCGCAGGTAGCAGCGAGCGCGCATCAAACAACCAAGTCAACTGATATTTATCGGACATGATAACTTATTCAAGAGTTGCTTGCTACTGTCCAAAAGCGTCTGCAATCACGTCTTTGCCTTGCTGCTGATGCATGCAAAAAAACACACATCTCCAGCCAGGTCCCCCCTGTCAAATCAAGCCGATGACTTCAAGGTCGGAGTTTCATATTCAATTATTTATGTTCCTTGCGTCAGGTCAACTGGGCGGTCCCAATGTTGAAGCACGGATCCTTCGTGTGTCCTTCGTTCTTATCTTTATTCTTAGTTTATCCCGTGCTTATCAGACCCCAAGTTTCACGGTTGTACTGTTCCCAGCAAGAGTCACAAAGCAAACAGAGATGAACATTCCATGCTGTGCTTATCGTGTTATTGTTGTTGTGGATGATTGCCTGATTGATAGCTTTCCTCGGTCAAATCCAACCCGTTCTCCTGGTTTCCAAGTTTCTTGACTAGCAACAGAGAGCATCGAGATGCACGGCGCTGTCATGTATGAGGACCCATATTTGGTTTCCTGGATCGGAAAACAAAGATATATTCGTTTTCTTTTTGTGGTCGAGAGGAGATCCCTCTTCATTTTCTCAACACATCCAGCCAAACATACTCCGAGAAGTCCATTGGTCGACCGGATTCGGCTCTTGCCATTGCTCCATGGAAGTGAAATGGTCTCGGAAAAAGGACACTCGAAACCACACGCCTTCACGGATGGAGACGGGTGATTTGAATGTAGAAATTTCTTCTTTGTAGTTGAGTGACTAGACAGATGGGAAATGTGTTGAATTTTCAAGGGAAGGCAGCTATCGCATCGACCTTTTTTTTTTTTTTTTCACGAGATTTTTTTTGTTTATGATGTTCTGAAGCTTTAAAGTGGGAGGGGCAACAAAAAGGTTGGCTAGGCCTTGTATCCTTACGTTTGTCACGCAAGTACATACAAATGTGGGGAGAACCGAATCAAAGGATGTCTGGTAAGAGCAACAAATAATGAAAAACATAAGTGGTCGGCAGCTTCCTGCATTTATTTCACATTAAATTCTTCTACGGTCCTGCCAGAGTATGAATTTCGCGTCGCTTTTTATTTTTTATTTTTAGTATTATGTTTCCTTCTTCCCATAACGGCAATGTTGTGATACCGTCAAATTTCAAAGACAGCTGCCTGCAATAAATCTCTCCTAACTTTATTTGATCTGAAAGAAAAGTCACGCATCGTTTGGGAATGCCTAATGGGTTTCTTCCATTTCTGTCGACTCTTTGACTTTTTATTCAAAGAAACTGTTGCACTCGTGTTTACACTTTATATATACATATATACGTATGTACACTAAACTAGGGTTAGCGTAGATCCGTCAAATCTATATCACCTACATCTGGTGGTTGTTTCCTAAATCGTGGAAAAAAAGATGAAAATATCTTATTGAATTTCTAAGTACCGCGTCACTAAACTGGTTTTGATCCATCTGAAACGAAACAAGAAGACGCTGCCCAAAAGTTGTGCAAAGTCGGAATTTTTTTTTTTTTTTAAAGTCTAATCTGGGAATTCATCTGGATGCATTGACTTTTAGAGTCCAAGCTTTGAAGAAACGTTCCCGTTGATTATTATTATTATCATTCATTTTGCCATAAAAGCAGTGAAACGTAAGAACCTTGCAGTTTCCAGCAGGAAATATTGAATATCAAATTATGCGAAGAGATTAAGAAAAAGCAGGGGGGGATGCTTGAATGTCCATGCACAAACTGTACCTGCCTTCTCGCTGCAGCGTTCATCTGCGCTTTATGCCGGTCAATTATTCTCATTTATCATGCCACACCTAACTCTTTTAGTCTCCACGCTCACGTATCCCTCTCATCCATGGTGCACATTCGGACAGATTTAATTAAGGAAAAGAAAAAATAAGAATAAACGCAGTACCAGATATATCCAAAAATAAAACAGCAGAGAGACATCTCTGCAAACCCCGTTGCAAGATGGCTGCAATAATATTGCATTCATGGTATTCATAATACGTTGGTATCTGTCCTAATCTGTAGCGAAACTCGTCGAGGACGGTGGACAAACAAACCCAGAAAGGAAAAAAGGGGTCATGATGTTTTGACTTTCATCTGAATCCTTGATGTTTGTAAAATTCTGGGTCTATGTCACTTCAGCATGGGAGGCTGCTACTGGGGATTTAATCTTTCAGGACAGGAGTTAATAAACTACCGAACGGATATATAGAATTTGATGGTCAGGAGAAGAAAGAGAAGCAAGATGATGAGTCACTTTTCTGACTGTTGTAGGAGTTGGTGGCGTTGTTGTTGCAGAGGAGGCGAAGGAACCTCGATCGTCTCCTGGAGTAGCAGAGCCTGTGTCTGAGCCTGGAGAGCCTCGAGCAGACCAGCCTCCGGAGCCGGCGGGCAGAACTTAGCCTGAAACAGAGGACCCTCTTGGCCCTCGTGAAGGACCTCCTGATCCTCTCCGAGAGGCTCCGTTTTCTGCTGAACTGGTAGCTCCTGAGGAAGAGCTGTCTCTTCTCCATCATCAGGCACTGGTGTTCCATGGAGTCGCTCCTGAAGACTGAACCCATCAGGCTGGGGTTCGCCGAGGCCATGTGTATCAGGGGTTCAGGTTGCACTTTACAGACAGAAAGAAGGGTCTTCTCTCTACCAATATAGAGAGAGAGAGGGGGGGGGGAGAGTTGTGACAAGAGTTTGATGGAGGGGTTTATATGCTGTTGAAAGTAAGAGTGAAGAGAGAGGTTATAAAGTCAAAGGGACATATTACTATAAGGTAGGGTTTTATTTTTGTCTAAATTTTTTTTGGGAAGTCCTGCTAGTGCCCCTTGGTTTCTTGTCAAAAGGCTTTAAACTTCCACATGTTGTTTATTAATACTTCTCTTTGTTTTGCAATTGAGTTGTGACCCTACGCAGCCGCCAGGGCAGTGGGAAAAGCCCATGGTGTGAATTTTGATGCTTGACCTATCATAAAAGTCAAAAGTATGGCCTGATGCCAGCCCCAAAAGGAAGAAAACTTTAGGTGGGTCATGGCCCTAGCACTATTCTAATCGATTCTACCATGTGGACTCGATGAATTAAAATCTTCATTGTGACGATCGCCGGAAATACCATTCATATGGCAGCAACCTGAAAATATAATAAGGATCTCCAAACAAGCATCGGAATGCCAAGATATGTCTAAGAATGCAAACGCTCATCCAAGAAGCCAGGGGAAAAAAACCTGGTGCAGATAATTACATGACTATTTTCTGCTTACAAGTATGCAACAGCTTTCTGTATCTACAGTGCTCAGCAGAGAATTAGGCTGTTATAAGAACACTTTCAGGGAGACGCCTAGCTCAGTTTCTGCATCGCACTACACAAACGTAGGCGCAAAATGTGCCCAAATCAAACAACTTGCAAAATCCTGTTGTTCTATCATTTTTTTTTCCCTCCTCGTGTTAAGTCTGCCCGACGGTAATCTTGTACCTTCACCGAAGGACAAAACTGCTCGAGAAGTCATCTCGGTCTAGCTTCATCTGCTGCAGGAACATTGGAAGGATAAGTGGACATGTCCACATCAATGAGCGACATGTCGTAGGGGACTGCAGAAGAGTTTGATGGGTCAACAAGGAGGGAAGACTTCATGGTCTCTGATCCAGTAGCAGAATCGGGCAATGCCGATGATTTCTTGGGAGTGCTAGTAGGGGAAGAAGACAAGCTGGAGAGTTGCACTTCATCCATTTTGTTACCAAACATGTGCTTGTTCCTTCTAACAGCATCCATTTCCGGGCCAGTCGGCACAAAGGTGCGTGACCTGTATTTCCTTGTTCCCTCATCGCCACCGTCGTGATTGTAGAGTACGTATTCATGGTAAGTTGGTGCGAACTGCAACAAGTATCGATTCAATCATCATTCAAGGGCAGCACAAGTGAAAAAAAGAGGGGGGGGGGTCATGAAATAACATCAGCACCCTCCAAGTTTTACCTGGTGGACAGTGTCATCATAAAAATCAGTTAACTTTAGTGCATGTGCAAGACTCGCAGTAAAATTACGAGAACCGCCAATATTTGCACCCGCATACTCTTTGTATGGAAAGGCATATTGGTGACCCACTGCGGCAATGAGCATCTCCACACATATTATGAAATCTTGGAATTGAGCAGCTTCATCCGCATCTCTGATGAGTCCAGTCTTTGCAGCAAGGAAAACCAAGACGCCCTACAATAAGGAAAAGAATATTGAGGACATGAAGAGACAGCTAGCTTACAATTTACAGCAGCCCAATTCAAAAGCAATAAGGTTTGCAGATAAAACAAGAGAAAACCATTGAAAAATCACAACCCATCGTCCATATTATATCCACGAAAGACAAATGACAACTTTGTTTCCAATCCTCAAGTTGACAACTTGGTTTTGTATGCTTTTCATTAAACACTTTCCCCCCGAAAGAAAAACAAAGGAATGCAAAAGTGACAAACAAAACGAAAGTTTCACCTGCCAATAAGTTAGAAAAACAACAGACTTGATGATTATAAACTTCGGGACTGGATTGAATGGCTTGAGCAAATCTTTACACGCCACATAGAAAGCACCAAAGCAAAGAGTGCCATTGTATACGATAAAGTGTAGATGATGGTGAGATACAGGTATGACTGTGCTGGACTGAAATTTCCGTCATGATATTTTCCCTTAGCGTATAGGACGAGTGTGACAGCAACTAGAATAGGCTTCAGTATTACAAACTGTAAACAACCTTGTTTGCACCTACGAATGAAGCGCCTGCATGAAAGATTCAGAAGTTTAAATCATTCACAAATAAGCTGGAAGTCATAGTGTTTCAATATATGAACACTCTAGTCAAACTCTATTTTCACTCAAGAGCAATTTAAAGAAACTTCACAATAGTTGTAAGAATTTCTTTGGGAAGCAGTAGAGTATCTACTGCAATGTATTAAATATAACCTGGAGTAACTTGATTAATTAAGAAACTTGCGTTGTTTCCAATTAAATATTCTTAAAGAGGCTGCTAGACTAATTAGGCAAGGTCCTGCAGTAAGCACTCACCCATCCAATGGCATGGGAGGTAAGCAGCATGTCATTAAGTACCAAGAAGGTTTCAAAATCCGACCAGTTAAATTCAGCACAACAGCTCCTGGACCACCAACCCATGCGAGGCAGAGTGATAGGAAATTATAAATAACCCAAGCTTCATACCTAAAAGAGCAAATTCCAAGACAATGAAAAATTAGCAATAACAATAGAAGTTATAATTATTGGGACTCACCAACATTATCTACTTGTAAATCACATCAATGATTTCCTATAAAAGTGATGTAAAAAATTTGTATCTTCATAGCACAAGTACATGTGACACACAATAAACTACAAAAAGGCCAACCAACCAAGGTGGCCAACCATCTACCTTTTACAACCAAAACTATATATTCTTAAATTCAGAAGCAGAGAAAAACAAAACCTTGAATAGCAAACAAGCTAAATAAAATGTGAAACAGAGACATCCCTTCAGGAAAAATAAATTCAGATACTTACATTTCACGAATTAAGTCAAATAATTGGGGCATGTTTAGAATGACTATTACCTTTTTTTCTTTTTTGCTCAACTAATTCTCGCAACTCATGCACTTTAAATTCTTTTAAATTTTGATGGGAAATCAAAAAAGTTACTTTTTGCTTTTGCTAACCTTACTCAATATCATTATAATATTTGAAAATTTTGACAAGGAAAGGAAACATCAAAGAACATGTAAATTGCGCCAAATTCTCATAATTCTTTGTAAACATGGAATAAAACTGAAAATACTTACACTTCACGAATGGAATTGAAATAAATTGAATTCTCGTTCATTATGAGGGATAGAAAAGAAGTCAACGCATACACCTGATAAGAGCATAAGATGGACATTAGTCATATAGTAAAGGTAAGAAAGGTTAAATCATAATCTCGAATAGTAAACACATTTCAAGTCTAACTTGCAGTTTTCTTTTTTCAAGTTCTGGGGCGTGGGGTTCCTATATATAATAAATTTCTTCTGGAAAGAGGGGTGGGGATGAGTTGTATAGGGCTTAAAGTCAGCAAAGGTTAGAAAACTGTAAAGTTATGATACATTGATAATCAGATTCGACAGTCTCCGAGCGCTTTCTCATTTTTATTCTACCAAAGCCTGTGTTTTTTTAGTAATCAGTCAGGGTTTGATAACTCTACTGAAGAATTTCATTTCTTACACACCATATGCCAAGAAATCCATCATTCATATGATTTCATAACACATGAGGTACGATAAGAAATGATGCACCAGTAGTACTGCTACTGACTGCGCCAACCAGTGCTCTCAACACACCAACTTCAAAGTTCAATGTTACAACAACCAAGAATGTTCTTTTTGCTATCCAGTAAAGTAAGGAAGAAAGCAAAATAAAATCTCCAAACAACTTCACAAACTACTGGTCTAAAAGTGAACCTACAGGTCTGATGTTGCGGTTGGAGTTTTTGCGAAAATTCAGTGCAATTTTTGTTTTATATATCTAGTTTCATCCCCTGGAATGTTTATGCAGAATCACTAACCCCAAATCTTAGGTCCACCACCATTTATCCCAACATTCAACTAAAAGGCATCAAGGCAAGCTAACCAGTACTCAACAAAGAATGCAGCATTTGTGGCTTCCCCAATAAAATTTCATGGTACTAACCGGAACCATGAAGATGATGCGGACTATATATCTTTGATAAGTCGGCTCCGTGTAATTCACCAGGTGCATATAAATGTGGCGAATTGCGATCACAATTGCCCCCACCGTGCAAATAAGTGCGACAATGTTGAAGTAAAACGGCACAAAATCCCCCATCGCAACCTTCTTCTCCACCAATGTCCTCCCTATAACATGACGGAAGAAAACCAAATCCAAACACTAAGCCAATGGGAACCAGCACAAATATCACCAGACCCACCAAAACATATTAAGACAGAGCTAATCAAAATTCATGCACCTTGGCCGAAGTTCCCACCAACTAGTGTAAAGTTTGGCTCTTGACACTCGAATTGGTTAAACAATCCTGGTACCCATCATCAACTAGTGTAAAGTTTGGTTCTTGACACTCGAATTGTTTAAACAATCGCGATTCATTTCTCCCCACGAGGCCTGCAAAACAGTGGAACCGTAAACTTTGGCACCTGCTGCCATTAACAAACGACCAAGCATTATCGCGCTGACCAAACGATAACCCGATTCGAGAACTTTAACAAACGAAAGAGGGGTATTCGGACAGGAAAGAGAAGAGTGGAAGGGAAGAAATCGGAAAACTAACCTCGCGCCCACGTCGGGATCTTCGGAGATTGGAAGGGGACGAAACAGATCTGCGCCCAACGTTGTAATTCTCTGTTCCAACTTCTGGTAAAATAGATGGGATTTTTATTGTGGATTGCTCGATGCAGTGAGTTAAGTGGGGAACAAGAAATTGAGAGGATGGAACGAGGGGAAGGAGAAGCAATTGCTTCACTGGCAAACCAATGATAATGGCCTCTCTCTCTCTCCTCTCTCTCTCCCCTTAATCTGGACGCTAGTTGTACAATTAACATATGCTGTCACATATTTTATTATTCATCCTTCTTTTTTTGGGCCAAAAAAAAAAATAGAAATTTGTAACTATTCCATTCCCCTTTTTTGGTTTAGTGCTTAAAGTTGTTCTAGAATACATCATAATCATCATGATCATTGCTGCAAAATTTCCCAGTTGGAATGTGACATCAGTCTGTAGAATGACCAAAATGGCCTCTGGCTGAACATCCGCATCAAGAGCATGAAAAGTTACAAGGAGGGTGGGCAATGATCTAGTGCAGTCGGATTGATGATTTGCTGTGGTCATACCCAACCAAGAAAAGGGTAGCACAGGTAAGGTGCATAATCGACTAGGTAACTTTAGTCGCTCCAACGTCATCAAAAAGCAGGTCGTTTTTGGGTCGCGTCTGATTTTCGCATTACTATCACTAGTGATTAAGATGTCGAGGCCAGAAAGACAGCCGAAGCTTTGTCCTTTTCCCCAATTGCAAATCACTAAAGAAAAACAAAGAAAGATGGTAAAAAAAATGGCAAGAAATTGCAAAAAACAAGTAACAATGAAAAGGGTAACTAAAAAAAATATAAATGGATCTAAGCATATCCTTAAAAAGTTTCATCTCGATTCTCATGATCATCAAGATATAAATAACTAAAAGGTATTTCCACCTCTTGTAAAAATGCAAAATCTTCACAGGAAATCGAGATTATAAGATGTACGGATACCCGACATCTTAAAATAAAGAACGTATCTGTAAAGCCGGGCCATCCCCGCATCCGTCCTGGATAGGGGTGAGCATGGTCAGGGTTGGTCCCGGCCACCCCTAACCCTAGGGACCGGCCGTACGGTGTCGGTCCCTCAATTTTAGGGCCAGAGGGACCGACCCTATTGAACCTAGGACCAAGGACCAGGACCAGGCCCAATGGGTTCGGTCAGGTTCAGGTCAACCCGGGACCGATCGATAATTTTTTCGTCTTATTTTTATACTCCTTAAAAAAGAATCTACAAATTCAAATTACACATCCATCGACAATGCGGCGTTGTCATGCAACTAAACTATAAATACTAATACATATTTAGCAAATTTAAGATGACACAATAATAGAAATTTCGTATTTGCTAACCGCTCATCGAGATATGGGACAAGATGGAAAGTTCTTGTAATCATCTATCTTTAATATTCATAACACCATATACAAAAGCGTTTTCCTGCATTTGATCATGTAGAGTCCACTCAACCAAAAAATGAGCTTTACACCACTTAACTAAAGAAATCACCGTAACAACCTCTTACTCTACTCTTCAAAAACTTCTACCATTTGATACAAATTGAAAAGCAAAGTGCAATTGAAATTCATTAGTAAAATACAATTAAACCGTAAAAAGTTCAAAATATTTAATATAAACCATGAATATATAACTTCACATCTTGTTAATTCACTTAAACTTCTAAACACCTGAAAACAAAACAAACGATACATAATTAATACTCACAAAAGTTTTAAATTGAAATTACTATTAGTCTTTATTGATGAACATCTCAATATAATATAATATAACGACATTTTACTTAGGTTTGAATATATAAAAAATTATAAATAATATAATATAATATACGGGGTTGGTCGGGGTTGGGCCAGGCCGACTTCAAAACCAGACCGGGCCAAGCCGTACGGTGTTGCCCAGAATTCAGGACTAACCCAGCCGTCCTCGTAAGGAGCCGGGACAGGGGAACATATCTGTAAAGCCGGTGTCCCCGCATCCGTCCTGGATGTCAAATGGGCACAAGCCAAGAATATGAAAGAGAAAATCAAACCTAGTACTAGGAGAAATGGGCCACAAGAGAGCTCCATGGGCTGTAAATCCAGTGAGTGGATCGGACATCGGCCCATTTCTGTCAATGGACCGAGCAAGAACCACCCAGTTTCTATCTCTCTGTCAGTATTCGCCATGAAATTATCTTCTTTCTGGTTCCATTCGCCCTCTCTCTATAAAGAGAAAACGATAGCATAGCGGGAGCAAACGGAGACAGAGGTGGAGGATAGAAGGCCATAGAATCTCTCCTCCATTTCTCTCCCTCTACGTGACCTTATCCCTCCGTAAAGCCCCGCCTCTCTCTCTCTCTCTTCCGGAAATATCTGCTCCTTCTTGCAGCCTCCCCAAGGCACCGAATTTCACTCCCAAGTCCTGCGCCGCTGAGGTTCTCCGGTGCCGTCTTCAATGGCTTGTCGGTCGATGACCACGTCTTTCATTTGCCACGGCGGCCAGTCTCTGGAGACGTCGAGGAAACCGACCCCGACGACGGCGGCGTCGGCGGGGTCTGCTGCGTCGGCGGCTGGTGCCGTGGTTTCTCTGTCGTTTTCGGAGAAGCCCCACTTCAATTCCTTGCTCTGTTCGTCCAGCGAGTGCCATGTCCGAAGACCCTTTGGGGTTTTAGAAAGTGGGTGCGTGAAAAGGTGCGGGCTTAGGCGGAGCCTGAGCAGCTTCGTGACGTCTGCCATCGCCACGCCGAACTCGGTGCTGAGCGAGGAGGCTTTCAAGAAGTTGGGGACCGGTGGGTTCTCGGAGAGCGAGGTTGACGCGAGTGAGGATGAGGGTGGCTTCCTGTCGGAGGGCGGCAAGGCTGAGAGAGTGAGCGAGGACGAGCTTGCTCTCTCCAAGCTGGGTTTGCCTCAGAGGCTCGTGGAATCTCTTGAGAAACGTGGCATTACCCAACTCTTTCCCATTCAAGTATGCTTTGTTCTTTCTTTCCTTCCCCTGTGTTATCCAATATTTTCATTTTGGTGTGAATTGCTGTTGCTTATTGCTGGCTGAGTTTTCCTTTTTTCGAGCGTACCCTGATGGCTGGATAATTAAGTGGAAAACTTTGGCCTTTTTTAATGTACTGGGCGAACCACAGATGGAGTTAAGTGCAGGCAATTATAATAGGTATTCTGGCACGTTCTGTGGTAGCTTACATTAGACGACTATCCTAGGATGAAAATTGGGCTGTTTAACATTAAGATGTTGGGACTAAGGCTTTACACAGGCCAGAATTCGTTTTTTCTAATCGACTCGATATTTGGTTTCTTTACTTTTGCCAGCACTAGGATAGTTCACTCATCACTCATTACTTTTCCCTCTTCATTGTTCACTCTACTAAAGTTTCTTCATGTTTTCAATGGCAAACTCACGTTCCTTGTACTATTCTGTGATTGTTAGAGAGCGGTGTTAACCCCGCGCTTGAAGGGCGTGATTTAATTGCTCGTGCAAAGACTGGAACAGGGAAGACTTTAGCTTTCGGGATTCCCATACTGAAGCGTCTTACTGATGGTGATGAACATAGAAGTCCGAGGTATTTGAGTAATAATTTTGATTATCTTGGTGACCTCCAATGTTTGAGCATTTTTCTAATGACACATTACACTGTAAATGTCTCTTAGACGTGGGCGACTTCCTAGAGCTTTGGCCCTAGCACCAACGAGGGAATTAGCAAAACAAGTAGAGAAAGAAATTAAGGAATCTGCACCTTACTTAAACACCGTGTGTGTTTATGGTGGGGTTTCTTACGTTACCCAACAAAGTGCCCTTTCCCGGGGGGTCGATGTAGTTGTTGGGACTCCTGGTCGACTCATTGATTTGATAAAGAGTAACAGCCTTAAATTGGGAGAAGTGGAATTTTTGGTACTTGATGAAGCTGATCAGATGCTTGCCGTTGGTTTTGAGGAGGATGTGGAAATGATCTTGGAAAAGCTTCCCTCACAGCGACAGAGCATGCTTTTCTCTGCCACAATGCCTGGTTGGGTGAAGAAACTGGCGAGAAAGCACTTGAACAATCCTTTGACAATTGACTTGGTAAAGTTATTCTCTCAATAACAATCTCTCTGTCTCCATCTGCCCAAACTTCTTGCATGATCCGATATTGGGTATAGGCCTGAATTTTTGCATAGTACAGTCGTAGAAATGGAGGAGTGTGGCTCATCAAAATGTCGTGTGATGGCTTATGTGGTTTGCCTGCTCTTTATTTTCCTGATGTAGGTTGGAGAACAAGATGAAAAACTCGCAGAGGGAATTAAAATTTATGCCATAACAGCAACTCCAACTTCAAAGCGTACCATTCTAAGTGATCTCATCACGGTAGGAGATGCTTCCCTCATATTTGATATCTTTTTCCCCAATCAAGATGCTTATTTGATTCGCTAACATTTGCATATGGATGTCTCCCATTAGGCATATGTCCTGAATTTCTCTATCATGCAATTTCTTAAGATTCTTCCTGCTTAGTGGAAGAAGGCTTTGATTTTGTTCTTGCCTACATGCTTTATGGTAGGCTTTAATAGATTGTGCTTTTACTAGATAAATGACTTTTTTGTATATCTATCTTAGGTGTATGCGAAAGGTGGGAAGACCATTGTTTTCACGCAGACTAAAAGAGATGCAGATGAGGTGTCAATGGCATTAACGAGTATCATTGCCTCTGAAGCATTGCATGGGGATATCTCTCAGCATCAGAGGGAGAGAACTCTTAATGGTTTCCGGCAGGGGAAGTTCACTGTTCTTGTTGCTACTGATGTTGCATCTCGTGGGCTGGATATTCCTAATGTTGATCTCGTAGGTTATTTAGTTTTTTTATGTTCTGCACATTAGTTATTCCTCTCACAAAGCTATGTGTATAAGATTAACAAGAGTATGCAACTCCTAATGCCAGGTCATCCACTATGAACTGCCAAATGATTCAGAGACTTTTGTCCATCGGTCTGGTCGTACTGGACGCGCCGGGAAAGAAGGAACTGCTATCTTGATGTATACAAGTAGTCAAAGGAGAACTGTCAGATCCATTGAGCGAGATGTAGGTTGCACATTTGAGTTTATTAGCCCTCCAGCAATGCATGAAATTTTGGAGTCATCCGCTGAGCAAGTTGTTGCGACCCTCAAAGCAGTTCATCCTGAGTCTGTAGCATTTTTCACTCCAACAGCACAAAAACTAATTGAAGAGCAAGGTGTAAATGCTCTAGCTGCTGCTTTGGCTCATTTGAGTGGTTTTTCGCAACCTCCTACATCTCGGTCTCTTATAAATCATGAGCAGGTAAATTAGAGACATCTGTGGCAATTTTGTTTGTCATCTGTGCTTCTATAACCCTACCTTTTAATAGATTTATTTCAAGATTTAGGAAAAGAAGTGGTTGCTTATTGGAGCATGGACCATTTATGTTGGGAAAATAATTTGTTGATCCTATGTGCTGTCAAATTTTGAGAAAGTGCATTTATATAGCAATTGATACCAATTGGTCTTTCAGAACATGGTTTTTGTATGTTTCTGCTGATTAACTGGTAATTTGAGATTATGGAAAATTGTGCCTGCTGCTGTATCTTATAATGTTCTACTGGACAAATGTGTTGTAGGGTTGGGTTACGCTGCAATTGACTCGGGATCCATCTTATTCTAGAGGTTTCCTTTCTGCCCGATCCGTCACTGGATTTCTATCTGATGTCTATTCTCCGGCAGCAGATGAACTAGGGAAGATATATTTGGTTGCAGATGAAAGGGTATCTACCAAACCAGAGCACTATCTTTATAGATTTTCCTGTTATAGTTTTGTTCTTGGCTGTACATTTTTTTCATATAGTTTATGGTGCCAATGACAGGTTCAAGCGGCGGTTTTTGATATTCCTGAGGAGATTGCAAAGGAGTTGCTGAGTCAGCCAACACCACCTGGGAACACTATTACAAGAATTTCCAAGGTTGTATGAGGGCTCAAGATACCTCATAGGGTTGAGATTACTATGGTTCACTTAAATGCAGTTGCTTCCATGCTTAGATATGGCCATAGCATCAGTTTTGGTGCTAATTGCATTTTCAGAGCTAATTCACTTTTCTTGTATATTGACAGTTACCTGCTCTGCAAGATGATGGGCCCCCTAGTGATTTCTATGGTAAATTTTCTAGCAGAGACAGGAGTCGTCGGCCAAGTCCTAGAGACCGGAGAGGATCGAGATCGTCCCGAAGTTGGGGCAGTGGTCATGATGCTGATGGTGATGATGGTCTATTTAGGCGTGGTGGCCGAGGTTCCAGAACTGAAAATAGCTGGAGTCGCCCCTCAAGAAACAATGATAATGATTGGCTTATAGGTGGTAGGCAATCCAGTAGGTCATCTTCGAGGGACAGGTATATCTTTCTGCCTATGCAAATGTTGCGAGTATTCCTCGAGCAATTTTGTCTTCTCTTGGTACATATGGAATTGATGTAGCGTTGCAGACTTTTGTTTGGACATTTGATACATTATCCTCCATCGTTTAGCAATTAGATTCCTTTTCAATCACCAATGACATACTTGACATGGCCATGTAAATCTCACTGATATGGCATGGTGTCATGACAGGAGCTTCGGAGGATCGTGCTTTGTATGTGGGCGTCCAGGGCACAGGGCATCTGAATGCCCCAGTAAGCAAGACTACTGATTGTATTTATTTAAATGTGTTGCTTTTCATACACTGAGCAACAAGTGGAGGGTCCTACTCTGCTGCCGCCGTCGCCACCACCGCCACAGCCACCACTTTGTGCTCTGCCTACTTGTTTGTAACAGGTTGGTCAGTGTTTTTGTGCTGGAGAGACAATGAGAAGAGTTACAGTGATCAACCCCGATTTAGCCCCAGAGCTTTGGTATGCTTGGCCTGGACCCCAAGTCAATCCTGCTGACACTCCATACCAAATCGTTGATACTTAGCATCTTTTTGATAGTTTTCCTTTGGCTAGAGAAAGAACTCTTTTATATGAGTTATCATGTCAACGTAAAGGTGTGTCGGGATCAATTCATGTGAAACCTTATCTGGCTCTTTTTGGAATGGGATGTCTCCTCCAATTTAGTTGCAAACGGATGCTTTCATGGACTTCATCTGGCAATCTTACCATAGGCTTATGACGAAGATGAAACTAATTTATAAGCTCACCATGCACGGGATGGGAACATCGGAAATTATCTTATGGTGTCTTCCAATTTTGCACGTTTTAGTGATAATTTGAGTGATTGTTGTATGTGTTTATGTTTCTGCCGATTATGGAAAACTGTGCCTGCTGATTAAAACAATGTCTCTTAGTTCATTTTGCGCGCCACAGAATCAAATTAGGAGCTGAATCTTCATTTATGTCGAGCTCTTTTATATAAAAGAAGTACAAAGGAGACAATTATATTCGAAGATCTGTGAATTGGGTTGATCTTCATCTGAACTAAGAGTAGCAAGTCTAGGAACAGAGTGAATGGTATGCTAAAACTCTGAACATTAAGGCAAAACAACAAATCTTGGCAGATCACTCGAAGTTCTGATGCTAGCAAACTGAAGAAACATGACAACCTAGATGCCTAGTAGATTAGGAAGGGAATTGCCCAACAAGTGTCTCAAATTTCAAATTTCATGGCAGAAGACAAGGTTGCAAGATATTATCACTCGCTCCACCTGCTTGATCATTAGAACTGTGACAATGACTTGCTCCCAAATTGGTTGCTTTTATGATGAGTACAACCAAATCTTCTAGACTGCCTGTCCCATAGAAGGAGCTATCAATGAACCGAAACAAAACTGTTGCGTCGATGGCTGAAGCCAACTTTGAAGAGGACGTGTATTATTGCATAGATAATATCCAGGACCATCGAAAATATCGTTCTGCTCAAGACAAACTACATAGAACATCAATTCCCAGGTTACATGGTGACCTACGCCAGCAACAAGGTCCCCTCTCTAGGATAAGGCTAAATGAGCGGGCTTATATTCCGGCCCCCTTCCATTCGGCTGTCTCCTGATCCAAAATCTCCACCACATCATAAGCGATGGATGCGATTACCCGCAAGAAGCCTGTGGTGAAGCTGGTGCATCCAGGAGGCCTCACCGAAACGCATAAAAAACCGATCACTGCTGCTGAAGTCATGAAGAAAAATCCCATACACTTTGTGACTCGCCCTGACGTGTTCAAGTTCCCCTGGATAGTTGTTCGGCCCAAGTCGTTCTTGCAACCTGGTGACGTCTTTTATATTGTCCCATTCCATACAATCCGTGGCTTGCTGCGGCGCAAAGCCTTTCCGTATGAGTTCTTGAATCTGCGGGAACGCCCGGACTCCTGTGGAAGTGAAGATAAAGAGAGTGAACGCGCAAGTGAATTGTTTCGATTAGGATCGTGTCTGTATGATTCTTCTTCTGAAAGGAGGAAAATAGTGAAAAGGAGATCTCCAAATGCGTGCCAGAAAACTGAAAGAAGCTGGCTTGGTGAATGTTATGCAGGAAACCTCACGTCCTCAAAAAAGCACTGTCTTGATCAAATGGGTGAGATCCTGCAGCAGCAGCGACAAGAAGGCCTTGTTTCTCCATCAAATGAAAGAAATAAAGTAGGTTCCAGGCATAAATCATGCAAACAATTTCTTGAAAAATCATGCACCTATGATGCTTCAAACGAAGTGACACCCAGTCATCACCTCTTGAAGAGACGATCTCCTGGTGCTCGCCAAAATACGCGAAGTTACAAGCCTGAAGGATATGTCAAAGGAAATCGAAGATCGGTGCATCCAGTTGGGCATCATCATTCTCTGCTGCTGTCCCAAACTAAACAGCATCTTGATTTGTTTGTTGGGAAGAATTCCCCAGACAGTACTAATTTCCACACGAGAGTGACATCAGAAAATAAACTTAGCCCTGCAAAACTCTCTCGTCCGAAGTATGCTGGTGGTGACTATTACCCTGTCATGAAAAGACAATCCTCCCATCCTTGTCTGAATATGAAAAGTCCCAAGCTGGGAGAACCTGATTCAGGAATCTCTGGCTGTCAGTCTGAAGGAACACCCTCCAAGGAGCAGTATCTTGAAAAACCCAGAAAATCATCAGATAGCTTTACTTTTTGGCTCCAAAGTGAAGCAGATGGACCTGCAGGAGATTCCGAAGGTTGGCAAGAGTCTTCTCCTGAAGAGGGTGGCTTTCACTGGCCAGTGAAATGTCAGTCTCCAGGTTCTTGCGGAGATGCGGAAAGCCCCCACTATGGAGACCAGCAAATTGGAAACGAGTTGTGCTTTGATATGCATATTGATGGCAAAGTATCCATTGGTTCCGGTGATTGCCAAAATATGCAAGGACGTTATGATGGAGCTCAGAATGACGTCTTCAAATTGAAATCTTGTTTAAAGAAAAATAAGAACAAGTTATCTGGCCGCAGGGTAAGATTTACCCTTCCAGGCGAGGATGACAACAACTTGAGGGTGGAAGTCTTTGAGTTTCGAGACGAGGAGACTCCTTAAAACTCCCTAACTAAAAAAGTTTTGCTTCTAGTCTTTTTTTCTGTCAGGCCTGTTTTGTGAGTCCTTGGGGATTCATCGTTAAGTCTCTTGGAAATCCATAGATAACCTTCACCTCGTCTATATATGATCATTTCTCACACACACACACACACACCATGGAAAGCATGAGTCTTTGGGGATTCTCTAGCACAGATTAAGGAGATAATGTACTATATTCATGCTTGCTTATGAACAAAGTGTCGATTGCTAAGAAATAATTCCCAAATTTCTGTGCAATGCATGCTTGGAGGTATTGCAATCACAATAAACATGGAATTTTCTGTCTGTGTTCTTTAGTCTATAATAATTTTCCACCCGACAATATTCATTAGCTCGCTGCAAACTAGATATTCTACCATAGCGGAGACAAGATTTCTTGCAGCAGTATGCTTGAGAAAGTTTTCACATATCAGCAATTAAGAAGAGAAAGGGGAAGAGAGATGGATAGCCAATTTACAAGCTAGGCTTTACAAAGTACTTTCGCTTTTCCTGTCAAATACTTCCAGTCACATATATACGTGATGCTATAGTTTTCAGTTCTGACGCATAGGGTGAAATTTTTTGCACATAATGCTCAAGCTTTTATCTTCTATAATATTCTTAGAATATACTCCTATTCCTATTAATTGATTTTTTTATTATTGATCATTTAATCCTCGTGATGCTAGCTTGTACATCATCTATGTTATACTCCTTGCGTTGTTTATATGTTCCCTTAGAATTTCGGCCATATAGAACAAATACCAAAGCTAGAGTTTGAGAAGATGATTTGCTTTACATGAAAGTAATCTGCTAAGTATGCTGAAGGACCTTATATTGGAAAATGTTGAATGCTGCATCAGTACTGCATATTGGACATGATATTCCAAATTTACCAATGAATCAAGGAATCTGAGCAGACAAGGAGAAATATCATTTCTGTTAGTTATCTTCCTTACGAGGGTTATAAAATTTATGAGCAGGGAGATGAATAAGTTCCTTTTATGCAAGTTCCATTAGTATATATAATCTCCAAGAACACTTAACTGTCTCATCTTATCCGAAATCTCACTTTTGAAATATGCTTTTGAGAAGAGCGTCTGCTATTAAAGCACCTGTTCCTGAATTTCAGAAAACAGTTCAATGGTTATTCACTGTTCAATGAGAAGCTGGTGTGGTTCTTTTTTTATTGAAAACAGAAGCTAATGACCACAGCTCTTCTATAAGGCACTTCATTACACTTGGCAGGAACGTTATATACCTCCCATTCTAGTTGGATTTCCATGCTCACACAAGAATCTTATGAAATCCAAAGTTTATGGGGAAAGCAGAAACTCATCACTGCATAAATAAAAATTGAATGAGTCTTGTGTGGTGAACATCGATATATGCCCAGTCAGAAGATGCTTCTGCATAACCCTCTCAGTTAGTGATTGGCATCCTATCCGTTAACTGTACCGTTCACAAAAAATTTACAACACTGATTCATTTAACATAATCACTTGTTTAGCTACTTATGTAACTATCAATGTACCCTCATATTCTGTATAAATTTGGCCAATGAACCCTGTAAATATGCCTGGTATTCTTCACTTAAGAGCCTCTCTGAACTATTTGAAGCACAAGAACTTCTTTCTGCTCCACAACCATCCGAAAGCAATGCTGGCTCGCATGTAGTATCTTGGCCATTTCGTTTTAATTCACTTAGTCTGGAAGGATTTTCGTTCACATTATGATGCATCACCCAAGAGGTGTTTTGGCTGTCTAAGTTTTCATTTTGGTTGTCGGAAATATGCTGCGCAAAAGCAGAGGCAATACCAGGGAAATCTCCATCCAGTATTTTCAACACCTGCAAAAGGAAATGTTCTTTCAGAAAGTCCTAGTGTCGAGGGGAAAAGGGTGTAGTCATCAAAGAATAAAAAAATCAGTTCACTTATTGACAATGCGTAATTTGTTTTCTAGGTACATTTAAAGGCTTCTGGTGGTTTTGAAAGATACCTGCGACATCCTTGGTCTTTGTTCTGGCAGTGGCGAGAGGCACAATTCTGCAGCATGCATCATGGCATTTACTTCCCATTTTACGTACTTGTCCGACAATTGAGGATCTATTATCCCATTAATCATCTCCCTTTTCAGCAAAGGAAGGCCCTGCACAGCATACGAAGGAAAAATTATGATATTAGAGACTAAACTCATCCTGTTGTGTTCCATTTTTTCCAAGGTGTAAGTGCTAGATAATCAAAGTAAGTGCTACCACTGATAAACTAACAACATAATGGTTCTTAGCAGTTTCTCTATGCAGTGGAATTCAAGATACTGAGAGGACTTGCCCAATCAGACACAAATTGTTTTCCTGTACTTCTTGAGAAATCAGTGGCCTTAAAGCCACTTAGTAACTCCAAAAGAACTATTCCATATGCGTATACATCAGCTTTCTCTGTTATAAGCCCAGTCTGAGTATACTCTGGAGCCAAGTACCTACATAAACATTAATTTATGTGTAAGAGCCATTTTCTCTGATACAAATAATTCACTGGAGGCTAGACTGGAAATTCAACACAATATCGATCGCTTAGGTCTACTTAGCAATTATTCTGTGCTTGCTTACTACACCAGCTTCATAGAACTGGTCCAAAAAATCCAAAAATGGGTGACTCTGCTTCTGGCAAAAAATTAAGCAATACAAAAGTAGGAAAAAAGGCTCTCCATTAATTTACTCTGCTAGTAAACTAGTCAGTTGAACTCCAGATAAGCTTGCTAATAGGCAATACCAACATTAAGGAAAGTATGCCTCTGGATGCAATTGCTTCGCTGAAGTTCACCGAGACAATCGAACAAGCTATGCAATCATAGTCTCACATGGCACAGAGAAAACCATTAGCTTTTAGAGATTTCAGTAAGATATCCATGGGAAGAACAGCATTTTTAACCAAATTGTGATGCTGAGAATTAGAAGATTATGACAGAACAACAGTAAGATTCAGTAGATACCCAAATGCACCAACAACCCTTGTCTCCTCAGCTGCTTGGCCATCTGCTTGCCACCTTGCTAGGCCAAAATCACCGACCTACACATGAGACACAGCTGTAAGTAGCTAAAATCACTCGCTACTTGCATATTTGGACTGTGTTTCATTCAAATCACAGCTCTCACTGACAGATGAACAAACTATTGACTGCATTGTAATGAGGCAATGCTCAAAACTGCATCTTCATGTAGTCTAACACAATGCTTGAGAGCCCATGCATTTATGAGGCACTTCTTTTCTGCTATAGAGGTTGGTCACTGAATCACATAATTATTTTTCCTAGCATGTTCACAATTAGGAAGAGGCAAATATGAGAAATTTAAGAAAATTCATGCATGGAATGAAGGCAATCCAGGCACAAGTATTGAAAAATATGTAAAGAATAAAGATGAAATCACCATGGGTTCAAAGTCATGGGTGAGGAGGATGTTGTTGGGCCTGAAGTCTCTATGTATAATGCATCCGACTCGACAATCTTCATGAAGATATCTCAAACCTCTTGCAGCTCCTATTGCAACCTTCATCCGATTAGGCCAGGTCAGCACCTCAGATGACTCTTTTCCTGGAAATTTCACTTTCCCGTCAGATCAAGAAATTTTTGCATGCACAACTTTCTATCACCATATGGCTTTATCGGAACTTCTGATGGCAAATGGCCCAATCAAAAACAAAAGGAAGCGTAAGCAACTACATCATTACAGAGCATTACCATACAGATGCTTGTCTAGTGAACTATTGCAAGCAAACTCATATATGAGGAGCCATCCTGTTTCGATGCAATAGCCCACTAACATCACCAAGTTCTTATGCTGTGCACAACTCAGCACTTCAATTTCGGAACAGAACTCTGATGCACCTTGTGCACTCAAGAACTTGTGCTGTTTCACTGCAATGACTTGTCCATCAGGTAACACTCCTCTATAGACAGGACCGAATCCACCCTCCGCCAAGAAGTTTTCTGCTGCGAATCCATTGGTAGCTCTTTCAATCTCTTTGTAACCGAACTTCCTTGGAGCCTTACCAAAATGTGGAGCATTAAGCTTATAGACAGAGCAGAGAGGTGGAGGTGTTGGGGGATGTTTAATTGAGAGAGACATGGCTCTTCTGACACTCGATATCTGTGGAATACTTAAAGAAGGGACTGCTGGTGGTTGATTGCCATGGCAAGTTGAAGGGTCTTTTCTTGTGATCAACTCTTTTGACTGTTGTGGGCTGGCAGCTTTTGGCCACAAGCTTGATGAATCTACTGATCTTCTCGCTGGGGCTGGAACCATATTTGCTGCTTTGAAATTATTACCCTTTGCCATTTCTGTTTTAGAATAACAAACAGCTTTAGTGTATTAGTGCGAAGCTCTTTCAATATGTTGTTCATTTTGGCTTACCACCTTTAGTCTTCAGCGGACCACTATAGCTTTTTCTTTTTGGCTCCAAAGAAGTAGCTGATGCTCTAAGAAGTGTCTTGTCAATGTTGGAGTTTGACACCTTCCTCACCAATTGATGATTAATATTTTCTGCAGAGGGATTGAATGCAGCCTCGATTTTTGTCTCCTGGTGGAAGTACTGAGAATCGAGATGTATACGTGAACTGTACAGTGTCACATCTGTAGAGGTAGCATTGAGCAAGTAGAAGGGGTCCTTCTCTGTGGTAGATAGTGAGGACGATGTGTCTGCCTTGGTATCTGGACTTCTGAACCCGAGACTGCTACAAGTCGCTGGACTGCTATTATCTTTGGAATTGTATGCAGTAACTACGCCGAGCATGTCAGCTACCATGGGGTCATTTTGCTCCGCCTTAGTATTAATTTTCTTCCGAATATGGGGATTAACTGCTCTCAGGATCCTTGGGATGGAGTGGTCTACAAGTACAATGTTACAGATCAATTGTTTCAAACAGTCATCGCCCTCTTTCTTCAGCCGTCTGCAGTTTAAAGGCAATAACTCAGCGTTAATTCTGCCCTTGTTAATCACTCAGAGTAGGAAGAATTCGTTACCAGGGAGTTCTCCTAGATATTAAGGATAATGCTATTTACAAGAATTGAGATGAGGAAGCAAGATTAGGGGTGCTTACGAATCTAGAACTACCCAGGCTGCTCCAAGCACTCCAGCTGCAGTCGCAACTGACCCCGGCTGTGCATCTGCTATGACTTTAACTGTATTGTGCACCTATCGCTCAATAATGTGAGTCAGAAATGACTAACAATTTAAAACTACATGATCACTGGTCATCATAAAACACAAAGTATGATTACCTGCTTGATTTTGTGAGCTGTAAATACGTGCCACATCATAATCTCACAAACACCTTTCACCTTCAGGTTAAGATCGGTTTCTACTCCTTCGTTGAGTGCCTGGGCTATGTTATTTGACGAAATCTTCTCATTATGGCCACGATTCCACTTCTTGAGCAAGCCTAAGGAATGATCACAGGATCACAAACATACAACAAGAATTTAGAGAATTGCATTAACAAGCTAAATTTGCTGTCTCTGAGATGCTCACCAGAGAAAAACCGCAAAGTCTTGGACTTATGTGTCCTATGGGCACCAGCAAGAGAATGAGTTTTAGAAGGAAGAACGGCGAGTAGGAATACAGAGTCTGAAGTCTTGGTCAGATTGCGCACTGCCCATTCGAGAGCATAATCTGTGATCTTTTTACTTGCATCGACTGCCACAACTATCACTTCACCATCCATCTCATAAAATCATGCGAGAAGGCGAGAACATGAACAAGCTGCAAAGCTTCCTCAGATAAGTTGAATAATGAAGACCTTGGAGCTAATAAGCTAACTTGGAGATAGAATCTGGTGGCCTCCAATACAGTTTGCAAATGAAGTTTCATTCTTTTTTCTTGGGAGAAAGCAATAGAGAATGGACCAACTGAAAAGACAGGCTGATCACTAAAAATTGACAAGTCCATGGAGGATGGAAGAGCCAACACTGGGCAGCACAGGGTGAGACCTTTGAAATGTTCTCTGTCTATATGCATTTGGAGGGAAATGCATATTCTCTATCGCATATCAGATAGGGACCTCCACAATAACTTTTCCTATTTAACATAATATTATTTTGAAGTGCTCAAGTTTTGACCTTTTCAATGATTGGAGGGTCTGTCTGCTTCATTTTGGCACAGCCCACGCCGTGTATTGATCGAGACATGGTTTTTTTTGTTTTTTTCTACCTCAAAGGTGCCCTGGTGATGCTTTTGTTGTGTGCATATGATGCCGGCAGCTATTTTCATCCCCCATTATAAAATTGTCTGGGAAATGATCCGCATTTGGTCCAACACCTTGCTAGCTCTGGTACTCCATTATGTGCTCTATTATATATCCCGTAGATACCTTCAAACAAACAGTTTAAAAATCCCTTTTACATCACAGTAATAACAATAATAACAAGAGAAAAAGCCATAAAATAAAATAAAACTATGCCCATTGTGACATATTTCCTCTAAATGTTTTTCTATGCCACCAACATCCCAAACTTGCATTTGTGTAATATATTTATTCTCCATCAAAATTATGTCGACTAGAACTATTAAAAATCCGCCTACATGGATGCCGGAAAGCAAACGGTATTAATATGGCACCCACGTGACTTAAATGAAATAAAAACAACTTGTTTTGGCTGAAAAATCATTTAATGGAACCTTGACAAAAGATAAATATGTCACATAGATACAAATTTGAAATTTTTATGTCACAAGAAAAATTTAAGATAAATATGTTACGGTAGGTATTGTTTAAGGTTTTTGATGTAAAAAAAAAAAAAAAAAATGGGATAAATGTGGTAAATTGGTATGGTTTGGGTTTTGTAGTAACTTTTTCCCTAATAACAATAATAATGATATAATACTTATGGTGCTGATAAAAAAACATAAATGTGGATTCATCAGGGTAAGACAACAGAACCGATTGATCCTGCAGCTGATTTTTTTTTCTTTTGTCAAGTTAAAGTAATGGGCCAGATCTTTGGCATGGTCACAGTTGCTTCGATGTTCTTTTTACAATTTGAGATTAAAGCTAACGGATACGACAAAATATGAAAATCAGGTTTTATTACAGTTTAACTATGCAAATCGTTTGCTGAAAGAAGCTTGCAAAGTGAAAAAAAGGGGGTAAAAGAACAGTCGTTTTCACTGCCCCTTCACCTTTTGGTAACCCAAAAGATCCCTTGTTCAGGGGAGAATATCTTCTCCACGTTCAGACATTCCTTCTGAGAGGTACAATAATATAGGGAGAATTAGGGCCTCATCGTCTCTGTCTTTTTGCATGTATCCGGTCATTTGGCATAAAGAACAGAACTCTTTGAGCTGGTTGGATATTAGAGAATGAGGATATCCTTTGATTAATTTTCTATGCCCAACAGGAAGGCATGGAAAAATCAGACAATACAGAAGGCATGTAGGTAGGAATTTGGTGATGGGCTTGTCCAGAGTAGACCTTGTTCCACATCAATAAGATTATATTGAGATGCTTTCCTAATGTTAGGTAAGGATGACATATTTGATATAAATAGACCGCCAACAGGCTAAACCCTAGTTCCAGAGCATTTGGTGGAAAAATATTACTTGACCCAGATTTTTTCGACAATCTGGATGTTTTACTTTATTTGATCCAAGATGGTTTCGTTTTTAACGACATTTTCCTTAGAGTTGCAGAGATTCAGATTGGCTAAAATCTGGGTCTCAAGAGTGAATGTGAACCCCAGGAACTATACTTTAGAAAAATTTTGGGGAGATATAAGACTACCTTATTGCAAAAGGACTATAGATCACAACGTAAAGTCCTCTCATAAAGAAACATCAAAAATAAGTGCATGCTAAAACTAATGAGACCAGTGGCAATTCGTGATTAAACACTTCAATCTGGAAGCAATTAGAGGCGCATGACTCAAACAAGTCCTAGATTATATTTTGGCGTAATCACACAATGTAATATGTAGTGGTGAAAACCAAAAAACAAAGCCGATGTCATCCCTCAATGCCAGCTGCTCTCTGCTCTATCTCCTAGAAGATACTCCTATTTCTATTAATCTTGCTTGCCTTTGTCGCCTAAAGGAACACTTCACCCTCTGTGATCTCACCTTCAACTTCGTATGATAGTCAAGTTATGACCTCCATTCCATCTACCTAGCAACTTTTGCGGGATCCCTAAGCTGCTCCCATTCAATCTCACGCTGGTTTCACGACTAAAAAATATTTCCATGATGAGATTGGCACCTGATCCTGTCATTTACGAGACATTTCCGTTTCATCTGTGTCCTGCTTCTTTCATTTTCTCTAAGAAGGCTTCTTTGTCCAATGACATGGTGCTGTGGTTGCTTGAATGAGACTTTGATCATTTGGCTTCCACAACGATTTGCTGCCCTCTTCTCACCAAGAAAACTGATCTCAACATGACTTATCTATGTCCTCCAGATCGTAATGTTCTCTGAATTAATCTTATCTGCTGTCATTGTCGTCATTATGTTCTGTTTGACCATCAATTTCCTGGGGAATGAAGCTCAGGATCCACAAGAGATGAGCATGGTCTCTCGTCTGATGCCCCTGAAAGAAAACTGAGAGCAGTCTCGATATCACTCATCAGCGGTCTCATTGATGCTTCCTCTTGCAGACACATCGCAGCAATAGCAACAGCTTGATTTAAGTCTTTCTCAAGAAATTTCCCCCGGAGCAGTGGATCTGCCATTTGTGGGAACAGTTTAGGATCTCGGAACTTCGGAGATGCCTGCATATTATCTAAGCACTCTGTAATTAGTCAAATATTTTCATTCTGGTGTATAAGTCCCACAATTACAACAATTACATAAAGCAATTTAAAATGTTTGATGAGAAAAATGCAAATATGAGAGATGCATATTACCCAAGCAACTAAATTTTGCTCCTCACTGGGTTTCGTGGTGTCAATTACTCTCCGTCCAGTGATGAGCTCCAGTAAAATTACTCCAAAACTGTAAACGTCAGATTTTGGTGTTAACTGTCCTGTTGTTGTGTATTCTGGAGCACAATAGCCATAAGTCCTCATCACCCTTGATGACACATGCATTTTATTACCAGCAGATCCCAGCTTCGCCAGTCCAAAATCAGACAGCTTTGGCTTAAATTCTTTGTCCAACAAGATGTTTGTGGACTTAAGATAACCATGTATAATAGGGGGATTGCAGCTACCATGCAAATGCTCGAGACCTTTTGCTGCACCATACGCAATCTTCATCCTCATGAACCAGTCCAAAGGTTCCTCATTTGGCCCAATATCTGCATTTAAGTTTTGGCATAAAATCCAGCCATTAAATAGACAAAGAAATTTCTCTCCAGAGCAAGAGGTGGAAATATGCACGGGTCATCTCGCGAAACACATTATACTTCATTGGAGCTTGGAAGCTGCTCTCTTAGCATCAAAAGAAGTAGACAACAGTACTTTGCATGCAAACTCAAGCAGTTATTCCAAAAGCATCATATTGCCATTTAAACTTTAAAAATTACAAGAAGAGGTACCTTTTTTGTTCGCTTTTGTGTTCGGATGGAAAATTTTGGTACCAAGCAGATGATCTTCCATAGTCCCCCCAGGCATGTATTCATATACCAGGAGCCTCTGATCACCATCAGCACAATAACCGAGGAGGTTGACCAAATTGTCATGGCGTACAAGACTCAACGTCGTAACTTCATCAAGAAACTCCTTGTTTTCATGTAATCCATTTCTGTCAAGCTGCTTTATAGCCACCTCCTGTCCAAAATTCTAAGTAGTGAATCAAAGAACTTAATTGCCTGGGGAAAAAGAAAAAGAAAAAGAAAAAGAGCTTAGGATGGTACTTTTATCACCTGACCACTATCTTGAAGAGTGCCCTTGTATACTCTACTGAATCCGCCTTCTCCCAACAGATACTCTGGTCGAAAATTTTTTGTAGCAGATGCGAGCTCACGAAAGGTAAAATGTTGAGCTTCGATTTTTTCATGGTCCACTTTGTTTGGCTTGTTTTGGGATTCATCGAGTAGTTTCTGCTTCTTAGCTCCTGCAGCATTGAAAGACGGAAAATTTACGCCAGCAGACTTTTTTGAACATTAGTTCAACTTAACGACAACACTAGCGTAAAGGTCAAAAGTGGCACATGCTGTGAATTTGATGTGTGGAATAGATAGCAAATATGGCATAGCCAAAGGCAAATTTATAATGTCCACGAAAAAGTTCTCTCCACAGGTGTAGACTTTTTGTTTGAAGATCAGCAGAGCAAATCAATTTGTACCCCCAACTCATCTTTCACATTTCAAGGAGAGTCTCCAATACATCGTACCTTTTTATTAGGCTATTCTCCCACCCAATGTTCTTTGTGTTACATAAGCTAGAATAAAGTGCATGAGCAAAATCAACTCATATTTGCATCTGCAGTAATTCCATAGAAGTCTCAACCTTTTACGTTCCAGATCTCCAATTACTGAAACAACAATGTATTATGGTCCACTGCTGCCCAAATTTTCCGACTCCTTCAGGTCAAACCTTGAAAATACTAAAAGATGGCTGATGCAGAAATGAAATTTAAATGGTGGGATTTCTGGGGGCAATATGAATGTGGTGGATGAACTTGAACCATCTAGTTTTGCATATGATGTTATTCAACAGAATAAAGGAAAACAAGCAACATATGCAGCCTTACCTGGTGCGTGTGATGCGTTGTGACCTTCGATTGGAGTCAAGTGCTCCCTCTTAATCAGTTCAACATGCGACGAGAAACAGGGGAAGCAACTCATGTCTGAACGCAGATCAAGAAACTCTCTTCTTTCAAATCAAGCGTCCTGTGAAAAGAAATACCATGAAACCAGGCCTCTGAAGGAGGCCAGTAAGGAATGTGGAAGGCCAAGGGTCCTTCAAATTTTGTAACACACAGCAATTTGAAGGACCCCTCTGGAATCAACAGGATGTCGAACAATCACCAGAGGAACGAGCCATTTTGTAATCTTTTTCTTTGAGAAGAAGATACGAAAATTTTCTCTGAGCCGTGGGGTGAATTTGGCATAACAGAAGAGGAAAATGTGGGATTTTTGTTATGTTGTTCCTCCAGCAAAGGTCAGTTAGGAGGAAAGGACCATAATTGGGCTTAATTCATGTTTCTGCCAGCTGTTTTGTTATTGGTAAATGGAGAAAATCAAACGAAGAGGATCAGATTTAAATGCCCTTCCATATATTGCCCTAATGGTTTTTCGGCCAAACACTGTTATAATTCAGTTCGTCAGACGTCCTCCTTCCTATGTATATGTCGTGAAGATGGATCATTTGGTCATCCACAAAGAATGTAGCGTTTGCCGAACAGAGCCTGCGTTGCTTGTACCTAATCATTCTCCCAAAAAACAAGAAAGTCCTTCCCCCCTTAAGAAAAAACGGTCAAAAACCCTAAACTTTGCCCAAATAACAAATTTATCAAAAAAAAAAAAATTTGTGACATGAAAAATCCCGAAATTTGCCAACCGTGACACATTTACTCCAATTTTTTTTCGTGATACAAAAAATCCTGAACTTTTATTCATGTGACACATTTACCATAAACTATAGGACATTTTAGTCATTTTACATTTTAAATTTTTTTTCTTTTTTTTTTCTTCTTCTCTCTTCCCTCTACCCAATGCCGGCGAGGGCGACCCTCACCTGATGTCGACAAGGACAGCCCTCGCCGGACATTAGCTTCCTTGCACCAGCTCTGCCATGGCCGACGGAGGGAAGAGAGAAGAAGAAAAAAAAAAAGAAAAACAGAAAAATATATAAGATGAAAATGTCATTGATGGAGTAAATGTATCACTGTTTAGTTTTTCATGTCACAAAAAAAGTTTGGAGTAGAAGTAAATGTATCATTGTTTGTAAAGTTGAAAGTTTTTCATGTCACAAAAAAAAGTTTGGAGTAGATTTATCACTTTTGGTAAAGTTCGCTTTCATTGACGTGTTCCTTTTTTTTATTATCATTTTGATGAGCCACGTCAATGCCCTCCACCTTATGCTTAAATTTGACTGCCTCTTGCGATTCTCTTACCGCCGAAAATGGAAATTGAGTCCGAACCAATTGAAAAAAGAACACATATAGTACCATTAGCCACGAAAAGAGAACGCATAGAGTACCACATGCCCCTGCTTATGAAATGGTCCCATTAACCATATACAAGAAAACCATTACGCATATACAAGAATGGTCAAGACAGAACAAAAGATTTCTGGTCATCTGATCATGTCTAATCAGAAAACCAAACGCCCCTGCTTATGAAATGGTCCCATTAACCATGAAAAGAGAACGCATATAGTACCACAACAGAAAAGAAATGCTATACATAGAATGCATCTTAGATAGATAAGCACATTCACACAGCTTTGAACAGGATCCATTTTATTAACACCCCCTTTGTAAATATATATTCTGTAACATCTTATGTGGAGTATAATCATCTGTGATATTCACAATATCCCCATTCACCTCATCTCCGTTGACCTATGCGCTGACGACTGCTTTCTTGGGAAGTCATCTGTGTAGGACGAAGCTCAATCCCCTGGATGACCAGCCCGGATGACCAGCGACCACTTGTCATCTTCTTCAGACTTACTTGAACGTCCCCAGTTGGGGGGTTGCTCACGAAAAACTTACCCAGATAGATCTCCTTCCACCCTCGGTCCTGAGGAATATTTTCCTCAGTTGACCGAACACTTGAGTCCCTAGCCGGCCATCGCTCTCGCCTGGTTTGATATGGCTGTCTCCGTTTCCTGTCAGGAGCCAAATATATATCGCGTCGCTCAACCTCAGAACCAGAAGAGATGGACACTCCCACTGCTTGACTCTTAAAGCCAGACTTCCCATGCACAAACTTGATGATAAAGTAAGCTGAATAATATGTGTCAGCGGACAGAAGTCGTGTCTCAATCTTAGCTCGAACCTCAAACCAGCGTACTCTTACAAGCGCTGCCACCTCTGGGAATCTTTCAAATAGACGAACATATTACAGTTACCACACGATAGATGCCAAACATAAGGAGAGATGACAGTATCCACAGCAAAAGAGGAAAATGTAATGGCAGTTTGGAGATTCAGTGGACCTTGAGACATGGAGTGAACTCTGTCTCCAGCAGATAGGAGTGCCACCCGATTTTATGGACAGATCTCTGGCGCCACTCATATAACACTTCTTCCCGCTCCATTTTTCAAGTGCAAAACTCTGCACAAGACGTGGAGAGAGATCATTCTATGTGAAATATTTGGAAAATTCAGCCCGCATTCATAATTATGCCATCGCATACGTGTGATCAGCCATGGTCTTCGAGAAACAGATTATGCAAAACCGGATTTCTGTGCAGAGGTTCAAAACCATTCAACCCTCAAGCCGATCTCACAGCCTCTCTCACCTTCCACTCCAAGAATTCAACTCAATCAAGCTCCAGGCCCGCGAACCCGGCAATCATTTCATCCCGCGACCGGCATAAAACCCAGAATTCGTTCGACAAAAATTAAGTTTACCTTGCGACCGGAGTCAATGAGAATAGGATCGGTGCAGAGACGGAGGAAGACATTCTTCCTAGTCCGTGAGGGCCCAAAAGGCGGCGGCAAGAAATTGGAGACGATGGAGTCGAGGTCGGGGGGAGGGAAGTTGAGCCAGACGTCGTCGGAGTCGGAGGCGGAGCGGAAGGCGCGGGAGAAGGTGGCGCAGCGGCCGGCGTCGACAGGGGTGGCGAGGGCCAGGGAGAGTATGCGAGCGATGCAATCCACGGGCAAGGCACCCAGCTCCACCATCTCTTTCGTTGGGATGATCGATTCAAGACTCCCTAAATGAGATAATGAAGAAGATGAAAAAAATCAAATAATGTAAGAAGAGGGCAGAGGCAGAGGGCACGGGCGGTCTCCGGTTGGGGCTGCGACGGGGACACCTCGGTCCGGCGGGGCGCAGTCCGACTTCCGGGGAAACAGCGGCGGCCTTCCGGTGGGCAAAACCCTAGCTGGGCTCTACACGGAGGTCAGTCGGGCATTTCGTCGAGCAGGTAGCATGCGCCCAGGAATCGAAGAGGTTTCGGATCCGAGCGGGACTCAAGGCGGCCCTTGGACTCTCAGCAAGTAATAAACAACAAACAGAGACCTAGCCGAGGACCTTAGGGAGGTCGGCGCTCGCCCGAAACGGACGGAACGAGCTCCGGCCAGCTCGATTTCGAAAGCTGCGCGCCAAGTTTTTGATTAGAAGGTTTACCTGGGTTCCGGCGGGGTTGGAGGCGGTCGGCGGCTCCGGCAGCGGTCGGCGGCTCCGGCAGCGATCGGCGGCTCAGGGGGGTCTCCTCCTCCTCCTCCTCTCTCTGGTCTCTCCTCTTCTCTTTTTCTCCGTGCTCTGTTCTCCTCTTCCTTTTCTCCGTGCTCTGTTTTCCTTTCTGTTCGGCTCGCGGCCCCGCGGGTGAGGCCTCGCTTGACCAACCCCGCGTGCCCCCCACGCGAGCCTGCTGTCCACTTGTTCTGGCGGTCGAAGGAGAAGACAAGTTCGGGCGCGGGCCGGGCCAAAAGGGAAAAAGGGGGCTGGGCCGCAAGAAGGAAAAAAAAGGAGAAAGAAAGCTGGGCTGGGCCGCGCGATGGGGGAAAGAAAAGGAAGGAGGCGGGCCGGGCCAAGGCCAGATCCGGCCCGACCCGACCCCCTAAGGGCCCCCTTTTTAAAAATAAAAAAATAAAATAAAAATAATATATATATATGTATATATATAATTTATGTATTTGAGGAAAAGAAAAGTTAGGTGTCAACAATTTCAAAATAATTCTCCTTTTTATAAACAACCCCTCGTAAATATATATACCGTAACATCTTATGTGAAGTATAAACATCTGTAATATTGACAATATCCCCATTCACCTCATCTCTATCGACCTTTGCGTAGACGTCGACCTCTCCATGGACGACTGCTTTCTCGAGAAATGATCTCTGTAGGACGTAGAGGTGTTAAATGGATTATTGACTCATTTATAGACCCATTTCTAGTTAAATGAGTCATTAATGGGTCAAGTCTCATTTCCCAAAACACCCATAATGGATTTTGAAAATAAATAGGCTGAGATATATGAATCTTAAATGGGTTTGAGAGCAAACCCATTTAAGACCCATTTAATGAAGGACTATCTTCTCTATTTAATTTTACAAAAATATTTTTTTTTATAAAAACTGAAATTATAATTATTTTTTCTTTTCCTTTCCTTTTTTTTTTCTTTCTTCTTTCTTTTTTATTAATTATAATGGGTTGGGCAGGCGAGGCTTGAGGCTCACCAGACGCCGGCGAGCCTCGAGCTTGCCAACATCGGCCTCGAGCTCGCTAGATTGGCGAGGGGTGAGCTAGATCTAGCGAGGCGGAGGCCTCGCCGACATTTGGCGAGGGCGAGCTCGAGCTCGCTGGATCTGGCGAGCTCGAGGCCTATGGCCGACGACGACTGGCCAAAGAAGAAGAAGAAAAAAAAAAAAAAAAATTAAAAATTAAAAATTATATTTAAAAATAAAAAATAATTAAAATTCGATTTTTTAAAATAATTATTTTAAAAATTATAAAAATTGTCCATTAAATTTGTGTTGTATAAAACTATTTTAGTAATACCATTTTTTTAAAATATATATATATATATAAGAAATAAGCTTTTTTTTTAAGTTTAGTTAAATGGGTCGAGTATAAGTTGGGTTGGGTATAGGTCGAAAAATTTACATTAAGTATAAATGAATCATAAATGGGTTAATGGGTCAATTTGAGTCGGACCATTAATGACCCGACCCGACCCGACCCCACCCACCCATTTAACACCTCTACTAGGAGGAAGCTCAATAACCGGCCGCAATGGTCACTTGGGGTCTTAAGTGGGACGCCAGGGGTAGTGGGTTCTCCCGCTTACGTGTCTCCCAGGTTTACTCGCCGGCTGTCGACTGTACAGGGTTCTTGGGTCACAAAAAAAAAAAAAAAAGCTCAATCCCCTGGATGACCAGCCTGGATCTCTAGTGACCAATTTTCATCTCCATCAAACTTACTTGAACCTCCCCAATTGGCGGGTTGTTCACAAAAAACTTACCCACATAGATCTCCTTCCACCCATCTCCTCGGTCCTGAGGAATTTTTTCCTCCGTTGACCGAACACTTGAGTCCCTAGCCGGCCATCCTCTCGCCTGGTTTGATATGGCTGTCTCCATTTCCCGTCAGGAGCCAAGTATATATTGCGTCGCTTAACCTCAGAACCAGAAGAGATGGACACTCCCACTGCTCAATTCTCAAAGCCAGAGTTCTCGTGCACAAACTTGATGATAAAGTAAGCTGAATAATATGTGCCAGCAGACAGAAGTCGCGTCTCCATCTTAGCGTGAACCTCAAGCCAGCATGCTCTTACAAGCTCTGCCACCTCTGGGAATCTTTCAAATAGACGAACATATTACAGTTACCACACGATAGATGCCAAACATAAGGAGACAGATGACAGTATCCACAGCAAAAGAGGAAAATGTAACAGCAGTTTGGAGATCAGATGGACCTTAAGATTGGAGTGAACTCCATCTCCAGCAGATAGGAGTGTCGCCGCATTCTATAGACAGATCTCTGGCGCCAATTATATAACACTTCTTCCCGCTCCATTTCTCAAGTGCAGAACTCTGCACAAGACATGGAGAAATCATTCTATGTGAAATATTTTGGAAAATTAAGAAGGTGCTGTCTCTCCATAAGGAACATGACAATAGTGATAGATAATTATGCGGAGAGAATTATAAGTAGGTAAATATATCATTCGGTCATTTGTTATGCTGAACAAACAAGGTATTGAACAGATGATACTCCTCGAGACATGATTCCCAAAATGATTAAAATAAGATTGTCATACTTAAATTAAGTACTCCACTTTAATAAAAATGAAAAAACAAACTAGAGTAACTTCTTCTGCCATTGCTTCAAAATGACCATCGCACCCAGGTTGTGTCCATGAGCTTCTCCCAGCAATAGAATACCACAAAACGTAAGAGAATGGATGGTCCATCTTTATATCCAGCCCAACCAATTCTAGAAGTAACACCTTCTAAAGTCATTCTCTGCTTTTGCCTAGTCCTCCCTCAATTTAGACAATGACATCACGATTTAGCACACATGGAGACAATGCGCCCTGCATACATAATTATGTCATCACGTGCGACTGCATTGACGAGATACCTTCACCTCCACAGCAGACTTCTATGGAACAAACGATGTTCCAATTCTATCCCAAACTTTAACTAAAACCAGTTATGCCACAACAGCCATTTTAAAGCACGGTGTTCAAATCCATCCCTAGCTCAGCTGCTGCAGACAGCGCACAAGCCCATTGGTAAAGATGCCGGTCTCATCTACTATTTTAACTTTGAATTCAATCTAGCGAGTATCAATAGTTTCTTCGGACTGCCCAGCACAAGCAGTGAAGCCAAAAGCAATCAACCAGCCAACCCAAGTTTACAAAAGAAAAATAAAACAAAATTGAACCCGAGTACTATGCCAATTTGAGCAAAGACTTAAAATTGAGTTGACACGACTTATGCTTCATATCTTCGAGACTACCCTTCAGCACCAACGTTGTTAGCCACTGAAACTATTGGAAAAAGGCTCAATTTTTGTCTTTAACGCGTGTGATCGGCCATCATCTTCGAGCAGCGGATTACGCAAAACCCGGGTTCTGTGCAGAAGTTCAAAACCATTCGACCCTCAAGCCGATCCCAAAGCCTTTCACCTTCCACTCCAAGAATTCAACCCAATCAAGCTCGAGGCCCACGAACCCGACAATCATCTCATCCCGCGGCCGCCGTAAAACCCAGAATTCGTTCGACAAAAATCAAGTTACCTTGCGACCGGAGTCGATGAGAAGAGGGTCGCTGCAGAGACGTAGGAAGACGTCCTTCTTCCTAGTCAAGCGAGGGCCCAAAAGGCGGCGCCAGACCGCGTCGGAGGCGGAGGCGGAGCGGGCGGCGTCGAGAGGGCTGGTGAGGGAGAGTATGTGGGCGATGCAGCCCTGGGGCAAGGCGCCCTGCTCCACCATCTCTTTTTGTAGGGATGATCGATCGATCGATCGCGTTCGCAGCTCGGTCGGTCCGATGATGTTCTTTCGATTCGATCCGAGGTTGGTGACAACCCCAGGCTCAGCCACGAAGCAGATGCTTCCTAGTCTCCAGTTTTTTGTCCCTTTACTGGTCTTTCCGGGTTCGGGTTTTGTTTGGTGATAGAAAAATAATTTTCGCTTTCAAGATGATAGTATGGAAAAGATCTCCTACAAGTGGAAATGTCTTTTCCTCTCTCTTCTCTTTCTCCTTAGAGCATAGGGAGGGTTTGAGTTAATCTCACCCTCCCGTTCATCTATTTTGATTTTCTCACAGCAATTTTTGTATTTTTCCTCATTTTTCTTTCCCTATCTAGATGTGGAAAGTTGTCATCTCCCAATTTAATTCTTGATTTGAAAATTTGAACCCTGAATTTAGTTGTAATCAAAGAGTTATTATCTCCCAATTTAGATTTGGGAGTTTAATAATATTTTTGGGGATTTAAAACCCTCGTGCTCTATTCATGTACAAGTCCTTTGTCTCCAATTTCAATGATGATTGGAGAAGCTCTAGTGTCTCGCTAAACTATGCTCTTCCAAAGGTTAGATTTATATTTATTTAACCTATTTTGGTTATCTTCGTACAACAATACTATAGAGGAAGCTAAACTTAGGCGCGCACCACCAACTAGCAAGGTCATAGTTATTATAGAAGGAATTTCTTGTGCATGCTTATCAATGAAGATGATACAAGATCCATGATTGGCCACCGATTATCTTGCTTGACAAATCTATTCTTCTGGAACGAGTGCGTACTTAAACCTTTCCGTGTTTTTGTTTTTTTGTTTTTTTTTTTTTTTTTGGTAACCCGAACCCCGCACGGCCGGGGTCGGAGGGTAAACCCAGGGTGAACGGGAGGTGCGTACTTAAACCTTTCCGTGTTTTTGTTGATCCTCCTTGTTTTCTGGATTTTGCTTTGTTTTGTAGTATTTTGGCCTTTGCTTTGCTTCAATTTGCTTCATTATTAAAGTTTATGTACTTCTTATGTATTCTTTGAGCTATGAATACAATTTTTTCAGACAAAAAAACAAAAAAGCTTCCATTAAGGTTTTACTCTTTCCTTAAATGGGATAAATAAAGAAGATGAAGAAAAAAATTCAAAGAAATTGGAAAGATATAACATCTTATTTATGAAATAGAGTTATCATAATAAAGGAATGGACAAAAGCCATCAAAACCTTAGAGTATTCCCACAGTGGTGATGCATTTATCCTAAATTTTTCTCAAGAACATCAAAAATCTCAAACTTGTTCATGTACAACGTATTTATCATCTGTCAAAGTTTCGTCAATACAAACCTTTAAAAAGCCTATCTACATGGACGTTGGAAAGCAAACAATTTTAATATGATGCCCATGTGACTTTAGTGAAATAAAATCGATATTTGTTTTGGCTGAAAAATTATTTTACAGAAACTTGATGAATGATAAATATGTCATATAAATACAAGTTTGAAATTTTTTACGTCACAAGAAAAAGTTTAAGGTAAATGTATCACGGTAGATATAATTTAGGGTTTTTTATATCAAATAAAAGTTTAGAGTAAATGTGTTACAATTAACATCATTTAATATTTTTTTACAACATTTTCCTTAAATAAACTCACTTAAGTAAAACTCCTCAATTAATTCTTTTCATTTATTATGCCCTTATGGAAGATTGTGCCAAACCAATTGATGCTCTTATTAGAAAAAGTTAGGTCTCTCCGGTTGAGCCAAGCACTAGGGTCCTATATGTGCTAATGATCGGCACATAGAGGAGTGGTTGCCCAAGTTTCTTGGCTTGGTATCATGTGCTTTGCATTGGAACTCTTACAAAAGATCAACTTGTTATCCCTAGAGTCTAGAGTAACTTTCTAGATCATCTTTTGGAAATCATATAATGATCAAAAGCTCATATCTTGAAATTAATTTCATAAAGTTGATGATAAAATGTACAATGGATATTAGGCACTTATTGCACAACAACCCCTTAGAAGAAGGGCCAAGCAAGGGGGACAACATGTAAGACAAATGGAAGTTTAAGCCCTCAAGGTTTGATGTTGCTCATATTTTACAAGACAGTTAACTTAGCGCTAAGAGCAACCGGAGTTTTTCATTAGTATATCATATGTAAATCTAAGGAATTTTTTTTTTTTTAATCTAGGATGGTGAGGGTCACTAAACGTTCTCTAACTCAGTGTTGAGTGCTTATAATAACTTTGCTCACGATGTGACTTGCATTTATAGTCTTGTGCAATATAGCGAGACAAAAACCAAAGCGATTGTTATGAAATACATGAATGAATATTCATTATATTCATCTTATCTAATGTATCTATTATGATACATTTGTATCCTACATTCTAAGTACATCTTTATATCCAATGAATATCCATCTCTCTATTCAATATATTGACATTAATGATAAGTGTATCCTTATTATTATTATTATTTATTAATAGAAGCTTAGTTCTATCATAGCTTCGATAGAGTAAAGAAAAGGAAAATAAAATAATACAAATAAAAATTTCTTCTCTGGCTTTCTCTACGATACTTGGTGTTTGGCTTTCTCTACTATCTTTGGTGTTTATCTGCTTTCTCTATTTAATATCTCTATATTCTCTCTATTATATTTGCAATGCAATATTTTACAACACATTATCAGCACGAAAATCTACCAACCAAGTAAATAATTTTTGCAAAGTAAGTGTTCTCTTTGTTTTCATTAATCATCTTATACTTCATCTTCTCCTATCAATTCTTCATTTTTTTCTTGGCCTGAAACCAATTTCAAATCTAAAAGTATCCTTCTACTCCTGAAGTGGCGGTAGATATTTGGAAATGCTTCTAATTAATTTAAGGATTTATTTTTGTAAGAATTATGGCAAATATTAAAAAGCCCAAATTCCATATCCTAGAAGTGAGTGGAAATAATTATCTATCCCGGCGCTTTGACATGAAAATACACTTCAAAAGGTAAGGTCTCACTAATGTAATTATAGAAGACATAACATCAAATGTAAAAGATAAAGCAAATATACTAATTTTATTCGCCGTCATTTGCATGAGAGCTTGTAGACTCAATATTTATCCGTTTGAAACTTTTAGACCCTGTGGAAGAGGTTGAAGGATAGGTATAATCATACCAAGATTGTTATCCACCCTCAAGTACAATATGACTAGCAAAACAAGTACAATATGATTGGCAAAATTTCAGATTGCAAGATTTTAAATCAATGTCTGACTATAACTTCGTTTTATTTGATATTGTTTCTCGATTTGAATTATGTAGTATCAAGCTCATTTATACGGAACTGTTAAAAAAACTTTCTCCACCTTCTATGCTTCGAATATTGTATTACAACAGTAAAATCGACAGCATCAATTTGCCACATACTTTGAATTAATTTTTGTGCTCCTCATTGCAAACTAATGAATTGCTGCTAAAAAATCATAATCTTAAACCTGCCGGCTCAAAAGTATTACCTTAAGCACATGTTAATTTTGAAAAAATATTGGCCATTTTAAGAGTTATAAGCGTAAGTGAGAATATAATCCTATAAGGGATGGTAGGAAATTTAACCGCCCCAAAAAATTTAACTTTTGCTCGAATCATGACAAGGAAAAAAAGCCAAAGAAGGTGACTAAGCTGTGGCATGACTAGGCACTGGTCACGTACTTGTCATTCATCAAAGCGCTTTGTTAATTTATACCAAACATCTTTAAAAAATACAAGTAAGCGTAGTGAATCATCAATCCTACTGCCATAACTACTATTGAGGCCAATAATATCTCTGTTAGTGGAACTCATCTTGCTCATGAAGTAGCTAATGCATCCCTGAATGTCTTTGATTTCTTTTAGAACCTCTTATTACTTTGATGAGGCATTAGACTGATGGATGACAACTTAGATTTCAAATTTTATGATTCTAATATTTTTTTTTCTAGTTGTTTTTCTTTAAATGTATTACCTTTTATCGTTCTCTAATATGTTTATGTAATGAAATGCTTATGAATCTTATATAATATTATTTTGAAATTTTATTTGACTCTATAACTAATGTGCAAATTTTATGATACTTGATACCTAAAGTTATCAATACAAATACAAATGAAAATTATCAAGAAAAAGGAATATATTTGTTCACTTAATAGTGCATCGACACATACTATATTTCGTAGTAGACACTTTTTTTCGAGTATGACATTGTATAAGGCACATGTCCATATAATATTAGGTCATGTTCCGATTATTGATGGTTTTGGGAATGCCACAATTGTTTTGCCAAATGCCAACATCTTACATATAGATGGATATGTTTCAAAGCAGTAGATCAAAAAGGAATCTGTTTAGCTTCAAAGATGTACGCCGCAATGGGTATAATATTGAGACTATTTATGAGCAAAATAAGGAATATATCGTCATTACCTCTTATAAGATGTGCATGGAGACCATCTATAAGAAGTTAAAAGCTTCTTCTATAGGTTTGTATTGTGTTATGATTAAGGCTATTGAAACATACATCTCAATATCCTAGAGATTGGCAAACCTCCATCAGGTTAGACTATGGCATGATCGCCTTAGTCACCCTAACGCTTTAATGATGCTATAATAATTTAGAATACAAAATGGTACCCTTTAAAGGATACAAATGTATTGTTGTCCAAATATTATAATTGTAAAACTTATTCACAATGAAAACTCATAACAAAACCTTCTATAATAAATGTTAATCTTCAATCCCCTTTATTTTTGCAAAAATTCAAGGTAATATTTGTGGACTAATATAACTACCAAGTGGATCGTTTTGATATTTTATAGTATTAGTGGACGCATCCTATAAATGGTCCCATGTTTGCCTATTATCTACGCGCAATGTCACATTCGCACTTGTACTTGCGTAGATTATAAAGCTCCATGGACAATTCCCTAATTATCCAATCAAAAGCATAAGATGGATAATGCTAGTAAATTTACATCAAAGAGTTTTGAAACATATTATGCTTCACTCGGAATCGAGGTTGAGCATCCGATTGCATATGTTCATACTCAAAATGGATTGACAGAATCATTGATTAAATATGTCCAAATCATTGCCTACACTATATTATTGAGAACAAATCTCAACAATATAGCATTGGGTGATGTTGTTTTGCATGCGACAGCCCTAATTAAATTGTGCCCTACCGCTAGTCTTTTATAATCTCCCATTCAAATTGTTATTGGTTATGAACCTAATATTTCACATTTACGCACTTTTGGTTGTACAGTACAAGTGCCTATAGCATCGCCAAAAAGGATGAAAATGAGTCCCCAATGCCGTTTGGGCATGTATATTAGGTTTAATTCATTGTCCATCATTAGGTTATTGAAACTAACTACTGGTAATCTTTTTATTGCTAGATTCACAAATTATCATTTCAATGAGACTATGTTTCCATCAATTTGGATACGTATAACTTCCATGACTACAAAGTATAAACCAATTAATGTTTTCTTCTAGAATGAGAAAATTTTATTTCAATTAGACTCAAGAACTCCTGAATGCAAAAATGAGGTGTGGCCATAATCCATTTACATGTTATGACTAATAGACCTCCTAACGTACTTAATGATACTACTAAGGTAACAAAGTCTCATATTTTAGCTACAAATGCTCTAGTTAAGATAGTTGTTCTCAAATAACAGGCTAAAATAGATCAAAGCGTGGTAGATCAATATGATCAAAAGACACTATTCCTCTAAAACGAATGGGAAATAATTAGGAATCTGCTCAAGAAGAATCCGCTCAAGCAGTGACTATATGGCTAAATTAAAAGAAAGATATTATGAACTATGTATTGCATTCTTTTTTCTTTATGTTTAGCTTTTTTTTTCCACATGATTTTTTCGGCTTAAAGTTTTTAACGAGACAATTAATGCCTCCATAAAAAGGAGAGATCATGAAATTTGTGCTTTGTACTCTTTTTTTTCTTTTGTCCGGATTTTGTCCCACTTGGTTTTTCCGGCTTAAAGTTTTTAATAAGGCAGTATTATTCAATGCACATTCATAATATAATGATTACAATGACTATTCAAGAGGGAATGTTATGAAATACATGAATAAATGAAATATATGAATGAATGTTCATTATATTCATCTTATATAATGTACTTATTATGATATATGTGTATCCTACATTCTAAGTACATTTCCTATCCAATGAACATCATCTCCCTATCAAATATATGTATTATTCAATACATTGACATTAATGATAAGTGTATCCTTGTTTTCTTATAAATATGAGCTTAGTTTGAAGAAAAGGAAAATAAAATCGTAAAAATAAAAATTTCTCCTATGACTTTCTTTATGATCTTTAATATTTGGCTTTATCTACTATCTTTGGTATTTATCTGCTTTCTCTATTTAATCTCTCTCTATTCCCTTAATTAAATATTTGCAACGCAATATTTTACAATAGAGATAATATTTTTATGCTTCTTATATTTCTTCTCTCTCAGTGAACAAATGCTTTCCTTTTTTGTAAAAGAAAGCCAGCTTCTTATAAGTATTTAGGTTTCGAGCCAGCTTCTGCTCATTTCGATTGCTCCACCTCTCCAAACGATCTTAAGAGACATTGGCTTTCGAGATTCTATTCTAAAATGTTCTGGCGAAGGATTGCACCGATCAGGGATAACATTTCAAAATGGTTCGCCCCTTTTATAAACACCGCCTTGTAAATATATATTCTGTAATATTGACAATATCCCCATTCACCTCATCTCCATCGACCTATGCACAGAAGCCGACCTACGCGCAGACGACTGCTTTCTCGGGAACTCATCTGTGTAGGACGAAGCTCAATCCCCAGGATGACCAGCCCGGATCTCCAGTTACCACTTGTTACATTAGTTAGAATAAAGTGCAGGAGCAAAATCAACTCATATTTGCATCTGCCGTAATTCCATAGAAGTCTCAACCTTTTCCATTCTAAATCTCCATTTACCGAAACAACAATGCATTATGATCCACTGCTGCCCAAATTTTCTGGCTCCTTTAGGTCATACCTTGAAAATACTGAAAGATGGCGGATGAAGAAATGAAACTTAAATGGTGGAGTTTTGGGGGCAATATGAACATGGTGGATGAACTTGAACCATCTAGATTTTGCATATGATATAATCCAACAGATAAAGGAAAACAAGCAACATAGGCAGCCTTACCGGGTGCGTGTGATGCGTTGTGACCTTCGATTGGAGTCAAGTGCTCCCTCTTAATCAGTTCAACATGCGACGAGAAACAGGGGAAGCGACTCATGTCTGAACGCAGATCAAGAAACTCTCTTCTTTCAAATCAAGCGTCCTGTGAAAAGAAATACCATGAAACCAGGCCTCTGAAGGAGGCCAGTAAGGAATGTGGAAGGCCAAGGGTCCTTCAAATTTTGTAACACACACAGCAATTTGAAGGACCCCTTTGGAATCAACAGGATGACGAACAATCACCAGAGGAACGAGCCATTTTGTAGTCTTTTTCTTTGAGAAGAAGATACGAAAATTTTCTCTGAGCTGTGGGGTGAATTTGGCATAACAGAAGAGGAAAATGTGGGATTTTTGTTATGTTCCTCCAGCAAAGGTCAGTTAGGAGGAAAGGACCATAATTGGGCTTAGTTCATGTTTCTGCCAGCTGTTTTGTTATTGGTAAATGGAGAAAATCAAACGAAGAGGATCAGATTTAAATGCCCTTCCAAATATTGTCCTAATGGTTTTTCGGCCAAACACACTGTCATAATTCAGCTCTTCATACGTCCTCCTTCCTATGTATATGTCTGAAGATGGATCATTTGGTCATCCACAAAGAATGTAGCGTTTGCCTTATAGAGCCTGCGTTGCTTGTACCTAATCATTCTCCCAAAAAACAAGAAAGTTCTTTTCCGTTTGGGAAAAAATCATCAAAAACCCCAAACTTTATCTAAAGTGACAAATTTACCTCAAACTTTTTTTTGTGACATGAAAAACCTTGAAATTTGCCAATCGTGATACATTTACCCCAAATTTTTTTTTTTAACAAAAAAAAATCTGAACTTTTATTTATGTGATACATTTACCCTAAACTATAGAGCATTTTGGTCTTTTTACTTTTTTTATTTCTTTTTATTTCTTTTTATTTCTTTTTTTCTTCTTCTTCTCTCTTTCCTCCACCCCTCGCCGGCCCTAGCTAGCCCAAGCGAGGCGACCCTCGCCCAACGCTGGCGAGGGCAGCCCTGCCGGACGTTGGCAGCCCTCTTCGGCGGAAGGAAGACAGAAGAAGAAAAAAAAAATAAAAAGAAAATAAAAAGGAAAAATAGAAAAAATAAGACAAAAATGCCCTTGATGGGGTAAATATGTCACATTTCTGAGATTGGGATTTTTATGTCACAAAAAGAATTTGGATAAATTTGTCACTTTGGACAAAATTTGAGATTTTTGGTGGTCTTTTCCCTTCCCGTTTTCATTGACGTGTTCCTTTTTTTATTATTATTCTGATGAACCACGTTAATGCCCTCCACCTTATGCTTAAAGTGTGCAAAATTTGATGCCGCCGAAAGTGGAAAATGAGTTCGAACCAAGAGAACTTATACAAGAATGGTCAAGACAGAACAAAAGATTTCTGGTCATCTGATCATGTCTAATCAGAAAACCAAATGCCCCTGCTTATGAAATGGTCCCATTAACCATGAAAAGAGAACGCATATAGTACCACAACAGAAAAGAAATGCCATACATAGAATGCATCTTAGATAGATAAGCACATTCACACAGCTTTGAACGGGATCCATTTTATTAACACCCCCTTTGTAAATATATATTCTGTAACATCTTGTGTGGAGTTTAATCATCTGTGATATTCACAATATCCCCATTCACCTCATCTCCGTTGACCTATGCGCTGACGACTGCTTTCTTGGGAAGTCATCTGTGTAGGACGAAGCTCAATTCCCTGGATGACTAGCCCGGATTTCCACTTTAAACTTTTCACATCCATCAAGCTTATTTGAACCTCCCCAGTTGGCGGGTCATCCACGAAAAACTCACCCAGATTGATCTCCTTCCACCCATCTCCTCGGTCCCGAGGAGCTTTTTTCTCCCTAGCCTGAAGAACTCTTACCGCAGTTGCATTGCGGAAAATATGCGGTGATCTCTCTTGCACGGTTTGATATTGCTGTCTCATCCTCCCGTCAGGATCAAAATATACATAGCATTGTTCACCCGCAGAACCACAAGAGATGGACACTTCCACTGCTTGAGTCTCAAACCCATAGTTCCCATGCACAAACTTGAAGATAAAGTAAGCTGCATAATATGTGTCAGCAGACAGAAGTCGTGTCTCCATCTTAGCGTGAACCTCAAGCCAGCGTACTCTTATTAGCTCTGCCACCTCTGGGAATCTTTCAAATAGACAAACAGATTTAGTTACCACATGATAGATGCCAAACATAAGAAGACAGATGACAGTATCCACAGCAAAAAGAGGAAAATGTAACAGCAGTTTGGAGATTGGATGAACCTTGAGACGTGGAATGAACTCCATCTCCAGGAGCTAGGAGTGTCGCCCCACACTATAGACAGATCTCTCGCGCCAACCATATAACACTTCTTCCCGCTCCATTTTTCAAGTGCAAAACTCTGCACGAGACATGGAAAAGATCACTATACGTGAAATATTTGGAAAATTAAGATGGTGCCGTCTTTCCATAAGGAACATGATAAGAGTGACGGATGATTATGCAGAGAGAATTACAAGTAGGAAAATGTATCATTCGGTCATTTGTTATGCTGAACAAACAAGGTATTGAACAGATATGATAGTCCTGAAGACATGGTTCCCAAAATGATTAAAATAAGATTGTTGTACTTAAATTAAGTACTCCACTTTAATAAAAATGAAAAAACAAACTAGAGTAACTTCTTCTGCCACTGCTTCAAGAAGACCACTGCAACCAGGTTGTGTTCCATGAGCTTCTCCCAGCAATAGAATACTGCAAAACATAAGAGAATGGATGGTCCATCTTTATATCCAGCCCAACCAATTCTAGGAGTAACACCTTCTAAAGTCATTCTCTGCTTTTTCCTAGTCCTCCCTCAATTTAGACAATGACATCACGTTTTAGCACACATAGACAATGCGCCCTGCATACATAATTATGTCATCACGTGCATGTGAGCAGAGCCTTCACCGACGAGATACCTTCACCTCCACAGCAGACTTCTATGGAACAAACGATGTTCCAATTCTATCCCAAACTTGAACTGAAACCAGTTATGCCACAACAGCCATTTTAAAGCACAGTGTTCAAATCCATCCCTGGCTCAGCTGCTGCAGACAGTGCACAAGCCCATCGGTAAAGATGCCCTTCTCACCTACTATTTTAACTTTGAATCCGTTCTAGCGAGTATCAATAATTTCTTCAGACTGCCCAGCACAAGCAGTGAAGCCAAAAGCAATCAACCAGCCGACCCAAGTTTTAGAAAGAAAAATAAAACAAAATTGAACCTGAGTGCTGAGCCAATTATTAGAGTTGACACAGACTACCCTTCAGCAACAACGTTGTTAGCCACTTAATATCAAACCATTTGTTCCAATGCGCAGATAATCGAGAGATTGCAGCTGACTACGCGAATCATTCTAAAAGCCTAAAACTATTAAAAAAAGGCTCAATTTTTGTCTTTAACGCGTGTGATGGGCCATGGTCTTCGAGAAGCGGATTCCACAAAACCGGGGTTCTGTGCAGAAGTTCAAAACCATTCGACCATCAAGCCGATCTCAAAGCCTTCCACCTTCCACTCCAAGAATTCAACTAAGTCAAGCTCCAGGCCCACGAACCCGACAATCATCTCATCCCGCGGCCGCCGTAAAACCTAGAATTCGTCCGACAGAAATCAAGTTACCTTGCGACCGGAGTCGATGAGAAGAGGGTCGGTGCAGAGACGTAGGAAGACGTCCTTCTTCCTAGTCAGCGAGGGCCCAAAAGGCGGCGGCGAGGAAGTGGAGACGATGAGGTCGAGATCGGGGGGGAGGAAGTTGCGCCAGACGGCGTCGGAGTCGGAGGCGGAGCGGAAGGCGCGGGAGAAGGTGGCGCAGCGGCCGGCGTCGAGAGGGGTGGCGAGTGCCAGGGAGAGTATGCGGGCGATGCAATCCGCGGGCAAGGCGCCCAGCTCCACCATCTCTTTCGATCGGTCCGATGATGTTCTTGTTTCAATTCGGTCTGAGGTTGCTGACAAGTGACAACCACGGGCTCAGCCACGAAGCAGAGGCTTCCCAGTCTCCAGTTTTTTTCTTCTTTTTTTTTTGTCTCTTTTCTGGTCTTTCCTTGGGTCACCCGGAACCTACCCGATTTGTTTGGTGATAGAAAAATACTTTTCAAAAGCTTCCGTTAAGATGATGGTTATGGAAAAAATCTCCGAGAAGTCGAAAAGTCTTTCCCTCTCTCTTCTCTGTCGTCTTCGACCTTCAATCATCGACCTTCAATCATGGGGAGGGTTTGAGCTAGTCTCACCTTCCCCTCCATCTACTTTGATTATTTCTCTTTTACTTTTCCTTGCTTTTTCTCTCCTGATTTAGATTTGGGAGTTGTGCTCTCCCAATCTAATTCCAGATCTGAGAGTTTGAACTCTCTTAATCTAGTTTGGGACCAATGAGTACTCCCGTGCTCCATCTGTGTACATGTCCTCTGCTTCCGGTTTCAATAATGATTATAGGAACTTTATTAGTGTCTCACTAAATTATAAAGATTTGCTCTTCCAAATATTAGATTTGTATTTATTCAATATATTTTAGTTGTCTCCATACGTCAATAATATGGAGGAAGCCAAATTTAAGCGCGCATCACCAAGGAAGCCAAATTTAAGCGCGCATCACCAACTAAAAGATCTAATGATTTTTTTTTTTTTTTTTTTTTATTGGAGGATGAATTTGCCAGTATGTGCTCATTACTAACAATAATAAAAGATCTAGTGATTGATCGTTAATTATCTTGCTGACAAATCCATTCTTTTAGAATGAAGAAATGGTTAAAAAGATCTAATGATTGATCGGTATCTTTGACAAATCCAATTTTTTAGAATAGATATATGCTTAACCCTACCAGTGCTTTGTTGATACACTTTTTTTTTTTTTTTTTTCTGAATTTGGCTTTGTTTTGTAGTATTCTGACCTTTGTTTTGCTTCAATTTGCTTTACTATGAAAGTCTATATACTTCTCATATATCCTTTTGAGCCATGAATATAATTTTTTTTTCTAACAAAATAAAAAAACTTCCATTAAGATTTCACTCTATCCTTAAATGAGATAAATAAAGAAGATGAAGGAAAAGAATTCAAAGAAACCGGAAAAATATAACTTTTTGCTTATGAAATAGAGTTATCATAATAAAGGAATGGACAAAAGCCATCAAAACCTTAGAGTATTCGCGTGGTGACACATTTATTCTAAATTTTCCTTTGGGATATAAAAAATCTCAAACTTATATATGTGTAACATATTTACTATCTGTCAAAGTTTTGTCAATACAAACCTTTAAAATCCTACCTACATGGACATCAAAAAACAAATAGTGTTGACATGGTGCCCACGTATCTTTAGTGAAATAAAAATAATATTTACTTTGGCTGAAAATCACATAAGTACAAATTTGATATTTTTTTACGTCATAAGAAAAAGTTTATGTAAATATGTCACAATAGATATATTTTGGAGTTTTTTGTCACAAATAAAAGTTTAAAGTAAATATATCAAAGTTTAAAGTAAATGTACAAATTTCTGTTAAGATGATAGTATGGAAAAAATCTCTGAGAAGTCGAAATGTCTTTTCCTCTCTCTTCTCTGTCTTCTTCAAGCATAGGGAGGGTTTGAGTTAGTCTCACCCTCCCATTCATCTATTTTGATTTTATTTTATTTTTATTTTTTCTTCTTCTTCTCTCTTCCCTCCGCCCAACGCCAGTGAGGGCGGCTCTAGCCAACCCAACGAGGGCGACCCTAGCCAGCAAAGGGAGGAGAGAAGGGAAAAAGAAAAAAAAAAAACAGAAAAAAATAAGACGAAAATGCTCTTGATTGGATAAATGTGTTACAGTTTGCAAAGTTGAGGATTTTTCATATCACAAAAAAAAGTTTGAGGTAAATTTGTTATTTTAGGTAAAGCTTAAGGTTTTTGGTGGTCTTTTCCCTCCCCCATGTTCCTTTTTTTATTATTATTCTGATGAATCACGTTAATGCCCTCCACCTTATGCTTAAAGTGTGCAAAATTTGACTGCCTCTTGCGGTTCTCTTACCACCGAAAATGGAAAATGAGTTCGAACCGAGAGAACTTATACAAGAATGGTCAAGACGGAACAAAAGACTTCTGGTCATCTGATCATGTCTAGTCAGAAAACCAAATGCCCCCTGCATATGAAATGGTCCCATTATACATAGAATGCATCTTGGATAAGCACATTCACACAGCTTTGAACAGGATCCAGTTTACTAACACCCCCTTTATAAATATATTTTCTGTAAAATTTTATGTGAAGTAAAATCATCTATAACATTCACAGTATCCCCATTCACCACATCTCCGTCGACCTATGTGCTGACGACTGCTTTTTTGGGAAGGCCTTTTTTGAGAAGTCATCTGTGTAGGACGAAGCTCAATCCCCTGGATGACTAGCCCGGATTTCCACTTTGCCCTTTTCACCTCCATCAAGCTTATTTGAACCTCCCCGGTTGGAGGGTTGTCCACAAAAAACTCACCCAGATTGATCTCCTGCCACCCATCTCCTCGGTCCTGAGGAGCTTTTTTCTCCCTAGCCCGAATAACTCTTGCCACAGATGCATTGTGGAACACATGCCGAGATTTCTTGTGCAGGGTTTGATATCGTTGTCTCAACCTCCCATCAGGATCAAAATATATATTGCGTTGTTGACCTGCAGAACCACAAAAGATGGACACTTCCACTGCTTGATTCTCAAACCCATAGTTCCCATGCACAAACTTGAAGATGAAGTAAGCTGCATAATATGTGTCAGCAGACAGAAGTCGCATCTCCATCTTAGCGTGAACCTCAAGCCAGCGTGCACTTACAAGCTCTGCCACCTCTGGGAATCTTTCAAATAGACGAACAGATTTCAGTTACCACACGATAGATGCCAAACATAAGAAGACAGATGACAGCATCCACAGCAAAAGAGGAAAATGTAACGGCAGTTTGGAGATTGGATGGACCTTGAGCCGTGGAGTGAACTCCATCTCCAGAAGCTAGAAGTGTCATCCCATACTATAGACAGATCTCTGGCGCCAATTATATAACACTTCTTCCCGCTCCATTTTTCAAGTGCAAAACTCTGCACAGGACATGGAGAGATCATTCTACGTGAAATATTTGGAAAATTAAGAAGGCGCTGTCTCTCCATAAGAAACATGACAGTAGCGATGGATAATTATGCGGAGAGAATTACAAGTTGGTACTGAACAGATATGATACTCCACGAGACATGATTCCCTAAACGATTAAAATAAGATTGTTGTACTTAAATTAAGTATTTAGGATGCCCATGATCTCCACTATAATAAAAATGAAAACAACAAGCTAGAGTAACTTCACTGCTTCAAAAAGACCATCGCAACTGGGTTGTGTTCCATGAACTTCTCCCAGTAATAGAATACCAAAAACGTAAAAGAATCATCACCCCATGAACTTTTCAATTGAATGCACTTGACTCTTTGATAAGTCAACCGTCCAACATTAACCAAATTTGAGCAAAGGCTTAAAATTGAGTTGACACGGCTTATGCTTCATATCTTTGAGACTACCCTTCAGCACCAACGTAGTTAGCCACTTAATATCAAACCATTTGTTCAAAAGCGCAGATAATTGAGAGATTGCAGCTGACTACGCTAATCATTCTAAAAGCCTGAAACTATTGGAAAAAAGGCTCAATTTTTATCTTTAACTTGTGTGATCGGCCATGGTCTTCGAAAAGCGGATTCCACAAAACCGGGGTTCTGTGCAGAAGTTCAAAACCATTCGACCCTCAAGCCGATCTCCAAGAATTCAACCCAATCAAGCTCGAGGCCCACGAACCCGACTCATCTCATCCCGCGGCCGCCGTAAAACCCAGAAGTTCGTTTGACGAAAATCAAGTTACCTTGCGACCGGAGTCGATGAGAAGAGGGTCGTTGCAGAGACGTAGGAAGACGTCCTTCTTCCTATCCAGCGAGGGCCCAAAAGGCGGCGGCGGCAAGAAAGTGGAGACGATGAGGTCGAGGTCGGGGGGGAGGAACTTGTGCCAGACGGCGTCGGAGTCGGAGGCGGAGCGGAAGGCGCGGCAGACGGCGGCGGAGCGGGCGGCGTCGAGAGGGGTGGTGAGGGAGAGTACGTGGGCGATGCATTCCTCGGGCAACGCGTCCAGCTCCACCATCTCTTTCGTCGGGATGATCGATCGACCGATCGATCGCGTTCGAAGCTCGGTCGGTCCGGTCCGATGATGTTCTCGTTTCGATCGAGATGACAGTATAGAAAAAAGTCTCCTACAAGTTGAAAAGTTTTTCCCCCTCTCTCTCCTCTTTGCCTTGTTCGACCTTCAACCTTGAGCTATTCTTAGAGAAAAATATTAGGTGTGTTCAATATGCCACGTAAGATGGTGCAGTAAACCATACACTAATAGACACGCTCTAACCTTTACTCTCTTTCCTCCCCTCCGTTTCTGCCCCGACTGCCGACGACCCTCTCTCTCTCCCTCTTCTCTCTCTACTTCTCTTTTCTTTCCACTTGCGTCTGCCGTGGCTCAAGCTCGAGTTGGCTCATGGCTGACCTGCTCACAAGCACGCCGACGCTCATACATGGCTGTCACCGCCTGTGCAGGGGCGCGGAACGGGGACTCGCTTGAGAAGATCAGACCCATCTCCCAAATGGTCTCTGAGATGATAACCGAACGGGCAGACGGACAAGGAGAGATGAAATGAAAAATAAAAATCCAAACTTTCTTGAAGAATCTCAGCAGGCGGGGTCGGACGCGGAGCTGGGAGGAGGAAATGAGCAGATGGGTTTTGTAAACGGACGCGTGGGCGTATGGGGTCGGCTTCGGTTTCTTTACTTAATGCGATTTCATCACGTGGGTCGTCCTCGCCTGTTCCTGGATATTGTTTTTTCCCATCCACCATGGACGACACTCGCAGACAGCCATGGACGACACTCGCTCGACCTCAAACTCGGAGCTTTGGTTAGCGCTCGAGTTTCGAGCTCGGCCTCAAGCCATCTCGCCGCAAACGAAGCTCGATGCAATCTCCGTCCGGCGGCGCGCCGTCCCTCCTCGACCTGAAGCGGCCAGAGCTCGAGCCATGGCAGACGCAAGAGGAAAGAAAAGAGAAGTAGAGAGAGAAGAGGGGGAGAGAGAGTTGTGGGCAGAAATGGAGGGAAGGAGAGAGAGTAAAGGTTAGAGAGACGGAGTTAATGGATAATGGATAGAGTGGGGGATGACAGGTGGGCCCAAATTTACCACGTGTCTATTAGTGTATGGTTTACTGCACCATCCTACGTGGCATATTAAACATATTTTCTGGCTAGTCTCACCTTTCCATCCATCTATTTTGATTTTCTTTCGAGTTTTTTTTTTTTTTATACTTTTCCTCTTTTTTTTCTCTTTCGATCTAGATTTGAGAGTACTCCACCGATCTAATTTTATATTTGAGAGTTCAAATTCTCTAAATCTAGTACTAGATTAAGGAGTTCTTCTCTCCCGATTAAAATCTAGGAATTTAATAATATTTTTGAGGAGCTCTAACGTCTCGCTAAATTACGAAGATTTGCTCTTCTAAAAGTTAAATTTGTGTTTATTTAACCTATTTTGATTGTCTCATACGACGATAGTGTAAAGAAAGTTGAACCTAGGCACACATCGTCAACTAGCAATGCTATAGCATGTATTCATCACTAACGATGATACGAGATACAATAATTGGCCGTCAATTATCTTGCTTGACAAATCCGTTCTTTTGGAACAAGTGTATGCCTAACCTTACCAATACTTTGTTGATCCTCCTTATTTTCTAGATTTTGCTTTATTTTGTAGTATTCTGGCCTTTGCTTCACTTCGATTTACTTTATCATAAAAGTCTATATATTTTTTATGTATTCTTTTGAGTTATGAATATAGTTTTTTTCTGACCAAAAAAAAAAAAAAAAAAAAAAGAAAAAAGAAAAGCTTCCATTAAGGTTTCACTCTTTCCTTAAATGAGATAAATAAAGAAGATGAAAAAAAAAAATCAAAGAAACCGGAAAGATATAATTTTTAGTTTACGAAATAGAGTTATCATAATAAAGGAATGGACAAAAGCCATCAAAGCCCTAGAGTATCCTCATGGTGACACATTTATCCTAATTTTTGTTCTAGGATATGAAAAATCTTGAACTTGTTCATGTGCGACATATTTACAGTTTGTCAAAGTTTTGTCAATGTAAACCTTTAAAAGCCTACCTACATGGATGTCGGAAAGCAAACTATATTGATATGGCGCCCGTGTGGCTTTAGTGAAATAAAAACGATATTTGTTTTGGCTCAAAAATTATTTAACCGAACTTGACGAATGATAAATGTGTCAAATAAGTACAAGTTTGAGTTTATGGTAAATGTGTAACAATAGATATGATTTTGGATTTTTTATGTCACAAATAAAAGTTTAGAGTAAACCAAAAAAAATAAAAGTTTAGAGTAAACATGTCATAATTGGCATAATTTAAAATTTTTTATAACTTTTTCCATAAAGAGATTCACTTAAGTAAAACTCCTCAATTAATTCTTTTTATTTATTATGCCCTTATGGAAAATTGTGCCAGGCCAATCGACACTCTTATTAGATCAGGCTAGGTCTCTCCGGATGAGCCAGGCATCGGGACCTGTATGCGCTAGCGATTGGCACATAGAGGAGTGGTTGCCCAAGTTTCTGGCCTGATATAACATGCTATCAGCTTATTATCTCTAGAGTAATTTTCTAGATCATCTTCTGAAAAATTGTATAATTATCAAAAGCCTTATGTTTTGAAATTAATTTCATCTAGTTGATGATACAATACACGTATGTTCTAGTGGATATTATGCACTTATTACACAACAACTCCTTAGAGGAAGGGCCAAGCAAGGCAAGCAAGGTAGACAATAAGTAGGAGAAATGGAAGCTTGGGCTCCGGAGGGCTTTGGGGTTGCTCATATTTTACAAGACGGTTAACTTAGTGCTAAAAGCAAGATGGAAGTTTTTAATTAATATTTCATATATAAATTTAAGGAATTTTTTAATCTACGATGGCGAGGCTCACTACACGCTCTCTAACTCAGTGTTGAGTGCTTGTAACAACTTTGCTCATGACATGACTTGAATTTATAGTCTTCGGCAAAATAGCATGACAAAAACAACAACCTTGAAATTTTTATGCCTATCGTGTTTTCCTCTCTCTCAATGAACGAATGCTTTTTTTTTTAGTAAAGCGGCTTTAGCAATTTTCGACCAGCTTCCGCACATTTCAACTGGTCCACCTCTCCAAACGATCTTAAGAGACGTTGGCCTGCCACGTTCTAGATTTTACTCCTAAAATGTTATAAAGAACGTTTGCACCGATCAGGATAACATTTCAAAATGGTTCTCCCCTTTCTATAAACACTCCCTTGTAAATATATATATTCTGTAACATCTTATGTGAAGTATAATCATCTGTAATATTGACAATATCCCCATTCACCTCATCTCCGTCGACCTATACGCAGAAGTCGATCATGCGCAGACGACTGCTTTCTTCGGAACTCATCTGTGTAGGACGAAGCTCAATCCCCTGGATGACCAGCCCGGATCTCCAGGTACCACTCATCACCTCCATCAAACTTACTTAAACCTCCCCAGTTGGAGGGTCGTTCACGAAAAACTTACCCAGATAGATCTCCTTCCACCCATCTCCTCGGTCCTGAGGAATTTTTTCCTCCGTTGACCGAACAACACTTGGGTCCATATCCGGCCATCTCTCTCGCGCGGTTTGATATTGCTGTCTCTGCCTCCCGTCGGGATCCAAGTATATATCGTGTTGCTCAACCTCAGAACCAGAAGAGATGGACACTCCCACTGCTTGATTCTCAAAGCCAGAGTTCTCATGCACAAACTTGAAGATTAAAGTAAGCTGAATAATATGTGTCAGCAGACAGAAGTCGCGTCTCCATCTTAGGGTGAACCTCAAGCCAGCATACTCTTATGAGCTCTGCCACCTCTGGGAATCTTTCAAATAGACGAACAGATTTAGTTACCACTAGATGCCAAACATAAGAAGACAGATGACAGCATCCACAGCAAAAGAGGAAAATGTAACAGCAGTTTGGAGATTGGATGGACCTTGAGACGTGGAATGAACTCCATTGCAAGGAGATAGGAATGTCGCCCCATACTATAGACAGATCTCTTGCGCCAACCATATAACACTTCTTCCCGCTCCATTTTTCAAGTGCAAAACTCTGCACAAGACGTTGAAAGATCACTATACGTGAAATATTTGGAAAATTAAGATGGTGCCATCTTTCCATAAGGAATGTGATAAAAGTGACAGATGATTATGCAGAGAGAATTACAAGTAGGAAAATGTATCATTCGGTCATTTGTTATGCTGAACAAACAAGGTATTAAACAGATATGATACTCCTCAAGACATGGTTCCCAAAATGATTAAAATAAGATTGTTGTGCTTAAATTAAGTTCTCCACTTTAATAAAAATGAAAAAAACAAACTAGAGTAACTTCTTCTGCCACTGCTTCAAAAAGACCACTGCAACCAGGTTGTGTTCCATGAGCTTCTCCCCGCAATAGAATACCACAAAACATAAGAGAATGGATGGTCCATCTTTATATCCAGCCCAACCAATTCTAGGAGTAACACCTTCTAAAGTCATTCTCTGCTTTTGCCTAGTCCTCCCTCAATTCAGACAATGACATCACGTTTTAGCACACAAAGACAATGCGCCCTGCATACATAATTATGTCATCACATGCATGTGAGCGGAGACTGCACTGACGAGATAACTTCACCTCCACAGCAGACTTGCATGGAACAAACGATGTTCCAATTCCATCCCAAACTCGAACTGAATCCAGTTATGCCACAACAGCCATTTTAAAGCACAGTGTTCAAATTCATCCCTGGCTCAGCTGCTGCAGACAGTGCACAAGCCCATTGGTAAAGATGCCCTTCTCACCAACTATTTTAACTTTGAATTCGTTCTAGGGAGTATCAATAATTTCTTCAGACTGCCCAGCACAAGCAGTGAAGCCAAAAGCAATCAACCAGCCGACCCAAGTTTTAGAAAGAAAAATAAAACAAAATTGAACCTGAGTGCTGAGCCAATTATTGAGTTGACACAGCTTATGCTTCATATCTTTAAGACTACCCTTCAGCAACAACGTTGTTAGCCACTTAATATCAAACCATTTGTTCCAATGCGCAGATAATTGAGAGATTGCAGCTGACTACGCTAATCATTCTAAGAGCCTGAAACTATTGGAAAAAGGCTCAATTTTTGGTCTTGTCTTTAACGCGAGTGATGGGCCATGGTCTTCGAGAAGCGGATTCCACAAAACGGGGGTTCTGTGCAGAAGTTCAAAACCATTCGACCCTCGAGCCGATCCCAAGGCCTTTCACCGTCCACTCCAAGAATTCAACTCAATCAAGCTCCAGGCGCACGAGCCCGACAATCATTTCATCCCGCGGCCGGCGTAAAACCCAGAATTCGTTCCGACAGAAATCAAGTTACCTTGCGACCGGAGTCGATGAGAAGAGGGTGGGTGCAGAGACGCAGGAAGACGTCCTTCTTCCTAGTCAGCGAGGGCCCAAAAGGCGGCGGCGGCGGCGAGGAAGTGGAGACGATGAGGTCGAGATCGGGGGGGAGGAAGTTGCGCCAGACGGCGTCGGAGTCGGAGGCGGCGCGGAAGGCGTGGGAGAAGGTGGCGCAGCGGCCGGCGTCGACAGGGGTGGCGAGGGCCTGGGAGAGTATGCGGGCGATGCAATCCGCGGGCAAGGCGCCCAGCTCCACCATCTCTTTTTGTAGGGATGATCGATTTCGATCGGTCGGGTTCGAAGCTCGATCGGTCCGATGATGTTCTTGTTTCGATTCTGTCTGAGGTTGCTGACAACCACGGGCTCAGCCACGAAGCAGAGGCTTCCCAGTCTCCAGTTTTTTTTTTCTCTCTCTTTTCTGGTCTTTCCTTGGGTCACCCCGAACCCGATTTGTTTGGTGATAGAAAAATACTTTTTCAAAAGCTTCCGTTAAGATGATGGTATGGAAAAAATTTCCGAGAAGTCGAAAATTCTTTTCCTCTCTCTTCTAAGTCGTCTTCAACCTTCAATTATTGGGAGGGTTTGAGCTTGTCTCACCCTCGCCTCCATCCATTTTGATTTTTTTGAAGTTCTCTTATACTTTTTCCGTTTTTTCTCTCCTGATTTAGATTTGGGAGTTATGCTCTCCCGATGTAACTCCAGATTTGAGAGTTTGAACTCTTTGAACCTAGTCTTAGACCAATGAGTTTTTCTCTCCCGATTTAGATATAGGAATTTAACAATGTTTTTGAGAATTCGATACTCTCGCGCTCTATGCATGTACAGGTCCTCTGCCTCCAATTTCAATAATGATTGTAGAAACTCTAGCGTCTCACTAAATTATGAAGATTTGCTTTTCCAAAGGTTAGATTTATATTTATTTGATATATTTTGGTCGTCTCCATACATCAATAATATAGAGGAAGCCAAATTTAAGCGTGCATCGCCAACTAGCAAAGCCGTAGTTATTGGAGAAAGAATTTTTATTGCATGCTCATCACTGACAATGATACAAGATTTAGTGATTGATAGCTAATTATCTTGCTGACAAATCTGTTCTTTTAGAATGAGTATATGCTTAACTCTACTGGTGCTTTGTTAATACACCTTGTTTTTTGAATTTGACTTTGTTTTGCAGTATTCTGGCCTTGTTTTACTTCAATTTGCTTTCAATTTGCTTTATTTTCTAACAAAATAAAAAAGCTTCCATTAAGGTTTCACTCTATCCTTAAATGAGATAAATAAAGAAAATGAAGGAAAAAAATTCAAAGAAATCGGAAAAATATAACTTTTTGTTTACGAAATAGAGTTATCATAATAAAGGAATGGACAAAAGCCATAAAAACCCTAGAGTATTCCCGCGGTGACATTTATTCTAAATTTTCCTCTGGGATATAAAAAATGTCAAACTTATTCATGTGCAACATATTTACTATTCGTCAAAGTTTTGTCAATACAAACCTTTAAAAGCCTACCTACATGGACATCGGAAAACAAATAGTGTTGACATGGCGCCTATGTATCTTTAGTGAAATAAAAATGATATTTGCTTTGGCTGAAATTTTTTTTACGAAACCTTAACGAATGATAAATATGTCACGTAAGTACAAGTTTGATATTTTTTACGTCATAAGAAAAAGTTTAGAGTAAATATGTCATAGTAGATATATTTTGGGGGTTTTTATGTTACAAATAAAAATTTAAAGTAAATGTATCACAGTTGGTATAATCTGTGATCTTTTTATGACTTTTTCCTTAAAGAAATTCACTTAAGTAAAACTCCTCAATTAATTCTTTTCATTTATTATGCCCTTATGCAAGATTGTGCCAAGCCAATCAACACTCTTATTAGATCATGCTAGGTCTCTCCAGCTGAGCCAAGGCATTAAGGCCCTATATGCACTAGCAATCGGCACATAGAGGAGTGGTTGCCCAAGTTTTTCGGCCTAGTATCACGCGCCTTGCGTTCTTACTCTTGCAAAAGATTAGCATGTTATCCCTAGAGTAACTTTCTAGATCATCTTCCATAAATCATATAACTATCGAAAGCTTTATATCTTGAAATTATCAAGTTAATGAGAAAATACATGTATGTTCTAGTGAATATTATGCGCTTATTATACAACAACTCCTTAGAGGAAAGGCCAAGCAAGGGGAAAACGGGTAGAAAAACTGGGAGTTTGGGTTCTTGAGCAATTTGTGTTGCTCATATTTTAAAAGGTAGTTAAACCTAGAAGTTAGCGCCTAGATCAAAACATAAGTTTTTCATTAATACATCATATATAAATTTAAGGAATTTTTTTTTATCTAAGATGGCGAGGGTCACTACACATTCTCTAAATCAGCGTTGAGTGCTTGTAATAACTTTGCTCACGACATGACTGTTGAACGAGTCAATTTCTTTTTGGTTTGTTTTTCATGTGTTAATAGTCTGTTAAGCACTCCTATTATGTGGGTTTGTTGCTGTATGTGTTAAGTTAGTGGGCTGTGGTAGTTACATGTTGGTGTAAAGCCTATATAAAGGCTATGGCGTCAGTTTTATATGTTGTTCTGCAAACAGTTCTTCTTCCTTTTTGTATATCTTTCAATCCTATATTTTTTAACACTAGTATAAGAGCAAGGTTAGGAAGAAAAGTGTGTGTTTGAGTGCTGTAAAAAAAAGGTGAAAACCAAAAGAGAGCTTTTTGCAACAAGTACTTTCATTTGTAGCAGTCAAAAGAGAGTATTGCAGCAGGCTATTTTTGTTTGTAGCAGCAACAGGTTGCTTTTGTAGTGGTTCTGTCTTGCAGCGGCAATAATGACCTTAGAAACATTTGTACAACCAACTATTCCATACTTTGATGGTCACTATGATCATTGGAGCATGCTAATAGAGAATTTTCTCAAGTCCAAGGAGTATTGGGATGTTGTTTTCTCGGGAGTTTCCGAACCTGATGAAGGGGCTGTGTTAACAGCAGCACGAAGAACAGCTTTGGATGCATCAAAATTGAAGGATCCCAAGGCCAAAAACTACCATTTCCAAGCAATTAACAAATCCATTATGGTGACAATTCTTTGCAAGGATACCTCCAAGCAAATATGGGATTCCATGAAAAGAAAGTATCAAGACTCAGCAAGAGCAAAGAGGTAGCAGCTTCAAACGCTTTGTTCGGAGTTCGAAATGTTATGAATGAAGTCGAGAGAGATAATCACAGAATTCTTCTCTCGGACAATGGCAATAGTTAATAAGATGCGGATTCATGGCGACAAGACGGAGGATGTCACGATGAGATTCTTCGATCCTTGACACCAAAGTTCAACTTTATTGTTTGTTCCATAGAAGAAGCCAAGGACATTGAAGAACTTTCCATTGATGAATTGCAAGGATCCTTGTTAGTTCACAAACAAAACTCCTACACCAAGAGACAAAAGAGAAAACTTTGAAGGCCTCAACTGGAGATCATTCTTTATCAGCAACAAGGGTGAATAGAAGAAGAGGCAGAGGAAGAGGGAACAACAATCGCAACAGCTTCAGTTTTGATCAAAAGTTTGAAAGCCATTCCTATCGTGATTTCCAAGGGAGAGGAAGAGGTCGTGGAGGACGACATTCAACTGGTTTTAGGCCAAGGTCAACAAACAAATCCAAAGTGGAGTGTTTTAGATGCCATAGGTATAAGCATTACAAATCTAAATGTCGAACTAATCTGAATAGACAAAGTATGGTAATAACTAACTTTGCTGAAAAAGAAGAAGAAGTATCTCTTTTGATGGTGTGCCATGAGAAGGAAAAAACTCAACCAAGCATGTGGTATCTCGACACTGGTTGTAGCAACCACATGTGTGGAGACAAGAAGATGTTTTCTAATATGGACAAATCGTACCACAACACCATGAAGTTTGGTAACAATTCTATTGTGTTGGTGATGGGGAAAGGAACGGTGGCAATTCATCCAAAGGGGACTTCGGTACAAACCATATCAAATTATTGTATGTCCCTAAATTGAAGACTAATCTGTTAAGTGATGGTCAGCTACAAGAGAATGGATATGAAATCTCTATTAAAGGTGAGATTTGCAGAATCCAAGATGAGAAGCTGGGTTTAATTGCCGAAGTCAAAATGACGAGCAATCTGATGTTTCCACTGTATCTCCACAACACTACAAATTCATGTTTCTCTACAAGATTGAAGGAGGAAGCTTGGCTATGGCATTTTCGCTATGGGCATCTCAATTTTGGTGGGTTGCGAACACTACATAAAAAAGAGATGGTGGAGGGTCTTCCTCAAATCTCTACTTCTTTGGAAATTTGTGAGGATTGTGTTGTTAGCAAGCAACATCGTGCTCAATTTCCATAAAGAAAATCATGGAGAGCAAAAAGTCCCGTTGGCATTGGTCCATTCAGATATTTGTGGACCAATATCTCCAATTTTCAATGGAGGTAAACGGTATATCATTACCTTCATCGATGATTTTAGCTTGAAGATTTGGGTGTATTTATTGCAAGAAAAATTTGAAACTTTTGTAGCTTTCAAGAACTTCAAAGCACTTGTGGAAAAAGATGGAGGAAATCAAATAAAGGTCCTTCGCACAGATCGTGGTGGAGAGTACAACTCTCTTGAATTTATAGATTTTTTTGTGAAGCATGGCATCAAGAGACAACTTATAGCAGCCTGTACACCACACAAAATGGCGTATGTGAGAGAATCATACCATTTTGAATATGGTGAGAAGTCTCTTGAGGGGAAGTGGAATTCCAAAATGTTTTTGGCCTGAAGTAGTCAATTGGAGCATTTATATTTTAAATATAAGTCTCACTCTAGCTATTCAAAATAAGACACCAAAAGAAGCTTGGAGCGGCCAAAGACCTGCAATAGATCACTTTAGAATTTTTGAGTGTATTGCCTACGCCCATGTTCCTGACCAGAAGAGGAAGAAGCTAGATGACAAGGGAGTCAAATGTGTTTCTTGGCATTAGTGATCAATCAAAAGCCTATAAACTTTATGATCCTATGACCAAGAAAATCATTATCAACCATGATGTGATTTTTTATAAAGAACAAACTTGGCCGTGGGGTGAGCAAGGTATTGGCAAGCGAATTCCAATGAATTTTGAAAATGAAAATGAGCTAGTGCAACAACCTACAACAACCCAAATTGCCATAGGCAGTGTCCAAAGTACAGCAGAAGTTGTAGAACCTGAAAATCGGCCTCATCATGTTCGACGGAAGCCTGCATGGATGAGTGACTATGAAGTAATAGGAGTTGATCAATATGAAGATCCACTTACCCATTTTGCTTTGTTTTCAAATTGCGATCCAACAACCTTTGATGAAGCAGTACAAAAAGAAAATTGGAGGATGGCAATGGATGAAGAAATTGCAGCTATTGAGAGGAATAACACTTGGGAGTTGATAGATCTTCCAAAAAAACACAAAACAATCGGGATTGAGTGGGTGTACAAGACAAAATTGAACAAGAATGGTGAAGTTGACAAGTATAAGGCGCGCTTGGTGGCAAAAGGCTACAAGCAAGAATTTGGAGTGGATTACAAAGAAGTATTTGCACCTGTAGCAAAACTTGACACAATCAGATTAGTAATTGCATTAGTAGCACAAAATTCATGGCCTATCTTCCAATTGGATGTGAAGTCGACATTCTTGCATGGTGATCTTCAAGAAAATGTATTTGTTGATAAACCTTCTGGTTATGTGAAGCTCGGTAGTGAACATAAAGTTTATAGATTAAAAAGGGCACTATATGGGTTAAAACAAGCTCCTCGAGCTTGGTATAATCGCATTGATGCCTATTTTTTGAAGAAAGGTTTTAGAAAATGTCCATATGAGCATACGCTCTTTATTAAAATTGATGATGGTGGAAAGTTGCTTCTTGTATGCTTATATGTGGACGATCTTATTTTTACTGAAAATGATAGTGCCATGTTTGACAAATTCAAGGAGTCTATGATGGATGAATTTGAGATGTCTTAAAAGAAGTATATTTAAGAGATTTTGGACAGGTTTCAAATGAATAATTGTAACCCTATTACTACTCCAACTGAAGTTGGATTGAAAATCTTGAAAAATCTTAATGGAAGCAAGGTGGATAGCACTCCCTAGAAGCAAATTGTTGGAAGCCTAATGTATTTGACAGGGACAAGACCAGATATCATGCATGCCATGAGCCTTATAAGCAGGTATATGGAGCACCCAACAGAGTTACATCTACAAGTTGCAAAAAGGATTTTTCGCTATTTGCAAGGAATTAAAAATTTTGGGCCATTTTATAAAAATGGAGAAAAGTCAGATTTGTTTGGATTTATAGATAGCAATTATGCTGGAGATGTTGATGATAGAAGAAATACTTTAGGGTATGTCTTCATGCTTGGTTCAGGGGCGGTTTCATGGTTTTCAAAGAAGCAATCAATTGTCAATTTATCAACAACTAAAGCAGAATTTGTTGTTGCAACTTCATGCGTCTATCAAGTCATATGGTTACAAAAGATTCTTGGAAAGCTTCAGTTCAAACAACAAGAAGCAACTACAATCTATTGTGACAATAGCTCAGCTATCAAGCTGTCCAAAAATCTAGTTCTACATGGGAGGAGCAAACATATAGATGTGAAGTACCACTTCTTACGAGATCTTACAAAGGATAAAGTAGTTGAGCTAGTTTTCTGTAAAAGTGAAGATCAAGTAGCTGATATATTCACCAAGCCCCTAAACTTGCCCATGTTTCATAAACTAAGAAAGCTCCTTGGTGTCCGTTTGTTGGATATTCCATTTTGAGAGAATGTCCTTTAAATTGATTGTTTGCAACATCAGTTTAAGGGAGGGAATGTTAAATGAGTCAATTTCTTTTTGATTAAGCACTCCTATTATGTGGGTTTGTTGCTGTACGTGTTAAGTTAGTGGGCTGTGGTAATTATCTGTTGGTATAAAGCCTATATAAAGGCTATGGCGTTAGTTTTATATGTTGTTGTGCAGATAGTTCTTCTTCCTTTGTGTATATCTTTCAATCCTCTATTTTCAACAATGACTTAAGTAGTCTCGTGCAAAATAGAGTGACAAAAACAAAGACGTTAATATTTTTATGCCACTACTGTTTCTTCTCTCTCAATGAACGAATGCTTTCTTTTTCTGTAAAGCGGCTTCAATAGTTTTCGAGCCAGCTTCGGCTCATTTCGATTGCTCCACCTCTCCAAACGATCTTAAGAGACATTGGCCTTCGAGATTTTACTCCTAAAATGTTCTAAAGAAAGGCAGGGATAACATTTCAAAATGGTTCTCCCTTTTTATAAACACCCCCTTGCAAATATATACTCTGTAACATCTTATGTGAAGTATAATCATCTGTAATATGGTCAACATCCCCATTTACCTCATCTCTGCCGACCTCTGCGCAAAGGTCCACCTAGGGGTGAGCAGTGGTCTAGGGTCAACCCTGGACCGACCCTGGACCGGCCCAACCCTGCCGGTCCTAGTCCGGTTTCCAAGGGGATTGGGTCGGTCCTTGGTCCTGAAATTCCAGGACCAACATTGTGCGGGTTGGTCCTCGGTCCCAAGAGTTTTGGGTCGGTCCAACCCTGGACCAACCCTATATATTATATTATATTATTTATAATTCTTTTTATATATTCAAACCTAAGTAAAATGTTTGTTATATTATATTATATTGAGATGTTCTATTAATAGCATTAATAGTAATTTCAATTTAAAACTTTTGTTGAGTATTAATTATGTGTCGTTTGTTTTGTTTTCAGGTGTATAGAAGTTCAAGTGAATTAACAAGATGTGAAGTTATATATTTATGGTTTATATTAAGTATTTTGAACTTTTTATGGTTTAATTGTATTTTACTAATGAATTTCAGCTGCACTTTGCTTTTCAATTTGTGTTAAATAATAGAAGTTTTTAAAGAGTAGAGTAGAACTGCATTCTTGCTACGGTGATTTCTTAGTCAAGTGGTGTGAAGCTCATTTTTGGTTGAGTGGACTCTACATGATCAAATGCAGAAAAACGCTTTTGCATATGATGTTATGAATATTAAAGATAGATGATTACAAGAACTTTCCATCTTGTCCATATCTCGATGAGCGGTTAGCAAAGTACGAAATTTCTATTATGTGTTATCTTAAATTTGCTAAATATATATTGGTATTTATAGTTTAGTTTGCACAACGCCGCATTGTCGATGGATGTGTAATTTGAATTTGTAGGTTTCTTTTTTTTTAGGGAGTATAAAAAATAAGACATTTAAAAAAAATTATTGATCGGTCCCGGATTGACCCTGGAACCGGACCGAACCCATTGGGTTGGTCCGGTCCTTGGTCCCAGGCTTAATAGGGTCGGTCCTCGGTCCTAAAAATTGAGGACCGACATTGTACGGGTTGGTCCTAGGGTTAGGGGGTGGCCCGGACCAACTCGGACCATGCTCACCCCTAGGTCCACCTATCCGCAGATGACTGCTTTGTCGGGAAATGATCCGTGTAGGACGAAGCTCAATCCCCTGGATGACCAGCCTGGATTTCCAGCGACCACTTGTCATCTTCTTCAAACTTACTTGAACCTCCCCAGTTGGACGGTTGTTCACGAAAAACTTTCCCAGATAGATCTCCTTCCACCCATCTCCTCGGTCCTGAGGAATATTTTCCTCCGTTGACCGAACAGCTCTTGAGGATTGAGCTTGCGAGGTTTGATATTGCTGTCTCAACCTCCCGTCAGGATCCAAACATATATCACATCGCTCAACCTCAGAACCAGAAGACATGGACACTCCCATTGCTTGATTCTCAAAGCCAGAGTTCTTATGCACAATCTTGAAGATTAAGTAAGCTGAATAATATGTGTCAGCAGACAGAAGTCGTGTCTCCATGGTAGCGCGAACCTCGAGCCAGCATACTCTTATGAGCTCTGCCACCTCTGGGAATCTTTCAAATAGATGAACAGATTTAGTTACCACACAATAGATGCCAAACATAAGAAGACAGATGACAGCATCCACAGCAAAAGAGGAAAATGTAACAGCAGTTTGGAGATTGGATGGACCTTGAGACGTGGAATGAACTCCATCGAAAGGAGCTAGGAATGTCAGCCCATCCTATAGACAGATCTCTTGTGCCAACCATATAACACTTCTTCCCGCTCCATTTTTCAAGTGCAAAACTCTGCACAAGACGTGGAAAGATCACTATACGTGAAATATTTGGAAAATTAAGATGGTGCCGTCTTTCCATAAGGAACGTGATAAGAGTGACAGATGATTATGCAGAGAGAATTACAAGTAGGAAAATGTATCATTTGGTCATTTGTTATGCTGAACAAACAAGGTACTAAACAGATATGATACTCCTCAAGACATGGTTCCCAAAATGATTAAAATAAGGTGGTTGTGCTTAAATTAAGTTCTCCACTTTAATAAAAATGAAAAAAATAAACTAGAGTAACTTCTTCTGCCACTGCTTCAAAAAGACCACTGCAACCAGGTTGTGTTCCATGAGTTTCTCCCCGCAATAGAATACCACAAAACATAAGGGAATAGATGGTCCATCTTTATATCCAGCCCAACCAATTCTAGGAGTAACACCCTCTAAAGTCATTCTCTGCCTTTGCCTAGTCCTCCCTCAATTCAGACAACGACATCACGTTTTAGCACACACAGACAATGCGCCCTGCATACATAATTATGTCATCACATGCATGTGAGCGGAGACTGCACTGACGAGATAACTTCACCTCCACAGCAGACTTGTATGGAACAAACGATGTTCCAATTCCATCCCAAACTCGAACTGAAACCAGTTATGCCACAACAGCCATTTTAAAGCACAGTGTTCAAATTCATCCCTGGCTCAGCTGCTGCAGACAGTGCACAAGCCCATTGGTAAAGATGCCCTTCTCACTAACTATTTTAACTTTGAATTCGTTCTAGCAAGTATCAATAATTTCTTCAGACTGCCCAGCACAAGCAGTGAAGCCAAAAGCAATCAACCAGCCGACCCAAGTTTTAGAAAGAAAAATAAAACAAAATTGAACCTGAGTGCTGAGCCAATTATTGAGTTGGCACAGCTTATGCTTCATATCTTTAAGACTACCCTTATCAAACCATTTGTTCCAATGCGCAGATAATTGAGAGATTGCAGCTGACCACGCTAATCATTCTAAAAGCCTGAAACTATTGGAAAAAGGCTCAATTTTTGGTCTTCAACGCGAGTGATCGGCCATGGTCTTCGAGAAGCGGATTCCACAAAACGGGGGTTCTGTGCAGAAGTTCAAAACCATTCGACCCCCGAGCCGATCCCAAGGCCTTTCACCGTCCACTCCAAGAATTCAACTCAATCAAGCTCCAGGCGCACGAGCCCGACAATCATTTCATCCCGCGGCCGGCGTAAAACCCAGAATTCGTTCCGACAGAAATCAAGTTACCTTGTGACCGGAGTCGATGAGAAGGGGCTGGGTGCAGAGACGCAGGAAGACGTCCTTCTTCCTAGTCAGCGAGGGCCCAAGAAAAGGCGAAGGCGGCGGCGGCGGCGGCGGCGGCGGCGAGGAAGTGGAGACGATGAGGTCGAGATCGGGGGGGGAGGAAGTTGCGCCAGACGGCGTCGGAGTCGGAGGCGGCGCGGAAGGCGCGGGAGAAGGTGGCGCAGCGGCCGGCGTCGACAGGGGTGGCGAGGGCCTGGGAGAGTATGCGGGCGATGCAATCCACGGGCAAGTCGCACAGCTCCACCATCTCTGTCGTTGGGATATGCTCGATCGCGTTTCGATTCCGATCACGAATTCACTTAGGTTAAACTCGTCGATTAATTCTTTTTCATTTCTTGTGCCCTTATCAAAAACTAGGGTTAATCCTAGAACTCAAGGGTAAGGGTGGGATTAGAAGTTTTTCATTAATTTAAGGATTTTTTTTATCTGAGATGGCGGTGATCACCGTCGGCTCTCGAAGTTGATCTTTGCTTGCGACATGACTGAATTTGTGGTCTCACACAGGATCGGATCAGCTGCCTATCATTTTCCTGAACCCAGCTTAGTATATTAGGAAAAGGGTTTCACGGGAATTAAGGTCGGGAGATTCAAATTAAGAGTGTTCCGGACCCCGCGATTATCATTACCCCATTTTATTATTGAGGTTGACTCCGAGAACATGAGTAGTTTAAAGACTTGCTTAGGTCTAAGTCTCACACAAAGTAAAGTGAACAAAACCTTTCGCATTTTATGCTTCCTCTCTCTCATTGACGAGTGCTCCCTTATTTTATTTTATTTTTCCGTTTTTGTGTAGTGGGTTTGGTAGTTTTCATGTCAACTTTCGCGCATGTCGATTGATCTACTTCTCCAAACAATTTTAAGAATGCCCTCCTCCATGTCAACTTTGTATTCCAGATCTTACTCTTGAAATGTTCCGAAAAAGGATTGGTCGGTCAGTAATAACTTTTTAGGATCATACCCCTTTTAATTAAGTACCCTGTCGAGGTGGACCATGTGCTAAAAATAAAGTCGATTGAGCAGATCACATGCAAGCACAAAGAGAGGCAATCCGACATCAGAAAGCGTTGAACACGTCAAAAGACTTCCCCACGAATTCAAAATAGATCTCCACCTTTTCTTTGCATTGCCTTAGGGATTGTTCACCTTCTCTATGACTAAAGACCCTTTTTCTTTTGCCATTTTGGAGATGTTTTTATGTATGAATGAATTGTGCATGGGGCCCCTACTCTCAGCAGTCCCTTCTTGAAGCTTTTGCCATTTTGGAGATGTATGTGGAATCAACGTTCTTCCTTGATTATTTAAAAGAAATGCTAAGATATGTGTCGACAAGGTATTAATAGCACATCAACCTAATATTCCCTCTCGCGTGTAAAGTCGATCTTTTAGGTATAGCATACATGACTCAAAAATACACTTTCGCATGTAATCCGGTCCTCTTCATACGTGCAAGATAAGATATAAATGTGATCGCATCAACGAGATAAGTATGATAAGAAAATATAAAGAATAATGTGAAATGAAAATCAAGAGGCGTACAAGGGAATTGAATCTTTACATGTGCTTGGATACCGTCTAAGACAAATTGTCTCTCTTGATAGTTTATATTGTTAGTAAAAAGCCCAACGGTGAATTTACATCATATGACCTTAGCACTCCCTCTTTCGCGACGGATTGTGAAAATTGGTCCTTTTAATGTTAGGTTTTCAGATGCAAATTTGAGATCTTGCATCTCTTCAAATCTGAGGCATGCGTTTTGAATATTTCCATAGCATTAGTAATTATTTTTTTTTTATAAATGCCTTGGATGTACTTTAAAAAAACCATTTAAAAATATTGTAATCTGCAATACCCCGCCTCTCTTAAATTATCTGTGATTAATGCATCAAAAGATTCAAAATATTTCATTATCAAATTTATTTAACTAGTGCTTTGGACACTCTGTTAATAAAACTTAGTTATTAAGGTGGTGAATGATAATCATTTTATTTTATAAAATCAATTTCTGGCAAGAATTTGATTTCTATTTCTACCATTTAAACGAATTTCTAAGTAAAAAATATATGTTTGATAACGACACAAAACTTCTATTCCCATAATAAAAATTCATTTGATATTCACACAAAATTTCTCTTTTCTATTTATATTATTTGGACAATTTTTCTATTTCCATAGCATTAGTAAAATTTTTGTTAATAAGCGCCTTAGGTGCACTTGTAAAAAAACTCATCATTAAAAATATTACAATTTATAATATTCAATCTCTCTTGAGTAATGTATGATTGATGTATCGAAAAATTCAAAATATCTAATTATCAAAGCATATTTAACTAGTATATTCGTCAATAAGATCCCGTCATTAAGGACGCAATGGCAACATTTCTCTTCTTTTTTTTTTGTTCTTTAACTTTTCGGAAAAAAAAAAAGATAGAAATCCGTTTGATAACGTCAATTAATTTTTCTATTCTCTAACATAAATGTGGCTGGGGAAGAGATTTGGAATGAAAACAAAAATATAAAAAAGTAACATTTTATTCTCAAGAATAATTTCTAGAAATAATTTATTCTTTTCTTTTCTTTTCTTTTTCTTCATCCTCGTCGCCCCCCACCGTCGTGCCACCCATTGACGGACGATAGCGGTGGCGTATGACGAGTGGCGGGCGGTTGCAACTGGCGGCCGACGACGAGGAAGAAGAAAACAAAAAAAGAAAAAAAAAAGACAAAATCTAAAAAAATAAAAAGAAATTCTACATCATAAAAAAAAATTGCTGACCTGCATTTCTCTTTTTTTTATTTACTCCGAGAATATAAATTTCAGATAGTTATGAAACGCTTTATTTTATTTAGAAATTATTTTAGGAAACAAAAATAAAAAAAAATCATTTTCGAAAAGAAATTATTTCTCCGAATAAAAATAATAACAAATGGGCTCGCCACGACTGCAAACAAATTCCGTCCGTTTTTCAAGCCCATTGAATCGGCGTAGTTATTGCCCACCCTCCTCCTTTCGCTTACTTCCCTCGTAAGAAATAATTAGCTGCGCCCACAATCCAACCACTGGTCAACCCTTCATTTTAGAAAGGCATCCCATCCATCCCAGCATCCATTTTATTTTTTCTTTATTTCTTTAAATATTTTTCCTTACTTCCTCTGCTTTCGCTACTTTCTGGACGACATTTCCTGGCGTTTGCCAATTCAGCAGAGCCCCCCCACCGTGTACGCCACAAACCTTAGCCTCTAAGATATCTTTTTTTTTTCTTTTTTTCTAAGTCACGATTAAGATTTCACCTTCCATTGACGTTACAGCCCATCCCATCCTCTGTATCTTCCTATATAAACATAAACTCTTCCCTACCGCCCTCCGCATCATCCTCGTCATTGCATCGTCATTTCCTCGAAAGGCGTCACCTTCGCACCGTTTTGGCGACACCCATCGTCGGAATTCTTGCAATTCTCGCTCTGCTTCTCCGTCTCTGCATAAACTCGACGAATTACGCAGCGAATCGCCGCCGCCGCCTCGTCGGAAGGCGTCGCCTTTACACCGTTTCGGCTGCACCCACCGTCGGCATTCCTTGGAATTCTCTCTCTACTTCTCCGTCTCTGGGCGAATTACGCGGCGAATCGTCGAAAGGCGTCGCCTTTAAGCGGTTTCGGACGCACCCATTTTGTTTCTTGGAATTTCTTTTCGATAATGGCGGCGGCGGCTTCCGAAGAAGCGGCGAAGGGTCGAGACGGTCCCGACTTCCCGGAGCTGCCCGAGGGGTGCATCGCCAGCGTCGTGTCCTTCACGAGCCCCGCCGACGCGTGCCGGCTCGCGCCGTCTCGTCCCTCTTCAAGTCGGCGTGCGATTCCGACGCGGTGTGGGCATCGTTCTTGCCGCCGGAATGCCGCCAGATGGTGCCCCGGAGAGTCTCGTCGCTGAAGGAGCTCTACTTCAGCCTCTGCGACGACCCGGTTCTCGTCGACGATGGCAAAATGGTAAGTCTTCCACCCTCAAACCGCCTCTTCCTATTCTTTTCGCATTATAATTTTTGCTGCGGATTGAGGGGGTAATGTGCGATAGCTGTTCTTCATGTTAGATTTAATAGAATATTGGAATGTGGTGCATGTGATGTGCTGTTGTCGCCTGCACGTTTCGACACATTGCGAATTCGGCTGGCCCAAAAAAAAAAAAAAAAAAATCATAATTGTTCTTTCGTTGTCGGGTAGTCGACTCTGAAGGTGGTGTCGTAAGCGCATGCTTCTTGCTCTCTTCCCACCTGAACCGAGTGAATGCGTTGCTTCACGGAGAAGCTATTGTCATATGATAATCACATTGTGGTTTCCATTGGACATTATTCTTTTTCACACGGCCGCCAGCCGCACGTGGAAGGTTGATTGAATTGTATAAATGAACCAACTCAATGGTTTAAGTCTGTGAGATAAAGAATGATAAATGATGGGTGAAAAGGATCTTTCATTTGAAAATGACAAGATCCAAATGGCTGAGCAAAGAATGGATAAAATATATATATATATAAAAAAGAATGGATAAATATATTGAATCACTTAATTTACAATGCTAAGAGCATGAAGATGATCATTACTGTTGATATGGTACCTTGATGACCACTAATGGAATGCACCTTTAGGGGTGAATCTGTATATGGCTTTAAGACTGTCTGTTACCTTTTGGTCTACTTTTTTCTTTTCAGTTAATTGCTCAAAATCCTCCCAAAATTTGTGAGCATTGCTAATTAGCCCCTGAACTTTAAATTGGCACCGTTGAATAGTGGCCGTGTAACTTTGAAAAGTTACATTTTACGCCCGAGTTTTGATTTTTTCTTTTTAGTGGTTAGTTTTCCGTCTACATAGCTGGTAAGTATTATCAGAAAACAGATAATGCAATTCTTTTGACCAAAATAAGCCCTGCTGAATTTTCTTGTCTTCATCAATCATGTATCTTTTTTATTTTGTTAACTTTATCAACCATATAATAGTGCCTCGGCTCAGTTGAGTAATGTAGTTCGCCCAGCTCGCAGCGGACTTGTTCTATTTTAGTGGAAAGACATTTCTCTTTGGGAAAAAACATAATCTTTCTATATTTGTTTGTTAGAGTAAGACGTGTATTTTCATGTAACAGTTAACGCCTATACAGATAGCAAAACCAGCGATTGCAACAAAAAAATCAAAGTTTATAGGGGAATTTGTAACTTTACAAGTTTTTCAGGGGTCATTATGCAATGGTTCTAAAGTTGAGGTGGTTTTAAACGATTATTCCTTTTAGTTTCTTTTGGTTGCTTTTGTGTGATGTGAAACGTGTTATCCTACTTCAATCTTGGCGATAAAGTCAATAAACAACTTTTGCTAATAAAAGCTAAGACAAGCACTCTCACTATTTTATTGGAAAGGGACAGGTACATATGGTGGAATAAGTGCTAAGATGTGTTACTTTTGCGCATATTATATCTGCTGAAACAGTGAATTTCGTTAACTCAAAACGACATTGGTTCAGTTTCTTGTTGCTTACGTGAATCCAACATGCTTTGCAGAGCTTTTCGTTGGAGAGGCACAGTGGGAAGAAATGTATCATGCTATCTGCAAGGGCCCTGTCTATAACATGGGGTGATACTCCGAGGTACTGGTCTTGGAATCCCATGCCTGACTCCAGGTAAAAACATTATTTCCTCCACTCTCTCACCTTCATGAAGACAGTGGGCGTAGCATTATTTTGTTCGTCTCAAAATAAACTTCCTTTTGTTTCTCCGTCAAAGTGATGATCGAATGGAATGTCTTTGTCAATTAACAGGTTCTCAGAAGTTGCTGAACTCATCAATGTATGTTGGCTCGAGATCAGAGGTAGAATTAGTTCTCGCATGTTGTCGCCCGGAACCCGTTATGCAGCGTACTTGGTATTTAAATCCACTCCGACATTTTTTGGATTTGACTTCCAGTCTGTTGAGGTTGGAGTTGGGTTTGTGGATGATGAAGTGGGTAAGCATGAGCGCTCAGTTTACTTATCTGGAGAGAACAGCACGCGGGGACGGCAGACCATGCCGAGATTTAGGCGCTTTGGTTTCCGTTTTCTACCGATGCCTTTTGAATTGGTTGACGACAATCGTGAGGGGGGCCCGCCGCCGGCACCTGCTTCTGCTGCCGAGGGGAATGAGAACTATCCTAAAGAGAGACGAGATGGGTGGTCAGAGATAGAGCTAGGTGAGTTCTTGACGAAGTATGGAGAAGACGGGGAGGTTGAAATGAGTGTCATGGAGACGAAGGGCGGCAACTGGAAGGCCGGGCTGGTCGTGGAGGGGATCGAAATAAGGCCCAAGGAAGGGAAAGAATAGTGCCTTTATGCAGGGCATGTGTCAGTTTGTTCTGTCTCTTGATTAAGAGCCTTTTCTCCCTGCTTCGCCGTTGTTATTATAATGTTCTTTTTATCAATTTGTAGTAGCTTTTTGCCAAATCAGGAAGTTTGCTTGTGATCTAATATTCAATTCAATGTAAGCGGGAAAAGCATATGTCATGGAGTGAACGCCCAATGCCTTTTGCATATGATGGAACTTAGATGTAGACTTCCACGGACTCACCCGGACACTCAAGTACTGTTCCTGTAAAACATCTGCAAAATGATTCCTTATCTTACTACTCCAACCACCTCTGCTGGTATCGACGGGAATATATGACTCCATTGACAATATATGAATGCAATATCTGTGGTGCGCTGGTGCCTTGCACCTCTCTTCCAGAATAAAAGAAAGAAAAGCAGAGTCAAAGCCAATGACCGGGCTAAAATTATTTCCTGTTGACAAGCTGAATGTTGTAGCACAACTCATAAAAACTGGAGGCGCTTTGCCTTGCAGGACTGGTGAACCGTCTTGGAGGCGACTTTTATCTGGCGGTCAAGTTCAACCATGAAAACTCTGCTTACTTTTTGTTAATTTCTTTCTGGAGTTTTTTTTCTTGTGATCCATTTTGCTTAAGTTTCTGTTGCAAAATTTTGTGCAAGCAAGCAGCAGCAGAAGAAACAGTAAGTTTGAATAAAGTCAAGAATAGCGTCAAGAATAGCGGCCGAAGAAGAAACCTGAATGCGAAGCAAAGCTTTAGTCAAAAGTTGAGGTCTAACTATTTTGGAAAAGAAGAAACAAAATGTCTGCTACTATGTTCATTATAATTGCTTATAAGTAGACCTGTAGTTCATCATTTGAGAGTGTATGAGGTGAACCCTCCACCATGAGGGGACATGAGCTTAAAACTTCGTATCAAGATGCTCCTTCACCAACACCTTTATTAAACTATTTTGTTCATTTAATAAAATTATTTCTCCCTTATCCTGTAACTTATATCCTCCAACTATCCTATATTGTCATTTGTCCATTTCTTTGCTCCCTTGTCATATATAAACTTTCCAAAGGATTAAGGGAGAAATTGTTCTCTTCGGATCTTAATAAGCATTTTACGTATGCTAACAAAATGGAAAGGAGCCCCTCCATAATGGGTCCAACAGTGCTCGCATCCAGATTAGTTGGGGCCAAAGGCTCCGGATACCGGGTGGTCACAGACAGAAAAAAAAATGGAAAGGAGTCGTACTTCAGCAAAGGATGCATAAACACATGAGCACAAAATAAAACGATAATCACATGAAAACCTTGATCCAGCATGCCGGACGGCTCTTCAGGTTTGCCATATCGTTGAAATGCAGCACTGCCGCTGTCAACAGTCGAACTCCGCAAATTTATCGCCGCGTTTACCGCTGGACGAGTGGCTTCTGGACTTGATGGAACTCTTGTAGTCTTCGAATCAGCCACGGCAACTTTGCACTTGATGTTTTTATCAACAGGTTGGTTCTTTGCAGACAAAACTGGCAACTACGCGCATGTTAAACCTCTGCAATGGCCCTCAAACTCAATGCCAGTCCTTCCTGACCTTTCAGTCTACCTCCCTGTACAGCTCACGGCGCACCATCGCTTCGCTGCTCAGCTCACATGCGTTGGACATAGCCACCATCAACAACATCAAATCCGCCGCCGAAGAAAAACGTTCCGATAACTTGGTCATAGTTCCACTTCCCTGCTAGTGCACTGGAAGGATTTACTTGGCACGAGGCCGCTTAATCTTAGGTTTTTGTTCAGAGATGCGAATTGCAGATCTTCAAGGCAAGTTGGAATGGCTGTGTAAAAGCGGGGGCGCGTTTTGGATATGCCCATGGCATTTTTAGTAATCAAATTAACATTTTTATCATCAGTAAAAAATTGTTAATGAGCACTTTGAGGGTACTCGTAAAAAGACCCGTTCAAGAAAAGATGGCAATTTGCAATACTCTCCCTTTCTCCAGTTATGTGTAATTATGCATTGAAAAAACAAAAATATTTTGGTATCAAGTATATTTAATCATTGTTTTGGACACTAGCTAACAAAGACCTAAATATTCCATTTTGACGACTTATATTGAATTTGAATGTGTCTCACAACCAAAAGAATTCTTGAGAGGGTTTATTTCATTTTTGGATATGGATCAATAAGTTCAAGAAATAAGAAAATTAATAATATATTTATATATAGGTTGGAGAACCAACTCACACAGTATAGGATTTATGATCAATGATTGATCTAGCCTCTTCCCCTTTGAAATCATGCTTACCCATCTTGTCTCTTTTGGGTAACATGTGATTCAAAATATCTCATTATCAAACATATTTAACCGGTGCTTTGGATATTCGATAAAAAAACCAGATCAATAACAATGCCCCAAAACAAATTCCATTCGTTTTTAAGGCCCGTTGAAGCAATGGAGTCATTACCATCCTACCGTTTACTTGTCTCATAAGAAATGATTTGTTGCGCCCACTAGGGATGAGCGATTCCAGATTTTGGTTTGGTTCCACCTGAAACTTGTAACCTACCCTCAGATACAAGTTCCTCATTTTTTGAAACCTGAAATCTACTCCGTAATCGAACTAAAAACTTAACCGATCCTGTCACGGGTTCTAACATTCCGTGTTTCAATAGATTTTTTTTTTTTTTTTTTCATTTTAGAGTTAAACTATAAACGCATATTCACGCATACTCTACGCTAACTTCCCACATCTTAGCAAACATATCAGTGCTAAAAATATGGACATACATAATCAAAATCAATAAGAAGTTTCCAAATTAATTAACTATAATTATTGTGCCCACATATGTCAATATATGTGGGCTAAAGCTTAAATCATCACATAATTCTAGATGACATTGTCCACATACAAAAAAAGGTATAGTAGAATGAAAATGCAAATCCAAGCATTGTACAAAGTAACAGCTAGCACTAGCAGTAAATTGGTCATAACCCATCAAAAAAATAAATTGCCCATAAAAGAATGGTCTTGAAATCTCTACTGCTGCTAACATTAAAATCACATGGCAAACATTTAGGATGAGAACATGAAAACTAAGGCCATGTTTGGTAACCATCCAAACAAGGCCAAATTTTGATTCTTTGTTGAGAAATCGTTTCGGCCTAGAATCGCGTTTGGTAAAATTTTTGTTCCAGGAAACAAATTGGGAATAGAATCAAAACCAAAAAAAAAAAGTTGATTGCTCCTAACGAATTTGAGAATCAAAATCAAGAATTTTTCTTCTTCCCTTCGGCCATCTCGCGACCGCCGTCCACCACCACCGCCACCGCCCGCCGCCGCCGCCCACCGCGCCGCCGGCCGCCGTTCGCCGCCGCCCGGTCCCGGCGAGCTCGCGCGGAGGCAAGCCCGCCACCGGCGAGGCTCGGCCTCCTAGATCCGGGCGAGGCCGAGCCTCGCCAGATCCTGGGAGCCCGAGCCTCGTCGGTGGCCGGCAGTGGGCTAGGCAAGCCTCGCGACACCCGGCCCCACCGGTGGCCGGGCGAGGCTCGCCCGGCCCGCCGGTGGCTGGCAGCGGTGTCGCCCGGCCCCCGCGAGGCCACGGCCACCGGCGAGGCTCGCCCGGATGCCGGCAAGGCTCGGGCCGACGAGGGTCGGCCTCGCGAGGGCCGGCGACGCTCCGGTGAGGTCGCACGCGGCCGACCGCCAAACGAGGAAAAAGAAGATGAGAAAAAGGAAAAAAAGAAAAGAAAAAAAGGAAAAAGAAAAGAAAAAAATGAAAAAATGAAAAAAGAAAAGAAAAAAAGGAAAAAAAGTAAAAAAATTATTTAAAAATTAAAAGAAATTGATTTGGAACGAGTAATTAATGAAGCGCGGTCAAATCTTGATTACATTACAGAATCGAAATTTTGGACGATTCCAAACGGCTTTAAAATCTTAGAATCAGTTCAGGGACTGGAATAAAAAGAATCGGTTCGATCGGGGAATCTAGGGAATGATCGTTCTAAACGCGCCTAATGGTCCCTTATTTTTCCTTCGTTCCTGTGGAAAAAGAAACACAAAAAGGGAGGGTAGTGCATGCGAGGCTGGTGCGGTGAGACAGTGAGACGCTCGGGCGGAAGGGCGTTGGGTCGTCGAGCTGTGGTGCTGATGTGGCAACGATGTGGCGTCTGGTGTGCAGAGGTGCTGCGATAGGGGCGTCGGCGACAGAAGCTGTTGTGGCGTCGGGCAGAGCGCAGGTTGTTGGTGGAGCGGCGTCGGTAGGGCTACGTGGAGACGGGGCGGAACCTCAGACAAAGAGCAGGGCAGGCGAGGGCTGCTGGGTGTCGGAGCAAAAGCGGAGGAGCGGTGGCTCAGCGATCGGTTCGGCGTTGCGGAAGAGTGCTCGAGCAAAGGTCCGACAGAGGGAAGCAACAGACCAGCAGCGGCGGTGGCCGGCGGCTAGGCTGCTAGGGGTGAAGCTTGGCACGGAGACGTGGCGCGCGACGCCGTGGCCGGCGTAGCGGAGCCCTTGAGCGGCTGCGGGGCGGAGCGCGATGAAAATGAACAGTCTCTTGCTTCTCTGCTTTTTCCTTTTTTTCCCTCTTCTCTCATCTCTCTCTCACGTCACTTTCTCTCCTGTAGCTGTCTTCTATTGCTGACCTCCCTTTTTCTCGAGAACTTTTTCTTCCTTTTCTTTTATTATTTTTCCTCAACAGGTTTTCTTCCCTTTTTATGTTTCTCAAGAGCTTTTCCTTCTTTCGACCAAAAAAAAAAAAAAAAAAAAAGAGATTTTCCTTCCGTAAGTGGTTCCGCTTCCGGTTCTCCAAAAAAGGAACTTGGAACTGGAACCGATCTCTTTAGAATTCTACAAAAGACCTAGCGCCCACAAAGCAATCTTTGGTCAACCTTCATTTTTAGGGGGCATCCATCTAAAATACAATATATGTATCGCTTTCTTTAAATATTTTCCTCATTTCCTTTGTCATTTCCACTCTCTCTCTCTGTCTGGATGTCCTTTTCTGCCGGTTGCTGATTCAGCAGAGACCCTCCATGCCCCAAACCTTAGGCACGAAGATTCCTCTGTCTCTCTCTTTTTTTTTTGTCACTGCTATTAAGATTTCCCTATCCATTGATTTGACAACACCTCCTCTCTCAATCACACTCTGTACCATCATCATCATCTCCTCGAAAGGCGTTGCCTTTACACCGTTTTGGCTACACCCATCACCGGAGTCCTCGTAATTCTCTCTACTTCTCTGTCTCCTGTATAAACTCGACGAATTACGCTGTGAATCGCCGCCCCTCGTCGAAAGGCGTCGCCTTTACACCGTTTTGGCTGCACCCACCGTCGGCATTCCTTGTAATTCTCTCACTACTTCTCCGTCTCTGTGTAAATTCGACGAATTGCGCGGCGAATCTCCGTCGCCCCGTTGAAAGGCGTCCCCTTTAAGCGGTTTCAGACGCACCCATTTTCTTGGAATTTTTTTTCAATGGCGGCGGCCGAAGCGGCGAAGGGTCGAGACGGTCCCGACTTCTCGGAGCTGCCCGAAGGGTGTATCGCCACCGTCGTCTCCTTCACGAGCCCCGCCGACGCGTGCCGGCTCGCGCCCGTCTCGTCCATCTTCAAGTCGGCGTGCGATTCCGACGCGGTGTGGGGATCGTTCTTGCCGCCGGAATGCCGCCAGATGGTGCCCCGGAGAGTCTCGTCGCTGAAGGAGCTCTACTTCAGCCTCTGCGACGACCCGGTTCTCATCGACGATGGCAAAATGGTAAGTCTTCCACCCTCAAACCGCCTCTTCCTAATTCTTTTTGCATTATAATTTTTGCTGCGGATTGAGGGCGTGATGTGCGTAGCTGTTCTTCATGTTAGATTTAATAGAATATTGGAATGTGGTGCATGTGATGTGCTGTTGTCGCCGCCTGCACGTTTCGACACATTACGAATTCGGCTGGCCAAAAAAAAAAACAATTGTTCTTTCATTGACGAGTAGTCGGCTTTGAAGGCGGTGTCGTCAGCGCATGCTTCTTGCTCTCTTCCCGCCTGAACCGGGTGAATGCATTTCTTCATGGAGAAGCTATTGTCAAATGATAATCACGCTGTGGTTTCCACTGGACATTATTCTTTTGCACACGGCCGCCAGCCGCACGTGGAAGGTTGATTGAATTGTATAAGTGAACCAACTCAATGGTTTAAGTCCGTGAGATAAAGAATGATAAATGATGGGTGAAAAGGATCTTTCATTTGAAAAATGACAAGATCCAAATGGCTTGGAGCAAAGAATGGATAAATATATTGAATCACTTAATTTACAATGCTAAGAGGATGGAGATTATCATTACTGTCGATAGCGTACCTTGATGACCACTAATGGAATGCATCTTTAGGGGAGAATCTGTATATGGCTTTAAGACTGTCTGTTACCTTTTGGTCTACTTTTTTCTTTTCAGTTAATTGCTCAAAATCCTCCCAAACTTTGTTAGCATTGCTAATTAGCCCCTGAACTTTAAATTGGCACCGTTGAGTAGTGGTCGTGTACCTTTGAAAAGTTACATTTTACGCCCGAGTTTTGATTTTTTCTTTTTAGTGGTTAGTTTTCTGTCTACATAGCTGGTAAGTATTATCAGAAAACAGATAACGCAATTCTTTTGACCAAAAGAGTCCCTGCTGAATTTTCTTGTCTTCATCAATCATGTATTTTTTCTATTTTGTTTACTTTATCAACCATATAATAGTGCCTCGGCTCGGTTGAGTAATGTAGTTCGCTCGGCTCGCAGCGGACTTGTTCTATTCTAGTGGAAAGACATTTCTCTCTGGGAAAAAACAGAATCTTTCTATATTTGTTCGTTAGAGTAAGACGTGTATTTTCATGTAACAGTTAACGCCTATACAGATAGCAAAACCAGCAATTGCAACAAAAAAATCAAAGTTTATGGGGGAATTTGTAACTTTACAAGTTTTTCAGGGGTCACTATGCAATGGTTCTAAAGTTGAGGTGGTTTTAAACAATTATTCCTTTTAATTTCTTTTGGTTGCTTTTGTGTGATGTGAATCTTGTTATCCTACTTCAATCTTGGCGATAAAGTCAATAAACAACTTTTGCTAATAAAGGCTAAGACAAGCACTCTCACTATTTTATTGGAAAGGGACAGGCACATATGGTGGAATAAGTGCTAAGATGTGTTACTTTTGCGCATACTATATCTGCTGAAACAGTGAATTTCGTTAACTCAAAACGACATTGGTTCAGTTTCTTGTTGCTTACGTGAATCCAACATGCTTTGCAGAGCTTTTCGTTGGAGAGGCACAGTGGGAAGAAATGTATCATGCTATCTGCAAGGGCCCTGTCTATAACATGGGGTGATACTCCGAGGTACTGGTCTTGGAATCCCATGCCTGACTCCAGGTAAAAACATTATTTCCTCCACTCTCTCACCTTCATGAAGACAGTGGGCGTAGCATTATTTTGTTCGTCTCAAAATAAACTTCCTTTTGTTTCTCCGTCAAAGTGATGATCGAATGGAATGTCTTTGTCAATTAACAGGTTCTCAGAAGTTGCTGAACTCATCAATGTATGTTGGCTCGAGATCAGAGGTAGAATTAGTTCTCGCATGTTGTCACCCGGAACCCGTTATGCAGCGTACTTGGTATTTAAATCCACTCCGACATTTTATGGATTTGACTTCCAGTCTGTTGAGGTTGGAGTTGGATTTGTGGATGATGAAGTGGGTAAGCATGAGCGCTCAGTTTACTTATCTGGAGAGAACAGCACGCGGGGACGGCAGACCATGCCGAGATTTAGGCGCTTTGGTTTCCGTTTTCTACCGATGCCTTTTGAATTGGTTGACGACAATCGTGATGGGGGCCCGCCGCCGGCACCTGCTTCTGCCGAGGGGAATGAGAACTATCCTAAAGAGGGACGAGATGGGTGGTCAGAGATAGAGCTAGGTGAGTTCTTGACGAAGTATGGAGAAAACGGGGAGGTTGAAATGAGTGTCATGGAGACGAAGGGCGGCAACTGGAAGGCCGGGCTGATCGTGGAGGGGATCGAAATAAGGCCCAAGGAAGGGAAAGAATAGTGCCTTTATGCAGGGCATGTGTCAATTTGTTCTGTCTCTTGATTAAGAGCCTTTTCTCCCTGCTTCGCTGTTGTTATTATAATGTTCTTTTTATCAATTTGTAGTAGCTTTTTGCCAAATCAGGAAGCATGCTTGTGATCTAATATTCAATTCAATGTAAGCGGCAAAAGCATATGTCGTGGAGTGAACGCCCAATGCCTTTTGCATACGATGGAACTTAGATGTAGACTTCCACGGACTCACCCGGACACTCAAGTACTGTTCCTGTAAAACATCTGCAAAATGATTCCTTATCTTACTACTCCAACCACCGCTGTTGGTATCGACGGGAATATATGTGACTCCATTGACGATATATGAATGCAATCTCTGTGGTGCGCTGGTGCGTGCACCTCTGTTTTTATCAACAGGTTGGTTCTTTGCATACAAAAACTGGCAACTATGCGCATGCCAAACCTTTGCAATGGCCCTCAAACTCAATGCCAGTCCTTCCTGACCTTTTGGTTTACCTCCTTGTACAACTCACCGCGCACCATCGCTTCACTGCTCGGCTCAGATGCATTGGACATAGCCACACCATCAACAACATCAAATCTGCCGTGGAAGAAATACGTTCTGATAACTTGGTCATAGTTCCACTTGCTTGCTAGTGCACCGGAAGGATTTACTTGGCACGAGGCCGCTTAATCTTAGGTTTTTGTTCAGAGATGCGAATTGCAGATCTTCAAGGCAAGTTGGAATGGCTGTGTAAAAGCGGGGGCGCGTTTTGGATATGCCCATGGCATTTTTAGTAATCAAATTAACATTTTTATCATCAGTAAAAAATTGTTAATGACCACTTTGAGGGTATTCGTAAAAAGACCTGTTCAAGGAAAGATAGCAATTTGCAATACTCTCCCTTTCTCCAGTTATTTGTAATTATGCATCGAAAAAACAAAAATATTTTGGTATCAAGTATATTTAATCATTGCCTTGGACACTCACTAACAAAGACCTAAATATTCCATTTTGACGACTTATATTAAATTTGAATATGTCTCACAACCCAAAAGAATTCGTGAGAGGGTTTATTTCATTTTTGGATCTGGATCAAATAGGTTCAAGAGATGAGAAAATTAATGATATATTTATATATAGGTTTGAGATCCAACTCGCACAGAATAGGGTTCATGATCAATGATTGATCCAGCCCCTTTGAAATCATGCTTACCCATCCCGTCTCTTTTGGATAACATGTGGTTCAAAATATCTCATTATCAAACATATTTAACCGGTGCTTTGGATATTCGATAATAAGACCCGATCAATAACAAGGCCCCAAAACAAATTCCATTCATTTTTAAGGCCTGTTGAAGCGATGGAGTCATTACCATCTTACCGTTTACTTGTCTCATAAGAAATGATTTGCTACGCCCATTAGGGGTGAGCAGTTCCAAGTTCTGGTTCGGTTCCGCCTAGAACCTGGAACCTACCATCGGGTACAGGTTCCTCATTTTTTGGAACGTGAAACCTACCGTCGAGAATCAGAACCCAAACCTACCCTGTCATGTGGTCTAGTTCGGTTCCAGGTTTCATAATGTTCTTTTTATTATTTTTTATTATTTTTATTATTTTCGAAATTGAACTATAACGTACGCGAATACTCTGCGGATACTCTACGGTAACTTCTCACGTCTTAGCAAACATACAAGTGCCAAGAATCTGGACATACATAATTAAAACCAATAAGTAGTTTCCAAATTGATTAACTATAATTATTGTGCTCATATATGTCAATATATGTAGGCTAAAGCTTAAATCGTCACATAATTCTAGATGACATTGTCCACATACAAAAAAGGGTACAGTAGAATGAAAATGCAAATCCAAGTATTTTACAGAGTAACAGCTAGCACTAGTAACAAATTGGTCATGACCCATCAAAAAAAAAAAATTGCCCATAAAAGAATGGTCTTGAAATCTCTACTACTACTAACATTAAAATCACATGGCAAACATTTAGGAAGAGAACATGAAAACTAGCTAGTACCTTAATTTTCCTTTGTTTATGTGGAAAAAGAAACACAAAAAGGGAGGGCAGTGCATGCGAGGCTGGTGCGGCGAGACGGTGAGACGCTCAGGCGGAAGGGGCGTCGAGTCGTCGAGTTGTGGTGCTGGTGTGGCAACGACGCGGCGTCTGGCGTGCAGAGGTGCTTCAACAAGGGTATCAGCAACAGAGGTGAGCTGCTGTGGCGTTGGGTAGAGCGCAGGTTGCTAGTGGAGCGGCGTCGACAGGGCTACGCGGAGACGGGGCGGAACTTCAGACGGAGAGCAGCGTAGGCGAGGGCTGTTGGGTGTCGGAGCAGAGGCGGAGGAGCGGTGGCTCGACGACTAGTTCTGGCGTCGCGGAGGAGTGCTCGTGCAGAGGTCCGATAGAGGGAAGTAACAGACCAGCAGCGACGATGGCCGGCGGTTAGGCTGCCCGCGATGAAGCTTGGCATGGAGACACGGCGCAGTGCTCGCGGATGAGCGCGACACCATGCGGCGACCGGCGTAGCGGAGCCCTTGAGCGGTTGCGGGGCGGAGCACGACGTAGTCTCTTTGCTTCTCTGCTTTTTCCTTTTTTTCCTCTGCTCTCACGTCACTTTCTCTCCTACAGCTGTCTTCTTTTGCTAACCTCCCTTTTCTTGAGAACTTTTCCTTTCTCTTTTTTTTATTGTTTTTCCTCAACAAGTTTTCTCCCCTTTTTGTGTTTTCAAGAACTTTTCCGTTTCGATTACGATAAAAAGGAATCGAGAACTGAAACCAATCTCTTTAGAATCGGAAACTCGCTTCATTTCTGATTTTATCCGGGAACCATGCTTACTCCCAGCACCCACGATGCAATCTTCGGTCAACCTTCATTTGAAGAGGGCATCCTCTCTCATTTCTCTCTCTCTCTCTGGATGTCCTTTTCTGCCGGTTGCTGAATCAGCAGAGACCCTCCATGCCCCAAACCTTAGGCACGAAGATTCCTCTGTCTCTTTTTTTTTTTTTGGTCACTGCCATTAAGATTTCACTATCCATTGATTTGACAACACCTCCTCTCTCAATCACGCTCTGTACCATCATCATCATCATCTCCTCGAAAGGCGTCGCGTTTACACCGTTTTGGCTACACCCATCACCGGAGTCCTCGTAAATCTCTCTCTACTTCCGTCTCCTGTATAAACTCGACGAATTACGCTGTGAATCGCCGCCGCCTCGTCGAAAGGCGTCGCCTTTACACCGTTTTGGCCACACCCATTATCGGCGTCCCTTGTAGTTCTCTCTCTACTTCTCCGTCTCTGTGTAAATTCGACGAATTACGCGGCGAATCTCCGTCGCCCCGTCGAAAGACGTCCCCTTTAAGCGGTTTCAGACGCACCCATTTTCTTGGAATTTCTTTTCAATGGCGGCGGCCGAAGCGGCGAAGGGTCGAGACGGTTCCGACTTCTCGGAGCTGCCCGAAGGGTGTATCGCCAGCGTCGTCTCCTTCACGAGCCCCGCCGACGCGTGCCGGCTCGCGCCCGTCTCGTCCCTCTTCAAGTCGGCGTGCGATTCCGACGCGGTGTGGGCTTCGTTCTTGCCGCCGGAATGCCGCCAGATGGTGCCCCGGAGAGTCTCGTCGCTGAAGGAGCTCTACTTCAGCCTCTGCGACGACCCGGTTCTCGTCGACGATGGCAAAATGGTAAGTCCTCCACCCTCAAACCGCATCTTCCTGTTCTTCTTGCATTATAATTTTGCTGCGGATTGAGGGGGTAATGTGCGATAGCTGTTCTTCATGTTAGATTTAATAGAATATTGGAATGTGATGCATGTGATGTGCTGTTGTCGCCTGCACGTTTCGACACACTGCGAATTCGGCTGGCCAAAAAAAAAAAAATTGTTCTTTCATTGTAGAGTAGTCTGCTTTGAAGGCGGTGTCGTCAGCGCATGCTTCTTGCTCTCTTCCCGCCTGAACCGAGTGAATGCATTTCTTCACAGAGAAGCTATTGTTATATGATAATCACGCTGTGGTTTCCACTGGACGTTACTCTTTTGCACACGGCCGCCAGCCGCATGTGGAAGGTTGATTGAATTGTATAAATGAACCAACTCAATGGTTTAAGTCAGTGAGATAAAGAATGATAAATGAAGGGTGAAAAGGATCTTTCATTTGAAAAATGACAAGATCCAAATGGCTTGGAGCAAAGAATGGATAAATATATTGAATAACTTAATTTACAATGCTAAGAGGATGAAGATTAGCATTACTACAAAGCTAGGTAGTGCCTTGCGCTCTCTCTCTCTCTCTCCCCCTCCTCCCTGCGTACTAAACACCTAGCGAGAAATGACCTAGATTTTGGCCTTTCAATTATGGAGAAACGAAGCAAGAAAAGGAAATAAATGGTGGAGGAGAAGTGATAGAAATGACCTTGACTTTAGCCTTTTAATTATGGAGAAACAAAGCAAGAAAAGGAAATGGATGGTGGAGGAGAAGAAGAAGACCCACTTGATATGGTACCTTGATGACCACTAATGGAATGCACCTTTAGGGGTGAATATGTAGATGGCTTTAAGACTGTCTGTTACCTTTTGGTCTACTTTTTATTTTTCGGTTAATTGCTCAAAATCCTCCCAAACTTTGTTAGCATTGCTAATTAGCCCTCGAACTTTAAATTGGCACCGTTGAATAGTGGCCGTGTAACTTTGGACAGTTACATTTTACACCCGAGTTTTGATTTTTTCTTTTTAGTGGTTAGTTTTCCGTCTCCATAGCTGGTAAGTGTTATTAGAAAACGGATAACGCAATTCTTTTGACCAAAATAGTCCCTGCTGAATTTTCTTGTCTTCATCAATCATGTATCATTTCTATTTTGTTAACTTTATCAACCATATAATAGTGCCTCGGCTCGGTTGAGTAATGTAGTTCGCTCAGCTCACAGCGGACTTGTTCTATTTTAGTGGAAAGACATTTCTCTTTCGGAAAAAAACACGATCTTTCTATATTTGTTCGTTGGAGCAGGAAGTGTATTTTCATGGAACAGTCAAAGCAAAGAATGACTAGCAATTTCTATATTTGTTCGTTGGAGCAGGAAGTGTATTTTCATGGAACAGTCAAAGCAAAGAATAACTAGCAATTGCAACAAAAAATCAAAGTTTATGGGGGAATTTGTAACTTTACATTTTTTTTGGGGGTCATTATGCAATGGTTCTAAAGTTGAGGTGGTTTTAAACAATTATTCCTTTTATTTTCTTATGGTTGCTTTTGTGTGACTTGAAACGTGTTATCCTACCTCAATCTTGGCGATAAAGTCAATAAAGAACTTTTGCTAAAAAAAGCGAAGACAAGCACTCTCACTTTTTATTGGAAAGGGGACAGCACATATGGTGGAATAAATGCTAAGCTGTATTGCTTTGCGCGTATCATATCTCCTGAAACAGTGAATTTCGTTAACTCAACGACGTTGGTTCAATTTCTTATTGCTTATGTGAATCCAACATGCTTTGCAGAGCTTTTCGCTGGAGAGGCACAGTGGGAAGAAATGTATCATGCTATCTGCAAGAACCCTGTCCATAACATGGGGTGATACTCCGAGGTACTGGTCTTGGAATCCCATGCCCGACTCCAGGTAAAAACATTATTTCCTCCACTCTCTCACCTTCATGAAGACAGTGGGCGTAGCATTAATTTGTTCGTCTCAAAATAAACTTTCTTTTGTTTCTCCGTCAAAGTGATGATCGAATGGAATGTCTTTGTCAATTAACAGGTTCGCAGAAGTTGCTGAACTCATAAATGTATGTTGGCTCGAGATCAGAGGCAGAATTAGTTCTCGCATGTTGTCGCCCGGAACCCGTTATGCAGCGTACTTGGTATTTAAATCCACTCCGACATTTTATGGATTTGACTTCCAGTCTGTTGAGGTTGGAGTTGGATTTGTGGATGATGAAGTGGGTAAGCGTGAGCGCTCGGTTTACTTATCTGGAGAGAACAACACGCGGGGACGGCAGACCATGCCGAGATTTAGGCGCATTGGTTTCCGTTTTCTACCGATGCCTTTTGAATTGGTTGACGACAATCGTGATGGGGGCCCGCCGCCGGCACCTGCTTCTGCCGAGGGGAATGAGAACTATCCTAAAGAGAGACGAGATGGGTGGTCAGAGATAGAGCTAGGTGAGTTCTCGACGAAGTATGGAGAAAACGGGGAGGTTGAAATGAGTGTTATGGAGACGAAGGGCGGCAACTGGAAGGCCGGGCTGGTCGTGGAGGGGATCGAAATTAGGCCCAAGGAAGGGAAAGAGTAGTGCCTTTATGCAGGGCATGTGTCAGTTTGTTCTGTCTCTTGATTAAGAGCCTTTTCTCTCTGCTTCGCTGTTGTTATTATATTGTTCTTTTTATCAATTTGTAGTAGCTTGCTACCAAATCAGAAAGCATGCGTGTGATCTAATATTCAATTCAATCTAAGCGGGAAAAGCATATGTCAAGGAGCGAATGGTTTGTGATCTGGTTAATGAACCCCAATACTATGATGGAACTTAGATGTAGACTTCCACGGGCTCACCTGGACACTCAAGCACTCTTCCTGTAAAACATCTGCAAAATGATTCCTTAACTTACTACTCCAACCACCTCTGTTGGTATCGATGGTAACATATGTGACTCCATTGACAATATATGAATGCAATCTCTGTGGTGCACTGGTGCCTACGCGCCTCTTCTTGGATAAAAGAAAGAAAAGCACTGGTGCCTATGCGCCTCTTCCGGGATAAAAGAAAGAAAAGCAGAGTCAAATGTCACGGCCCGAAAGAAGGCCAATCCGAGAGGTTCCCAAGGGGCGATCGCGACTCACCCGTGGACCTCCTGTTCTCACTCGGATTCCCACCAAGCCTTCTCCTCGAAAGTTCCAAGGGTGGGCAAAACCGTCGTTGAGTCATATTCTAACTCGGATTCCCACCAAGCCTTCTCCTCGAAGGTTCCAAGGGTGGGCAAAACCGTCGTTAAGTCATATTCTAGAAGTCTGTTCCGTTATTTATGTCGGTAGATGGTAGTTGACATTATGTCGGTAGTTGAGGCGGTGCGATCTCGCCCGCCAGATGAAAAGTAGATCAACGGATGTAATCCGAGGCCTTCAACTATAAAAAATGGGTGTTCTTTCTCATTTGTAATCATCCAATCCATTTTAGAAATATCAAAGCTCATTTCCTTCTAAGAGCTCCTCTCTCTAAACTTTCTCTCTCTACGATCCGGGTAAGTGAGCGAGTGAGCGTTCGATCGAGCAAGGCTTGGCTTGGGTGATCCAAAGTTGCCCAAGTTGCTGTGCGGTCACGATCCCAATCAATTGGCCCGTGACAAGTGGTATCAGAGCAAAGGAGGGCCAAATGTTCGAAGGAATGTCGAGCCAAGACGCTATCATGGATAGAGAACCCGCGCAAGTCAAGGAGACGCGTGGCAAAGCAAAGAAGAGAGACGCCTCGGTGGATGTCGTAGCTGCGTTCGATGAGAAGATCGGGAAGGTCCGGAGTGCTATGCTCGAACTCATGGATGGTCTTGATGATATGCGAGAGTTGGATCATGGAGGTTGAGGGCTCGCTCCGTGAAGACTTCACGATTGGCATCAACCAAGCTACCGCCCCGTTGCACGACAAGGACGATTCTCTCGAAGCATCGATCGATGGTTTGAACGAGCGTGTCCAATTGATCGAGGAGGTAAGCTCGTGTAGGGACGAGGTCAAAGCCATAAAGGCGGAGATCCAAGAGCTCAAGACCGAGCTCGCCCTATGCAAGCTTAGCATCACCAACGGCGCGGTGCCTACCCAAGTGGTGTCCAAGATTGAGGTGCCGAAGCCGAAAGAGTTCAAAGGCGAACGATCTGCCAAGGAGGTGGACAACTTTGTCTAGAGCATAGAGCAATACTTTGGCGTTGTCAACATACACGACGAGTTGGTCAAGGTACGAACCGCTTCCATGTTACTGTCTGATACGGCAATGCTTTGGTGGCAGAATAGGTATGACGAGATTAGACGTGGTGCCGACCCCGTGAGCACGTGGGACGACTTTGTGAGAAAGTTCCGGGACTATTTCTTCCCCTAGTTCGCTCAGCCGGAAGCTCGTAGCAAGCTCCATCGTCTCGAACAAAGAGGTGCAATTCGAGAGTGCGTGAAGGAGTTCACGGAGCTCAAACTCCAAATTTGCAACCTAAGCGAAGAGGAGGCTCTCGGGGCGTTTATGGATGGATTGAAGTCATGGGCGTTGCTTGAGCTCAAGCGAAGGGACGTGAGTAGTCTCGCGCGAGCACTAAGCGTGGCAGAGTCAGTCGTCGACCTCATCAAGATCGAACCAAGGAGTCGACCAAGAGAGTGGAGGTCGGATCGACCTAAAGACGAAGGAAGAAACACTCCTCGAGGCGCGCCCAATCAATGCGGCCGAGTCAAGACATGGGGAGAAGGGTCTTCCAAGCCGTCCTTCCAAAGGGGTCGATCGCCAACGGACTACATGAGTAAGTTCGATCAACCTCCGCCCTCTCCTTGCTTCATTTGCAAAGGTCCGCGCTGGACCCAAAGTGCCTGAAGAAGGGTCGAATCAATGCCCTCCTTGCCATCGAGGAAGAAAAGGAGGATCCCAAAAAGATAAGTAGCAAATCCGGATTGGAGCTGTGGGGATGATCAACTCCGTCCAAGCTCGATCGCCAACCAAAGAGGAAGGAATTGCACCAAACACGGACATGTTCTTCATGGAAGTCGAAGTGTGTGGCCGAACGCTTTACGCTTTGGTCGACACTGGCGCATCGAACATGTTCATGTCGACCGAGGTAGCCAAAGCCTTAGGACTTCACGTGGAACCATTCGGGAAGTTGTACAAGTCCATCAATTCGGGCGACTTCCATGGTGTAGGAGCAACTCTTGACGTGGATGTCAAGATTGGCGGATGGAAAAGCAAAATGGCGTTCGAGTTAATCCCTCTTGATGATTATGATCTCATCCTTGGTATGCAATTTTTCCATAGTGTGGGAGCCATGATCGACATGAGGACCAAGTGCATGATGATCCTCGACCAAAAATGCCCGTCGATGATCCCCATGATCAAAGGGGTGGTCGACACCAAGACCATCGCGTTGATCCGACGCCTCGACAACAGCTTGAAGGCCGTGATGCGCATCAACAAGCTGTCCGAGGTGAAACTGAAGGTCGAGTTGGATCCTACCCCAACACACGCCATGCCAATCCAAGTCTTCTTCCCCGAGGTTGAGTGCTCGTCGCATGCCACGCCTAAGCCAAAGGTGGAGCCGCATGCCAAGTCCGAGTTCATCATCGAAGGTTGTGGTCCTTCGTTCATGAGTATCCGAGCAAAGCGAAACAAGAACAAGAGAACTCGTGCCAAAGCTCGTAAGGCTGCCCGTTAAGCTGAGAGCGATGAGGATGTTGCTCGATTGAGTGGGGGAGAATGTCATGGCCCGAAAGAAGGCTGATCCGAGAGGTTCCCAAGGGGCGATCGCGACTCACCCGTGGACCTCCTACCCTCACTCGATTCCCACTAAGCCTTCTCCCCGAAGGTTCCAAGAGCGGGCAAAACCGTCATTGAGTCATATTCTAGAAGTCTATTCCGTTATTTATGTCGGTAGATGGTAGTTGACATTATGTCGGTAGTTGAGGCGGTGCGATCTCGCCCGCCGGATGAAAAGTAGATCAACGGATGTAATCCGAGGCCCTCAACTATAAAAAGAGGTGTCCTCCCTCATTTGTAATCATCCAATCCATTTCAGAAATATCAAAGCTCCTTTCCTTCGAAGAGCTCCTCTCTCTAAACTTTCTCTCTCTACGATATGGGTAAGCGAGCGAGTGAGCATTCGATCGAGCAAGGCTTGGCTTGGGTGATCCAAAGTTGCCCGAGTCGCCGTGCGGTCACGATCCCAATCGATTGGCCCGTGATACAAAGCTGTGCCTTTTAGAATACATTGTCAAATAGAATATATATTTTCACAATACATTTTTCACATCATTTCAGAAATCATTTCATAAACTAATAACATTTTGAAATGTCTTTCTCATTAAACTTTCCCAAATTATGAAAGAACCCATTCCATAAATCAATTCTCATCGTAATATATACATTTAAACGTTTCTTTTTTCTTCTTCCTTTTTTTTGGCCGGCCGTCGGCCATGACGACAGCTGGCGACCGGCCATAGGTGAGCTAGCTCACCCGGCTCGCCGATGCCAGTTGATGCGTGATGGGGTGAGTGATTCCAAAAATTAAAAACAGACTTTAATAACCTAGGAACTTAAACCTTCGACTCTTGAGCTACAACTAAATGCCTTTAATCTTTGGCTTTCCGCATTCTTGAACCGTATTCTTGAACCTTTGGCTTTCCATATTCTCGAACCGCATTCGTGAACCTTTAGCATTCCCAAAATTCGTGAGGAGAATCGTCCTGAAACTTCATCAATTGGTCATACAAAACATCTAAAATGGTCTCCCATTAATAGTTATCGATATATCACAAAGTACTGATAAGTAATTAATATTATTCATTCAAAATGATCCATTGAAGCATATAATGCCCAATTTCTTTATTGGCTTGGATAAGCATCGATGGTTCTGAGTTGGTCGATGGAACTATGTTGGATGCTCTCGTATCACCAGCGAGCTCAAGGCTCGCTAGATCGGTAAGGCTCGAGTCTCACCAAACGTCGGTGAGGCCTCCGCCTTGCTAGATCCGGCGAGCTTGAGCTTGCCCGACGTTGGCAAGCTCGAGGTTTGCCTGGTCGGTCGTCGACCATCGCTGTGCCGGCCACCAGAAGAAGGAAGAAGAAAGAAAAAAAGGAAAGAAAAAGAAAAAGGAAAAGAAAATTAAAATAATTATAATTATAATTTTGATTTTTGTAAAAAAATATTTTTGTAAAGTTAAAGAGGGAAGAGAGAGATTGTGTGGTTTGGGTTGAAAATGGGTTCTAAATCTAACCCATTTAAGACCCACTTAAGATCCATTTAAAACCCATTTATCTTAAGTCTTTTATCGTCAAACCCATTTAACTATTTTGCCACCTCTAACATTCCGTATTTCTCAAATCATTCTCAAATAAAAAAAAAAGAGAGTAATAAATGACCTATCCAAATTTATGTATAAGATATGCTATAAACATTACCTGTGCCTTTTAGCCAATTCACAATGTGTACATAATACCTCATACTTTTCATTTTCAAAATATGAGTTTACAAATTTAGGAAAGAGATAATACCACTCACCTAGAAATACCCAAACCTAATAACGCGTAATTAGATGAGCTGTTGATCTCACAATCCTATCAATTAAACGACAATCGACGTGAAAACCAAGTAGAAATACTATGACAACTATGAATAAGCTAAACAACGCTTAAACGTTAACAAAACGACTTCTACGTGTTGATAAATCACTTACTCAAAACGATTACTCAAACATAAACATGACGCAAAACTCAGTCTTGAAAGCCTAAAATTTTGTTCTAACTAAACCGTTGCGCCAAAACAAATGACTCCACAATATGAAAAACCATCATTCCCATGAAGTCCCAAAGCTCCACAATTAAAAATCGGATTACACGGTACAAATTTTCCAGAACTTTGAATTTAAGCCCTAAATCCGAAAACTACTTCGATCGGATGAACGAGGAGTGTAAGCACTTATCAAACGTTGCGATATGTAATTGAATTAGCTTAGCTCGGTGTTTGTGACTTGTACATGCAAAGCATTTTCTTTTTCTCTTTTTCTTCTTCTTATTTCCCTTTCTCCTCTTTTTCCTACTTTTCCCGAAAGCTCTTAGTCTCTCTCTCTCTCTTAAGCTGAGCGTGCACTTCCCCTTTTTCTTTATTTTAGTTGACTTTTGGAACCTTTTTTTTCCTTTAATGTGGGTCCCACCACCTTATTTTTTGACCTGGTCAAGATCTCAAATGTTACGCAAACACTGTGATTTGTTCCTTTTAAAACATCTGCAAAATGATTCCTCATCTTCCCACTGCATGACTTCATGGAACATGTATGGATGCGATTCGCATGGCGTGCTGATGCTTGCGCATCTCTTCCAGGATAAAAGAATTGATAAGTGCCATAGAAGTCCTAAAACTTATTATGAAAATGCAATTGAGTCCTAAAACTTGCAAAAAGTGCAATTGAGTCCTAAAATTTATCAAATTATTTCAATCGAGTCCTAAAGTTAACATCGTTGGCCCTTTTAACGGAAAAAATACCGACGACGTGTCATTTTAAATAATTTTTCTTTTTTTCAGATGGCTTTTTAAATTATTTTGTATTCAAATTTAAAAAAAAAGATTTAAAAACTAAAAAGAAAAGAAAATTTATTTTTTTAAATTGTTAAAAAAAGAAGAAGATAAAGCAGCTCCTCCTTTGTCGCCGCATTTGCCATCGCCGATCGTTGGAGGGGTCGGCGGCCGTCGCCGCCCCTCCGACGACCATTGCCAACCCCTCCCGACGAGGCCGCCATTTTTTTTTTTTTTTTGTACTGTTTTCTTGTTTAGATAAATTTTCACTTTTCTTTTTTAATTTTTAAATCTAGTTTAAATAAAAAATTAAAAAGCCACATGAAAAATAAAATATTAATTTTAAATGTCACGTCGGCATTTTTCGTTAAAAAAGTTGACGGCGTTAACTTTAGGACTCGATTGAAATAATTTGGTAAGTTTTAGGATTCAATTGCACTTTTTGTAAGTTTTAGGACTTAATTGCATTTTCGTGACAAGTTTTGGGACTTCTGTAGCCTATCCCATAAAAGAAAGACTTAGAAAGAGTCAAAGCCAATGACTGGGCTAAAATAATTTCCCGTTGACTTAGCTGAATGAAAGCACGTTTGCCCGCCCATAAAACTGTAGAAGCCTTGCCAGTCATGTTCAACCATAAAAACTCTGCCTACTTCTCCTCGTTAAGTTCCCAGTTTTCTTCCAAGTTTAAACCGTTTTGGCTACACCCATCATCGGAGTTCTAAAACCCTCTCCGTCTCTCTACAAACGCAAGGAATCATGCTCTGAATCACCATCGTCTCATCGAGAGGCGTCGACTTCAACCTGTTTTATTGACACCCGTTTCTTGGGGTTCTTCCAATGGCGGTGGCCAAAGCAAAAGAGGATCGATACGGTCCCGGCTTCTCTGCACTGCCCGAAGGGTGCATTGCAAGCGTGGTCTCCTTCAAGAGTCCCCCGACGCATGCAGGCTTGCATCCGTCTCGTCGATCTTCAAGTTGGCGTGCGATTCCGACGTGGTCTGGGCCTCATTCTTGCCACCGGACTGCTGCTCGATGGTCCACCGGAGCGCTCCATCGCTGAAGGAGCTCTTCTTCAGCCTCTGCGACGACCCGGTCCTCGTTGGGGATGGCAAAATGGTAAGTCTCCCCACCGTCTTCCCACCTCAAGCCGCCTCTTCCTATTCTTTTTGTATTACCATTCTCTTTTCGAATTGAGGGGGTGATATGCTGTAACTATTCTTCATGTTAGACGTAATAGAATATTGAGATGTGATTCATGTGATGTGCCGTCGCCTGCATGTTTCGAAGCACTGCGAACTTGGCTGGAAAAATAAATATAGTTCTTTCTTTGTCGAGTAGTCGAATTGAAAGGCGGTGTCATCGGTACACGCTTCTTGGCCTCCCGCCTGAACCCAGCGAGTGCATCTTGTTTCTTCAAGGAGAAGCCATTGTCATGTAATACTCATGCTGCGGCTTCCTCAGGACATTTTTATTTTTGCACACAGCCACAATCTGAATGTGAAAGGTTGATTGAATTGTATGAACCAACTCTTGGTTCACGTCCACAATATAAAGAATGATAAGTGAAGGGTGAAGAAGAAAGAATGGTTATTTCATCATCTGGAATCGACAAGATTCAAATGGGTTGGGGGCAAGGAATTGATAGATATATTGACCGACTCAATATACTGTTGATATGGTACTTTGATGACCACTAATGTAGTGCATCTTTAGAGGTGATCTGTGTCTGGCTTTAAGATCGTCTGCTACCTTTTGATCGATTCGGAGTTCGGAGAGAGTCTGGTTTTCATTTCCGTTAATTGCTCTAAATCCTTCCGAACTTTGTTAGCATTTCTCATTAGCCCCTGAACTTTTAAACTGGCACCGTTGAATAGTGGCCATGTCACTTTGAAAAGTTAGAGATTACACCCGAATCTTGATTTTTCTTTTGCCGTGGTTAGTTTTCCACCTGCAAAGCCGGTAAGTGTTACCTATAAATGGATTAACTCAATTCTTTTGACCAAAATAGCGTTTGCTGAATTTTCTTGACTTCATCAATTATGCATCTTCTATATTTTATTGACTTTATTAACCATGTGATAGAGATCTTTTGCTATAAAACAAACAACAATAAGGAAGTGTATTTTCACGTGACATTTAAAGCCAATATAGATAGAATAACTAGCAACTGCAACAAAACATCAAAGTTTATGGGGAAATTTGTACCTTTACAAATTTTTCAGGGGTCATCATGCAATGGTTTTGAAGTTGAGGTAGTCTTGAACAATTATCCCTTTTATTTTCTTTTGATCAAATATCTTGGTTATTGCTTTTATTTAACGTTAAACACGTTTTCCTACTTCAAATTTTGGCGAAAAAGTCACATAAACAACTTTTGCATAAAAAAGCCAAGACAAACGCTCTCACTATTTTATTGGAAAGGGGACAGCACAGATGGTGGAATAAGTGCTAAGCTTTATTGTTTTGTGCATACCATATTCACTAAAACAGTGAATTGTTTTCTCTAGACAACATCGGTCCTGCTTCTTGTTACTTATGTGAATCCAACACGCTTTGCAGAGCTATTCGCTGGACAGGCATAGTGGGAACAAATGTATCATGCTGTCTGCAAGGGCCCTATCTATAACATGGGGTGATACTCCGATTCACTGGTCATGGACTTGCTTGCCCAACTCCAGGTAATACATTATTTCGTCCACTCTCAGTTTCATGAAGAAAATGTAAGTAGCATTCATTTGTTCATCCCTTAATAAATCCTCTATTGTTTCACCTTCAAGGTGATGATCTTATGGAATGTCCTTGTGAATGAACAGGTTTGCAGAAGTGGCTGAGCTCATCGATGTATGCTGGCTTGAAATTAGAGGCATGATTAGTTCTGGCATGCTGTCGCCCGGAACCCATTATGCAGCATACTTGGTATTCAAAATTACCCCAACATCTTATGGATTTCAATTCCAGCCTGTTGAGGTGGAAGCTAGATTTGCTGGTGATGAAGCAGGCAAGAATGAGCACTTAGTTTACTTATCTAGAAAGAACAACACGCGTAAATGGCAGTCCAGGCGGAGATTCAGGCATGCTGGCAGGTCACTGATGCTTGCACCTGCCCAGGGGAATGAGATCTATCCTAAAGAGAGACAAGATGGGTGGTTAGAGATAGAGTTAGGTGAGTTCTTGACGACGGAAGGACAAGATGGGGAAGTTGAAATGAGCGTCATGGAGACGAAGGGGGGTAACCGGAAGGCCGGGCTGGTTGTGGAAGGGATCGAAATTAGGCCCAAGGATGGGAAATAAAAGCGCCTTTATGCTGGGCATGTGTAAGTTTGTATGTACTATCCCTTGATTAAGAGCTTTTTCTCTCTGTTTTGCTGTTGTGCTTTCCATGTTCCTTTATCAATATTTAGTAGCTTTCCACCTAATCAGAAAGCGTGCGTGTGATCAATATCGACTTTTATCAATTTTTAGTAGCTTTCTACCAATTCATGAAGCGTATGTTTTTGATCTGGTAATGCCTTCTGCGGAAATGATGGAACTTAGATGTACACTTCAACAAAGTCAACACAGACGCTCAAACACTCTGATTGGTTTCTTTTATAACATCTGCAAATTATTCCATCTTCCCACTTCAACCATCTCTTTTGGTATTTACGAGAATATAAGACTCCATTGAAAATATATGAATGCAATTTGTGTGGTGCGCTGGTGCTAGCGGCTCTTCCGGGATAAAGGAAAGACTTAGAAAAGCAGAGTCAAAGCCAATGACCGGCTGTTTAATCACATATCCTACTGTCAACATTTATACGTTGACAATAAGCAGTTACAACTGCTCATTCACATTAATCTAGACTGAAAGGTTACCACTGCAATATGTCCCTCAAACTCAATGCCAGTCCTTCGTGACCTTTCGATCCATCTCATTGTACAAATCACCGGTCACCATTGCTATGTTGCTTGGCTTAGACGCCTTGGACATAGCCACCATCAACAACGTCAAATCCACTGCCAAAAAGATAAGTTATGGTAACTATGAGATTTTGTGGGATAATTGTTAATTGTTCTAAAAGTTTAAGCTGTTGGACGAATGTGTGGTTTAATATTTAAATTATTCTAACACTTCCCCTTATGCTTAGTTGGGTCTTTTTTTCTTTTTTTTTACTACTACTAAGTGTGAATATATTTAATTAGGGAGATAAATAGGAGTTTAGAAAGATTTGAACTTAAAATCTCATACTCTGATATCATGTGAGATTTTGTGGGACTACCGTCAATTGTTCTAAAATCTCAAGTTATTAGATGAAGGCAAGATTCAATATTTAAATTATTCTAATGGTAACTTGGTCATGGTTATGGTTTCTTGCTATTGCACTGGAAGAATTTGCTTGCATCAGGCCTCTAACACTGTGGCCAAGGGTGAAATCTATTCCCCCATAGCCAATGATACGTTCCAAGGCCAGTCCTCTTGCCAGGCTCTACTTGATCAGAACTACCATACAAATGAGGATTTTGTTGTAGGTGCACAGCTGATGGTTCCACTAAGATGCGCATGCCCCAGTACCAACGAGACAGCCAATGGGGTTAAATCCTTGCTTACATATTTGGTGACGCTGGGCAATTCTGTGAATTCAATTACAGAAAGCTTTGGTGTCACTGTGCAAAGTGTTATGGTGCAAATATGATGATGGAACCCGATCTAGTATAACCTTTAACAAACATTCTTATTCCCCTTACTTGTGCAGAAGATTCCAAGAGTACCTTCTGCTATTGTCCCAGTGGATATGCCGAAGGTAGGGCAGGAAATGACCTCAATTGCATGCCTGGCTGGAAGAAGTTCCCTTTCAAGCTGGTTCTCGTGATAGTTAGTCATCAAATCTATCTTCTAATTCTGTCCAGCAACACTTCCTGTCTGATTGGAAGAGGCAGTTAGAAAAACAACGCATCCAATTCTAAAGAAAAAACTCAAGCGAGAAATTATTCCATTTGCTTACATGCGTTTTGCACGTTTGCACGCCACACTTAGGACTGTTGCACTATCTTTACACTCATGAACACCAAGCCTTTTTGCTTTCCGCATCTGATCTGTTTGGCACCTTCTTGTCTAGCTCCGATTCTCCATTTGACGCACTTGATCTCTCTGATTCTTCCTAGCTTACAGATTCAACTACAACACGTGAATCTCATTTTCTGTCTATTTGTGTTGTGACATCATGCACTTCTTCAATTGCAACATGACATTATTAAGTCCATGGTTTATTCTCTCCTAAGCTATGTTTTGTGATTGAATGCTATCACGACTAGCGATGTTGCATTGATGTGACAGTACAGCTTTAGGATTGGCAAAGTGACCAAGCAGGCAGCAAATTTTAAATACAGATGGCTACTTTGTGAATTTTCTTCCAGAGAAAAGTGATGTAGAAGAGAGTTATTATCTATTTCAAAAATACATTGGTTGACTTGGGAGAGCATGTACCATTTTGACATGCTTCATATTTAGGAATTGTGAAATTGGATTGGTCGTGTTAGGCAAATTAGAAAAGCATGCTTGTAAACCATATTTTCAGTCTTTAAGTGGTGAAAGCATATGTCATGAAGCAAATGATTCTTGATCCGATGACTGAATGCTCGATGCCTAGTTTGAAATATGCACAGAGTTTCCTTTTCTAGTGTTCTACCAAAAAAGGTGATTAAATTATGTCTTGGATTTAAATCGTTTATGAAACCCAACTCAATTGGAGAAAGACTGATCCGCGTTAACGGGACAATAGGGCGTGCAGTTTCTTAGGCGGTGAAATAATTCTTTGGAGATAATAATAAAGGTCGGCCACATATGTTTTTGTTATTAAACAATATATATAATATTACTTTCTTGTTTTTGGGCCTTATCTTTGACCGGATTGACCAAGGGCAAGTTCTGCACACTCCGGCCGGTGGACCCCCTTGGGCCAATATTGAGCTCTTCTCTTTCTATAACCGGTATAAATAAGGGCCCACAAGTAGGGTAAAGCCAGAGGAAAGATAACCAAAGAAAAGTATAGCCTTTAGGTTGTCATTTTCCGTTCATCGTTTATTTCTTCGATCCACATTGACTTAATTTGCAAAACCTCAATTACTTTACGTGTTAATATTTCAACAAAAGTTGTTGACATTCAAGCTCCTCGTGAAGTTGTTCAAGATAATGATTTTCATTTCATATTGACCAAGGCCACGCCTATGAAGCACCGATACTTTTCAAGAACCTTTGTATTGTGTCGGATATTTTGATACGTGTCCGACACTCTTGGACACTCTTAGATACTCTCCGGCACTCAGTCAACACGTGTCGGAAAATCTGGCACCTGATCAACTTTCTCAACGCTCTCCGGCACTCAAGTCGGAATTCTGACATACGAGTTTCTGACATATGATTCTAATATTGATGTTAATTTTAAAAATTCAATAAATAAGATGTTAATATATATATATATGAAAAAATAAAACACAATAATAAAATAATAAATGGAGAAAGAAGAAAAACATAGTTTTCTCTTCTCTTTTGATTCCCACTCCCGTGACACGCAATTCACCCCTTAAGTTTTTTTTTTTTCTCCTTTTCCAACATATCTAACACGCGAATCCATAATATGAATTGCTTGTTTTTTCTCCAAATTCTATGAATTATTGAAATAAAGTTGAACTTGTCAAATTGAAATAATGAATTATATTAATAAATGGAGAATTAATGTTTTCTTATGTATATTCATTCTAGGCTTTTTCAATTATTTATTTTTTTATGAATTTGATTCAAATTAATTTGATTGAAATAATCATAAAAATGATAATTTATTATGTATATATAAAATATATATTTAATATACGACATGACTCAACGTGTCGAAATTCTCTGTTTTTTGAGAAACGACGTGTTAGCGTGTCGTGTCCTGTTGTGTCGTGTCGCGTGTCGCATGTCAGTATCAGTGCTACTTGGGGCCACGTTCTGTACACTCCGACCGGTGGACGTCTCCCTTGGGCCAATATTGAGCTCTTCTCTTTCTATAACCGGTATAAAGAAGGGCCCACAAGTAGGGTAAAGCCAAAGGAAAGAAAACCAAAGAAAAGTATAGCCTTTAGGTTGTCATTTTCCGTTCACCATTTATTTATTATGTCACGCCCTGATCCTCAAGCACGTGCACATCCCTTACCTTTGGTCGATTTTAAAATGCGATATCCCAGGACTACATATCGCCAACCCTTTCCTTTTTAATAGCACATGCGGAAGCAGTTATAAAAATCCCAAAACAATAAAGCAATGGGATATATGAGTAGGACTAGAAAATTGAACCTGAAAACCAACACTCTTATGTACATCTATAATGACTCAGTCATACATGTACATATACAAACCATGCTAAAAAGGTTGGTTTCTACTCAATTAGATTCTACAGCAACAGTCATCAGGATCCTACTCTGGATCATCCTCGAGGTTCTCCTTCAGATACTCCTCTTCAAGTTCTTTCTCCTCAGGTTCTTCATCAGGGTTCTGAAATGTTTTCCCCAAACCGGGATGAGACTATGTCCTAACAAGTTCTACCCCCTAAGACCCGATTAGTAAACTAATACATCTTAGGGTTGCCTATGCACAACATGAGTCAAAGGACTTACCTTGGCCTCAGATTCCACCTGCATATTAGTACAGATCAAATAGGCATTTCACATCACAGATCAAAACATCGATCGAATCGACTTAGTTGATTACATGCCAACAAGACCACTCACGGTCCTTTCCATTCAATCAATCAATTCACAACATCAAATCAAAGTAATGATTAATCGACTTAGTCGATCACATGTCAACACGATCCATGCTTGGTCGGCACATTCCATACTATCTATAAAGTCCTATCAAATCAGGACTGCTCACCCAAAGCTGACAATTAGATAGTATAGCTCGCCCAAAGCTGATAATAAAGTATAATGCTCACCCAAAGCTGACATATCACCCATAGGTCGATATAGTATACTAGTATACTGCTCACCCAAAGCTGATATATCGCCCGAAGGCCGATATAATATACCATATGCTCACCCAAAGCTGATAATAAAGTATACTGCTCACCCAAAACTGACATATCGCTGTAGATCAATATAGTATACTGGTATACTGCTCACCCAAAGCTCACATATCAGAGCCCGTAGGATGACATAGTATACCTCTGATGCTCACCAGAAGCTACCAGCCATACCTTTATAGTATGCTGAAAATAATCATTTAATCAAATCACCATTTTTATCATTTCTAATAAAAATACTCGTGCGTGGATACATGGTCGGCCTTAGCTAAAATAATATAATTTCCTTTCCACAAATCCCACAATTATCTGTAGTCCACCAAAACACTTTTGGTGCTGTCAACCGACACCTGGTTATTTTCCAATTATTAATCAAAGATTATTCTATTAAAGAATAATTCCCAATTTCACAAATAATTCAATTTAGCACAAAATAAAACTCAATTAAATAAACGAACTGCACCACGACAATCAGCACCAAATTTCGGTTGCTGGCCATCCCAGTTGAATTTTCAGAAAATAAATAATTAAATAATTAATTTCGAAAATTAAATAAATAAATACAATAAATTCGATTTAGCACAGTATAAAACTCAATTAAATAAACTGACTGCACCACGATTATCAGCATAAAATTTTAGTCACTGACCATCCTAGTTGAATTTTCGGAAAATAAATAATTAAATTAATTAATTTCGAAAATTAATATTTAATTACTAAAAATTTCACTTTGGCCCGAATTGCCAAATTAAAGCCCGATAAAGGGTCGAAAAATCCCGAGCTACTTTCAATAGATAGTAGACCACGTCTACTTGCTAAATGCACACTCAATTTGTCTAATTCGCATCACAATTGACTAATAAACATTAATCCATACTAATTTAACCACCTAAACCTAATTAATTAAAACTAAACAATCTTAAGTATAATTAACAAACTAAGAAAGCATTAGTAAGTAAAACTCACTCAAAACGACGGGCTCGATGAGATGATCGACTTTCCTCAAAGCAGGCTAAGCATCCGAGCTCGGGAAGGTGGCCAAAACGGGCCTAAACCTTACTGTCATACCCATTTTCTGTCTTCTCTGTGCGCGGCTGGTTGAGGCGGTTCCGGCGTCGGTTGAGGTGGCCAAGGGCGGCGGAGGGCAAGGCAGAGCTTCGGCTAGGCTGACGGTGGCCGGAGGAGGTCGGGCGGCGGCCTGAGGTGGCCGAACGGGACTGAACCGAGGCGAAACAGAGGCTAGATAGCAGCTCATTCGGACCAGGGCAGATGGCGCACGGCGGGCGAGCGCGAAGCGGATGGGACGGCGGCAGTGTTCGAAGACGGCGACGGCAGCTCCGGCGCGGCTATAGCTCCTTCAAGTGACGCCGGTCGCTGCTTCTGCTTCTGCTGGTTGGTTCTGTTCAAACCAGAGGGAGGAGAGGGGGCGGACGCGCGCGGACAGCAGCTCGGCGGTGGGCTTGGGTGCGCGCGAGCAGCTCCGGTGGCTTGCGGGCGTGCGACGACGGCGACGAGAGGCGGTGACGGCAGCTTGGTCTTCGACTTCCATGGTGTTGAGCAGCCGAAGAGGAAGATGGGGGGGGGGGGGGTTTGGTCGACGGAGGAGAGAGAGGAGGAAGAAGAAACCAATTTCCCCTTTCCTCTCACACTCTCTCTCTCTCTTAGGTCATCACAACTTGGCCCACCATGACCTCATATGATGTCACCTTCCACTCACCTCTAAGCTTTCAAGACAACCTTCTAATGGGTCCATTTTGCTTAGTCCACCATGGCATACGAATTTCACTTATTTGTACATCAATTCTTTCAATTTTATTTAATTCTCTTTTAATTAAACCAAATCAAAGTCCATAAATTAATCCAATGCCACCACACTTCAATTCACATATTTACTTGTTCATAGAACCATCTTGAATTCCAAAAGCACAATAAGAAAAATGGCCCTCTGCAAATTCCGATTAAAAACGGCCCTATCTCAACTTTTTCCCAAAAAGTCTTGATTGTCAGAAAAATCTTCTGAGACTGAGCCGACGCTCTTAAAATGACTTGTGACATGACAGACTTTTCAATTTCTGAAATCGGACTTAGATTGGCGGTTAATTTCAATCCGACGCGCTTTTAGTGTGACCTAGGCTACGGTTAATTTTCAGAACTTTTTAGGACAAATGACCCGTGGTCGATTTTCTTCGAGACATGATGAACCCACTCGATTAATTTGCAAAAGCTCGATTAGTTTCCGTGTTAATATTTCAACAAAAGTTGCTGACATTCAAGCTCCTCGTGAGTTGTTCAAGATAATGATTTTCATTTCATATTGGAGACGAAAGGGTCTAGTGCTGTTTACTAAGCCATGGAGTCTGCTTAAATTTGATACAACCATACTTTATTCATTTACGGCCCCACCAATAATGTAAACCTTCTGATGGACTAAGGGAGCAAGACGTTCTTTTTGGATCTTGATAAGCATCCCACGGATGACTAAAGGGAAGGAAGTTGTACTTCAGCAAAAGAAGGATAACCACAGAAGAGCACATAATACATTAATTAATAATCAAATGAAACCTGTTTCAGGGCCATGCTGGACAGTTCTTCAGGTTTGCTATTTGGTCGAAAAATGGCACCGTCACCGTCAACAGTCTGTAGACAACTCTCTAAGTCTACCGCTACGTTCAGCGCTGGATGAGTGGCTTCTAGATTTGGTGGGACTCTTGGCGTCTTTGTTCCGCAATTATTGGTCTCGAAGGTGATTTTCCACAGCGTGTCAGCCGCTGCAACTTTGCGCTTGGTGTTTTCATCAATATCGCAGTTGGTTCTTTGCATACGAAAGTTGCAGCTATGTGCAAGCCAAATCTCATTGAACCCAAAACCATGGATCTTTCCTGCCTCTCGATCTTAACACCGATCCTATTACTCTTACCTCTGTTTAATCACATATCCTACAGTCAACAGCAGTTGATTTGAGTCGTTTATGAAACCCAACTCGATTAGAGAACGTAGACTGATCCACGTTGACAAGGACAATTAGGCGTGTAGCTTCTTAAGCAGTCAAATAATTCTTTGGAGATAATATTAAAGATGGGCCACATATGTTTTTGTTCTTAAAATCGACCAAGACCAAGTCCTGCCCACTCCAGCAGGTCGACGTCCCCCTTTGGCCGATATTGAACTCTCTCTTTCTTTAACAGGTACAAAAAAGGGCCCCCTAAGTAGGGTAAAGCCAGAGGAAAGAAAACCAAAGAAAAGTACAGGGATTTCTTTAGCTCTAGTCTTTAGGTTCTCATTTTCTGTTCCTCGTTTATTTCTTCAATGCTTCCGCATTAAATTAATTTGTAAGAGTCCGATTAGTTTCTGCTTTAACATTTCAACAAAAGGTGTTGACATTCAAGTTCCTTGTGAGCTATTCAAGATAGTTAATTTTTTTTTTTCAATTTTCAACGGTCACTCCATACTCACTATGATCAGATTGAACTTGTGCGTTCATTTCATTTTTCACGCATTTTGAAACTCAAAGAGCTTGACCTTGATTACTGTGTTACGTGAATTTTCATTTTTAGTTGGGAATGAGTTAAGCTGAGTTTGAGGAAATAAAAAGCTCTATGCAGCAGTGCCTGAGCTCCATCTCTTTTGAATCCAAATGTTCGGTACTTCAATTAATATTAGGGTCGAGTCGATCATGTACTTGGTGGAGCTTAAACCGCTTGATATCATTCATTTTGAAACTTCAAACGTGTTCCTTGTCCAAACAGCTGATTGCTAATTGTATCCACGTAACTTCATGGAAAAGAATAGCCACAATTGGGGTCGACAATTTAGAGCAGCCACGGATTTGTCACTGGCACGCAACCCAACTTACCTAGAAACTTCATTAATTCGTGGGGTGCGCTGGTACCTGCGCCTCTTCTGGGCCTAAAGAAGAGTCAAAGCCAACGACTGGCTAGATAATTTCTTGCCGATTAGTTAGATCAAGGCATATATTGCAGCACGCTCAGAAAGGATGAACGTGCCTAATCTTGCAAGACTGGTGGAACTGTCCTGAAGGCGATTTTTATCTGCCAGTCGGTTTCAACCATGAGAACTCTGCTTATTTCTTCTTGTGAAGTTCTTGGTTTTCTTCTAATCCAAACTTATTTTCATTTCGTGTTGGAAATGGAAGGGCCTAGTGCTGTTTACTGAGCCATGGAGTGTATTCAAATTTGAGACAACCATACTTTATCCATTTACCACCCTACCGATAATGTAAACCTTCTGATGGACTAAGGAAGCAAAATGTTCTCTTTGGATCTTAATGAGCATCCCACGGATAACTAAAGGGAAGGAAGTCGTACTTCAGCAAAAGAAGAATAACCACAGAAGAGCACATAATAAATTAATTAACAATCACACGAAACCTGTTTCAGAGCAATGCTGGACAGTTCTTCGAGTTTGCTATTTTGTCGAAAAATGGCACCGTCACCGTCAACACTCAACAGTCAACTCCGCAATGTACGCTACGTTTCCCGCGGGATGAGTGGATTTTTCAGATTTGATGGAAATCTTGTAGTCGTGGTTTTTCATTTATTGGTCTTGAAGGTGATTTTCTACAGGCGTGTCAGCCACGGTAACTTTGCGCTTGGTGTTTTCATCAATAAAGCTGTTGGTTCTTTACATACAAGAGTCGAACCTACGCGCAAGCCATATCTCAGTTATTCCAAAACCATGGATCTGTCCTCCCTCTTAATCTTATTACCGATCCTATTACTCTTTTCTTTGTTTGATCGCATATCCTACTGTCACCAGCAATATGTTGACAATAACCAGCTTAACTGCTCAAACCAAGCAACTGAAGGGAAAGGTTACCCCTGCAATGACCCTCAAACTCAATGCCAGGCCTTCCTGACCTTTCAATCTACCTTCCGATACAACTCACCACTTGCCATCGCATTGCTGCTCCGCTCAGATGCATTGGACATAGCCAAAATCAACAACATCAAATCCACTGCCGAAGAGATGCCTTCTGATAACTTGGTCATAGTTCCAGTTCCTTGCGATTGCACTGGAAGCATTTATTTGCACCAGGCCAATTTCACTGATGCCACGGGTACCACCTATGACGTCATAGCCAATGATACATTCCAGGGCCTGTCCTCTTACCAGGCTCTAGAAGGTCAGAACTACTATCCTCGCGTGCCAAATCCTAGACAGCTGATGATTCCACTAAAATGCGCGTGCCCAAGTGCTGGAGAGACAGCTAATGGGGTTAAATCTTTGCTTACATATTTGGTGACACACAACGATTCTGTGGATTCAATTTCGGAAAGCTTGGGTGTCACTGCACAAAGCATTGTGGGGGCAAATCCAATGATGGACACCTCTGCACTATGCCCTTTTACTCCCGTCCTCATTCCCCTTAATTGTGCAAAAAATTCCAAGAGTTCCTTCTGTTATTGTCGCAATGGATATGCCGAAGGTGGGCTACGAAACGGCCTCAATTGCATGCCTGACCAGAAGAAGTTTCCTTTGAAGCTGGTTCTCGTTATAGGTAGCCATCAATCTCTCTGCTAATTCTGTCCAGCAACTCTGCATGCCCGATCAGAAAAGATTACCCTTTTCCTGTATTTATATTGGCTGTGACTAATGCACGGAGAGATACATTCGTTAAACAAAATTATGCATCCAATACTTGAGAAAAATCTCGAGTGTGAAATTATTGCATTTTCTTACGCATGCAATTTTGCATACTACACTTCGGACCGTTGCACTTTCTTTACACTCATGTACACTACGCCTTTTTTCTCTCCGCATCTTATCTATTTGGTACTTTCCGGTCTTGTTTAAATGTTCCAGTTGACGCTCTTGATCTCTCTGATGATTCTTCCTTGTTTGTAGATTGAAATACAACACATGAATCTCTTTGCTGTCTCTTTTTATTGTGGCTTAATGCAAATATTTATCATTTACTTCTTCATTTTGTGACATGACATTTTTAAGCCCACGGTTTATTCTCCCCTAAGCTATGTTTTGTGATTGAACGCTGTCACCACTACGGATGTTGCAGTGATGTGATAGTACTCCTTTAGGATTGGCAAAGTAACAAAGAAATCGCAGGCAGCAATTGGAATATTTTAGATGGCTTCGTTGTGAGTTTGCTTTAGAGAAAAGTGATGTAGAAGGGAGTTTTATTATCTACTTCAACGACCCATACATTGGCTGACTTAGGAGAGCATGCAAGTTAGTATTCTGACGTGCTTCATACTTGGGAATAGTAAAATCGGATTGGTCATCTCAGGCGAATTATTAGTAGCAGTTTGAATAGATGGAACTAGAATGTGTTATCTCAGAGTTTCCTTATAGACTTATTGTTTTCTTTAGGTGCTGGCATTGGTGTGGGATTCTTGTGTCTTTCGCTTTTCAGCTATTGGCTATACAGATATCTAAGGAAGCAGAGAGACAGAATTGTCAAGCAAAAACTGTTCGAGCAAAATGGTGGTTTGCTGTTGCAACAAAAGTTCGCACCTTATGGAAGAGATGGAAGAGCAGCAATATTCTCTGAAGAAGATCTGCGAAGAGCAACAGATAACTACAGCGAAAGCCGGTTTCTTGGTCAAGGAGGATTCGGCAGAGTGTACAAAGGGATGCTGCCAGATGGTACCATAGTTGCTGTGAAGAAGTCAAAGATCATCAACAGGGACCAAACTGAGCATTTTATCAATGAAGTGCTTGTTCTATCCCAAGTTAATCATCGGAACATTGTAAAATTGATAGGATGTTGTTTGGAGACCAAGCTTCCTTTACTAGTGTATGAGTTCGTACCTAATGGCACCTTGTCACAACATATTCATCAGCAGGACAAAGATTGTTCCCTTTCATGGGAAGACCGGTATAGAATTGCATGTGAAGTCACTCAAGCAGTAGCGTACATGCATTCTGCAGCTTCAATTCCCATTTATCATCGAGACATAAAGCCGTCTAACATTCTGCTGGATGACAAGTTCACTGCAAAAGTCTCTGATTTTGGTACCTCAAGGCTGGTTCCGTTAGAAAAAACTCACCTGACAACGGCTGTGCAAGGGACCTTTGGATACTTGGACCCGGAATACTTCCGATCTAGTCAGTTCACAGATAAAAGTGATGTGTACAGTTTCGGAGTTGTGCTTGTTGAGTTACTTACGGGGCATAAGCCAACATCCTTCTCAGGAGATGAGGATGGAAGACATCTAGTTGCTAGCTTTGTCATGCTAATGAAGGAGAGCCGTTTGTCAAAGATCCTAGATCCTGTTGTGGCCAATGAAGCTAAGGCGGAGGAGGTTCTTGCAGTAGCAATGCTTGCCATGAGGTGTTTGAAAATGAATGGGAGAAAGAGGCCCACCATGAGAGAGGTTGCCATGGAACTTGAAGGACTAAGGAAATCTCAAAGTTTCTCTCAGACTAGCCAAAATCCTTGTGCATCTGAAGATGGACTACCTGATGAAGCCAATGAAGAATCGATAGATAGCACATCCATGTCACTTGAAGTTGTATCAATCTCAGTAGAGACATTGAGCTAGAACATTCGGTGTTCATACTGAACTAGATGTTTCTTTATCCTAGACAGCTTTGGGAGTAGGGCATGTCCCATGCAGTTAGCAGTAGCAATTATTAAAATCACCAGAAGATACCTTTCACTCAAATGATTCTCTTTTACTTTACTTCAGCTTGATGTTTTTCTTAAGCACCGGATACCTAACCAAACTTTATTCAAAAGATTTGCTGTCAATTAAGGTGGGGAGTTCATTTCCACGGATCAATAATAATGGTTAATTCTCTTTGCATTATGTGATTGATTCAGTTCTCTTTTTCCCAATCAATGATGCATAATGCTCAGGATATTTTTCACACCGGCTACATCATATGCTATTGTTTCTGATTCCTACTACAGACTTTTCATATGCACACATCAACTTTGTGAGTAACTTGCTGGAGAATATCTAGCGAATATGTTGAAGCTGCTCACATTCCTCAATCTCCTTTGAATAACGGGCGATGTTGGTATTGAAGCCTTGTGCTTTTAGCTATCAAGATCTATAACATTGTTTATGTCCTATGGGATACCCAGACTTGGCCTCAACTTGCAACTTCCGCATTTATCGAATTGCTTCTTGACAAAATCCATAGCGTAAGTAGGATAGAATTATTGACAAGTCCATACTAAAAACAACAGCACTTTTATAGCTTTAACACATCTATCATGAGATACGGTTTCTTCGGAAGATGCATCACTGTTCGATGATAAGCAAGTTGTGCTGTTTACTGACATGATCCTCAGAATCCCTGTGAAACTTGGCCACTCCGTGCCTCGTTTGCAATGAGAATTCTGCATTCTCGAGTTAAGACAGTCAATTGAAGAGATGATTGAATGAAGGAGCTAGAGATTAACGGTGTGATTTGAGAGAAAATTAAACCAAGCTCAGTTTGGTACATATAAACTTAATCTTTTAGTTTTGAAATCAAAAGACACTGGCGAATCCCCTGCCATACTCGAAATTCAAATACATCTCGACAGCATATGAATTCCAATCAATAGCTCTGTGCAGGGAAGAAGCAAGTTTGTCTGTAGTCTGTACTTTCCCTTTCTGTTGTTGTTCTTTCAATGTTCCTTTGTCAATTTTTAGCAGCTTTCTACAAAATCAGAAAGCGTACTTGTGATCTATATCGACTTCAATCTCAAGTGGGCTCAGCATATGTCCAGGAGCGAATGGTTTTTGATCCGTTGAGCAAACGCCCAACACCTAATTCAAAATGTGCATGAAGGTTTGTTTAATTTGTGTTATACTGGAGTTGTTGACGTTCAAGTTCCTCATGAGCTGTTCGAGATCATTTGAAGGATTCCTTGAGGGCAACCGAATTCTCTTTCCATTTTCTACGGCTGCTACATGCTCAATCTGATCGGATTGGACTCATGTGCTTATTTCGCTTCTCATGCATCTTTAAAGCCAAGGAGCTCGACCTTGAATACCGTGTTAGGTGATTGTTCTTTTTACTCGAATCAAGTTAAAGCAGAGTTAAAGGAAATGAGAAGCTCAAACCAGCCAAGACTCGATCTCCATCTCTTTTGAATCCAGGTGTTCGGTCATCAATCATTGTCAGGGTCGAGTCGATCATGTACTCCATGGAGCTCAAACCGCTTGATCATCAGTCGTCTTGAAACTCCGAAGTTGTTCCGTGTCTGAACAATTGATTGCTAACTGTATTAACGGTGCTTCATGGAAAACAAGGGCCCCATTGGGGCTCGACATTTCTGAGCAACCACGGATTTGTCGCAGGCACAACCCAATTTACCAAGTAACTCCATTAAATTGTTGTCGTGGAATTGTACGCAATTCTTATGCCGGTTTTAGGAACTTGTATGGATGCAATTAGGGGAAAACTATTTAAAGAGTTTTAAATCTATTTTTGTACTTTTGTCAATTCAGACATAAACATTTTAATTTTGTCAATCGAATTCTAAATATTTTCATTTTTTGTCAATTGAGTCATCTAGCCAATTTTAAATGGAAATCGCTGACATAGGACGGCCATTGCAGACGTAGACAATTTAAACAAAAAAAATTGAATATTTTAATATATTATACATTATTTCTTTTCTTCTTTCTTTTTCTTTCTATGTTTTTTTCTCCACCAAGTTTGGCAAGGGTCGCTGGTCATAGCCCGGTAAGGGCCGACCGACCCTAATCGGTAGCAAGTGAGGGTCTTGACCCTCACCTAGATTTGGCAAGGGCCAGTGACCAGCGAGGGCTTCACTGCCCTTATCGAGCTAAGAAGGAAAAAAAAAAAAAAAAGAGAGAAAAGAGAAAAGAATAAAAAATTGAAATTAAAAAAAAAAAAATCACGTAGGACGACGGTGGGCTTCCACGTCAACAATTTCTGACTAAAATTGATCAAATGAACTTAATTGATAAAATATGAAAATGTTTAAGACTCAATTCATAAAATTGAAATGTTTATAATTGAATTGGCAAATGTTCAATAAATTAAAGACTTTTTGAACAATTTTCCTATGTAATTTGTGATTGCGACGGTGGCGGTGAGTGTTATAGATAAAGCCAAATATTTGTTTTTAGGGGCTTTTTTGTCTTTTCTATTAGATTTCATTTTAGGTTAAAAGTGGTACCTATATATTAGTGATGGCAAAACCCTAGCCGAAAAGACGCTGAAAAAGGAAATAGAGAGGCAAGAAAAAGAGAGAAGAAAAAAGTGAGTTTTTTCTTGACGAGGGTTCTCAATCTCTTTGTGCCCTGATCTTGAGAGAAGATTGTCATTGTATTCCAACTTTTTCAAAGTCTAGTGCATTCGCAGAGTGCCTCTGCGCGGAGACGTAGCCCAGGTTTGGGTGAACTTCGATAATAAATTTTCTGGCGTGTTCATCTGATTCTGCTCTTTTATTACTATATTAAATGCAGTGAATTGTTTGCGGCGTTATTTTTCTAGAATCGACGTGCGATTTCGTAATAACCGGTATCGAGCCTGGGTTGGCTAATCGAGAACATCGAGGGTTTTCGGTGACGTTCGATTGAAAGCAAACGGGATGGCGAGAAGATAAAATCAGAATCGATAAGTTCAATGGAGAAGATTTTGGATGGTGGAAATTACAAATAGAGGATTATCTTTATCAAAAGATCTCTATGCACCACTTGAGGGTTGGAAACCCGAGATGGCGGAAGTGGATCCGACAGCAGAAGCCGGATGGAAAATTCTTGATCGAAAGGCATTAGGTGCGATTCGTCTAGGGTTGACGAAAAAGACAGGATACCACATCGCGAAAGCAAAAACTGCAGAAGAAGCCATGGATATTCTAACGAATATTTTTGAGAAGCCGTCCACATCAAATCGGTATTTTTGTTGAAGAAACTGGTTAATATGAAGTTATCGATAGAGGTTACGTGGCGAGCATATTAATAGTTTCACGCAGGTCACGGGTCAATTGGAATCCGCAGGCATAAATTTAGACATGAAGCTTCAAGCTTTATTATTTTTATGTTCTCTTCCAGAAAGCTACAATACCGCAGTACAGGGAATTTCGAGCACCATGAAGGATGATTTAAATCTTGATGATGCTGTGAGTAGCATCATGGATGAAGAGATGCGAAGGAAAGTCTCAGGTGGAGATAATTTTTCTGCATCTACATCTTCAACGGCACTTGCATTGGAGAATCGTGGAAGAAGTAAAAGTAGAGGAAATTTCAGCGGTCGTAGCAGATCACAATCAAGGGGTAAGAGACAGGTTGCAAAAGATGAGTGTTAGTTTTGTCACAAAACCGGACACCGGAGGTTTCAGTGTGAAGCCTACAAAAAGAAGCAGCAAGATGAGAATCAAGGTGCTAATGTAGTTAGCGATGAATCTTTGCTAGATAACTTGTGTTTGTCTGCAGGGTTTGACTTGACAACAGATACATGGTTTATTGATTCTGGCGCTTCTTTTCATTGCACCTCACAAAGAGACATATTTGATGATTATGCCAGTGGAGATTTTGGACAAGTGGTTGTGGGAAACGGCCACATGTGTCCAATTGTTGGGAAATGAACCGTGACTGTGAACATCTCAGGTGGAGGACGTCTAGTTTTGCGTGAAACTAGGCATATTCCGGAATTAAAGAAAAATCTAATTTCAACCAGTAAACTTGACCAAGAAGGTTTGGGAATAACCTTTGGCTGCAGAGAGTGGAAGATAACCTCAGGGATAAGAGTAGTAGCAAAGGGAAAGCGTACGGGTACACTTTACCTTCTCCAAGGAGACAGTATCAGTGATATGGTTGCAACTACAATGGCTACAGTAATTTATCTACTCTTTGGCATTATCGTTTGGGACATCTTGGTGAAAAAGGTGTAAAGCGGTTACACTCGAGGAAATTACTTCCGGGTTTACAAAAGTTGAGTTAGATTTTTGTGAGAGTTGCATTTATGGAAAACAGAAGGCTGTTAGTTTTAAATTGAATGGACGACAAAATAAAGGCCAGAAACTAGAGTTGGTTCATACTGATGTATGGGGACCTGCTTAGGAACTCTCTTATGGTGGTAAGAGATATTTTGTCACATTCATTGATGATACAACAAGGAAGACTTGGGTCTACGCTCTTAAAGAAAAATCAGAAGTATTCGGGATGTTCAGAATGTGGAAGACCATGGTAGAAAAAGAAACAGGTTATCAAATTAAAGCTTTGAAATCTGATAATGGTGGTGAATACACAAGTAAGGAATTTGCAGAATATTTGAGTCGAGAGGGCATACACGGGTTAAAGACTGTTCCTAGAACTCCTCAAGAGAACGGTGTAGTTGAAAGAATGAATAGGACTATTCTAGAACGTGCGAGATGCATGAGACTACACGCGGGTCTCCCGCTACACTTATGGGCTGCCACAGTTGATGCAGCTGTTTATCTTATCAACAGAAGTCTATCTAGTGCATTGGATGGAGAAATACCACAAGAACGGTGGTCAGGTAAAAAGATTAATTATTCTCATCTAAAGGTGTTTGGTTGTATTGCATATGCTTTGATTGACAGGGATGATAGAAAAAAGCTTGATGCTAAGTCCCAAAAGTGCGTCTTTATCGGATACGGTGGCGACGAGTATGGCTATAGGCTTTGGGATTATGAGAATAACAAAGTCATCCGCAGTCGCAATGTGGTATTCCATGAAGAAAAGATGTACAAGGATCGTCGAGAGAGACGAGCATGAGAATGTAGTACAACCAGAATATGTTGAATTAGACACAATGCCCGTGAAGATGTTTCCAGTAGATCAAAGTTCACCTGAAAGAGAGGTTCAAGATGAGCCTATTATCAGTGAAGAGGTAGTTCAAGAAGAACGCAACGATTCGAAGCAAACGAACGACCCTGAAGTACCTGTCTTGAGAAGGTCTACACGTGTGAGAAAGCCAAAGGTAATTTTTTATCCATCAGCTAATACTGTTCTAAGCCATGTCTTATATACAGATTCGGGAGAACCGGAGACTTACGATGAGGCAAATGCAGACATGTCTCACTTGTAGTGGGAGTGTGCTATGAAAGACGAGATGAGCTCGCTACTTCAGAACAAAACTTGGGAGTTGACCAAGTTGCCCACAGGTAAAAAAGCTTTATTAAACAAATGGGTGTACAGGGTTAAGAATGAAGCAGATGGTAGTATTAGATACAAGGCGAGACTTGTAGTCAAGGGCTTTTCTAAAAAAGAAGGGATCGACTACTCCGAGATATTTTCACTTGTAGTGAAAATGACATCAATTAGAGTTCTGCTGAGTATAGTTGTAGTGGAAGATCTTCATCTTGAGCAGTTAGACGTAAAAACAGCGTTTTTACATGGTGACTTAGATGAAGAATTATACATGACACAACCTAAGGGTTTTGAAGTCAAAGGTAAGGAGCACATGGTATGTCGCTTAAAGAAAAGCTTGTATGGCTTGAAACAAGCTCCGCGGCAATGGTACCTAAAATTTGATGGTTTCATGCAAGAAAAAGGATTTGCACACTGTGAGTCTGATCACTGTGTTTATTTTCTCAAATATGATGATGGTGACATTGTGTATCTATCTTTATATGTGGATGACATGCTTGTGGCTAGTTCCAATATGAAGAGAATCGTAGAAGTGAAAAAGATGTTATCATCACAATTTGCTATGAAAGACTTGGGAGAGGCCAATAATATTTTAGGCATGAAAATCGTCAGGGACAGGAAAAATAAGAAATTATGGTTGTCCCAGGAAGACTATGTGAACAAGGTGTTAAAGAGATTTAACATGGACAAGGCAAAACCGGTTGCAACTCCTCTAGCGAGTCACTTCAAACTTTCCAAGGATATGTGTCCAAGCACTCAAGCTTTGAAAGATGAGATGGCGGTAGTTCCATATGCATCAGCAGTGGGGAGTTTGATGTATGCCATGGTGAGCACGAGACCAGACATTGCACAAGCAGTGGGAGTTGTGAGTCAATATATGCAGAACCCAGGCAGAGAGCATTGGAATGCAGTGAAATGGATATTGAGATATCTAGCGAGGTACTTCCAATTACTCACTTTGTTATGGTGGTACATCTCTAGAGTTGCGGGGTTATGTAGATGCAGATCATTCGGGTGATCGAGATAGTGGTAAGAGTACCACTTTGGATATGTATTTGATTGCGGAGTACAGCGAGTGAGTTGGGTATCTCAACTACAAAAGATAGTGGCTTTATCGACGACGGAGAGGCGAATATGTAGCGATTACGAAGCCTCCAAGGAAATCATGTGGTTACAAGATTATATAGAGGAGTTACATCGAAAAACAGCCAATCAAGTACCTTTGTGGAGTGATAGTCAAAGTGCGGTGCACTTAGCAAAGAATGCAGCTTATCACTCAAGGACTAGACATATCAAGAAGCGTTATCACTTTATCGGTCGGCATTGAAAGATAATGAGTTAAAGTTACAGAAGATTGATGGTTCGAAGAATCCATGACATGATGACCAAGGTAGTAGACAGAGAGAAGCATATTTTCTGTACTACTACTATTGGTATTACTCCATGTTGATTGATGAGGAGTATCGCGAGAGACACAAGTTTTTCAACTACTATTTTTGAAGAGGATGGATGCAAAGTTGCTTGGTGCTTGGGTATATTTGTCTTCAAGTGGGAGATTGTTATAGATAAAGCCAAATATTTGTTTTTAGGGGCTTTTTTGTCTTTTCTATTAGATTTCCTTTTAGGTTAAAAGTGGTACCTATATATTAGTGATGGCAAAACCCTAGCCGAAAAGACGCTGAAAAAGAAAATAGAGAGGCAAGAAAAAGAGAGAAGAAAAAAGTAAGTTTTTTCTTGATGAGGGTTTTCAATCTCTTTGTGCCCTGATCTTGAGAGAAGATTGTCGTTGTATTCCAACTTTTCAAAGTCTAGTGGATTCGCGAGTGCCTCTGCGCGGAGACGTAGCCCGGGTTTGGGTGAACTTCGATAACAAATTTTCCGGGCGTGTTCATCCGATTCGCTCTTTTATTACTATATTTTGTCAGTGAATTGTTTGCGAGCGTTATTTTTCTGGAATCGATGTGCGATTTCATAACAGTGAGGATGTCGAGATGATCAGGTCAAAAATAAGGAGGGAGGGGGGAAGGAACTTGTGCCGCACGGTGTCAGAATCAGAGCGGAAGGTGCGGAAGATGGCAGAGAAGCGGGTGGCGTCGCGAGGGGTGGTGAGAGAGAGTACATGTTCGATGCACTACTCAGGCATCCGCCCATCTCTACCATCTTTTGGAATCGTTCGAAGCTCAGTTCAATGTTCTTGGTTCAATTCGACAATGAATTGTCTATTCGAAGCTGCTGACCACGACCGTACACACGAAGCAGATGCTCAAAGTTGCAGTTTTCCATTTTTTTTTTCTCTTTTCTGGTCTTCCTCGGGTCACAGGCTCGGGCGCCACTTCCCGGTGCGGCACAAAGGTCTGAACTAGAATAAGATGGGTTTTTGTCTTGAGATGGATGTCCTTCAAAACTTCTTTTCGAGTGCTAGTAATAGCTCTACTTAGGACATGACGTGAATTTATGACCTCATGCAAAATAAGCTGACAAAAATGTTAACGTTTCATCCTTTCTTCTCTCTCAAAGTGAACGATTGCTCCCTTTTTCTTTTTCTTTTTCTTTTTTTTTTGTAACAAGCTAGAAATCATCGACACTCTTCAAAACTTTCATGTCAGATGCTCTGACTCGTGTTTGACACTTTCTGACAGTTAATCAATAGGTGTTGGATTTCCAACACCTAATCAACTCTACTGGCACTCTTTGACATGTGACTCCGAAATTTTGACATGCAAGTTCGGAATTCTAACACATGATTCCGACATGCACGAAGTCAATTTTAAAAAATTTTCAATAATAAATGGTCAAAATGTAAATATATAAAAAATAATAAAAATAATAAAGTGGAAAAGAAGTAAAACATAATCTTCTATTCTTTTTTGACTCTTCCCCTCCTGCCACAATTCATTTCCTAAGTTTTTTTTTTTTTTTTTTTTTAATTTTCTCTTTTGATATGCAAGTCCAAAATGTGAATTGCTTGTTTTTTTTTCCTCCAAGTTTTATGGATTCTTGGAATAGAATTGAATTTGTCAAATTAAAAGAATAAATGACATTAATAAATTATGGATTAATATTTTTAGTGCAATGTCATTTTAGGCTTTTTTTTTTTTTTTTTTTGTGACCCAGGGAACCCCGCACAACCGACAATGGGAGGTAAACCACTGGGGGCGACACGTGCTCATTTTAGGCAATTTTTGGTTATTTATTTATCTTAGAATTTGAATCAAATTAATTTGATTAAAATAATCATAAAAATGATAATTTATCATGTATATATAAAAATATATATGTAATATACACATTCCAATGTATTAGAATTCTCATTTTTGATAAACGACGTATTGGTGTGTCGTGTTATATCGTGTCGCATGTCACGAGTCGATGTCGGTGCTAGTTAGGTGGTAAGTTTGATAGTTTTCGAGCTAGCTTCCACGCATTTCGATTTGTCCACTTCTTTAAGGGAAGATTGCAATTTGCAATACTCGGCCTCTCTTGAGTTATATGTAATCACAAGATTTTATTATCAAGTATATTTAACCATTACCTTAATATTCGTTACCAAGGCCCGCTTATTAACAAGAATTTCATTCGTTTTTTTTTAGCCCAGTGAAGCGTGGAGTTAGCCTTTGGTTTAGAAGGACGGCCACGCAAAATCCGATATATTTATCACTTTCTTTAGATGTTTTTCCTATTTCCTGTCTTTTCCACTTCCAGGCTTGTCCTTTGCTGGCGTGTGCTGATGCAGAGACTTCACCGTCCATTGATACGCCGCTCTCTCTCTCTCTCTCTCTCTCTCTCTAAACACAACGAATCACGCCTGAATCACAGTCCTCTCTTCGAAAGGCGTCCACTTTAAGCAGTTTTAGCCGCACTTATTTCTTGGAGCTCTTCCGATCTAGGTTGCACCGACACGGACACGCGACACGACACGACACGACACGCCGACACGTCATTTCTCAAAAGTAAAAAAAAATTTCGACACGTTTCGACACGTTATATATTAAATGAATATTTTTATTTTTAATTAATTTGATTCAAATTTATAATTAAAAAAACCTACAATGAATTTACACTAATAATTCAACATACAGTATTTTTATTTTTCAAAATTATTTTTTAATTTTATTTAACAATTTTTCGATTAAATAAAAGCCCCGAGCCCTTCGATTAAAGAAAAGCGTCCCCCTCCCCCTCCCCTCCCTCGGCGCTCAAACCCCTTCGATTAACACCCTCCCGCGCCCAAATTCCCTTTTCCCTCGTTTCTTTCCCACCCCCAATTTTTTTCACTTTTTCTTCCCTCCACCTGACACCGTCCTTCCCCCTCCCTCCTGTCACTTCCCCTCCTCCAACACGCCAAATCCCTTGTTTTTATTCTTTTATTCTCAAAACCCTAGCAATGCTTCTTCTCGATTTCTGCTTGCCAGGGATGGAATGCGCAGTCCCTGTGCACCGAGAGGCTGCACACCGCCGCGAACTCCTCCTCCTCCCCCTTGACGCCACTGCCGCCGCCCCGCTTGACGATGCCACCCTCCCCACGCGCGCCTCTCCCTCGTGAAGTTCCTCCTCACAGCCCTCGCCTCAGTCTCTACTCTCTTTCTGGCCGTCTCTCGCCTTCGCTCGGCTCACGGCTTCGTCTCTCCTCCCTCACCCTCGGACACGCGTGTCGAAATATGTCGACAAAAGTTGACCCCGTGTCGACAAAAGTTGACCCCGGTCAACGCGTGTCCGAGCGTGTCGTCCGACACGCTCCGACACGTGTCGGACACGACATGGAGGCACATATAACGTGTCCGTGCAACCTAGCTTCCAATGGCGGTGATCGAAGAAGCAAAGGGTCGAGACGGTCCCAACTTCTCTGCCCTGCCTGAAGGGTGCATCGCGAGAGTCGTCTCCCTCACAAGCCCCGCCGACGCGTGCAGGCTCGCGACCCTGTCGCCGAATTTCAAGTGGGCATGCAATTCCGACGTGGTCTGGGCCTCGTTCTTGCCGCTGGAGTGCACCCAGACGATCCCCCAGAGCTAGAGGTGTCAAAATGGGTCTTTGACCCATTTATGACCCATTTAAATCATAAATGGGTCATATATGGATCACTTGTTTTATGACAAAATGTAGTTAAATGAGTTTAACAACTAAAAATTTTGATAAGTGGGTCTTAAATGGGTTAGATTTAGAACCTATTTTCACCAAAAACCTCACAATCTCTCTCTTATCTCTTTATTTACAATTTTTTTTATAAAAACCAAAATTATAATTATTTTTTATTTTAATTTTCTTTTCTTTTATCTTTCATTTTCTTTTTTTCTTTTTTCTTTCTTTTTCCTCCGATCGCCGGCACGGCGATGGCCGGTGACCAGCCAAGCGAGCCTCGAGCTCGCCGGATCTGGCAAGGCGAAGGCCTCGCCGACGCCCGACGAGGCTCGAGCCTCGCCCGATCTAGCGAGACGCAAACTCGCCGGCGTCGGGCGAGGCTCGAGCCTCGCTAGATCCGGCAAGGGGCGAGCTCGAGCTCGCCGGATCTAGCGAGGCGGAGGCCTCGCCGATGTTTCGAGGCCGAGCCTTGCCGATTAAGTGAGACTCGAGCTCGCTGGCGTCGGCGAGCCGGGCCGGTTCTTGTTGTCGTCTTGGCCGGCGGCCGGCCAAAGAAGAGGAAGAAGAAAAAATAAAAATAAAAATAAAAATTATATTCTTAAAAAATAAAAATAAAAAATAATTAAAATTTTAATTTTAAAAAATAAAAATAATCAAAATTCGATTTTTTAATTAATTATTTTAGAAATTATAAAAATTATCCATTAAATTGTATTGTATAAAACCATGTTATGGGTTGGGTATGAGTCAAAAAATTTGCACTACAATAAATGGGTCATAAACGGGTTAAATTGGTCGATTTGGGTCGGACCATTTATGACTCGACCCAAACCCAACCCGACCCAACCCACCCGTTTAACGGGTCTACTCGGAGCGTTTCCATCGCTGAAGGAGCTCTACTTCAGCCTCTGCGACGACCCGGTTCTCATCGGTGATGGCAAACTCGTAAGTCACCCCACCCTCTTCCCACCTCAAACCGCCTCTTCCTAATCTTTTTGTATTATCATTTTTTGTCGCGGATTGAGGGGGTGATATGCGATAACTGTTCTTCATGTTAGACTTGATAGAATATTAAAATGCAATTCATGTGATGTGCCGTCACCTGCACGTTTTGAAACACTGCGAATTTGGCTGGCCAAAACAAAAATTGTCGAGTAGTCGACTTGAAAGGCGGTGTCATCAGCACATGTTTCTTCGTCTCTTCCCACCTGAACCGAGTGAGAGCATTTTGTTTCTTCGAGAAGAAGCCATTGTCATATTATGATCATGCTGCGGCTTCCACTGAACATACTTCTTTTGCACACAGGCTCTCCATTTGAACGTGAGAGGTGGATTGAATTGTAAGGATCAACTCTTGGTTCACGTCCATAAAGAATGATAAATTGAGGGTGAACAAGAAAGAAAGATAAGATCTTTCATCTGAAAATGACAAGATTCAAATGGATTGGAGCAAAGAGTGAATAGATATATTGAATCACTCAATATACAGTGCAAAGAGCATGGGGATTACATTGGCACCGTTAAATAGTGGCCATGTAACTTTGAAAAGTCATAGATTACACCTGAATTTTGATTATTTTGTTGCCCGTGGTTAGTTTTCCGTATGCACGGCTGGTAAGTGTTATCTAACGATGGATTAACTCAGTTCTTTTGACCAAAAAACCTCTGCTGAATTTTCTTGACTTCATCAATCATGTATCTTCTCTATTTTGTTAACTTTATTAGCCATGCGATAGAGATCTTTAGGTTAAAGGGAAAAAAAAAAAACATAATAATGAGGAATTTTATTTCCATGTGACATTTAATGCCTACATAGATAGAATAACTAGCGATTGCAACAAAATATCAAAGTTTATGGGGAAATTTGTAACTTCACAAATTTTTCAGGGGTCAATAGGCAATGGTTTTGAAGTTGAGGTGGTATTGAAAAATTATCCCCTTTATTTTTCTTTTGGTTCAAATCTCATGGTTATTGCTTTTATTTAACGTGAAATGTGTTTTCCTACTTCAAATTTTGAAGAAAAAGCTCACCATTTTATTGGAAACAGGATAGCACAGATGGAGGAATAAGTGCTAAGCTTATTGCTTTGCGCATACTATATTTGCTGAAACAGTGAATCTCGTTTTCTTAAGACGACGTTAGTCCGACTTCTTGTTGCTTATGTGAATTGAAGATGCTTTGCAGAGCTTAAATGTATCTTGCAATCCGCAAGGGCTGTTTGTGGAAGGGATCGAAATTAGGCCGAGGGATGGGAAATCAAAATGCCTTTGTTCTGGCCATGTGTAAGTTTGTCTGTACGGTTCATTGATTAATAGCTTTTTATCTCCTCTCTGCTGTTATTTCAATGTTCCATTGTCAATTTTCAGCAGCCCTCCTACAAAATCAGAAAAGCGTGCTTGTAAACCATATCTTTAATCTTTAAGTGGTGAAAGCATATGTCATGAAACAAATGGTTTTTGATCTGATGACCGAACACCCGATGCCTAATTTGAAATATGTACAGGGTTTCATTTTTTTGTGTTTTACCAAAAAAAAAAGTTATTAAATTATGTCTTGGATTCAATCGTTTATGAAACCCATCTCGATTGAAGAACGTAGACTTATTTGTGTTTACAAGGACAATTAGGCGTTTAGCTTCTTAGGCAGTGAAATAATTATTTGGATATAGTACTCTATATGTATTTATTAATAAACTATATATATATATATATACACACACACACATACATGTATTGCTTTCTTGTTTTTGGGCCTTATCTTTGACCAGATTGAACTCCTCTTTCTTTAACCGGTACAAAGAAGGGCCCACAAATAGGGTAAAGCCAGAGGAAAGAAAACCAAAGAAAAGTAAAGAGTTTTCTTTAGCTCTAGCCTATACGTTCTCCTTTTCTGTTCCTCATTTATTTATTCATGCTTCCACGTTGACTTAATTTGCAAGAGCCTAGACTAGTTTCCACGTTAAAATTTCAACAAAAGTTGTTGACATTCAAGTTCTTTGTGAGCTGCTCAGAATACTAAATTGTTTCCAGTTTCAACAGCTGCTCCATACTCAATCTGGTCAGTTTGAACCCGTGTGCTTATTTCACTTTTCATGCATTTTGAAAGCCGCAGAGCTCGACCTTGAATACTATGTCAGGTGAATTTTCTTTTTACTTGAATCGAGTTAAGTTGAGTTCAAGGAAATGAAAAGTGGTGCTCGAGCTCCATCTCTTGGGAATCCAAGTGTCCGGTCTTCAATTATTATTAGGGTCGAGTCGATCACGTACTCGATGGAGCTCAACCGCTTGATCATCATTCATTTTGAAACTTCAAACTTGTTCCTTGTCCAAACAGCTGATTGCTAATTTTATCCACGTAACTTCATGGAAAAGAACAGCCCCAATTGGGGTCGACAATTCAGAGCAGCCACGGATTTGTCACTGGCACGCAACCCAACTTACCTAGAAACTTCAATAATTTGTGTGATGCACTGGTACCTGCGCGTCTCTTCTGGGTCTAAAGCAGAGTCAAAGCCAACGACCGTCTAGATAATTTCTTGCTGATTAGTTAAATCAAGATATAAATTGCAGCACGCTCAGAAAGGATGTACGTGCCTAATCTTGCAAGACTGGTGGAACTGTCCTGAAGGCGATTTTTATCTGCCAGTCGGTTTCAACCATGAGAACTCTACTTATTTCTTCTTGTGAAGTTCTTGGTTTTCTTCTAATCCGAACTTATTTTCATTTCATGTTGGAAATTGAAGGGCCTAGTGCTGTGTACTGAGCCATGGAGTGTGTTCAAATTTGAGACAACCATACTTTATCCATTTACGGCCCTGCCAATAATGTAAACCTTCCGATGGACAAAGGAAGCAAAATGTTCTCTTTGGATCTTAATGAGCATCCCACGGATAACTAAAGGGAAGGAAGTCGTACTTCAGCAAAAGAAGAATAACCACAGAAGAGCACATAATAAATTAATTAACAATCACACGAAACCTGTTTCAGAGCAATGCTGGACAGTTCTTCGGGTTTGCTATTTTGTCGAAAAATGGCACTGTCACCGTCAACAGTCAACAGTCAATAATCGACTCCGCAAGTCTACCGCTACGTTTCCACGGGATGAGTGGATTTTTCAGATTTCCATCAAATCTTGTAGTCGCGGTTCTTCATTTATTGGTCTTGAAGGTGATTTTCTACAGGCGTGTCAGCCACGGCAACTTTGCGCTTGGTGTTTTCATCAATAAAGCTGTTGGTTCTTCGCATACAAGAGTCGAACCTATGCGCAAGCCATATCTCAGTTATTCCAAAACCATGGATCTGTCCTCCCTCTCAATCTTATCACCGATCCTATTACTCTTTTCTTTGTTTGATCGCATATCCTACTGTCACCAGCAATATGTTGACAATAACCAACTTGACCACCCTTTCCATTTGACTGAAGACAAAGGTTACCCCTGCAATGACCCTCAAACTCAATGCCAGGCCTTCCTGACCTTTCGATCTACCTCTCTATACAACTCACCACTCGCCATCGCATCGCTGCTCAACTCAGATGCATTGGACATAGCCAAAATCAACAACATCAAATCCACTGCCGAAGAGATGCCTTCTGATAAGTTGGTCGTAGTTCCAGTTCCTTGCGATTGCACTGGAAGCATTTTCTTGCACCAGGCCTATTACACTGTGGCAATGGGTGACAGCTATTACCTCATAGCCAATTATACATTCCAGGGCCTGTTGTCTTACAGTGCTATAGACTATCAGAACTACTATCACAGCAGTGTTCTTACTGTAGGTAGACAGCTGATGATTCCACTAAGATGCGCATGCCCAAGTGCTGACGAGACAGCTAATGGGGTTAAATCCTTGCTTACATATTTGGTGACACACGGCGATTCTGTGGATTCAATTACGGAAAGCTTTGGTGTCACCGCGCAAAGTGTTATGGAGGCAAATATGATGACGAACACCTCTGTGCTACGCCCTTTCATTCCCATCCTCATTCCACTTAATTGTGCAAAAAATTCCAATAGTTCCTTCTGTTACTGTCCCAATGGATATGCTGAAGGTGGGCTACGAAATGGCCTCAATTGCATGCCTGACCGAAAGAAGTTTCCTTTCAAGCTGGTTCTTGTGATAGGTAGCCATCAATCTCTCCACTAATTCTCCAGCAACACTGCATGCCTGATCGGAAGTGATTACCCTTTTCCTGTATTTATATTGGCTGTGATGATGGCAGTTAGAAAATCTTTGACTCATGCACGGAGAGATACATTCGTTAAGCAAAATTATGCATCCAATACTTGAGAAAAATCTCGAGTGTGAAATTATTGCATTTTCTTACGCATGCCATTCCGCATAGTACAATTTGGACCGTTGCACTTTCTTTACACTAGGCCTTTTTCTCTCCACATCTTATCTATTTGGCACTTTCCGGTCTTGTTTAGATGTTCCAGTTGACGCACTTGATCTCTGTGATGATTCTTCCTTGTTTATAGATTGAAATACAACACATGAATCTCTTTGCTGTCTCTTTTTATTGTGGCTTCATGCAAATATTCATCATTTACTTCTTCATTTGTGACATGACGTTTTAAGCCCATGCTTTATTCTCCCCTAAGCTATGCTTTGTGATTGAACGCTGTCACCACTAGGGATGTTGCAGTGATGTGACAGTACTCCTTTAGGATTGGCAAAGAAACAAAGAAATTGCAGGCAGCAATTGGAATATTTTAGATGGCTTCGTTGTGAGTTTGCTTAAGAGAAAATTGATGTAGAAGGGAGTTTTATTATCTACTTCAACGACCCATACATTGGCTGACTTAGGAGAGCATGCAAGTTAGTATTCCGACGTGCTTCATGCTTGGGAATAGTAAAATCGGATTGGTCATCTCAGGCGAATTATCGGGAGCATTTTGAATAGATGGAACTGGAATGTGTACCTCACAGTTTCCTTATAGACTAATTGTTTTCTTTAGGTGCTGGCATTGGTGTGGGATTCTTGTGTCTTTCGCTTTTCAGCTATTGGCTATACAGCTATCTAAGGAAGCGGAGAGACAGAATTGTCAAGCAGAAACTGTTCGAGCAAAATGGTGGTTTGCTGTTGCAACAAAAGTTCGCACCTTACGGAAGAGATGGAAGAGCAGCAATATTCTCTGAAGAAGATCTGCGAAGAGCAACAGATAACTACAGCGAAAGCCGGTTTCTTGGTCAAGGAGGATTCGGCACAGTGTACAAAGGGATGCTGCCAGATGGTACCATAGTTGCTGTGAAGAAGTCGAAGATCATCAACAGAGACCAAACTGAGCATTTTATCAATGAAGTGGTTGTTCTATCCCAAGTTAATCATCGGAACATTGTAAAATTGATAGTGTAACGTCCCGGGCCCCACTGTGTAATATTGTCCGCTTTGGGTCACCCGCCCTGGCGCGGACGCACCGCCATCCCAGCCACGGTCTCTTCCCTCACGGCTTTAAAACGCGTTACACAGATTTAGAGGGGCTTCACTGTCTCATTAACATATCGCTTTGTATCTTCCATTGAAAGGCCAAATCGATATGATAGAAAGTGAGCAGACTTAATCAATCGATCGACAATCACCCATATAGCATTCTTACCACTTGGCGTCCTCGGTAGACCGACTACAAAGTCCATGGCAATATGCTCCCACTTCCATTTAGGTATCTCTAGGGGTTGTAACTGTCCACCTGGTTTCTGATGCTCAATTTTCACTTGCTGGCAAACTAAACATTGATCGACAAATTTTATAATATCCTTTTTCATGTTGATCCACCAAAAGTTTTCTCTCAAGTCTTTATACATTTTAGTGCTTCTGGATGAATTGAAAATCTAGTATTTGTGAGCTTCTTGCAGGATCTCCTTTTTTAGATTTGAGTCCTCAGGAACACATAGTCGACCACGAAACCTTAAGGATCCATCTATGTGTAAACCAAAATCCGCTTGTCTTCCAGCTTCCACACCTTCTCTAATTTTTTGTAATTGTGGGTCTTCATTCTGTTTAACCTTAATTCTGTCAATCAACATAGGTTGTACTTGAAGATTAGCTAATTGAGCACCAAGTTGCTGCACCAACACCTCCAAGTCTAACTTCCTCATATCTTCAAGAATAGATTTCGAGAAGTAAGCAAAGCTGCCATATTTCCAAATGATTTACGACTTAAAGCATCCGCTACCACATTAGCTTTACCCGGATGGTAATTAATGGACAAGTCGTAATCCTTCAAAAGTTCTAGCCATCTTCTTTGCCTCATGTTTAGTTCTTTCTGAGTAAAGATATACTTTAGACTCTTGTGATCGGTAAAGACTTCACATTTTTCACCATACAAATAGTGCCGCCATATCTTCAAGGCAAACACAACCGCCGCTAACTCCAAATCATGAGTGGGGTAGTTCTTCTCATGTAATTTCAATTGTCTCGAAGCGTAGGCAATAACTTTGCCATATTGCATAAGAACACAACCCAAACCTTCTTTGGATGCGTCGCGCAGATTACGAAGCCACCACTTCAGACGGTAGAGTTAGAATAGGAGCCGACACCGGCCGTCTCTTTAACTCTTGAAAACTGCGTTCACATTGGTCCGACCATTCAAATTTAACTTTTTCTGAGTTAGACGGGTAAGTGGACCAGCAATCTTTGAGAACCCCTCTACAAATCGCCTATAGTAGCCGGCTAGCCCAAGAAAACTTCTCACTACGTAACATTAGTTGGACGATTCCACTTAACAAGCGCTTCAACCTTCTTTGGGTCCCACGATATGCCATCTTTCGAGATCACATGACCCAAGAATTCTATATGATCAAGCCAGAAGTCACACTTACTAAATTTGGCATACAACTTCTTTTCATGCAAAGTTTGCAAGACAAATCTCAAGTGTTGTTCGTGTTCCTCTGAACTCTTCGAATATACTAGGATGTCATCAATGAACACCACAATAAATTTGTCTAGATATTCCCGAACACCCTGTTCATCAAGTCCATGAAGGCAGCGGGCGCATTTGTTAATCCAAAAGGCATGACGAGAAATTCATAATGGCCATACCTTGTTCGAAAGCGTTTTAGGCACATCATCTATCTTTATCTTCAAGCGATGATACCCGTAACGAAGGTCGATCTTGGAAAATACCTGAGCTCCCCGAAGTTGATCAAATAAATCCTCAATCCGGGGCAAAGGATATTTGTTTTTGACCATTACCTTGTTAAGCTCTCGGTAATCTATGCAAAGCCGCATACTACCATCCTTCTTTTTCACAAATAGAAGGGAGCTCCCCAAGGTGAAACACTGGGTCCGATGAAACCCTTATCCAAAAGCTCTTGTAGCTGCGTTTTCAATTCTTTTAATTCGGTGGGTGCCATCCGATATGGTGCCTTAGAGATTGGTGCTGTACCGGGCATCAATTCAATGCAAAACTCAATTTCTCTATCAAGAGGCAAGCCTGGTAAATCCTCGGGAAATACACTTGGAAACTCTCTAACGACAGAACATCTTCCAACTTTACTACAACCTTACTTGTGTCTTTTACACAAGCTAAATAACCACAACAACCTTTTCTCAAAAGTTTCCTCGCTTGCAAAGCCGAGATCAACCTTGGAGAAGTGTTTTCACAACTTCCCGAAAAAGAGAATTCGGGTTGATTCGAAAGTCTAAATATCACTTTCTTTGAAAAACAGTCAACAATAGCACAATAGGTAGATAACCAACCCATCCCTATAATAACATCGAAATCTCGAATATTTAACTCCACTAGATCCACAGGCATTTCAACATTGTTAATCCGAATCACACATCTCTTGAACACATGATGACCAACTAAGAAATCGCCGGTAGGAGTATCAACACACAATTCACATTCAAGAGGGTCGGGCAACACATCAAGCTTCTTTGCAAATTCGGTTGAAATGAAGGAGTGCGTAGCACGGGGTCAAATAACGCATAAGCACAATGCGAGGCAATAGAAATATTACCTCGCAACCACGCATTAGATCTTTGCCGCATCCTCCTTCGTCATTGCAAAAACTTTCCCACTTGTACTTTGTCTTTGTTGGTTCTCTTGGGGCCTACCAACAAAAGGGGTATTCCTCCGCTTTGAAACACTGGTGTGCTAGGTGCCCTTGTCGCCCACATAGATTACATGATCTATTGCCAATAGGAGGATTCCTTCGTATAGGACAATCTCGCAGCATGTGTCCCGCTTTCCCACATGAGAAGCATACTCCCATTTTCCGATAACACTCACCGTGATGATAATTTCCACATGTATTACAAGGGCCTTGGTTACTTGGGTTTTTGAACCTATCCCGGCGGTTGAAGCCTCTTCGCCCTCCACTACCATCGGTATGGCTACCTTGCACATTTGTGGGCTTAAACCTTTTGAGCTGAGGTGCTCCTTGTGTGTCGTGCTTCAGAATACTTTGTTCCACCTTGATTGCTCGTTCTAGCACATCCTTATAAGTTGTTAATACAAAAGGTGCAAGTGCGGAATTAATCTCAGGTCGGAGCCCTCCTAGGAAATGGTCGGCCTTATCTTCTTCATTTGCTACCAAGTGCTCGCAAATCTACTCAAGCGATTAAAGCGGACTGAATACTCCAAAACGGTGGAGTCACCCGAGATACATGTACAAAGTCACCCTTCATCTTTGCCTGGAATGACTTTGGGAAGAATTGAGCGTTGAACGCCTTTTAAAGTCCTCCCAAGATATAATAACATCCCTACCTCCAAGACTTGGCTTCATTCCATCCCACCAAAACTCGCTTCACCTTCCGGTATTGGGTGGCAAATTTAACCTTCCGATCCTCGGGAACCTCTTCAGCTTCAAAGATCCCATCAATCTTTTAATCCAACGCTCGGCCGCAAGAGGATCAGCTTTCCCATCAAAAGTGGGTGGTTTCGCCTTTCTAAAATGGGCAAAGTGCCGAACCTGTCGTTCCATCTCCGGTTAATTCCTTTGCTTGGCGATACCAATGGATCATTGCCTGTTCAAATTCGGTTGAACGGGTTGGCTCTTGATCCTCTTCTCTGACTTCGTGCAAGTCAGGACTCCTATCATAGTGGTCCTCAAGTCTCCTTCTCAAAGACGCACCTCGAGAAGCTTGAGGCATGTCTCTAGCCTCAGGGGTAGCGACCCGTTTGCCTTTGCGACTCCTACGAAGCGAGGCAAGTGTCTCGAAGTCGGTACTCATGATCACTGAATCCAAGAATGAAACTACACCTTAGAATCTAGAAGACTAACGCAAAAAAATAAAATCTATCACACAACCTCACAACGTCCCATAACTCTACCCAAAAAGATCAAAACTTAGGCTCTGATACCAAAAATAACGTCCCGGGCCCCACTGTGTAATATTGTCCGCTTTGGGTCACCCGCCCTGGCGCGGACGCACCGCCATCCCAGCCACGGTCTCTTCCCTCACGGCTGTAAAACGCGTTACACAGATTTAGAGGGGCTTCACTTTGTCTCATTAACATATCGCTTTGTATCTTCCATTGAAAGGCCAAATCGATATGATAGAAAGTGAGCGAGACTTAATCAATCGATCGACAATCACCCATATAGCATTCTTACCACTTGGCGTCCTCGGTAGACCGACTACAAAGTCCATGGCAATATGCTCCCACTTCCATTTAGGTATCTCTAGGGGTTGTAACTTGTCCACTGGTTTCGATGCTCAATTTTCACTTGCTGGCAAACTAAACATTGATCGACAAATTTTATAATATCCTTTTTCATGTTGATCCACCAAAAGTTTTCTCTCAAGTCTTTATACATTTTAGTGCTTCTGGATGAATTGAAAATCTAGTCTTTGTGAGCTTCTTGCAGGATCTCCTTTTCAGATTTGAGTCCTCGGGAACACATAGTCGACCACGAAACCTTAAGGATCCATCTATGTGTAAACCAAAATCCGCTTGTCTTCCAGCTTCCACACCTTCTCTAATTTTTTGTAATTGTGGGTCTTCATTCTGTTTAACCTTAATTCTGTCAATCAACATAGGTTGTACTTGAAGATTAGCTAATTGAGCACCAAGTTGCTGCACCAACACCTCCAAGTCTAACTTCCTCATATCTTCAAGAATAGATTTCTGAGAAGTAAGCAAAGCTGCCATATTTCCAAATGATTTACGACTTAAAGCATCCGCTACCACATTAGCTTTACCCGGATGGTAATTTAGGGTGTTGTGGAGCCGTGGGATTTTACGGATCGTGATTTGAGCTTATGGTTTGTCCGAAACAAAATTTCAAAGTTTCCCGCGTGCAGTGAACAGTACGCGTCCAGCAGCCTTGGGCCCGTATTTTGTCATTTTTCGGCTTGATTTTGGGATGGCTAAGTTGGGATTCTTGTGATATATTTCAAGGGCTCTCTATTGAATATAAGTACGTTCAGATCGGGGTTCGGAAGAAAAAGTTAAGGCGCAATCAAGTTTTGCACTTAAATTTCGTGTTGCGAATGGCTTGAACAATCGCTTTGGTTATGCGATTTGTTAGCGCGTAGAAGTCCTTTTGTTAGAGTTAAGGCGTAATTTAGTTGTTTCGAAGTAGAGACAGAGTTTTATTAGATTTTAATATTTTCTCGGTTATTTGATAGGACCTTGAATTCGACGATACGAGTATCGTTCGTCGTTTGGTGCGTCGACTGACGAGGTGAGTGGTACTATATCTTCTTTGGTTTTATAAAATCATGTCTTGAAGTATGTATGTATATATATATTGAATCAAGAAGAGCATTTTTATTGCATAAAAGCTAGATCGAGCAATTGCTACCCTTTGGTTGATTGTGAATCTTTGAAAAGCACATTATACAAGGTTTGTGGAGAAACATATATGAAATGGATGATGGGCTATGTTGCAAAATGTTATTTGTTTGGTTTAAGATATTGATTTTTGGATTTGATTTCTGGTATTGGATAATGGTTATTTATGCTCAATATGACTGTGAACCCAATGAGAGGTTTTGGGGTATGCATACCAGGTTTAGGATATCCTTCGGGCCTAGCCACCGGCTTTGTAGGTGGAGACCTTACCAAGGGGGAATCTTGGTCGCCTTGTCACAAGGCGTTGTGTCGTGACCATGATTAGTTATTGAGCAAAAGATTGATCAATGGATAGACCATTGACATGTGTTTTTGATGGAGATTATTCAATGGATTCGACCATTGATACTTGACTTTTGATGGCAATTCAAATGAGTTTTCCCTATTACTATAAATTTTTGATGATAAGAAATAACTCTTATAAGATTCAATACTTATTTTATAAATTGAATTGGCGTTATGGAGTTTGGTATTGCTTTGTATACGTGCATAGTGGTTGTTCGATCTGCTTAGAAGATATGTACTACTCAGCGAGCTGTGGTTGCTCATCCCATTCCTCCTTTAATATTTTCGGGTTCCTCGGCTAGAGGCGAATAGAGCGAGTGCGCCGTTGTGGGAAAACTTTTGGGGAGTTCTATTTTGTTTTTGGTATGGTTTAAGGAAGTGGTGCAAATAATACTTACTAGTAGTTGGATTGTCTGAGTTTTAAACATATATCTCTTTTTTTCTTTTGGTGGATTATAAAAACTCTGATGTTGCAACCAATTTGTTGGTTTATCTGATATATATGGTTTGAGATATATATAAGTTAATATCAGTTTGTTGGTTGTGTTTGAGGCTGCGTTCTTTGTAAAGAAGGACGGCCATGTCATTCCCATTCCTTGTAGTTTTGGGGTGTGACAGATAGGATGTTGTTTGGAGACCAAGCTTCCTTTACTAGTGTATGAGTTCGTCCCTAATGGCACCTTGTCACAGCATATTCATCAGCAGGACAAAGATTGTTCCCTTTCATGGGAAGACAGGTATAGAATTGCATGTGAAGTCGCTCAAGCAGTAGCGTACATGCATTCTGCAGCTTCAATTCCCATTTATCATCGAGACATAAAGCCGTCCAACATTCTGCTGGATGACAAGTACACTGCAAAAGTCTCTGATTTTGGCACCTCAAGGCCGGTTCCATTAGAAAAAACTCACCTGACAACGGCTGTGCAAGGGACCTTTGGATACTTGGACCCGGAGTACTTCCGATCCAGTCAGTTCACAGATAAAAGTGATGTGTACAGTTTCGGAGTTGTGCTTGTTGAGTTACTTACGGGGCATAAGCCAACATCTTTCTCAGGAGATGAGGACGGAAGACATCTAGTTGCTAGCTTTGTCATGCTAATGAAGGAGAGCCGTTTGTCAAAGATCCTAGATCCTGTTGTGGCCAATGAAGCCAAGGCGGAGGAGGTTCTTGCAGTAGCAATTCTTGCCATGAGGTGTTTGAAAATGAATGGGAGAAAGAGGCCCACCATGAGAGAGGTTGCCATGGATCTTGAAGGACTAAGGAAATCTCAAAGTTTCTCTCAGACCAGCCAAAATCCTTGTGCATTTGAAGATGGACTACCTGATGAAGCCAATGAAGAATCGATAGATAGCACATCCATGTCACTTGAAGTTGTATCAATCTCAGTAGAGACATTGAGCTAGAACATTCGGTGTTCATACTGAACTTGATGTTTCTTTATCCTAGACAGCTTTGGGGGTAGGGCATGTCCCATGCAGTTAGCAGCAGCAATTATTAAAATCACCAGAAGATACCTTTCACTCAAATGATTCTCTTTTACTTTACTTCAGCTTGAGATTTTTCTTAAGCACCGGATACCTAACCAAACTTTATTCAAAAGACTTGCTGTCAATTAAGGTGGGGAGTTCATTTCCACGGATCAATAATAATGGTGAATTCTCTTTGCATTATGGGATTGATTCAGTTCTCTTTTTCCCAATCAATGATTCATGATGCTTTGGATTTTTTTTACACTGGCTACATCATAAACTATTGTTTCTGATTCCTACTACAGACTTTTCATATGCACACCCCAACTTTGAGAGTAACTTGCTGGAGAATATCTAGCGAATATGTTGAAGCTGCTCACATTCCTAAATCTCCTTTGAATAACAGGCGATGTTGGTTTTGAAGCCTTGTGCTTTTATCTATCAAGTTATATAACATTGTCTATGTCCTATGGGATAGCCAGACTTAGCCTCAAGTTGGAACTTCCACATTTCCGAATTGCATCTTGACAAAATCCATAGCATAAGTAGGATAGAATTATTCACAAGTCCATACTGAAAACATCAACACTTTTATAGCCTAACACAGCTATCATGAGATATGGTTTCTTCAGAAGATGCATCACCGTTCGATAACAATCAAGTTGTCCTGTTTAGTGACATGATCCTCAAAATCCCTGCGAAACTTGGCTGCTCCGCGCTGTGTTTGCAATGAGAATTTTGTGTCCTCGAGTTAAGACAGTCAATTGAAGATGATTGAATGTAGGGGCTAGAGATTAATGGTGCGACTTGAGAGAAAATTAGACCAAGCTCAGTTTGGTACATTTAACTTAATCTTTTATACATAGACAAAAAAAAAAAAAAAACTTAATCTTTTATACTGAAACCAAATGACACTGGCGAGTCCCCGCCGTACTTGGTATTCAAATCCACCTCGACAGCAAATGAATTCCAATTAATAGCTCTGTGCAGGGCAGGAGCAACTTTGTCTGTACTTTCCCTTGATTACTAGCTTTCTCTCTCTTCTGTTGTTGTTCTTTTCAATGTTCCTTCGTCAATGTTTAGTAGCTTTCTACAAAATCGGAAAGCGTGCTTGTGATCTATATCGACTTCAATCTCAAGTGGGCTAACCATATGTCCAGGAGCGAATGGTTTTCGATCTGTTGAGCGAACGCCCGATGCCTAATTCAAAATGTGCATGAACGTTTGTTTAATTTGTGTTATACTGGAGCTGTTGACGTTCGAGTTCCTCGTGCTCTGTTCGAGATCATTTGAAGGATTCTTTGAGGGCAATTGAATTCTCTTTCCATTTTCCACAGCTGCTACATGCTCGATCAGATCGGATTGGACTCGTGTGCTCATTTGGCTTCTCATGCATCTTGAAAGCCGAGGAGCTTGACCTTGAATACCGTGTTAGGTGATTGTTCTTTTTACTCGGATGGAGTTAAAGTAGAGTTGGAGGAAATGAGAATCTCTACGCAGCCGAGCTCGATCTCCATCTCTTTTGAATCCAGGTGTTCGGTCATCAATTAATATCAGGGTCGAGTCAATCATGTACTCCATGGAGTCAAACCGCTTGATCATCAGTCTTTCTGAAACTTCGAGCTTGCTCCTTGTCCGAACAATTGACTGCTAACTGTATTAACGGTACTTCATGAAAAACGAGGGCCCCACTGGGGGTTGACATTTCTGAGCAGCCACTGATCTGTCACTGGCACAAGCCAACTTACCAAGTAACTCCATTAATTTGTTGTCATGAAATTGTACGTAATTTTTATGTCGGCTTCAAAAACTTGTATGGATGCAATTCGAGGAAAACTATCTAAAAAGTTTTAAACTTATTATTGCACTTTCGTCAATTCAGACATAACATTTCAATTTTATTAATGTAATCCTAAATATTTTCACTTTTTGTCAATTGAGTTCTCTAACCAATTTTAAATGGAAATCGCTGACATAGGACAACCGTTGTAGACGTAGACAATTTAAAAAAAAAAATGAATATTTTAATCTATTATATGTTATTTCTTTTTTTCTTTCTTTTTTTCTTTCTACTTTTTTTCTCCACCAAGTTTGGTAAGGGTCACTTGCCATAGCCCGGTAAGGGCCGGCCGACCCTTGTCGGTCGTGAGTGAGGGTCTTGATCCTCACCCATATTTGGTGAGGGCTCACTGCCCTTACCGAGCTTGGAAGGAAAAAAAGAAAGAAAAGAAAGGGAAAATAAAAAGTGAAAAAAAAAAAGAAGAAGAGATTGAAATTAAAAAAAAATTGTTCACGTCGGTCATGCCACGTAGGATAGTTGGCGATCCACGTCAACAATTTTCGACTAAAATTGATCGAATAAATTTAATCGGTAAAATATGAAAAATGTTTAGGACTCAATTTATAAAATTGAAATGTTTATAAATGAATTAGAAATATTCAATAAATTAAAGACTTTTTTGACAATTTTCCTACGCAATTTGTGGTTGCGGCAGCGGTGGCGAGGATGTCAAGATGATCAGGTCAAAATTGGGGAGGGAGTGAGGGAAGAACTTGTGCTGGACGCTGTGGACGGTGTCAGAATCGGAGCGGAAAGTGCAGGAGACGGTAGAGAAGCGGGCGGCGTCACGAGGGCTGGTGAGAGAGAGTACATGTTCGATGCACTCCTCAGGAATCCGCCCATCTCCACCATCTTTTGGAATCGATCACGTTCCAAGCTCGGTCCAATGTTCTTGGTTCAACTCGACAATGAATTGCCTGTCCGAGGCTGCTAACCACCACCATACACACGAAGCAGATGCTCACAGTCGCAGTTTTCCAATCTCTTTTCTCGTCTTCCTCGGGTCACGGGCTCGAGCGCCACTTCCCGGTGCGGCCCGGAGGTCCGAACCGAAGTAAGATGGGTTTTTGTTTTGAGATGGATATCCTTCAACGCTTCTATTGGAGTGCTAGTAACAGGCTTTGCTCAGGGCATGACTCGAAATTGTGATAGGCCGACAAAAACTGAAATGTTTTGTGCTTTCTTCACTATTAGTGAATGATTGCTCCCTTTCTTTTTTATGTGTAGTAGGTTAGGAAGCACCGACACTCTTCGAGCCTTTGTGTCGTATTGGACATTACGATACATGTCCGACACTCGATCAACAAGTGTTAGATTTCTGACACTCGATCAACTCTATTGACAATTTCCAACATGTGAGTTCGAAATTCTGACATACGCGTTTATCATGTATATATAAAAATATACATTCAATATACAACGTATCATAATTATTTATTTTTTGAGAAACGACTTATCGATGTGTCGTATAGCATGTCGCGAGTCCATATTGCTGCTACTTAGAAAGCGGGTTTGGTAGTTTTTGAGCCAGCTTCCACCTAATTCGAGTTGTCCACCTCTTTAAGTCGGCCTCTCTCGAGTTATATGTAATCACAACATTTTATTGTCAAGTATATCTAACCAGTACTATCTCAACCTTCCCCAACCAAAGGCCTTTTCTTTTGCGCGACCCTTGCCTCTAGCGCTGTGCGTTAAAGCGGCGCTTCTTTATCTTCGTATTTGGAATTGTAATCTACTTAACGCTTGAAAAGCCTTGTTCCACAATCTCGGATCAATGCTTTCTTCTGTTATAAATGCATAGAGTCCCTACATACTTAAACAGTGCAAATTGACCTCGATGAAACTTCCTCCTATGCCTTATCGGGCGAACCCTTGGGTTATGTTTTGGTGTCAACTTCAAAAGATGCTTATCTTATGATGGCCATCAATTGCTCTTTTTCTGGGTGTAGATGGGAATGGCGGGGCCGAGGCCATGGACTCGTAAATTGACCCTTAGAGTGCTTGACCCGTGACCTGTCTTGTTGCTCCCTGGGCAAACAGACACTAGATGTTTTTCCTATTTACTATTGTCTTTTCCACTTTCAGGCTATCCTTTGCTGGTGTGTGCTGATGCAGAGACTTCACCGTCCATTGACAGGTCACCTTCTCTCTCTACAATATATAAACACAGAAAATACTGACTCTCTGATGCTCCAACGTGACAAACAAAGAAAGCTCTCTCAATTGCGTCACGTGTCCAACGTGGGCCAATTTGCCCCCCACTTTTCTCTCTCCTCTCTCCTCTCTCTTCTCTCTCCCTCCTCTGTACGCTCTCTCGCCCGACTCTCTCTCTCTCTCTCTCTCCGATCGCCGGTTTTTTTATTTTTTTATTTTTTGTGTGGATTTCTGTGCGTTTCCAATCCCACCCATTTTAGGCCGCTGCTTCTGTCTTCACCAGCGCCAGGAATCGGGGCTTCTTTGAGGGATTTGGGTTTCTCCACCTCGTCATCCACTTTGCCGGAGAGAGCGTGCCATTTAAGGTGCTTTGAAGAGTTATCTGTAACTTCGATAAGCTGTGATAACGATAACGTGTGGGCCCACGTTGGACACGTGGCGCAATTTAAGGTGCTTCCTTATTTCTCACGTCATAGCCAATATTTGCTCATGAGCACAGCGCATCACGCTCTCAGTCACAGTCCTCTGTTCGAAAGGCGTCAATTTTAAGCAGTTTTAGCCGCACTTAATTCTTGGAGCTCTTCCAATGGCGGCGATCGAAGAAGCAAAGGGTCGAGACGGTCCCGACTTCTCTTCGCTGCCTGAAGGGTGCATCGCGATAGTCGTCTCCCTCACGAGCCCCGCCGACGCGTGCAGGCTCGCAACCCTGTCGCCGAATTTCAAGTCGGCATGCGATTCCGACGTGGTCTGGGCCTCGTTCTTGCCGCCGGAGCGCCCCCAGACGGTCTCGCGGAGCGTTTCGTCGCTGAAGGAGCTCTACTTCAGCCTCTGCGACGACCCGGTTCTCATCGGCGATGGCAAAATGGTAAGTCAACCCGCCGTCTTCCCGCCTTAAACCGCCTCTTCCTATTCTTTTTGTATTATCCATTTTTTTTTTTTTGGCGGATTGAGGGGGTGATGTGCGATGATAACTGTTCTTCATGTTAGACTTAATAGAATATTGAAACGAGATTCATGTGATGTGCCGTCACTGCAAATTTGGCTGGCGAAAACAAACAAAAATTGTTCTTTCATTGTCGAGTAGTGGACTTGAAAGGCGGCGTAATCGGCACATGTTTCTTTGTCTCTTCCCGCCTGAACCGAGCGAGAGCATTTTGTTTCTTCGAGGAGAAGCCGTTGTCATATTGTATTCATGCTGCGGCTTCCACTGGACATTCTTCTTTTGCACACAGGCTCTCTCCATTTGAACGTGAAAGGCGGATTGAACTGTATGGACCAACTCTTTGTTCACGTCCACAAGATAAAGAATGATAAAATGGAGGGTGAAGAAGAAAGAAAGAAAGAAAAGATCTGTCATCTGAAAATGACAAGATTCAAATGGGCTGGAGTAAAGAGTGGATAGACATATTGAATCACTCCAATATACAGTGCTAAGAGCATGAGGATTAATTTGGCACCATTGAATAATGGCCATGTAACTTTGAAGAGTTACAGATCACACCTGAATTTTGATTCTTTTGTTGCTGTGGTTAGTTTTCTGTCTGCACAGTCGGTTAGTGTTATCTAACGATGGATTAACTCAGTTCCTTTGTTAGCTCTATTAACCATGTGATATAGATCTTTTGGTAAAAGGAAAAAAATAATGATGATGAGGTGTATTTTCATGTGATATTTAACGCCTATATAGATAGAATAACTAGCAACTGCAACAAAATATCAAAGTTTTATGGAGAAATTTATAGCTTCACAAATTTTTCTGGGGTCATTTGGCAATGGTTCTGAAGTTGAGGTGGTATTGAACAATTATCCCTTTTATTTTTCTTTTGGTTCAAATCTCATGGTTATTGCTTTTATTTAACGTGAAATGTGTTTTCCTACTTCAAATTAAGGCGAAAAAGCTCACTAATTTATTGGAAAGGGGACAGCGCAGATGGTTAAAAAAGTGAATCTCATTTTGTCAAAACGTTGTCAGTTCGGCTTCTTGTTACTTATGTGAATCCAACGTGCTTTGCAGAGCTATTTGCTGGACAGGCACAGTGGGAAGAAATGTATCATGCTATCTGCAAGGGCCCTGTCTATAACATGGGGTGACACTCCGAATTACTGGTCATGGACTTCCTTGCCCAACTCCAGGTAATACATTATTTCGTCCACTCTCAGTTTCATGAAGAAAATGTAAGTAGCATTCAATTGTTCGTCCCTAAATAAATCCTCTGTTGTTTCACCTTCGAGGTGATGATCTTATGGAATGTCCTTGTGAATGAACAGGTTCGCAGAAGTGGCTGAGCTCATCGATGTATGCTGGCTCGAAATTAGAGGCATGATTAGTTCTGGCATGCTGTCACCCGAAACCCATTATGCAGCATACTTGGTATTCAAAATTACCCCAGCATCTCATGGATTTGAATTACAGCCTGTTGAGGTGGAAGCTAGATTTGCTGGTGATGAAGTGGGCAAGCGTGAGCACTCAGTTTACTTATCTAGAGAGAACAACACGCGTGGATGGCAGTCCAGGCAGAGACTCAGGCATGCTGGTGGGTCACTGATGCTTGCACCTGCCGAGGGGAGTGGGAACTATCCTAAAGAGAGACAAGATGGGTGGTCAGAGATAGAGTTAGGTGAGTTCTTGACGAAGGAAGGACAAGATGGGGAGGTTGAAATGAGTGTCATGGAGACGAAGGGGGGTAACTGGAAGGCCGGGCTGGTTGTGGAAGGGATTGAAATTAGGCCCAAGGATGGGAAATAAAAGCGCCTTTATGCAGGGCATGTGTAAGTTTGTATATACTGTCCCTTGATTAAGAGCTTTTTCTCTCTGTTTTGCTGTTGTTCTTTCCATATTCCTTTATCAATATTTAGTAGCTTTCCACCTAACCAGAAAGCGTGCTTGTGATTAATATCAACTTTGATCAATTTTCAGTATATTTCTACCAATTCATGAAGCGTATGTTTTTGATCTGGTAATGCCTTCTGCAGAAATGATGGAACTTAGATGTAGACTTCAGTAAAGTCAACACAGACACGCTCAAACACTCTGATTGGTTTCTTTTAAAACATCTGCAAAATTATTCCTCATCTTCCCACTCCAACCATCTCTTTTGGTATTGACCGGAATGTAAGACTCCATTGAAAATATATGAATGCAATTTGTGTGATGCGCTGGTGCTGGCGCCTCTTCCGGGATAAAGGAAAGACTTAGAAAAACAGAGTCAAAGCCCATGACTGGCTGTTTGATCACATATCCTACTGTCAACATCCATATGTTGACACTAAGCAGTTACAACTGCCCATTCACATTAATTTAGACTGAAAGGTTACCACTGCAATGTCCCTCAAACTCAATGCCAGTCCTTCATGACCTTTCGATCCACCTCACTATACAACTCACTGATCAGCATCACTTTGCTGGTGGCTCAAATGCCTTGGACATAGCCACCATCAACAACGTCAAATCCATTGCCAAAAATTTAAGTTATGGTAACTGTGAAATTTTATGGGATCACTGTTAATTGTTTTAAAAGTTTAAGTTATTAGATGAAGGCATAATTTAATATTTAAATTATTCTAGCACTCCCCTCATGCTTACTTGGCTCTTTTTTTTTTTTTTTTTGTCTAGTACTTGGCATGGACATATTTAATTAGGGAAAAAAAAAAGGAGTCTAGAAAGATTCAAACTTAAAATCTCATGCTCTAATATCATGTGAGATTTTGTGGGATCACTGTAAACTATTCTAAAATCTTAAGCTATTAGATGAAAACGTGGTTTAATATTTAAATTATTCTAATGGTAACTTGGTCACGGTTCTAGTTTCTTGCTATTGCATGGAAGAATTTGCTTGCATCAGGCCTCTTACACTGTGGCCAAGGGTGACACCTATTCCCTCATAGTCGATGATACATTCCAAGGTCTGTCCTCTTGCCAGGCTCTACTTGATCAGAACTACCATACAAATGAGGATTTTGTTGTAGGTGCACAGCTGATGGTTCCACTAAGATGCGCATGCCCAAGTACCAACAAAACAGCTAATGGGGTTAAATCCTTGCTTACATATTTGGTGACGCTGGGCGATTCTGGGAATTCAATTACAGAAAGCTTTGGTGTCACTATGCAAAGTGTTATGGAGCAAATATGATGATGGAACCCGATCTAATATAACCTTTATCAAACATTCTCATTCCCCCCAATTGTGCAGAAGATTCCATGAGTAACTTCTGCTATTGTCCCAGTGGATATGCCGAAGGTAGGGCAGGAAAGGACCTCAATTGCATGCCTGACTGGAAGAAGTTCCCTTTCAGGCTGGTTCTCGCGATAGGTAGTCATCAAATCTATCTTCTAATTCTGTCCAGCAACACTTCCTGTCTGATTGGAAGAGGCAGTTAGAAAAACAATGCATCCAATACTAAAGAAAAAACTCGAGCGAGAAATTATTCCATTTGCTTACATGCGTTTTGCAATTTTCACACCACTCTTAGGACTGTTGCACTATCTTTACACTCATGTACACCAAACCTTTTTGCTCTCCGCATCTGATCTGTTTGGCACCTTCTTGTCTAGCTCCAATCCTCTATTTGACGCACTTGATCTCTCTGATTCTTCCTAGCTTATAGATTGAAATACAACACGTGAATCTCATTTGATGTCTATTTGTGTTGTGACTTCATGCACTTCTTCATTTGCAACATGACATTATTAAGTCCATGGTTTATTCTCTCCTAAGCTATGTTTTGTGATTGAATGCTGTCACGACTAGCGATGTTGCATTGATGTGACAGTATAGCTTTAGGATTGGCAAAGTGACCAAGCAGGCAGCAAATTTTATATACAGATGGCTTCTTTGTGAATTTTCTCCTAGAGAAAAGTAATGTAGAAGAGAGTTATGATCTACTTCAAAAATACATAGGTTGACTTGGGAGAGTATGTAGCATTCTGAAATGCTCCATATTTAGGAATTGTGAAACTGGATTGGTCATGTCAGGCAAATTATTTGGAGAATTTTGACTAGACGAAACTAGAATATGTCAACTCACAGTTTTCTTATAGACTTATTGTTTGCTTTAGGTGCTGCCATTGGTATTGGATTCTTGTGTCTTTCGCATTTCAGCTATTGCCTATACAGATATCTAAGGAAGCGAAGAGACAGAATTGTCTAGGAGAAACTGTTCAAGCATAATGGGGTTTGCTGTTGCAACAAAATTTCTCACTTTATGGAAGAGACAGAAGAGCAACAATATTTTCCGAAGAAGATCTGCAAAGCACGACAAATAACTATAGCCGGACCAGTTTCTTGGTCAAGGAGGGTTCAGCACAGTTTACAAAGGGATGCTTCCAGATGGTACCATAGTTGCTATGAAGAATTCAAAGACCATCAGCTGGGGCCAAACTGAGGTTGTTCTGTCACAGGTTAATCATCGGTACATTGTAAAATTGATAGGATGTTGTTTGAAGACTAAGTTTCCTCTACTAGTATATGAATTCATCCCTAATGGTGCCCTTCATCAGCAGGATAAACATTGTTCCCTTTCTAGGGAAGACTGGCATCGGATCGCATGCGATGTCGCTGGAGCAGTAGCATACATGCATTCTGCAGCATCAATTCCCATTTAACATCGAGACATAAAACCGTCTAGCATTCTGCTGGAGGACAAGTACACTGTGGAAGTCTCTATTTTGGTAACTCCAGGCTGGTTCAATTTGACAAAACTAACCTGACAGGGCTGTGCAAGGCACCTTTGGATACTTGGACCCGGAATATATCCAATCTAGTCAGTTCACAGGTAAAAGTGATGCTTACAGTTTCGGAAATGTGCTAATTGAGTGCAGAAGCCAACATCCTTCTCAGGAGATGATGAAGGGTGACATCTAGCTGCTACCTTTGTCTTGCTAATGAAGGAACACTGTTTGTCAGACATTGTAGATCCTGTTGTGGCCAATGAAGCAAAGGCAGAGGAAGTTATTGCGATAAAAATGCTTGCCATGAGGTGTTTGAGATTGACTGGGAGAAAGAGGCCTACCATGAGAGAGGTTGCCATGGAGAGGAAATCTTAAAGTTTCTCTCAGACCAGCCAAAATCCTTGTGCATTTGAAGACAGACTACCTGCTGAAGCCAATGAAGAATCAACAGATAGCACATCCCTGTCACTAGAACTAGTACCAATCTCAGTATAAGCTAGAACATTTGGCGTTCATACTGAACTTAATGTTCGTTCATCCTAAAACAGTTTTGGAGATAGCATACGTAGCATGCAGTTAGCAGCAGCAATTATCAAAATCATCAGAAGAGACCTTTCAGTCAAGTGATCCTTTTTTACTTCACTTCAGGTTGATGTTTTTCTCAAGTGCCGAATACCTAACCAAACTTTATTCTCAAGATTTGCTGTAAATTAAATTGGGAGAGCTTATTTTCATGGATCAATATTAATGGTTGACTCTCTTTGCATTAGGTGATTGATTCAGTTCTCTTTTTCCAAATCACTGATGAATAGTGCTTTGGATATCTTTCACACCAGCTGCATCATAAACTATCCTTTCTGATTCCTACTATAGACTTTTAGATGCACACATCAACTTTGGAGCAACATGCTGGAAAATATCTAGCAAATACGTTGAAGCTGCTCACTTTCTTCATCTCCTTTGAGTAATCCTTCAGGTGAGGATGGTACTGAAGCCCTGTGCTTCTATCTATTAGGTTCCAGACTTAGCCTCAACTTGCAACTTCTGCATTCTCGGAGTGCTTCTTGACAAAATCCATAGCATAATAGGATAAAATTATTTACTAAGTTCATACTAAAAACATCGGGACTTTTATAGCCTGACACAGCTATCATCACTCATCAGATATGGTTTCTCCAGAAGATGCATCACTGTTGTCCTGTTTACTGATATAATCCTCAAAATCCCTGTGAAACGTGGCTGCTTCATGCTGCGTTTGCAATGAGCATTTTGCATTCTCAAGTTAAGACCGAGTTGACTGAAGATGACTGGACAAGCTCAATTTTTTAAACCAAGCTCAGTCTGGTACATTTGAACTTAATTTATTATTCAAAATACACTGATGGTCACAGCATATACTTTGCTGCTGAATTCATACAGCGCATGCTTCTTGATTCCAAATTTCTCTGCCCCTCAATCTATTAAGAATAGAGAAGCCGCTTCTGCATCAGGCAGTATCAATTTCACAAGAGTAGTGAAGCGGCGCTCAGTGAGAACTTCAGTATGGCTTATCTTCATAACCATGTAATCCAATTTCTTTGGCACACATGACCCACGTGATATTGCCTCGACCTTATTAGCAATCATTAGTGAATTGGGCAAAAGCACAGAAAGGACCAAAGGAGCATGAAAGTTGATGTTTGGGCTTTTTGTCGCTTCATTTCAAGTCCTCCACGAACGCCTCCTCTTTTCTATTTTCAGGCGCTGCCCCCTCCTAAAAAACCCCCACCTACTTAGGAAAAAAAAAATTGCCAGCAAAATTTGCAGTATTCCAAAATGTGCAGGCGACGGCACATAACATGAATCACATTTTAATATTCCATCGAATCCTATGTGAAGAACAGTAATCGCATATCACCCCCTCAATCCGTAAAAAAAAGAAGCAAAAAACTGTTTTCTTTTATGAGATGCAGGCACTTCCGGGGTTGAAAGACCTAAAGAGAAGAGAAAAAAGCAATGAAAAACTAGCACATTGTTTTTTTACTCTCTCTGCGCGAACCGAGCATGTGCACATTCCGTAGCACTTACAAAATTTGAGGTGCTCCAATATCTTGCAGGACGGCTGATTCTTTTTTGTCTGCCAGCGAACCATGACAATTCTTAGCTCCCTTTTCCTGGTCGTTGAGGAGGTGGAGTGATAGTAGGCTTGATAAAACACATAGCATGAGTCATGCATGACGTCTTGAAGGTGGCATTCTATGGCCAGTCAACCAACTTTGCCCTTGCGTTTGTGACTTCGCTACACACATCCACAGGTTGGTTGGTTCTTCGCACAAAAACTACAACAGACGTTTATGCCAAATCTCACTCATTCCAAATCCATGGATGTGTCCTCCCTCTCAATGTCAATACCAATCCTATTACTTTTGCCTCTGTTTTATCACATATGCCACTGTCAAAGTCCATATGTTGGTGGGTACCCGCACAACTGCTCATCCCCATCATCTGAGGCAAAAGGTTACCGCTGCAACAGCCCTCAAGCATGCCAGTCCTTCGTGACCTTTCGGTCTACTTCACCATACGACTCACCGCTCACCATTGCTTTGCTCCTTGGCTCCAATGCCTTGGACATAGCTACTGTCAACAATCTCAGATCCACCACTGAAAAGATACCTGGTGATAACTTGGTCGTGGTTCCAGTTTCCTGCCATTGCTCTGGAAGTATATACCAGCATCAGGCCTCTTATATTGTGGCCAACTCCGAGACATATCTCACCATAGCGAAAAATACATACCAAGGCCTTTCCTGTTGCCGGGCTCTACTTGATCAGAACTACTATGCAGAAGCTGATCTTGTCGCGGGTGCACACCTGCTGGTTCCACTGAGATGCGCATGCCCGAGTACTAATCAGACAATTGATGGGGTTAAATCCTTGCTTACATACAGTGTGACGGTGGGTGAAACTATAGTATCAATTGCAGAAAGATATGGTATCGCTAGACAACATGTCGCAGAGGCAAATATGCTCACGGACAACTCTGTCATATACGCTTCTACTCCCATCCTCGTTCCCCTTAATTGTGCAAAGAATTCCAAGAGTTCCTTCTGTTATTGTCCCAATGGTTATGCCGAAGGTGGGACTCGAGATGGCCTCAATTGCATGCCTGACCAGAAGAAGTTTCCTTTTAAGCTGGTTCTCGTGATAGGTAGTCATCAATTCTCTTTGCTAATTCTGTCTGGCAACACTTAACACGCCTGATCGGAAAAAGTTACCCTCATGTACAATTATCGACTCTGATGATGGCAGTTAGTCTGAGAGTATTGCAACAAGAGTTGCATTTCATAATGCAAAATAATGCATCCAATACTCAAGAAAACACTCGACTATGAAATTATTCTATCTTCTTACACACGCCATTTTGCATACTACACCTAGGACTGTTGCACTTTCTTTACACTCACGTACACTAAGCCTTCTTGCTCTCCGCATCTTATTTCTTTTTGGCACATTCCTGTCTTTCTCGAATGCTCCATTTGACACACTTGAACTCTCTGATGATCCTTACTTGCCTATCGCTTGAAATACACAACATGAATCTCATTTGCTGTGGCTTCATGCAAATATTCGTTATTTACTTCGTCATCATTTGCAACATGACCGTTTAAGTCCATAGTTTATTCTCCCCTAAGCTATGTTTTGTGATTGAACGGTGTCACGACTAGGGTGTTGCAGTGATGTGACAGTACACCTTTAGAATTGGCAAAGTAACTAAGAAATTGCGGGCAGAAAATTTTACATATTCTAGATGGCTTCGTAGAGAATTTGCTTCCAGAGAAAAGTGATGCAGAAGAGAGTTTTATTATCTAATTCAAAAACCAATACATAAGCTGACTTAGGAGAGCATGCAAGTCAGTATCCTGACATGCTCCATATTTAGGAATTGCAAAATCGGATTGGTTATGTCAGGCAGTTATTTGGAGAACTTTGAATAGACGAAACTAGAATGTGTTCTCGCGCAGTTTCCTTACAGCCTTATTATTTGCATTAGGTGCCGGCATTGGTATGGGATTATTGGGTCTTTCGGTCTGCAGCTATTGCCTATACAGAGACCTAAGGAAGCGGAGAGACAAAATCGTAAAGGAGACTCTGTTCAAGCAAAATGGTGGTTTGCTGTTGAAACAAAAGTTCTCACCTTATGGAAGAGATGGTGGAGCAGCAATATTCTCTGAAGCAGATCTGCAAAGAGCAACAGATAACTACAGCAAGAGCCGAATTCTTGGTCAAGGAGGGTTTGGCATGGTTTACAAAGGAATGCTACCAGATGGTTCCATAGTTGCTGTGAAGAAGTCAAAGAACATCAACAGGGGCCAAATCGAGCAGTTTATTAATGAAGTGGTTGTTCTATCGCAGGTTAATCATCGGAACATTGTAAAATTGATAGGATGTTGTTTGGAGACTAACCTTCCTTTACTAGTGTACGAGTACATCCCTAATGGCACCCTATCCCAGCATATTCATCGGCAGGACAAAGATTGTTCTCTTTCATGGGAAGATCGGTATCGAATCGCATGCGAAGTTGCTGGAGCCGTGGCATACATGCATTCTGCAGCTTCAATTCCCATTTATCACCGAGACATAAAACCTTCAAATATTCTGTTGGATGACAATTATACTGCAAAAGTCTCTGATTTTGGTACCTCAAGGCCAGTTCCATCTGACAAAACTCACCTCACAACGGCCGTGCAAGGTACCTTTGGATATTTGGACCCAGAATACTTCCGATCTAGTCAGTTCACGGATAAAAGTGATGTGTATAGCTTTGGAGTAGTGCTAGTTGAATTGCTTACGGGGCGGAAGCCAACATCTTCCTTAGGAGATGACGAAGGGACACATCTAGTTGCTAGTTTTATCTTGCTAATGAAGGAAAACAAGTTGTCAGAGATCCTAGATCCTGTTGTGGCTAATGAAGCAAATGCGGAGGATGTTCTAGCGGTGGCAATGCTTGCCATGAGGTGTTCGAGATTAAATGGGAGAAAGAGGCCTACTATGAGAGGGGTTGCCATGGAGCTTGAAGGACTAAGGAAATCACAAAGTTTCTCTCTGACCAGCCAAAGTCGTTACCTCTTCGAAGATGGACTGCCCAGTGATGACAATGAAGAATCGATAGATAGCGCATCCACGTCTCTTAAGATTGAATCAATCTCTATATAGACATCGAGCTAGAACATTTGGCATGCGTTTTACAACGTTTGTTTATCCCCGATAGGTTTGTAGATTGCATGTGTCGCATCCAGCTAGCGGTTCCATGCAGTTTGGCAACATTAATATCTTTTATGGATTGTCTGTCTTTCTTCTTTTTTTGTTGATAAGAAACTATTTTTTCTATTAGCTTCAAGCAAGTAATAATACGTGCTTATTTGATTTGCTGGTTGATGCCCATTGCGTTTCTTCTGGGATAAACTGAAAGACAAACAAGAAAAATCAAAATTAACCAGCGCCTTTTTTGTGGGATAAAATGGAAGACTAAAAAGAGCAAAGTCAACGCAATGACTGAAAAAAATGATTCATTTGGGAAAAGACCAAAGGTGAATAAAAAAATAGTGTTTCTTATGGTCTATTTGGTAACCATCTTATTTTTCTATTTTTTATTATTATTTTGTTCTTTGGAGTAGAGAAAAATAGAAATTCGTTTGGTAATGTCTATTAATTTTTCTATTCCCCAAAATAGAATACTAGTTATCGAATAATTTTGAGTAGAAACAACAAGTACAACCAATCTCCTTCTTTATTACCGAGAGCAAACATAAATTGTTCTAAAAAACCTCAAAATTACCAAACACACACCCAGCTTGCGTTTCTTGACCCCTTCCCACACGGGCCTAGTTACTGCACTCGTTGCCGCCTATATTTCCTCGGTTTATGTGCACAAGATGGGTGCCAAAACAGATACTATCAATAAAAACTTTCAAGCTGTCCTTAGTTCTCATAATAAGCTTACTTTTCCTCTCTGTGTAACCGAATTTCCCGCAGTCAACAACCAAATGTTGGCACTGGGCAGGAAATCCCGCTCCTCTGCTTCCACACAGAGAGGTCACACCTCTGCAATGGCCCTCAAGCCTCGTGCCAGTCCTTCGTGACATTTCGAACGACCCTCGGATACGACTCGCCTCTCACCATCCGCTCTCTACTCGGCTTGGACTCTTCTGTCATAGCAGCCACAAACAATATTCCATCGATCACCGACGAGACACTGCGCTGAAAGCTTGCTCATCGTTCCAGTCTCGTGCGATTGCTTCGGAGGGGTCGACTTGCTTTAGGTCTATTATAATGTGGCCAGCGGCAATCGTCAATTGCCAGTCTTACTTTCCAAGGCCTGGCCTCTTGCCAGGCAATAGCTGATCAGAGCTACATGGGCAATGGTAATTTTATACTAGATGGAAAGCGGATGATTATGCTCAAATGAGTGTTGCGACCCTCTTTTCCGTCGGAAAGAGAGCGGGGTGGGGTGAGGAAGGGCGAGGTTTGGAAGTATTACAGAGTTGGACGAACAGTACTCAATTGGCGTTAATTCTCCCATATCCTTACGGAATTTTTCATGTAGATTTGGTTAAATCTATGAGAATTTTTATACGAGGAGTCGCCTACTAGAAGTGAGGTATGAGAGTATACCTCACTTCTTACATAATTATAGATCTAGGGTTGGGACTTGATTGCATTGGTTATCAGTACTCAAACTTGATCATTTTGTCAATTAAAGTATTCAAACAGTTTTTTTACAAAGTCATGAATCCTAAGGTTCTTGTCCGCTAAATGCCATACAACTGCCTTTTGCATTTATTATGATCCTCGTGTGTGGCCTAACGATCCAACTAGGCTAAACAAAATAAGAAAAATTTAATCAAGGAAACGATAAAATCAAACACATCAAAAATGATAATATGATGAGAGTAAAAGGTAAGGTATAGTAAAGTAACCCGATACAAGTCGTTTAAAGAATATGACATGGCCTAGTTATTAAGCCACAAGAGAGCAGTCCCATGAGATTATTTTCCAATGTTACTCTCCGAGGAGTAATGGTGCGGTCACCCTAACATTTTCCTTATCCCTTTTATTTCCTTTTGGTCAAATATCATGGTTATCATAGGCTGGCTTTTATCTAACGTCTCTTCTCTTCCCTTAATTTTTTTGAAGTGTATATAATTAGAATCTAATTGAAATTTTGGCGAAAATGTTGGTAAAAGGTGAAAGAAAACACTCCTACTATCCTCCTTACCAAAAAAACACTCCTACTATCTATTTGGAAGTTAGGGAGGAGCACAAATGGTGGAATATGTGCTAAGTTTTATTGCTTTGCGCATATTAGATTTGCTGAAGCAGAGAATCTTTCTCAAGACGAGGTTGGTCGGGCTTCTTATTGCTTGTGTAAGTCTAACAAGCTTTACAGAGCTTAAACGTATCATGCAATTCGAGAGAGCCCTGCAACATGGGGAATACTTCGAGGGTTGGCCATGGACTCGCATGCCCAACTCCATGAAAATGCATTATTTCCTCCACACTCTTGCCTTCATGAAGAAAATGGATAGTGGCATTAATTTGTTCCGTCACAAAATAACTTTCTTTTGTTTCTCCCTCAAGGTGAGGATCCTATGGAATGGTCCTTGTGAATGAACAGGTTTGCCGAAGTGGGCTGAGCTCATTTGTGATGTTGGCTTGAAATAAGAGGGACGATTAGTTTTTGTATGCCGTTGCTTGGAACCCTTTATCCAGCGTACTTGGTCTTTTGAATCTATGGGGAAGTTGTGGACACGAAGGGTAGGAAGTGAGCCACCCCAAAAAAAAAAAAAAAGAAGAGCTGAGATGACATTTAAATGATTGATTTTATTTCGATGTGATACTTAAGTGAGCAAAAAATTATAATACTTAAATGAGTGTCGTATGAAAGTTATGACGCTCTTACTTTACATTTGGTCGTCCGGATTTCTAATCGGGATAGGATTAGATAGGATAGGATATGAAATCCTGGAATTTTTATTATATCATATCCATTATTTGGTGAATCGCAGTATTAAAGTCGGATATATTCACATTATATCATGTACATTTTTTTTTAATATAAACAGCATATCATTATAAATGAACCTAAATATTTTTTTTTTGGTAAAAGAAATGAACCTAAATATTCATAAATAGAGATGGCAAAAATCTCTCGTAACACTATTCCTTAATTTATTTTTATTTTATTTTTCCTCTTTTTTATATTATTTTCTTTATTATTTTTTCCCCTTTCATCATTTTTTAATAAAATTTTGTCAAATAGTAAACTTTACTAACATACCTAAAATACAAAAATACTTAAATTATATAATAGATAAAAATATTTAATTTTTAGATTGAATTTTTATTATAAGATAAAATTAAAGTTGAATATATAAATTGAAATAAGATTAATTAAAAATAAATTTCTATTTTTTATTTTTAATTTCTTAAGTTAGAATTCCAATATTATTTATATTGAAATATAATTTCAATTTTGTTAATTTAATAAGTTTGTTATACAAGAAAAATAACTTTCCTATTTTTAACATTAGAAATTTTATTCACCTTTATCCGACCTCCCGATAATTTTGTCCTATCTATATCTCTCTTATATTTGACTTTATCTTGTCCCGAAAAGCACCAAACGTAGGATAGGATAAATCATATCCTATTTCGAATTTTATCCCAACCGCTAAATTTGCATTCTTGTATTTATCCCCTGAAAGGCTACGTTTGGTCGTCCAGGATTTTTAATCGAATAGATTTGGATAGGATAGGATATGAAATCCTTGGATTTTTCATATCCTGTCCATTGTTTGGTGAATTGCGGTATTAAAGTCGGATATATTCATATCATATTATGTATATTTTTGTGATATAAATGGCATATCATTATAAATGAACCTAAATGTTCATAAATGAAGATGGTGAAAATATCTTGTAACACTATTCTTTAATTTATTTTTATTTTATTTTTCCTCTTTTTTATATTATTTTCTTTATTATTTCTTTTTTCCCCTTTCATCATTCTTTGATAAAATTTTATCAAATAGTAAAGTACTAACATACCTAAAATACAAAAATACCTAAAATAAATAATACATATAAATATTTAATTTATATATTGAATGTTTATTATAAGATAGAATTAAGGTTGAATATATAAATTAAAATAAGATTAATTAAAAATAAATTTCAATTTTTTTATTTTTAATTCCTTAATTTATAATTCAAATATTATTTATATCAAAATATAATTTCAATTTTGCTAATTTAATAAGTTTTTTATTCAAGAAAAATAACTTTCTTATTATGGCCATTAGAAATCCTATCCACATTTATCACACCTCATGGGATAATTTTATCTGTCTATATCCCCCTTATATCCAACTTTATCCTATCCGAGCGAGAAGACTAAACGTAAGATAGGATAAATCATATCATATCCCAAATTTTATCTCGACTGCCAAACGCAGCCTAAAAGGCTAGCCTGGTTGTGAAAGGGATCGAAATCAGGCCGAGGGATGGGAAATAGAAAAGCCTTTGTGCAGGGCATGTGTAAGTTTGTCTGCATAGCTTTTTCTCTCTTCTCTATTGTTATTTCAAAGTTCCGTTGTCAATTTTTAGCAGCTTTTTACAAAATCAGAAAAGCATGCTTGTAAACCATATTTTCAGTCTTTAAGTGGTGAAAGCATATGTCATGAAGCAAATGATTCTTGATCCGATGACTGAATGCTCAATGCCTAGTTTGAAATATGCACAGAGTTTCCTTTTTAAGTGTTCTACCAAAAAAAGTGATTAAATTATGTCTTGGATTTAAATAGTTTATGAAACCCAACTCAATTGAAGAAAGACTGATCCGCGTTAACGGGACAATAGGGCATGCAGTTTCTTAGGCGGTGAAATAATTCTTTGGAGATAATAATAAAGGTCGGCCACATATGTTTTTGTTATTAAACAATATATATAATATTACTTTCTTGTTTTTGGGCATTATCTTTGACCGGATTGACCAAGGCCAAGTTCTGCACACTCCGGCTGGTGGACCCCCTTGGGCCAATATTGAGCTCTTCTCTTTCTATAACCGGTATAAATAAGGGCCCACAAGTAGGGTAAAGCCAGAGGAAAGATAACCAAAGAAAAGTATAGCCTTTAGGTTATCATTTTCTGTTCATCGTTTATTTTTTCGATCCACATTGACTTAATTTGCAAAAACTCAATTAGTTTCCGCGTTAATATTTCAACAAAAGTTGTTGACATTCAAGCTCCTTGTGAGTTGTTCAAGATAATGATTTTCATTTCATATTGACCAAGGCCACGTCTATGAAGCACCGATACTTTTTAAGAGCTTTTGTATTGTGTCGAATACTTTGACATGTGTCCGACACTCTTAGACACTCTTCGACACTCAATCAACACATGTCGAAAAATCTGGCACTTAATCAACTTTCTCAATGCTCTTCGACACTCAAGTCGGAATTCTGACATACGGGTTTCTAACATATGATTCCGATATCGATGTCAATTTTAAAAATTCAATAAATGAGATGTTAATATATATATAACACAAGAATAAAATAATAAATGGTGAAAGAAGAAAAACATAGTTTTCTCTTCTCTTTTGATTCCCACTTCCCGTGACACACAATTCACCCCTTAATTTTTTTTTCTCCTCTTCCAACATATTTAACACGCGAGTCCATAATATGAATCGCTTGTTTTTCTCCAAATTCTATGAATTATTGAAATAAAGTTGAACTTGTCAAATTGAAATAATGAATGATATTAATAAATGGAGAATTAATTTTTTTATGTATATTCATTCTAGGCTTTTTTAATTATTTATTTATTTATGAATTTGATTCAAATTAATTTGATTGAAATAATCATAAAAATAATAATTTATTATGTATATATAAAATATACATTTAATATACAACGTGACCCAACGTATCAGAATTCTCTGTTTTCTGAGAAATGACGTGTCAGCGTGTCGTGTCCTGTCGTGTTGTGTCACGTGTCACATGTCAGTATCAGTGCTACTTAGGGCCACATTCTGCACACTTCGGCTAGTGGACGTCCCCCTTGGGCCACTATTGAGCTCTTCTCTTTCTATAACCGGTATAAAGAAGGGCCCACAAGTAGGGTAAAACCAGAGGAAAGAAAACCAAAGAAAAGTATAGCCTTTAGGTTGTCATTTTCCGTTCACCATTTATTTCTTTGATCCACGTTGACTTAATTTGCAAAAGCTCGATTAGTTTCCGCGTTAATATTTCAACAAAAGTTGCTGACATTCAAGCTCCTCGTGAGTTGTTAAAGATAATGATTTTCATTTCATATTGGAGCACATTGACTTAATTTGCAAAAGCTCGATTAGTTTCCGCCTTAATATTTCAACAAAAGTTGCTGACATTCAAGCTCCTTGTGAGTTGTTCAAGATAATGATTTTCATTTCATATGGGAGACGAAAGGGTCTAGTGCTATTTACTAAGCCATGGAGTCTGCTTAAATTTGAGACAACCATACTTTATTCATGTTGAAAATGGAAGGGCCTAGTGCTGTTTATTGAGCCATGGAGTATGCTCCAATTCGAGACAACCATAATTTATCCATTTACGGCCCCACTAATAATGTAAACCTTCCGATGGACTAAGGAAGCAAAGTGTTCTCTTTGGATCTGAATGAGCGTCCCACAGATAACTAAAGGGAAGGAAGGAAGTACTTTGGCAAAAGAAGAATAACCACAGAAGAGCACATAATAAATTAATTAATAATCACACTATCACGCCCTGAAACTACAAGAAAAGGGTGATGAGATGGTCATCCTTCCTCATGAAGGACGCAACCTCAAATATAACCAATTACCTGATAACAAAATGTATATCTCAAAACATATATACATATCTAATAAACCAATAAGTTAGTTGTTGGTTACAATATCAGAGTTTTTATAGTCCGCTAAAAAGAATATATACAGTTAGAACTCAACCAATCCAACAAACTTACAACAACTATATAACCAACTCCTTAAGCCATACCCCAAAATAAACTTCCAAAAGTTTTCCAATAGTGCTCTCGTTCTACTTGTTGCTAACCTTAGGACTTGAAAACATGGAAGATGAATGGAATGGACAATCACAACTTAGTGAGTAGTACATACCATAAAAGCATATCAAACTTTCACAGAACACATTTAAAACTCAAGACATAGCTCATTATTGCCAAACAAAAATAGAATAACTTGTATGAACAAAATACGTTATATGTTATCTCAATCTAGTTATATTAAATAGCAAAATTTCTCATTTATCCATAATAACAAAAACAGGCATCACCAATTTGGTTAAATAATCGGACTCATCCAATTTCATATCGATGGTTTATTTCACGCTTAATATTTAAACTCAAGACCCTAGAGGTGACTCCTACGAAATTACGTTATCGTGTAGCACTTAACCCTTAACTACATTAGCAATAGTACAAGGCCCTAAAAGTGGCTCCCATGAAATTACATTATCGTGTAACACTTAACCATTTACTACATATGTTAGTAGTGCAAGACTCTAAAGGTGGCCCCCACGTAACTCAAGTTGCCATGTAGCACTTAACTCTTTACTACAATGTCTAAAAGGTGACTCACACAAAATTTTGTTGTCGTATAGCACTTAATCCTTTACTCATTCATAACACATTTTATTTCCTCAACACCACACATATCATCTTTCAATAGTCATTACATAATCACATAAATCAATTGTATCAAAACATCATGCATAACCCTTTAAGAGAGATTTGTCAAATCATCCCACAATAACTCAAAAGTATTGAGCACTATATCCATTTTTATACAACAAATGGGTCATCACTTCCCTACACAAGTATATGTTGATTACTCTTATCTTAGTACATGAGTTTCTTAAAACCAAATAAGACATTAGTACTACTCACCTTGAAATGCCCCAAAAACAAATAACACACGTTATTTGATCCTTCGATCTCGCGATCGTATCAAATAAGCGAGAAACAACATTAAATTTGGGTAACATGATACGTCAATCACGAAACAACTATATTATGCCTAAATGTTAACAAAACGATTCCTATACGCTAATAAATTGCATAGTGAAAACAATTATTCAAGCCGTTTGTAATAAGACATTTCAGCGTAAAACTTAGTTACGCTATAACTTTTTCTATCGAATTCCCTTTCAAACATACTTATAATCAATAGAAAGCCCTTCTAACATAGTACAATAATCCCAACATGATTGTCCCAAAATCAAACCGAAAACACAAAATAAGGGCCCGAAGTTGCTGGACGCGCATTGTTCACTTCGTATGGGAAAGTTCAAAATTTTGTTTGGGGCAAACCGTAAATTCAAATCACCATCCGTAAAATCCCACGACTCCACAACACCTTAAAGTATCATTTCTACAAAAATACATGATTTAACGACTCAAAAATCGGACTTTGTTGTTCAATTTTCTCAAAATTCCGAATTTGAGTCCTAAACTTGAAATTACTTCGATTGGATGACGATGGGCTTAACTCTTATCAGCTGTTGCGTTATGGAGTCAAGTCAGCTTGGCAAAGCATCCGCAGTGTGCACGTGCCAAAATTCCTTTCTTTTCTTCTTCTTCTTTCCTTTCTTCTTTTTTTGCCCTCTACCGAAGTGTTTCACGCTCTTAAAAATCACCGACCACCGTTCACCCTTTTTCTCTTTTGTGTTTTCTTTTCTCTTTTTTGTTTTCTGACTTTTCAAACCTTCTTTTGTTTCATTTTTCAAAACAAAGTGACCCACCATTAAGGAAAAGAGTCCAACTATTACGCACACGAAACCTGTCTCAGAGCGATGCTGGAACAGTTCTTCTTCAGGTTTGCTATTTCGTCGAAAAATGGCAGTCAACATTTAACTCCGCAAGCCTACCTCTATGCTCAGCGCTAGATGACAGTCAACAGTCTTAATTCTGCAATTATTAGTCTTGAAGGTGATTTTCTACGGCGTGTCGGCCTCGGCAACTTTGCGCTTGGTGTTTTCATCAATATAGGTGTTGGTTCTTTGCATGCAAGAGTTGCACCTATGCGCAAGCCAAATCTCATTTATTCCAAAACCATGGATCTGTCCTCCTTCTCAATCGTATCACCGATCCTATTACTCTTACCTCTGTTTAATCACGTATCCCACAGTCAACAGCCATATATTGACAACAAGCAGCTCAACTGCGAATCCACGACATCTAAAGCGAAAGGTTACGTCTGCAATGGCCCTCAAACTCAATGCCGGTCCTTCCTGACCTTTCGTTCGACCTCCCTATACAACTCACCGCTCGCTATCGCTTCGCTGCTTGGCTCAAATGCATTGGACATAGCCACCGTCAACAACATCAAATCCATTGCCGAAGAGATGCCTTTAGATAAATTGGTCATAGTTCCAGTTCCTTGCTCTTGCACTGGAAGCATGTACTTGCACCGGGCCAATTACACTCTGGCCAAGGATGACTCCTATTTCACCATAGCTAATGTTACATTCCAGGGCCTGACCTCTTGCCAGGCTCTAGCTGGTCAGAACTACTGTAATGCTGATGCTGTGGATCTTGTTGAAGGTGCACAGGTGCTGGTTCCACTAAGATGCGCATGCCCAAGTACTAGTGAGACAACTAATGGGGTTAAATCCATGCTTTCATATTTAGTGACATGGGACGACTCGGTGGAATCAATTGCGGAAATATTTGGTGTCACTAAGCAATGCGTTTTGGAGGCAAATATGATGACTCATTCCGTAATTTACCCTTTTACTCCCATCCTCATTCCCCTTAATTGTGCAAAGAATTCCAAGAGTTCCTTCTGTTATTGTCCCAATGGATATGCCGAAGATGTGCTACGAAATGGCCTCAATTGCATGCCTGACCGGAAGAAGTTTCCTTTCAAGCAGGTTATCGTGACAGGTAGCCATCAATCTCTCTGCTAGTTCTGTCCAGCCACTCTGCATGCCCGATCAGAAAAGACTACCCTTTTCCTGTATTTATATTGACTGTGTTGATGGTAGTTAGAAAATCTTTAACTATTGCACGGAGAGATACATTCGTTAATGCAAAATTATGCATCCAATACTTGAGGAAAAACTCGAGTGTGAAATTATTGTTTTTTCTTACGCGTGCCATTTTGCATACTACACATAGGACCGTTGTACTTGCCTTACACCCGTGTACACTAAGCCTTTTTTCTCTTCGCATCTTATCTATTTGGCAACTTCCGGTCTTTCTTTGCTCAAATGCTCCAGTTGACGCACTTGATCTCTCTGATGATTCTTCCTTGCTTACAGATTGAGATACAACACATGAATCTCATTTGCTGTTTCTTTGTATTGTGGCTTCATGCAAATATTCATCATTTACTTTTTCTTCATTTCATTTGCGACATGACAATTTAAGTCCATGGTTTATTGTCTTCTAAGCTAAGTTTTGTGATTGAACGCTGTCACCACTAGGGATGTTGCAGTGATGTGACAGTACTCCTTTGCAAAGTACACAAGAAATTGCAGGCAGCAAATTGGAAAATTTTAGATGGCTTCGTTGTGAATTTACTTTAGAGAAAAGTGATGTAGGAGGGAGTTTTATTACCTACTTCAGCAACCTATACATAGGCTGACTTGGGAAAGCGTGAAAGTTAGCATTCTGACATGCTCCATACTTAGGAACAGCAAAATTTAATTGGTCATGTCAGGCAAATTATTAGGAGCATTTTCAATAGACGGAACTAGAATTTGTTATCTCCCAGTTTCCTTAAAGACTTCATGTTTTATTTAGGTGCTGGCATTGGTATGGGATTCTTGTGTCTTTCGCTTTTCAGCTATTGGCTTTACAGATATGTAAGGAAGCGGAGAGATAGAATGGTCAAGGAGAAACCGTTCAAGCAAAATGGTGGTTTGCTGTTGCAACAAAAGTTTGCACCTTTTGGAAGAGATGGAAGAGCAGCAATATTCTCTGAAGAAGATCTGCAGGGAGCAACAGATAACTACAGCCAAAGCCGGTTTCTTGGTGAAGGAGGGTTTGGCACGGTTTACAAAGGGATGCTGCCAGATGGTACCATAGTTGCTGTGAAGAAGTCGAAGATCCATCGACAGGGGCCAAACTGAGCATTTTATCAATGAAGTGGTTGTTCTATCCCAAGTTAATCATCGGAACATCGTAAAATTGATAGGATGTTGTTTGGAGACCAAGCTTCCTTTACTAGTGTTTGAGTTCGTCCCTAATGGCACCTTGTCACAGCATATTCATCAGCAGGACAAAGATTGTTCCCTTTCATGGGAAGACCGGTATAGAATTGCATGTGAAGTTGCTCAAGCAGTAGCGTACATGCATTCTGCAGCTTCAATTCCCATTTATCATCGAGACATAAAGCCATCTAACATTCTGCTGGATGACAAGTACACTGCAAAAGTCTCTGATTTTGGTACCTCAAGGTCGGTTCCGTTAGAAAAAACTCACCTGACAACGGCTGTGCAAGGGACCTTCGGATACTTGGACCCGGAATACTTCCGATCTAGTCAGTTCACAGATAAAAGTGATGTGTACAGTTTCGGAGTTGTGCTTGTTGAGTTACTCACGGGGCATAAGCCAACATCCTTCTCAGGAGATGAGGACGGAAGACATCTAGTTGCTAGCTTTGTCATGCTAATGAAGGAGAGCCGTTTGTCAAAGATCCTAGATCCTGTTGTGGCCAATGAAGCGAAGGCGGAGGAGGTTCTTGCAGTAGCAATGCTTGCCATGAGGTGTTTGAAAATGAATGGGAGAAAGAGGCCCACCATGAGAGAGGTTGCCATGGATCTTGAAGGACTAAGGAAATCTCAAAGTTTCTCTCAGACCAGCCAAAATCCTTGTGCATTTGAAGATGGACTACCTGATGAAGCCAATGAAGAATCGATAGATAGCACATCCATGTCACTTGAAGTTGTATCAATCTCAGTAGAGACATTGAGCTAGAACATTCGGTGTTCATACTGAACTCGATGTTTCTATATCCTAGACAGCTTTGGGGGTAGGGCATGTCGCATGGAGTTAGCAGCAGCAATTATTAAAATCACCAGAAGATACCTTTCACTCAAATGATTCTCTTTTACTTTATTTCAGCTTGATGTTTTTCTTAAGCACCGGATACCTAACCAAACTTTATTCAAAAGATTTGCTGTCAATTAAGGTGGGGAGTTCATTTCCACGGATCAATAATAATGGTGAATTCTCTTTGCATTATGTGATCGATTCAGTTCTCTTTTTCCCAATAAATGATGCATGATGCTTTGGATTTTTTTTACACCAGCTACATCATAAACTATTGTTTCTGATTCCTACTACAGACTTTTCATATGCACACCCCAACTTTGAGAGTAACTTGCTGGAAAATATCTAGCGAATATGTTGAAGCTGCTCACATTCCTCAATCTCCTTTGAAGAACAGGTGATGTTGGTATTGAAGCCTTGTGCTTTTATCTATCAAGTTCTATAACATTGTTTATGTCCTATGGGATAGCCAGACTTAGCCTCAAGTTGCAACTTCCACATTTCCGAATTGCATCTTGACAAAATCCATAGCATAAGCAGGATAAAATTATTCACAACTCCATACTTAAAGCAACAGCACTTTCATAGCCTGACACAGCTATCATGAGATACGGTTTCTTCAGAAGACGCATCACTGTTTGATAACAATCAAGTTGTCCTGTTTAGTGACATGATCCTCAGAATCCCTGTGAAACTTGGCCACTCCGTGCCTCGTTTGCAATGAGAATTCTGCATTCTCGAGTTAAGACAGTCAATTGAAGATGATTGAATGAAGGGGCTAGAGATTAATGGTGTGATTTGAGAGAAAATTAAACCAAGCTCAGTTTGGTACATATAAACTTAATCTTTTATTTTGAAATCAAAAGACACTGGTGAATCCCCTGCCATACTCGGTATCCAAATACATCTCGACAGCATATGAATTCCAATCAATAGCTCTGTGCAGGGAAGGAGCAAGTTTGTCTGTAGTCTGTACTTTCCCTTTCTGTTGTTGTTCTTTCAATGTTCCTTTGTCAATTTTTAGCAGCTTTCTACAAAATCGGAAAGCGTGCTTGTGATCTATATCGACTTCAATCTCAAGTGGGCTAAGCATATGTCCAGGAGCGAATGGTTTTTGATCCGTTGAGCAAACGCCCAACACCTAATTCAAAATGTGCATGAAGGTTTTCTGTTGACGTTCGAGTTCCTCATGAGCTGTTCGAGATCATTTGAAGGATTCCTTGAGGGCAACCGAATGCTCTTTCCATTTTCTACGGCTGCTACATGCTCAATCTGATCGGATTGGACTCATGTGCTTATTTCGCTTCTCATGCATCTTGAAAGCCAAGGAGCTCGACCTTGAATACCGTGTTAGGTGATTTCTTCTTTTTACTCGAATCAAGTTAAAGTAGAGTTGGAGGAAATGAGAAGCTCTAAGCAGCCAAGCTCGATCTCCATCTCTTTTGAATCCAGGTGTTCGGTCATCAGTCATTGTCAGGGTCGAGTCGATCATGTACTCCATGGAGCTCAAACCGCTTGATCATCAGTCCTCTTCAAACTCCGAAGTTGTTCCGTGTCTGAACAATGGATTGCTAACTGTATTAACGATGCTACATGGAAAACAAGGGCCCCATTTTATTTTTATTTTTTTTGGTTGGGGCTCGACATTTCTGAACAGCCATGGATTTGTCACAGGCACAACCCAACTTACCAAGTAACTCCATTAAATTGTTGTCGTGGAATTGTACGCAATTCTTATGCCGGTTTTAGGAACTTGTATGGATGCAATTAGGGGAAAACAATTTAAAAGTTTTAGACCTATTCTTATACTTTTGTCAATTCGGTTGTAAGTTTTTCAATTTTATCAATTGAGTTCTAAACTTTTTTATATTTTGCCAATTGAATTCTCCAGCAAAGTTTAATAAGAAATTGCTGAAGTAGAATGGCTAGTGCAGATGTAGACAATTAAAAGAAATGAATATTTTTATATTTTATATTTTATTTCTTTTCTTCTTTCTTCTTTTTTTTTTTTTTTTTTCTTCCACCAAGTTTGGCAAGGGTCACTGGTCACAAGCAGGGCCAACCAACCCTCATCGGCCATTGGGCAAGGGCCACAAAGCCCTTGTTAGGGAGGGCCCACGACCAGTGAGGGCTTCACAGCCCTTGAAAGGAAAAAAAAGGAAAGGAGAAAAAAAGAAAATTAAAAGATTGGAAAATTAGTTCATATCGACCATGTCACATAGAATAATCGATGTCCACATCGGCAATTTCTAGTTAAAATTGACCATGTGAACTTAATTAATAAAATATGAACATGTTAATACTCAATTAACAAAATTGAAACGTTTATAACTGAATTGACAAATGTCAATTAATTAAAGACTTTTGGAATTTTTCCCACTCAATTTGTATGTTGTGCCGGTGCCTACACGTCTCTTATGGGTCTAAAGCCGGGTCAAAGCCAATGACTGGCTAAATAATTTCTTGTTGATTGGTTAAATTAAAGCATACATTATGGCTCAATAAGAAGGAACGTAGGTTCCTAATCTTGCAAGATTGGTCGTACGGTCTAGAAGACGATTTTCATCTGCCAGTCAAGTTCAACCATGAGAACTCTGCTTATTTCTCCTTGTTAAGTCCCTAGTTTTCCCTAATCAGACCTCGTTTTCGTTTTGTGTTGGGAATGAAAGGGCCTAGTGCCGTTTTCTGAGCCATGGAGCTTGCTCAAATTTGATACGACCATACTTGATCCCTTCATGGCCCCACCGATAATGGAAAACCTCCAAAGGACTGTGGTAGCAAATGTTTTCTTTGGATCTTGATGAGCATTTCACGGATAAAAAAAAAAGGGAAGGAAGTTGTACTTCAGCAGAGAAAGCATAAACACAGAAGAGTAGATAACAAATTGATAATCACATGAAAACCTGTTCCAGAGCGATGTCAGGCGGTTCTTCTTGTCACACCCCTAATCCAACACGAATAGGGGATGGCATGGTCATCTTTCCATTCAAATGATGCAATCTCAAACACAAATCTCAGTCCACATATATCTACTAAATCAGCAGGTTCATTGCAACATTAGAGTTTTTATGCTTTACGAAATTTGAAAAAATTGTTCGAATCAACTGTTTGTCGAAAATAATTTCTTTCCAAACCAATAATTACACAACATCTTAAACTATTATTTTCATATGGATACACAAATATGGCCTAACTCCAAAAAATACTCTTATTATATGATCTACGGGCTTAAATACTTACTAGACGTGGCAAGATGTAGCTAATCCGGCTTGTCGGGTATCCGAAACGAATATTTCTCCTTCTTTCCTCCATCTTCGTTCACTTTTCCCTGTCTATGGGCTCTTCCCCTTTCTTAAATAACCGAGGTGGTGGCTTTTTCCCTTCTTTATATTTGACCTTTGACTTTTTGACCAGTTTGACTAGTTAGCCGCCTTAACTATTACACTTCAAGTCTGCTATTTCGTTCAAACAAGGAACCGCCACCGTCAACGGCCAGCACCGCAAGTCTATCGCTACATGTACCGCTGGATGGGTGGCTTCTGGCCAGGAAATCTTTGAAGGGCCTAGTTTCTGCAATTGATAGTCTTGAAGGCGATTTTCTACGGCGTGTCAGCCACGGCAACTTTGCAATTGGTGTTTTCCATCAAGAATAGGAGTTGGTTCTTTGCATACAAAAGTTGCGGCAATGCGCATGCCGGATCTCGGTTTTTCCAAAACCATGGATCTCTCATCCCTCTCGATCTTAACATCAATCCTATTACTCTTACCTCTGTTTAATCGCGTATCCTACTGTCAACAGCCATATGTCGACGATGAGCAGCGGCTCAACTGCTCATCCACATTACCTCAACTGAAAGGCTACCTCTGCAATGGCCCTCAAACTCAATGCCAGTCCTTCCTGACCTTTCGATCTACCTCAGTATACAACTCACCGCTCACCATCGCCTCACTGCTCAACTCAGATGCATCGGACATAGCCACCATCAACAACATCAAATCCACTGCCGAAGAGATACCGTATGGTAACTTCGTCATAGTTCCAGTTCCTTGCTATTGCACTGGAACTATTTACTCGCATCAGGCCTCTTACACTGTGGTCAAGGATGATACCTATTTCAACTTGGCCAATATTACATTCCAAGGCCTTATCTTTTGCCGGGCTCTCATTGATCAGAACTACTATTATGGTGAGGATCTTGCTATAGATGCACAGCTGCGGGTTCCACTAAGATGTGCATGCCCAAGTACTAATGAGACAGCAAATGGGGTTGAATCCCTGCTTACATATCTAGTGACACACGGCGATTCTATAAATTCAATCGCAGAAAGATATGGCGTCACTGCACAAAGCGTTATGGAGGCAAATATGTTGACGGACACCTCTGTGGTGTATGCTTTTACTCCCATCCTCGTTCCCCTTTATTGTGCAAGAAATTCCAAGAGTTCCTTCTGTTATTGTCCCAATGGATATACCGAAGGTGCACCCAGAAATGGTCTCAATTGCATGCCTGACCAGAAGAAGTTTCCTTTCAAGCTGGTTCTTGCGATAGGTAGTCATCAACTCTCTGCTAATTCTGTTCAGCAACACTTCATGCCTGTTGCGTCGTGTGCTATTTCTGGCTCTGATCATGGCAGTACGAAAGTCTGTGACTATAGCAACGAGAGTTACATTTGATAATGCAAAATTATGCATCCAATACCCAAAAAAAAAAAAAACACTCGAGGGTGAAATTATTCCAATTTCTTACCCGCCATTTTGCGTTCTACAGTTTGGACCATAGCACTTCCTTTACACTTATGCAAACTAAGCCTTCTTGCTCTCAGCATCTTATTACTAGGCACCTTCCTCCATTTGACGCACTTGATCTCTCTGATGATTCGTCCTTGCTTATAGATTGAAATACAATGCATAAATCTCATTTGCAGTCTATTGGTATTTTTCACACAAATATTCATCATTTCCTTCTTTATTTGCAACACGATCATTTAAGTCCACGATTTATTCTCTCCTAAGCTATGGTTTGTGATTAAATGTCGTCACGACTAGGGATGTTGCAGTGATCGTGACAGTACACCTTTAGGATTGGCAAAGTAACCAAGAAATTGCAGGCAGCAGCAAATTTTATGGCTTCTTTGCAAATTTGCTTCCTGAGAGAAGTAATGTAGAAGAGAGTTCTATTATCTACTGCAATAGCAAATACATAGGCTGACTTAGGAGAGCATGCGAGTTAGTATTCCAACATATTCCACACTTGAGGAATTGTAAAATCGGATTGGTCATATAAGGCGATATACTAGGAGAATTTTGACTAGATGAAACAAGAATTTGTTATCTCACAGTTTCCTTGTTTGCTTTAGGTGCCGGCATAGGTATGGGAGTCTTGAGTCTTTCGCTGTTCAGTTACTGCCTGTACAAATATCTAAGGAAGCAAAGAGACAGAATTGTCAAGGAGAAACTGTTCAAGCAAAATGGTGGTTTGTTGTTGCAACAAAATTTCTCACGTTATGGAAGAGATGGAAAAGCAGCAATATTCTCTGAAGAAGATCTGCAAAGAGCAACGGATAACTACAGCCAGAGCAGGGTTCTTGGTCAAGGTGGGTTCGGCACAGTTTACAAAGGAATGCTACCAGATGGTACCATAGTTGCTGTGAAGAAGTCGAAGGCCATCAACACAGGCCAAATCAAGCAGTTTATTAATGAAGTGGTTGTTCTATCACAGGTTAATCATCGGAACATTGTAAAATTGATAGGATGTTGTTTGGAGACCGAGCTTCCTTTACTAGTGTATGAGCTCATCCCTAATGGTACCCTGTCCCAGCATATTCATCAGCAGGACAAGATAGATCTCTTTCGTGGGAAGATCGGTATCGAATCGCGTGTGAAGTTGCTGGAGCAGTAGCATACATGCATTCTGCAGCTTCAATTCCCATTTATCACCGAGACATAAAACCTTCGAACATTCTGTTAGATGACAATTATACTGCAAAAGTCTCTGATTTTGGTACCTCAAGGCCAGTTCCATCTGACAAAACTCACCTGACAACGGCCGTGCAAGGTACCTTCGGATACTTGGACCCGGAATACTTCCAATCTAGTCATTTCACAGATAAAAGTGACGTATACAGTTTTGGAGTAGTGCTAGTTGAGTTACTTACAGGGCAGAAGCCAACATCTTTCTCAGGAGATGACGAAGGGAGACATCTAGTTGCTAACTTTATCTTGCTAATGAAGGAAAACGGTTTGTCAGAGATCCTAGATCCTGTTGTGGCTAATGAAGCAAAGGCGGAGGATGTTCTAGCAGTGGCGACACTAGCCATGAGGTGTTTGAGATTAAATGGGAGAAAGAGACCTCCTATGAGAGAGGTTGTGATGGAGCTTGAAGGACTTAGAAAATCTCAAAGTTTCTCTCAGACCAGCCAAAGTCTTTGTGTATTCGAAGATGGACTGCCTGGTGATGCCATTGAAGAATCAATAGATACCACATCCATGTCACTTAAAATTGAATCCATCTCTTTATAGACATCAAGCTAGAGCATTTGGCATTCATTCTTCAATTTTGTTTATCCCAGACAGGTTCAAAGATAGCATGTGTAGCATCCAACTAGCAGTAACATGCAGTTTGGCAACTTTTATATCTTTTACAGATTTTCATCGTTTTCCTCTTTGTTGATAAGAAACCCTTTGTTTCCGGTTTGCCGTTGATGCTGATGCGTTCTTCTGGGATAAACTAAAAGACTGAAAGAGCATATAACAAAAATAGTTGGCAAAATTATCCAGTGTGTTTCTTGTGTGATAATATGGAAGACTAAAAAGAGCACGCAATGACTAGAAATATGGTTCCTTGTGGAGTAGATGAATAAAAAAACAGTGCTTCTTAGCTTGTGTTTCTTGACCACATCCCACACGGGCCAAGTGCATTTGTTGCCTAGTTTTCCTTAGTTTTTATGCACAAGATGGGTGCCAGAACAGATACTTTTGACAAATACTATGAAGCTGTCCTTAGTTCTCTTAATAACCTTACTTTCCTCTCCTGTAACCAAATTCCCACTGTCAACAACCATGTGTTGGCATGGAGCAGGAAGTTTGCCACTCCTCTGCTTCCATGACTGAGCTCACACCTCTGCAATGGCCCTCCAGCCTCGTGCCGGTCCTTCATGATGTTCTGAGCAACCCCGCATAAGACTCGCCTCTCACCATCAGTTCACTCCTCGGCTTGAACTCTTCCGTTGTAGGGCCATCAAAAGCATTCCATCCAATACTGACAAGATACCCTCCCGGAAAGCTTGGTCATTTATCCAGCTACGTGCAATTACTATGTAGGGGTCTACTTGCAACTGGTATCTTATATTGTGGCCAGCAGCTACATACTCATGAATTGCCAATCTTACTTTCCAAGGCCTGGCCTCTTGCCAGGCAATAGCTGATCATAGCTACATGGATGATGGTAATTCTAGCCTAAATGGAAAGCCAGTGATTCTGCTAAAATACGCATCCCCAAGTACTCATCAAACGGCTGAAGGGGTCACATCCTTGCCTAAAGACATGGCTTCAGCACACAAAGCACACAGGAGGCAAAAATGTCGCCAGCCAACCATGTTGTAGATCCCTTTCTCCTATTCTTGTTCCCCTAAATAGCAAGGTAAGGGTTTCTGCTATTGTCCCAAAAAATACATAGTAGGCAGAAGCGAAGGTGGGCTCAGATGCATAAATAACCGTACCAAGTTCCCCACGGAGCTGGTTCTCATGATGGGAAAGAAATACTCCCCTGGTGATACCATTTCGCTAGATTTGACAGGCTCTTTCGGTGTATTTGGCTCTTGAAGTAGAACGACTGGATTACTAGGGTCATTGATGACAGAAAACGAATTGCAAGAAAGTTTGCTTATATATTTTCTGTTTCATAACATCCCTTTAGGTGCTGGGATTGGTCTGGGGGGCTTGGGTTCTCCTTGTCAGCTCTTGCTTATAGAGAAATCAAGAGAGAGAGAGAGAGAGAGAGAGAGTTATTAAGGTGAGACTCTTCAGGCAAAATGGTGGATTGCTGTAGCAACAAAAGTTCTCTTTTCATGGAAGAAATGGAAGAGGAGCTTTGTTGTGGTTGACGATTTGCCGAAGGAGATTAGCCGTCCAAATTGGCAGAATGAGAGGAAAGCTTCGTTGTGGAACGACTGATCAGAGAAGCATTGTCCCTTGACCTTGACCATGTGTTATTAAATCAGAGAGTCTCGTCTCTTGCATTTCTTTAGGCAAGTTTCATGGAAATGAGTAGACATTCGTGCTTGTTGCCCTATGGAACAGTACCTAATCCAGTTTTTTTCCCGATATATTTGGCAAATATTAGAATGAGCATTGGTCTAGAATCAACCCTAGACCGACTTGGACTGGCCCAACCTATCTTGGTCCAGTTCCCAAGGGGATTGGGTCGATCCTTGATTTTGAAATCCTTAAACCAACACTTGATCCTTGGTCTTTGGAGTTTATGGTTGGCCAACTTGGACCAATTCTAACTATATATATATATTAAATATATTATATATTATATATCAAAACATTCTTAACCCTAATTTAAATGGCGTTAAATGGCATTAAATGGCATCAAACAGTGTCCTACTCCTCCAGTATTCTTGTTGTGATGGCCCAAGCGACGGTGCGCGGGGAAGAGGGATGGCGATGCGTTCGCGCCTCGGTCCCCGGACGTGCACAGGGAGGGGCGCGTCTCTTGTCCCACATCGCCTAGAGAGGGAGTCATTAGCTAGCTTATAAGGCTTGGGTCCCTCTAACTGTACATACGCATTTTCTTGGGGTAGTATGGGCTGCCCCGAGAAAAACAAAACCGAGGACTTAGTGTACAATGGAAACCCGGGATAACTTAGTGTCCAAAGCGGATAATATGTGTACATACGCATTTTCTTAGGATTGTATGGGCTGTCCCAACGGACAATATATGTACAATGGAAACCCAGGATGTTACACTTGTTCTCCTTCTTTTCTTTTCTTTTTTATCATCTTCTTTCTTCTTTATCCTCTTCAATTTTTACTTGAAAGAAATAACTTTTCGTTTGTGAGCAACGCTCGCCCCACTTGCTGCGAAATGCTCGCCCCACTCAACGCTCACCTCGCTTGGCACTCAACGCTCACGCCACTTGCCTCTCTTCGCTGGCTTCACCCATCACCGAGTAAATTAGAAGAAAACAGAGCCCTGATTAGAAACCCTCTCCACTTGTGAGCAACACTCACCGTTCGCCGCTCACCTCATGGCTTGCCTTTGTTCGCTCGCCTCACAACTTGGCCCTGTTGATGGATATATAATTTGTAATAATAGTTTTGTTTTTTAGAGAATACAAAAAATGAAACAAAAAAATTATCGATTGGTCCCAAATTGACTTTGAAACCGAACTGAGCCCATAGAGTCAATCCGGTTCTCAGTCCCAGGTTTATTCAAGTTGGTCCTTGGTCCCCTCCCAAAATTTGGAGACCAACACTTTGCAAGTTGGTCCATGGGTTAGTTGTTGCATCGGCCCAACCTAGACCATGATCACTGCTAGCAAATATTGTAGAAGATGAAAAATGGATAATCATTAATATGTCAAAAATGAACAGACCTTCTTTAAAACATTCCAGGATATAGTTATTTAATACCTGGCAGAGACATTTTACATCACTAATATATGAGAGAAAAGCAAAATAAACCTCTTAATTGGTAACTTTAAATCTGTTGATTACATCCAAATTCAAGAGTAAAGCGAATAGATCTTGATCTATTGTTCTAGAAACATTATATCAGACCAGATGAGATGCATAGTTATTTTGATTAATGTCAAGTGATGTGTCTAATTATAAATGTTAAGGAGAGTGGGATAGAATTGACCTTTTGCGATGATGTGGCTTAACTACAAAACTCCGTTCTACCCAACTTTCTTATTATTTACAGATGCTACTTGATAGTACCGTAGTTGCTGTGAAAATGCCGAAGACCTTTGACAGAAGCCAAATCAAGCACTTCATCATTCAAGTCGCTGTCCAATCACAGGTTCATCACGGTAACGCTGTGAAATTGAAAGTACGTTGTTTGGACACCAAGCTTCCTTCACCGGGGCATGAGTTCATATCCCCAACGGCACCCTGTCACAGCAGAGTCATAAGCAATACAAAGCTAGCTTGCTTTCCTGGGAAGACCACTATCAAATTGCATATAAAGTTGCTGGAGCAGCAGCGCACACACAATGTCATCGAGACGTAAAACAATCTAACACTGTTGGATGACAAATACGATGTGAAAGTCTCTGAGGTTTTCACACTTCACGGCCTGATCTATTATGACAAAACTCACCTAACAACATTCTGTGCAATGCACATTTGGAGACTTCCAATCTAGTCGATTCACACATAAAGTGATGAGTGCAGCTTCCAATATGCGTTAGTTAAGTTCAGGGGCAGATTACCAACATCTCATGTAGGGGACGAAAAAGGGAGACATCGAGTTGCCAGCTTTGTCTTGCTAACAAAGGAAAGCCGTTTGGCGGAGTTGTCATGGAGCTTAGAAACTATCAGGAAAGCTTATAGTCTCTCTCCAAAGCTGGACTACACAGTGAGGCCAGTGAAGAGTCGGTGGGTGGTACTCGTTCTGAAATTAGTCCCTTTAGTACATCCTGACAGCTTTGTAGAATACACAGGTGCCATGCTGGCGTAGAAAGCATCAAAAGATACCTGTCAAGTTTTATACAAATTTCATTGTTGATTATTCTATCTATAGCAAGTAAATGACTTTCAGTTTTCTTCGTCCCAATCATTGGTGAATGGTGGATTGGTTGTTTTGAGGGAGATGCTATGATTCACACCACTCCTATCACATACCATTGATTCTTACGAACGATTCTCATTTGCAGACATCAACTTTCTGAATAACTCGGCAGAATATATCTACCAAATATATTGAAGCTACTCAGCTCCCCATATCTCGTCCTTCAGGTATATATGGGCACTGAACTGGTGCCTCCATCCATCAGGAGCCTTCGTTTCCAAGTTCCATAACATTGTTTATGGGTTGGCCAGAGTTAGCCTCTAAGTAGCACCTTCTGCATTTCCAAATTGCTTTTTGACAAAATGCATAGCACAAGTACTATAGAATGAATTACAAGTTCATACTAAAACATCTGCAATGTCACAGCCTAACACAGTTATCATCAGATATGGTCTCTTCAGAAGATGCATCACTGTTGATGACAATCAAATCATCTTGTTTACCAACGTGATGCTCAGAAGCCTTGGCAAATTCAGCTTCTTCATGCCCCCTTTGCAATGAGAAGTTGCCTTCAAAAGCAGCACTACCAGAGGGCTGCATGTTACCTGGCCTCGAGGCGTTGCAGCTACCACCTACGCTGTTAGTTGATCCCAAGTGTGGCTCAACAGAATCTGAATAAGGTCCAATTATCTGTATATTGTCGGAAGGAGAACTGGAAGAAAGACATGAGGACTGAGTTTGCTTGGTCAACCTTGGCGGCGGCGTATTAACAACTTCCCTCAACCAATGGGGCAAATTACCTTCCACTCCTCGAACCCCCCTATAAAAGCTCCCACTAAGCCTTGCCGTCGCATCTCTTTCCATATACTCAAAAGACATTCTATCGCAGTTCTTCTCAAGTAAATCTGCATATAGATTTCTTCTAGGATAATCACCCTGGAGCTGCTGAATGCCATAGTTGAAAAGATCTGGACAATTAAGGCGGCGCCTCTTAGTCTTTCTATGAGCATATAAGTTCCCAAGTGAGAGTCGGGTCTCATCCATCACATTTCCTCGTAGAGTCCCAGGATTAAGGAGATAATTACTAAACAGCTGATCCTGTGTACTTGAGGTTCTGAATTGTGGTGACCAATGACCACTCAAAAGTTTAATCTGCTCGGCCTCCCATCGATCAGCAAGGTCCCTTGCCACCCTGCAAGGTGAGAAGTGCAATCTCGGATCCCTTAGCATGGCATCCCAATTATTCTTTCCATACCTTCTCACACCTATCCAGAGAACATCCAACTCCTCTTCTGACCACATATCAACATATGGCTTAAGCTGGTCTCGCATATTTTCTTTTCCAGCCAAAGCTTTAGCTCGATTCATAATGTTATCAAGCATCTGTTTGTGTCTGTGAAGCACTGATCTCTGGCTTGAGAAAACTTGGGGAAATGCATGCAGCATGAATTCTCTATCGCTCCAAGGCACTGAAGTGGAGCTGTTTACATAGGCACATCCACCAATCCTAGTTTCAGTTGGCAGATATGAACCTGCAAACTGAGATCTGCTTAACGTTTGATCCATGTAATGAGTATCAAGTCCTAACTGGAGATCTTCTCTTGCATCAGGAACATGGAAAGTAGCCATATCTGGGGAATTTATTGGCGAGCGCAATGATTTTTTAGTTTCACCATCTACAAGGAGCTGAAATTGGAGGATGAGGCACCAATCATATCTAGTACAAGCCACAATGATTCCAAGAACAATTGACAACAAGCAAACAATAATTTTACCACACAGCAATATCTTTTGGCAATGTAAATGAATAACAAAATGACAAAAAAGGTACAGTATACGAGAAAGATCATGTTTTGTCTGCTGGCAATTCATTTCTTGATTAAGAAAAGCTACCACTCTCAGAAATAAAAGCACAATAACAAATAAAAGCATGTTAACAAGGTGGATATGCAATAGGAAAAAATACTTACCTGCATGCATTTGAACTTTGGTGAAACTTCCGTCATCAAACAATTGGAAGTCAAATCATTGTTGTGCTTGGCATGAAGTTCCTCATCACTACATGAATTAGTATGCACTTGTCTTTGGTTGAGGGATGGACATTCTCCCATTGTCTCTTTTATGACATTCACGAAACCTGAAGTAGACACTTCTTGTGAGGGAGACCCATTAAATTCATTTGGGGAGGGAGATGAACTAGGAACGGCTCTAGACCAACAATTTGCTGGCTGACTCTGAAAATCCACATTCAAATTGATGCTTTCCCGTGTAGCACGAGAATCTGCACAGGTCAATCGATATTAGAGTAACTGAGGCACAAAGCAACTTGATATATAATTCCATCAAGAAGTATAAATCTATGATATTATTGCCACAGAAATACATAAAACACTGTATATGCCCTAAGTTCATGTCTCCATACAGAAGGGTCAAAGGAAAGACATACCGGGGGGTGCAATAGACAGATTTAAACATGGACTATATAATTCTCTTCTCCCAGAGTCTGGTTTAGATGTGATCTTGCTACCATCAACTGAAAATTTTTGAGATCCCTCACCAGTTTGCAGTCGGCATTTAGAATCTTCAGTTCGTTTGCCACTGCCTGTGGCATCGGCAGTGGAGTTGTCAACTACAATAGATCGGGAGGACTTAAGAAGAAAGTCTCTCTCGACATTCAAAGTATTATCAGAGTTAACATCTGCTATTGATCCAACACTAGGCGAGGCACCATTAGACTTTGTTTCCACATTTTGCACTTGTTTCCCCTCAGTCACACTGTTTTAATGAACATAACAAGCAATGACATGAAAACGTAAGCTCATACACATAGTAACTAATTTACTGATATAAGCATCAAAAGAGTTTTGTCAACATACATCTTCTTTCCAGGAAAAGATCCAGAATGAGTTGATATCAAATCAACATCTTTTATCTGAAGAGGGGGAAAAAAAGATTTTAGCTGATATACATCAGTGACTAGTAAAGATTTGCTTTAATAGATTTCGGTGTCCAACAAAGATGTAAGACACATCAATAATAACAAGTGTTTGCTTGACAATCAACAGTTGTTCGGTAATTAAGTTTCACTTCCATGGACATTACCAGGGGAGGTAGGCTATAAACCATCATCTAGACCAGATTTGGTACTCAAACAAACCAAATAGTCAATCCAAATTGGTTTTAGAGTAATATTTGCCTCCATATTCAACTCAAATTGAACTCGATTCCATCCTAATTCATCCCTTAGTCCAAAGTCAGTAGAGGCCAGCTTATCCATACTGACATGTCATTATTTTGCCAAAAGTGATGAACCTTTTCAAACAGAGGCAAAGTCCAAGACAGTAAGTGTAAAATGATCACGATTGTGATCATGCCAGATGCAAACTGCAGAGTCAAAGGAAATTCCATTCTATGATGATTGTGGAACCATGATTTTTCAAAAATATTAGACTGAGAAATACTAAACCAGGCCAAGGGACCACAACACATAAGCAGCCATGTTGTTGGCATCTCCTGAGTGGCTCACTAGACCTCTTAAGAGAATGATGCAATGGACTTGAGTTAATGATGGCACCCATTTGTATAAGTACAAGTGATAACTATTGGCATGACTCTTCTTGAACAGTGTAACACAAATATGATTACTAATAAGATGAATGAGAAAGCCACTTTCATGTCCTTGAGTGGAATTTAAATGAAACATCAATATAAGATCCTGCCCTAAAACACAGATCGGTGATGGTAATCTAGAGAAAAGTTACTGAGACAACCCCCCACAAATTATACATGCAGAAACTAAAAATTGGAAAAAGATGAAAAACCAGAAAGCCAGCAAAACAAATGGAAAAGTGTGAAATGGAAAGAAGACACACTTGATCAGTTATATGAATCCTATGTAAATCAGCCTCAGGCATTTTTGACACTGTTCCCTCATCTTCATGGCAGCACTGACATGTTGCAGCAGACAGACACTGTTCGCCATGAATGAAGTTGATCCCTTGTTGAAGCTCCTTACAAAAGTTCTTCTCGGGTAGCAATTTGCTTTCTACATCAATGCCTACACACTTTTTCCTTATGTGCCTTCTCTTGAATGTAATTAATGGAGTGGGTGATTTCATTTTCTCCTGAAACTTGCCAGATACAAAAGGCGACTTCTCCTTAAAGAGTGAACCATTGTCCTCCGGGTTTGATGTTCTTACAGATAAAACTTTGCCATCCGGAAGGCCACACTTTTCCTGAAATGTTGAATTTAAGCTATAATGGCCTTCCTTCTCAGCATCAACAGCCAATAACAGGGAATCAGTACAACAGACTGAGCAGCCATCATCAGATTTGGATTCGGATACATATATTGGATAGGACTCCGAATGGTCACCATTTTTCTGACCCTGTGACTCCGTATATGCTGTAGACAATTCATTGAAGTTCTGAACAGACGCATCTGTAGAAGGATTATGCGATACATGTGATTTAGATGCATGAACAGCCAATACCAGTGCATCAGGTTCATTAGTGCTGTCATCCTCCTTAAGCCTCCAAGAACTACCAGTGGGTGAAGATGCCAAGGGATCTTGTTCTGTGAGACAGCTGTGACTTGGGCTTTTGTCATGAACATGCTTTAAAGTAGGAAAAAAAAATAATATCAGGTGAGGACTGCAGGAACCACAAGATAAGTGCTGAATACTGCTTAGTGTAATGAATTTGCAATTGAAACCAGTAAACAACTCTATGCTTCATGAAATAATTACAATTCACGCAGACAATGCCATAAAAGATAAACAGCTGATAGTAGTCATTTGATGGTCAAATCTCTTCTTGAGACAAAATAGATCTGTCATGATACACTGCAGACACTGGAGATAATATCCTGGGATCACCACTTCACACTTGCACATGCAGCATCAGCTCTCTCAATTCCCAACTGTTTTTCTAGTTGTGTAAAAAAAAATGCAGTTATCAACTATAAGCACATTGGACGGTAACGAGTATAACTCACTAGCTAGTCTATATAATCTCCAGAAAGTAGCAACTTGATATCCTGATACCTGAACCTTACTCAACCTCTAGGACCCGAATATTGCATTTGTGATTCTTCCTATTGATACAGGTTAGTCCATATCACAAAACGTGGTATTTTTTTCCCTAGCAGATGTACCATCAGACTATTACCTAAGCTTTAAGGTCGGACTAAAAAGATTCTATTGCCACATTTCTACTGCATATGTTAGAGATCCTATTCACCTGCTACTTTTCAATTCATCAGTCCTACTTAGTCTCCATTCAGTTAATCACATCCCAGGAAAGAATACAATTTCAGTGGAGAAAAAAATGTAAAATGACGAGATATTTAGCAATTGAATAGACTATAAGAATCTCTGCATATCTTTACAGGGGTCAAATGTCATAAACCAACAAAGACAGCAGATTGCTCCATATGAATTATGAAGGACTTCCATGAACCTCTAACCTCAAATACGGGTTTCCCTTGTTGACAGGCTTATTAACTAGCAGATGAAAAACCATAGGATTATGATTTACAGCAAAATTTAACAGACTCTGAGCATGCATGAATGCACCGAAGCAGCATAGACATTCCAGCCAAAAGTTTTACACATCATACCAGCATATTTGCTCCCTGATTTTCCCAAAATTTGTTTTCACGTACTTCTTTCGCACTTGGTGTGATTGCCAAACCTTCTAAAGCTGAATCCTCCTGTCCTGGTTCTTGAGCAAGACGTATTGTTGATGATGGCCGTTTCCTCTTGTATGTCAGAAGCATTTTTTTGCCAGACATTTCTCCTTCCAATAAGTTCTATACCTACAAAGTAATGTCTAGCGAAATATCAACACTAAAATCATGCCAAGCAACTATACACACCAAGAGAGAAGAAGCAAAGGAGGTGAGGAATTCAACATGACAGGGATGGACAAAGACAAATCATGAAGACACAGAAAGCAATTGCAGCCCGAATCTAAATACAACAGGCAAAAAAAGACCTTGCTTTGAACTTGGCATTCTTATAAGAAGTCATTTCCAACCTTTCGAGCATAATAAAAATGAAAGAAATCCATAAAATCTACATTCTACAATGAACAAATTAAATGGAAGCTGCATTTTCCACTTGCCTATGTCCTCCTACACACATTACATAACATTTAGTCAAGAACAAATTTCCTCAAACACAACCAAACTTCAGCTGAAACAGTAAATTAAAGCCCAAAAATTCAACATTTTGCTTCACATTCTCGACAATACTCCCCACAAAGTCTCAGCAACCAACAGAAGACGAACGCACCACACCATCACACCCTTCACTACCTCTGCTTGTAATCAACAAATAAGCAAGAACAGACACTCCATAGCGAAAGACAACTAATCCGAAAGCCGCCCACAACGAGCAACAACCCAGATGATCATACCTCTATACCAAGTCCCAGAAACCCAAACGAACCAAGGGTAGCTTCAAACTTTTTCGGTTTCTCTCTCTAATCTCTATGTGGGTACCGGCAAGTTTGAAACTTTTCTCTCTCTACTGTGTCAAAGCGTGAAGCTTTATTACCCGGGCGTTGCTGGTGCAACAGATAGAGAGAGAAAGAGAGAGAGAGAGAGTATTGAACAGTGGTCTTGATCAAAACGTTCCGTTTCCCAGTTTCCGACGTCAATTCAATTGTCATCTCAGCGTACACAGGCTTTTTCGAGGGTGGCCCACACACAGACACGCGCAGAGACACCCGACGCACAGAGAGTTGAAGCGTGCGATGCATGGTCGAGAAGGAGCTGCGGAATGCCATGTCACCGCTGTCGGGGTGGGCCCGCTCACCGCGGCACGTGGGAACTTTGTTCTAGATAGAGAGAGAGAGAGAGAGAGAGAGAGGGAGAGGGGAGGGAGGGAGGGAGGGAGTCATTCTGGGCCCAAGTCCAACAAGCTCCAGTTGGGCTCTGAAGATGTACTTCGTGCTGAGGCCAGTAGCATGCAACGAGGTGGACTTCTTTTGATTTTGGTTTCTCTGGGGACAACTTGAGTGAGTGACTGTCTCGTTTGGATGGGAGTAGGTTGGTTGGAATAGAAATTTGAAGCATTCTAGTGGAGGAAGTTCACCTACTTAAGAGCATTGGATAGAAAAGGACTTGACATGATTTATGTGGATCAAGCTCACAAAAAGAGCATTCAAAATGGTGAAACTTTTTATGTCATAATCAATGGTACAATGATCAAATTGGTCTCTCATCTTTTTGTTCTTTTAATTAGAGGTTGGTTCCTAAACATACTTAGCTCAACAGGTATAATGCTAAAAGTAAGTCGAGGATGACATTGCCTGATCAAAATGTTTAGTTAACTATATGATGTCCGACATTTATGCAAGTACTCGATATGACTAAGTTCGTGCCCACGTTATTTTCGAGCTGATCTTTTATTGTGACGGTGGTGGGATTATGACAGCATGCTCCGATTGGGAAACGGTTGACTTTTTGTTAACATCTCTCTTGGACTTTCACCCTGAAAAGATTATGCTTTGTATATTGCAAAGAAATACATGTATCCGGATGAAATTAGTTTACCATACGAAATCACACTTTTGTATGGGTTTGACTGTTCGGAGAACTTGTGGGAGCCCCCCCTTCTTCAGGATCAGGAAGCAGGGGTAGTTCCAAAGGGCAGGTGCGAAAAGAAGGTTAGTTATGACCTTACTGGGCCAAACTGTTTCTTTGTTATTCTCGCCTTATTAATTATTTTTTTTTTTTTTTGGTGAATTCGCCTTATTAATTGTTGATTCCTCTGTTTTTGCTTTTTCTTGTTCCTTGGATTTTCCTAGGCTTTTGTAAATATCCAAGGAACAGCAAGACCAATGACCTGAACAGGACGTCCTCAACCACCGCGTGGCATGGAAAACCCCTCGAATGGTTCTGTTCCATTTCACTTCTGTCTGTCCTCCGTCGGTGAAACTATGATTTAAATATGACTGAACAGAGAGTCTATGGGTGCTCGTTGTGGTTGGATGAATAGACAGATAATCCAGGGCTTGAATCTTCCCCGCCAACAGAAAAACGTAGAAGAATCTGATGCTTTCCAGGTTGACAGCACAAAAGCAAATACATAGACAACGGTAGATTCTTCTGTCAGCCATTTTCCCCCTTTTTTAAGTTTTTTTTTTTTCCTATTAGTTCAACTATTTTGTGTTACATAATTTGGCACCAGCACCCACTATTCCAGTTTCATTGTTGCGAGGTTTTTGTTCCTGTGAAAGGTTCACCACCTTTCACCTGTTCCTTTCTCTTGACAAAAGGATTGACATCTTCCCGAAATCATGCGGACAGCTCCTTCTAGAGTTCCTTTGCACGCGGAAGAACAGGAAAACGATGGTGAATCTTCAGGTTGGTTTCCTTTAAGCTGGCAATTTCATTTTGGCTTCTGCTTATTCTAGCTTTGCCTTGCCACTCATAAATTCTGAGTGTTTGTGTGCCTCGCATCTCGTGTACAGCGCAGCACTGGGTAAAATGTTCTGCCAAAGGTGTTGAAATTACCCTTGATCAGGGTATATCCAGTTGTTCGATTGTTTTTAAGAAAGCCAACTAAATCTTTGATCTCTTTGGAAGTTTGAACCTAGTGATCCTTGTTACATGCTGTCTTAACTAACTGAGAGTGATTGCGTGAAGGCAACGATTGTTACATTCAACGCGAATACATTAGTGAATATGACATGTCCTTTTAAGCTGGGATAGATGAATTGGAGCATTAGTAACATGCATACTTGTTACGCCATCTAATACTAGAAATGTAACCATCTGCTCCACACCTCCAGTCTTAGGATATTTATGTATAACATCCTTGTTTTACCTTCACATTTCCGAGCAAGATGCCAATTGGAATCTCTTCCGTACTTTCCTATTGGTATGCCTATGGCTCGGTGCATTTGGACCTTCTGTCTTGCTTGAGATATGTGCTATACTTCAGGAAAATCCGGTTTTTTCAGGGCTTATTGATGGGATTTCAACTGTCCAGAACACAACTGGCGAAGCGTCGACTTCTGGAAAATCAGAGACAATTTCCTGCCAACTGAGGAAAACTGAGAATTTCAAGCACCAAAAAACTCTAGGTCTATTTGCAGCGAACTTCTTTGATGAGAAAATTTCTCTGTCAAAAAAGGTAGCCAAAGCTCTATTTGCATCTGTCATTCTAGAGTCTCTTCCTTTTGTGTATGGCATCGCCACTGCCTTCGGCAGAATGACTAATTTGCAACTTAGTTGCATCTTTGGTTGATCAGATTTATAACACAATTCTAATTTATGGCTTGATTCAGTTTATTACCCAATTTTGCAGCTCCAGTGGCTCAATCAAGTTGCTACTGTTAAAACTGATGGAACCGTACAGCTTGAAGTTCCACTTGACATTAAGCCTCAGAACCTCGATTTCGAGCCTGAATTCCCGTCCATTGCACCAACAGATGAAGACCCTGGTGTGGCAGACATTGAAGATTTACCTCCGCTGCAGATAGTAATGCTCATTGTTGGAACACGAGGAGACGTACAGCCATTTATTGCTATTGGAAAACGTCTTCAGGTTTTGGCAACCTATGATTTTGTTTTCATATTCTTGCTTTGGAAATTGATTGGGCTTTTATATCAATAGAGGGATGATAATCATCAACTTACGCCATTGCACAAAATTAAATGACTATTTCTCCAGCATAGTCCTTGAAAGAAATTGAAGTGCTATGGTACACAAAGAACATAATACACGACTTCATGAAGAAAGCAAAGAGAGTGGGGAGATGCAGCAGGCATTATGGTTGCATCCAGCTCTTGATGAATTTCAAAATGCTGGCAATTAATACAACTCTAGAGTTTCCATTTCAAAGCACGATTATAACCAATTGCTCATATTTCAGCAATTTCCATGATCACCTCAAATTGTCCATATTCCTTGTTCTGGATTTTTTTCTCTTGACTGATCAAGATTTGATTCAGCTCATGTCAAAACTCTGAAAATGATGTACGAAAAGATGCTACTTATGTCATCCACCTGTGCTCGCGGCTCACTTATATTCACTGCTTAGTCTACTGAAGGCACATCTCACTCACCTTATGCCTTTCAAAAAATTTAAAGATTATAATAGCTGTGAATTGAACTGCTGCTTTCTGAACTGACAATTGTAGGAATCCAACTGCAGGAACATGGTCACAGGGTTAGACTAGCAACTCATTCAAACTTCAGAGAGTTTGTCTTGACTGCTGGATTAGAATTTTATCCTCTGGGTGGCGATCCGAAAGTTCTTGCTTGGTGTAGGTTTCTCATTCTTGTCTTGGCTCTTTTACCTTTTTTGTGAAACTAGATGTTAGGAATGAGGTAAGAATACGAACACTTCAAGATGTTTCATCTCTGCTGATATTTCAATTGAGTTTTTTCTTTTCCTGCAGACATGGTGAAGAACAATGGCATCTTACCTTCAGGACCTTCGGAAATTCAAATTCAGAGAAATGAATTGAAGGATATTATTCTCTCCTTACTTCCTGCATGTATGGATCCCGATCCTAATTCTAACATGCCATTTGAAGCAGACACAATAATCGCTAATCCTCCAGCATGTGGTGAGACTTCATCATCTCTTTCTGCATTCTTCTTCTAATAATTCAAGCTTAAAGCATTATCCTTGAGGCCAAATGAAGGCTGGTGATTTCTAGTGTGGTAGATTCTATGTGGAGAATGCAGATTTGGTACAATGATAAGCCTTCTTTATTTTGTCACTGGTCTACTGGTTATGGCATCATACACTACTATACTCATTGCTTTGAAGAAAAAATAGACTGCAGCTAACTGTGAGAAAATATTTCTTAGGGCATATTCATGTTGCTGAGGCGCTAAAAATACCACTTCATATATTTTTCACAATGCCATGGACGTAAGTCTTCTTATCTGATTACAGCTCTGCCTGCCTTCTTCTAATTTCCCTTCCTTTACAGCAATAATCATGCATTTCACAAATAATCTTCTATTTAGCCATTCAACCTAGTTAGTATCTTTGTAAAATGCTGCATCTACTAATGGAGATGCATGCCGTACACATTCATGCTATGCACACTGATAATAAAACATTTGCCTCAGCCCTACTGGTGAATTTCCCCATCCTCTATCGCGTGTGAAGCAACCAGCTGGGTATAGGGTAAGTCTGTCAGGATTATTTTGTTTGTAACGTAGCTGTCTTCTTTATCATATCCTTAATGCTTTTTAACATATTTACAGCTGTCGTATCAAATTATTGATGCATTAATTTGGCTTGCGATACGAGACATGATTAATGAGTTTAGAAAGAAAAAGTTGAAGCTTAGACCTGTCACATATTTATGTGGATCAAATAGCCCTCCTCCTGATGTGCCTATTGGTTATATGTGGAGTCCTCAACTTGTCCCTAAACCTAAAGGTAGAGTTAAGTTCGATACAAATTTACTGATAGTTTTCGCAGTTGAATCAATATTTCACGTTATGGAACCTTAATTTCCAAACTGTTGATTTCTTCAATGGCATAATGAACAAGAATCACTAACACCTTTTGTTATATGTGTACTTTAAGAATGTCTTTTATGATGGTTGCCCAGCTTTCTTCACTCTGCAGATTGGGGCCCCAAGATTGATGTTGTTGGCTTTTGTTTTCTTGACCTTGCATCAAGTTATGAACCACCAGATTCACTAGTGAAATGGCTAGAAGAAGGTGAAAAGCCCATCTATATTGGTTTTGGTAGCCTTGTGAGTTCCTTCTTGTCAGCATCTCTGCACTGATCATTGGATTTGTTTCCTTTTTCTGCTCTGATAGATTTTTCTTCTGTGTTGATATAAGCAGCCAATTCAAGAACCACAGAGAATGACAGACATCATAATCAAAGCTCTTGAGACAACTGGACAAAGGGGCATCATTAGTAAAGGATGGGGTGGTCTTGGAAACTGTATGTTTTGGATCCTTTCACTGCTGATTGAAGATTGCATAATTGCGCAGTTGATTTATACAAATTCCGGAGTGAGCTTTCCATGTGTTATATTATGTATGGATGTGTACTGATTATTTGATGCTCTCTGGCCCTTCTGTCCCGCAGTGGCAGAACCGAAGGAGTACGTGTACCTTCTTGACAACTGTCCCCATGACTGGCTTTTTGCAAGATGTAGTGCAGTGGTAAAACTCAAATTTCTTTCATTCGAAATTAACTTATTAAGCAAGTCATTTTGTCTGATTGCCGAACAACAAACAATGATCATTGAGTTCATAAAGGTGAATAGCATTTACGTCAGTAGATTGGGAAGGAGAACTCTTCAGTTTTATTAAAGCAACTGCTGTATGTGAACTATTACCTAATTTATGGACATCCTAGTTGGGGTGGCCAAAGCGAAGGAGCCTTGAAGCTCTTTTCAGGGCATTGCTTATCAAAATCAAACCTCCGTTCATACCTGCATCTACTGACTTATTCTGTCACACCAAAAGCAGAACCTTCAGAATTCTTCTGGTGGATAAACCATTGAACTGAGGATTAAGCAGCTCTAGTCATACAAGATCTTTATGCTCCTGAATATTCGATGTATTTGCCAAACTACGTACTAGTTGAAGAGACTACATGTCGTCTGACTAAGAAATTCTTTATTCTATTGATGCCACCAAAATGAAAAGGACATCTGTTTGGAAGTCAACTTTCAAGTTTCTTCAATTGCATTTCATCTAGAGTACCGCAGCTGGCAGCTGATATCTGTGCCCCTAGTACCAGGTACATCACGGAGGTGCAGGTACAACTGCGGCTGGTCTTAGAGCAGCGGTAAGTTTTTTGATCGGTCATGAACTGTAGTTGTATATGCGTCTTTCTGTGGATGCCAATTGGTCTTTAAGCTTAAGTGCATTCTCTACTTTTCCAATGGAACAGTGTCCAACAACCATTATACCTTTCTTTGGAGACCAGACCTTCTGGGGTGAACAAGTATATGCCAGAGGAGTAGGTCCTGCCCCCATTCCAGTTGATGATTTCTCTCTTGAGAAGTTAATTGCTGCCATACGATTTATGCTGGATCCTAAGGTACTTTTGCGTCTTGCTTCACATTTCTGAATCAATTAGTCCCGACTGTCTTACAACCAACATAAAGAAAAATTAAGTTGCTTATATATTAACAGGTGAAAGAGCGTGCAATGGACCTTGCTACAGCCATGGAAAATGAAGATGGAGTTGGTAGAGCGGTGAATTCCTTCTATAAGCATTTTCCTCGCAGAAACACAGGTTCAGAATGTGAATCATTGCCTGGTTCATCTAGCTTTCTCTCAATAAGACGATGCTTTGGCTGCTCATGAACTCGCAACTCAATTCATTGCTCCCGCCTTGTAATCACCTTCAATTGTTAGATCTGTGAGCAACTTGCATCTTAAAATGTGCTGGGGTAAGAACATACACTTCATTGAAATAATTCATTGTACAGTATCAGTTGATTTCTGGGGTTCACTGTATTCATCAACAATCCAACTATCTTTAATTCTGGCAAATATGATATTCGTGTAGAAATAAAACCAAGGAAGATGGATAATTGCCATTCATTATCTGTATCCCAAACTTGTTACTGTTGATAAGTTGAAGCTATCCTTCCTATCTCTATCTTCCTAACGTCATTCCTATCTTCCTATCATGAAGATACAGAAAGCAATTGCAGGCCGAATCTAAATACAACAGGCAAAAAAGACCTTGCTTTGAACTTGGCATTCTTATAAGAAGTCATTTCCAACCTTTTGAGCATAATAAAAATGAAAGAAATCCACAAAATCTACATTCTGACAATGAACAAATTAAATGGAAGCTGCATTTTCCACTTGCCTATGTCCTCCTAAACACATTACATAACAGTTAGCCAAGAACAAATTTCCTCAAACACAACCAAACTTCAGCTGAAACAGTAAATTAAAGCCCAAAAATTCAACATTTTGCTTCACATTCTCAACAATACTCCCCACAAAGTCTCAGCGACCAACAGAAGACGAACTCACCGCACCATCATACCCTTCACTACCTCTGCTTGTAATCAACAAATTAGCAAGAACAGACACCCCATAGCGGAAGACAACTAATCCGAAAGCCGCCCACAACGAGCAACAACCCAGATGATCATACCTCTATACCAAGTCCCAGAAACCCAAACGAACCAAGGGTAGCTTCAAACTTTTTCGGTTTCTCTCTCTAATCTCTATGTGGGTGCCGGCAAGTTTGAAACTTTTCTCTCTCTACTGTGTCAAAGCGTGAAGCTTCATTACCCGGGCGTTGCTGGTGCAACAGAGGAGATCCCGCGTTTAAATCTGAGGAGGAGAGTCTCTCCAATAAGACTAAGAGACAGTCTTTTCCCACGGGCACATCTTATCTTGACTATGAAAAGCAGAGAGATAGATCACGCCTAAAAGCAGCCATTTCTATGAAATACGGGACCCCCCTTCCTTCTCCCATTCGTTCTTTGCCTTCCCGGGGAAAGTAACTTCGATGAGAAATCAAAGAAGAAATGTGGCTATGAACGGATCTTAGGCTTAGGAAAAGTGTTCGCTCTTGGCCTATTAGTTGGCTTAAAACGGCCGATATGAGCTGAGATAGTCTCGGTCCTATGAATCGGACCGTACTTCCCGAGCCCGAGGGTCGAGCTGCGTTAAGCTCTTCTTCTCCAATTCTGTTAACGCCGTCAACACGAACTGCTGACGGTTCTCTCATTTCCTTTCTTTTAGATTGCAAGGCTATATCCTCTTTCCATTTTACTAGAATGTGGAGGATCGAGAGACCAGACCTCGTTCTTATGGGGAAATTTTAAAATCAGTGAACGCAATGGATCTACTAGCCATGATGTTCCCTACAATGTTGTCCAATGTCCAACCTTTCCGCTTTCCACCGAAATGCTATGGGAAGCTTCGAACAGTCTTGTGAGTAAAGCATTCCGATGTTCCTTTGAAGGAAGGCGATTCAGTTGTTCAAGAACACACTTTGCTTGATGAGCTTCAACACAGAATCCTTAGCTAACAAGAGCGGATAAGAGAACTGCTTCTGAAAGAAGATTTGTTCGCAGCGAATGGTTCTGTCCTACTTGACTCTTTTATGATTGATCCGAATCTCGTTCATTCCCTCTGTGAGCGAATGGATCTAACCTTAGGGCTTAGTGACTCCATCTGTCTTGCCGGGTTAGACAAACTAATTGAACTCGAGTCATTCGCTTCCTTAAGCCATTTCCATACTAAAAAGAACTAAATCAAATGGTGACTAGATTACGGGATACTGTAACAGCAAAAACGAAGGCCACGTCTCCGCTGTCAGGGTGGGCCCGCTCACCGTGGCACGTGGGAACTTTGTTCGAGAGAGAGAGTGAGAGAGGGAGGGAGGGAGTCGTTCCGGGCCCAAGTCCAACATGCTCCAGTTGGGCTCTGAAGATGTACCTTCGTGCTGAGGCCAGTAGCATGCAACGAGGTGGACTTCTTTTGATTTTGGTTTCTCTGGGGACAACTTGAGTTAATGACTGTCTCATTTTTTTTTTTTTTTTTTTTTTTGGTCTGAAGTGACTGTCTCATTTGGTTGGAAGTAGGTTGGTGGGAATAGTAATTTGATGCATTCTAGTGGAGGAAGTTCACCTACTGAAGAGCATTGGATAGAAAAGGACTTGACATGATTTATGTGGATCAAGCTCGCAAAAAGAGAATTCAAAATTGTGAATTTTCTATGTCATAATCAATGGTACAATGATCAAATTGGTCTCTCGTCTTTTTGTTCTTTTAATTAGAGGTTGGTTCCTAAACATATTTAGCTCAACTAATATATTGCTAAAAGTAAGGCGAGGATGACATTGTTTGATCAAAACGTTTAGTTAACTGTATATTGTCCGACATTTGTGCAAGAACTCAATATGACTAAGTTCGTGCCCACGTTATTTTTGGGTTGATCTTGCTTGTGATGGTCATGGGATTATGACACAATGCTTTGATTGGAAAACGGTTGACTTTTTGTTAACATCTCTCTTGGACTTTTTATTGCGGTTTCATGAATCATATATAGATAAAATTTAAAAAAAAAATATACAACGAAAACAAAGATAACATATTTTATACATGATTCTCCGAATGTATTGTTCGTTCGTTTTAATCAAAAATTTGAATACAAAAAAGGGAGTTAAACAAATTACTTCTCGAAGTACGCTTTAAACAAATTGATTCGGATGTTCTACAGTTCAAGTCGCACAAACGTCGGACCTCTAATTCAGACACACCAATAATATGTCGAATAGAAGAGAGAACTTTCGAATAATCACCACTATGATCATGCTAGCAATCTCGTGAAGACAATCCGTCATATCTTTGATGTTTTTAGTCACGGCCTGAATGAAAGGGAATCCTTATTCTTTCTCGCGTGTCGAAAAACACAAGAACACGCACATGTTTTTCTCTATTTTCAATAACCCAAAACTTATCTCTCTTGAGGTGGTATATCTAAAAAGCCCTCACGAATCACAACCATTGCTGACCGTTCATGCACGATTTCGTGCATGATAATCGTGCATGAACAGTCAGCAGTTGCCGACCATCCAAGCTTCGTGCATGTGAAGCATGTGCACGATAGCTTTTCATGCACGACTTCGTGCATGATGGTCAGCAGCTGCTAACCGTTCATGCACGATTTCGTGCATGACCATCCAAGCTTTGTGCACATGCACGAAGCTTTAAATATTTTTTTTATTAGTTATTAAAAGGCAGTGCATATATATCATGTGTGTTGTAAATGGTTTGCTGACCATTTGCATATTAATTAATTAATTAATTAATTAAACGAATAAATAATTAATTAATCAATCCCTTTAAAAAAAAACATAATCTTTATATGTACATTTGGGAATACATTAACTTATATTTATTTTTGGCATGTATGTGCATTATATGTAAATAGGCTCGTGACTATAATACAAATTAAATTAAATCTCATTTAATTTAATTTCAAGTTGACATAATTCGATTGCAGTAATTGCAAACATATTTGCAACACTTTCTTTCGTTCTACGTTATCCTAATTGTTTATAGTGTATGACATCCCTAGATTCATCACTAAGTTGGTAGTAAGACTTGTACTAACACATTAGTACTCCCAAAAGAATTAATTGTCCCGATTAATTTTTAGGTCCTACAAGGCATGATTGACATCTAGCAAATATCCAAATAGTGTGAATGTTTTATGAACATAATGAAGCTGTCAGCTTTGACTATAATGTAATTTTATCCCTTTGTCTTACTATGTTCCGATCAAACAAAGACCATGGAATATTTGTTAAGTGACCAATTTAATCATATGCACAAATCTAATTGACATGTATTTTATTCGAGACATAAACAATTTATTTACACTTACAACTCCGGTCGAGGATTTCAATGTATTGTCATAATCAGATTGCATATGACATTATTATTATACCTTGCATGTAACAAGGAGACAAATTCCATATTGTGTACACGTACAACTTTGTATATGAACAAACTATGACAATCAGGTATAAAGATGAATCAACAACTCAGCATTATGTGCACCCATGAACCATAGTTGTTCGACATACAAGTTAACAATGTGCCTCGGGTCTAAGGATTATTTACACAAGACCAAAGCATGAACAATTAAATATTGACCACTCTAAATGCTTCCATGTTGCTAATCGTTCCATATGCGTCATGTTCAGTAAACTTGTTTAATACAAACACCTATGTTCTAACTCAGGCATCATAATACCCAATGACATGCGACTCATCATTCCCTAAGTATCCAATACTTAATGGTAAAGTTAAGAATACACCGGTCTCAACAGGATTATAAATATCCACTCAATAATCCATTGATCAAGAACGGTTTAAAGATTCAGCCTAACTATGAACCCATCACATATATTCTTGACGTATCAAGAATAGGTCTAGTTGCAACTGATCTTATGAAATCATTCATAAATATAAAATAATTGGACAAATGAATGAATATGTCATTGCCATTAATTAAATAATAATAATGATAGTACAATTGAAATCCTAGCATGTAACTATTAGTAGCTTTAGGGCATACATCCAACACCTTCACCCTGAAAAGAAATACATGTATCCAGATGAAATTAGTTGACCATACGAAATCACACTTTTGTTTGGGTTTGACTGTTCCGAGAACTTGTGGGAGCCCCCTCTTCTTCAGGATCAGGAAGCAGGGGTAGTTCCAAAGGGCAGGTACGAAAAGAAGGTTAGTTATGACCTTACTAGGCCAAACTATTTCTTTGTTATTCTTGCCTTACAATTGTTAATTCCTCGGTTTTTGCTTTTTCTTGTTCCTTGGCCTTTGTAAATATCCAAGGAACAGCAAGACCAATGACCTGAACAGGAAGTCCTCAACCATCCCTATCCGCGTGGCATGGCTTCTGTCTGTCCTCCGTCTGTGAAACTATGATTTAAATTTGACTGAACAGAGTCTTTGGGTGCTCGTTGTGGTTGGATGAATAGACAGGCAATCCTGGGCTTGAATCTTCCCCGCCAACAGAAAAACATAGAAGAATCTGATGCTTTCCAAGTTGACAGAACAGAAGCAAATACATAGACAACGGCAGATTCTTCTGTCAGCCATTTTCCCCCTTTTTTAAGTATGTACATATTTTTTTTTCCTGTTAGTTCAACTATTTTGTGTTATATAATTAGGCAACAGCACCCACTATTCCATTTTCATTGATGTGAGGCTTTTGTTCCTATGAAAGGTTCACCACCTTTCGCTTGTTCCTTTCTCTTGACAAAAGGATTGACATCTTCCCGAAATCATGAGGACAGCTCCTTGGAGAGTTCCTTTGCACGCGGAAGAACAGGAAAACGATGGTGAATCTTCAGGTTGGTTTCCTTTAAGTTGGCAATTCCATTTTTGGCTTCTGCTTATTCTAGCTTTGCCTTGCCACTCATAAATTGAGTTTGTGTGCCTCGCATCTCATGTACAGCGCGGCACTGGGTAAAAAGCTGACAAATAATTACTTGTCGCACCCTTAAATGTTTTGCCAAAGGTGTTGAAATCACCCTTAAATGTTTCTAAGAAAGCCAACTAAATCTTTGATCTCTTTGGAAGTTTGAACCTAGTGATCCTTGGTATATGCTGTCTTAACTAGCTGAGAGTGATTGCGTGAAGGTAACCATTGTTACATTCAACGCAAACACATTAGTGAATATGACATGTCCTTTTAAGCTGGGATAGATGAATTGGAGCATTAGTAACATGCATACTTGTTACGCCATCTAATACTAGAAATGTAACCATCTGCTCCACACCTCCAGTCTTAGGATATTCATATATAACATCCTTGTTTTACCTTCACATTTCCGAGCAAGATGCCAATTGGAATCTCTTCCGTACTTTCCTATTGTTATGGCTATGGCTCGGTGCATTTGGACCTTCTGTCTTGCTTGAGATATGTGCTATACTTCATGAAAATCTGGTTTTTCAGGGCTTATTGATGGGATTTCAACTGTCCAGAACACAACTGGTGAAGCGTCAACTTCTGGAAAATCAGAAACAATTTCCTGCCAACTTAGGAAAACTGAGAATTTCAAGCACCAAAAAACTCTAGGTCTATTTGCAGCGAACTCCTTTGATGAGAAAATTTCTCTGTCAAAAAAGGTAGCCAAGGCTCTCTTTACATCTGTCATTCTAGAGTCTCTTCCTTTTGTGTATGGCATCGCCACTGCCTTTGGCAGAATGACTACTTTGCAACTTAGTTGCATCTTTGGTTGATCAGATTTATGTAACACAATTCTAATTATGGCTTGATTCAGTTTATTACCCAATTTTGCAGCTCCAGTGGCTCAATCAAGTTGCTGCTGTTAAAACTGATGGAACCGTACAGCTTGAAGTTCCACTTGACATTAAGCCTCAGAACCTCAATTTCGAGTCTGAATTCCCATCCATTCGACCAGCAGATGAAGACCCTGGTGCGGCAGACATTGAAGATTTACCTCCACTGCAAATAGTAATGCTCATTGTTGGAACACGAGGAGATGTACAGCCATTTGTTGCTATTGGAAAACGTTTTCAGGTTATGGCGACCTATGATTTTGTTTTCATATTCTTGCTTTGGAAATTGATTGGGCTTTTATATCAATAGAGGGATGATAATCATCAACTTACGCCATTGCACAAAATTAAATGACTATTTCTCCAGCATAGTCCTTAAAAGAAATTGAAGGGCTATGGTACTCAAAGAACATAATGCACAACTTCATGAAGAAAGCAAAGAGAGTTGGGAGATGCAGCAGGCATTGTGGTTGCATCCAGCTCTTGATGGATTTCAAAATGCTGGCAATTTTTATACAACTCTAGAGCTTCCATTTCAAAGCACGATTATAACCAATTGCTCATATTTCAGCAATTTTCATGAGCATCTCAAATTGTCCATATTCCTTGTTCTGGATTTTTTCTCTTGACTGATCAAGATTTGATTCAGCCCATGTCAAAACTCTGAAAATGATGTACGGAAAGATGCTACTTATGTCATCCACCTTTGCTCGTGGCTCGCTTATATTCACTGCTTAGTCTACTGAAGGCACATCTCACTCACCTTATGCCTTTCAAAAAATATAAAGATTATAATAGCTGTGAATTAAACTGCTGCTTTCTGAACTGACAATTGTAGGAATCCAACTGCAGGAACATGGTCACAGGGTTAGACTAGCAACTCATTCAAACTTCAGAGAGTTTGTCTTGACTGCTGGATTAGAATTTTATCCTCTGGGTGGCGATCCGAAAGTTCTTGCTTGGTGTAGGTTTCTCAATCTTGTCTTGGCCCTTTTACCTTTTTGGCAAAACTAGATGTTAGAAATGAGGTATTGCAAGAATACTAATCCTTCAAGATGTTTCTCCTCTGCTGATATTTCAATTGAGTTTTTTCTTTTCCTGCAGACATGGTGAAGAATAAAGGCATCTTACCTTCAGGACCTTCGGAAATTCAAATTCAGAGAAATGAATTGAAGGATATTATTCTCTCCTTACTTCCAGCATGTATGGATCCTGATCCTCATTCTAACATGCCATTTGAAGCAGACGCAATAATCGCTAATCCTCCAGCATGTGGTGAGACTTCATCATCTCTTTCTGTATTCTTCTTCTTCTTATTTGTTTTAATTCAAGCTTAAGGCATTATCCTTGAGGCGAAATGAAGGCTGGTGATTTCTAGTGTGGTAAATTCTATGTGGAGAATGCAGATTTAGTACCATGATAAGCCTTCTTTATTTTGTCACTGGTCTACTGGTTATGGCATCATACACTACTATACTCATTGCTTTGATGAAATAATAGACTGCAGCTAACTGTGAGAAAATATTTCTTAGGGCATATTCATGTTGCTGAGGCGCTAAAAATACCACTTCATATATTTTTCACAATGCCATGGACGTAAGTCTTCTTATCTGATTGCAGCTCTGCCTGCCTTCTTCTAATTTCCCTCCCTTTACAGCAATAATCACGCATTTCACAAATAATCTTCTATTTAGCCGTTCAACCTAGTTATTATCTTTGTTACATGCTGCATATACTAATGGAGATGCATGCAGTACACATTGATGCTATGCACACTGATAATAAAACATTTGCCTCAGCCCTACTGGTGAATTTCCCCATCCTCTATCACGTGTGAAGCAACCAGCTGGGTATAGAGTAAGTCCGTCAGGATTCTTTTGTTTGTATCGTAGCTGTCTTCTTCATCATATCCTTAATGCTTTTAACATATTTACAGCTGTCGTATCAAATTATTGATGCATTAATTTGGCTTGCGATACGAGACAAGATTAATGAGTTTAGAAAGGAAAAGTTGAAGCTTAGACCAGTCACATATTTACGTGGATCCAATAGCCCCCCTCCTGATGTGCCTATTGGTTATATGTGGAGTCCTCATCTTGTCCCTAAACCTAAAGGTAGAGTTAAGTTCGATACAAATTTACTAATAGTTTTCGCAGTTGAATCAATATTTTACATTATGAAACCTTAATTTCCAAATTGTTGATTTCTTCAATGACATAATGACAAGAATTACTAACACCTTTTGTTATATGTGTACTTTAAGAATGTCTTTTATGATGGTTGCCCAGTTTTCTTCACTCTGCAGATTGGGGCCCCAAGATTGATGTTTTTGGCTTTTGTTTTCTTGACCTTGCATCAAGTTATGAACCACCAGATTCACTAGTGAAATGGCTAGAAGAAGGTGAAAAGCCCATCTATATTGGTTTTGGTAGCCTTGTGAGTTCCTTCTTGTCAGCATCTCTGCACCGATCATTGGATTTGTTTCCCTTTTCTGCTCTGATAGATTTTCCATCTGTGTTGATATAAGTAGCCAGTTCAAGAACCACAGAGAATGACAGACATCATAATCAAAGCTCTTGAGGCAACTGGACAAAGGGGCATCATTAGTAAAGGATGGGGTGGTCTTGGAAATTGTATGATTTGCATCCTTTCACTACTGATTGAAGATAGCATAATTGCACAGTTGATTTATACAAATTCTGGAGTGAGCTTTCCATGTGTTATATGATGTATGGATGTGTACTGATTATTTGATGCTCTCTGGCCCTTCTGTCCTGCAGTGGCAGAACCGAAGGAGTATGTGTACCTTCTTGACAACTGTCCCCATGACTGGCTTTTTGCAAGATGTAGTGCAGTGGTAAAACTCAAATTTCTTTCCTGTGAAGTTAACTTATTATGCAAGTTATTTTGTCTGATTGCCGAACAACAAACAATGATCACTGAGTTCATAAAAGTGAATAGCATTCACGTCAGTAGATTGAGGAAGGAGAACTCTTCAGTTTTATTAAAGCAACTGCTATATGTGAACTATTACCTAATTTATGGACATCTTAGTTGGGGTGGCCAAAGCGAAGGAGCCTTGAAGCTCTTTTCAGGGCATTGCTTATCAATATCAAACCTCCGTTCACACCTGCATCTACTGACTTATTCTGTCACACCATAAGGAGAACCTTCATAATTCTTCTGGTGGATAAACCATTGAACTGAGGATTAAGCAGCTCTAGTCATACAAGATCTTTATGCTCCTGAATATTCGATGTATTTGCCAAACTACGTACTAGTTGAGGAGACTACATGTCGTCTGACTAAGAAATTCTTTATTCTATTGATGCCACCAAAATGAAAAGGACATCTGTTTGGAAGTCAACTTTCAAGTTTCTTCACTTGCATTTCATCTAGAGTACCGCAGCTGGCAGCTGATATGTGTGCCCCTATTACCAGGTACATCACGGAGGTGCAGGGACAACTGCAGCTGGTCTTAGAGCAGCGGTAAGTTTTTTGATCGGTCATGAACTGTAATTGTATATGCGTCTTGCTGCGGATGCCAATTGGCCTTTAAGCTTAAGTGCATTCTCTACTTTTTAATGGAACAGTGTCCAACAACCATTATACCTTTCTTTGGAGACCAGACCTTCTGGGGTGAACAAGTATATGCCAGAGGAGTAGGTCCTGCCCCCATTCCAGTTGATGATTTCTCTCTTGAGAAGTTAATTGCTGCCATACGATTTATGCTGGAACCTAAGGTACTATTGCGTCTTGCTTCACATTTCCGAATCAATTAGTCCCTGACTGTCTTGCAACCAGCATAAAGAAAAATTAAGTTGCTTATATATTAACAGGTGAAAGAGCGTGCAATGGACCTTGCTACAGCCATGGAAAATGAAGATGGAGTTGGTAGAGCGGTGAATTCCTTCTATAAGCATTTTCCTCACAGAAACACAGGTTCAGAATGTGAATCATTGCCTGGTTCATCTAGCTTTCTCTCAATAAGACAATGCTTTGGCTGCTCATGAACTCGCAACTCAATTCATTGCTCCCGCCTTGTAATCACCTTCAATTGTTAGATTTGTTGAGCAACTTGCATCTTAAAGTGTGCTGAGGTAAGAACATACACTTCATTGAAATAATTCGTTGTACAGTATCAGTTGATTTCTGGGGTTCACTGTATTCATCAACTATCCAACTATCTTTAATTCTGGCAAATTTGAGATTCGTGTAGAAATAAAACCAAGGAAGATGGATAATTGCCATTCATTATCTGTATCCCAAACTTTTACTGTTGATAAGTTGAAGCTATCCTTCCTATCTCCCTAACGTCATTCCCTATTGGTTTTTAAAGGGCAATGTACTTTTGATGACTTCTAAATGTACAATACAGAAATCAGTGCACACATCTGCAGTCTAGCAATAGCATTCTGCCGATGGGATTGAAATGAATTGGACATGTGAAATTCATCTCCGGATGCTCCAATGAGGATATGTGACCATGAAATGGAGACTTTCGTTGATGGGGTTGAAGGAAAAACTAAAATGACTCGGAAAGAGATGATAGGAAAAAGTTGTAAAGCACTTAGATCTTACTTAAAATTGATAGTTGATACAAAGTGGAACTTGATTGTCTAAAGAAATAATATGGCGATCCCACTCAGTCGGATAGACTTTTTAAATCTGCTACCAGTGCTCCGGTTTAAAGAACTTGCCAAGTTCATGGTGCCCATTCTTGAACTCGCACTTATACCCTTTCAACTAATTTACCATTTGTAATGAGTGATGACAACATATAAGGTCAGGGAAATTAGAGATTTTAACACGTGACCACCAAGTCAAATCATTTTTGGCAAGACTGTGCAAGATGCGTTAAACAACTTCATTTGCAGTCTAGTTTGCTTTGTGACTCAGCAAGACGGATTTACCTGATTTCTGGAGGTAAGATGCAAAGTTTCCAAGAGTTTTTGGCTTCTGCATGTGATTGTTTCATTAATTACTGCTAGTTCCTCCGGAATGCTCTAGACATTGGAACTAACCTCATATTTGCAAATGCTGTCCTCAGCATATAACAAAGGGCCAAATAAATAGGGACACATGAACTTGGATACGCAATCCAATTTACTTCTCAGAGACTGTAACTGTTCTCATTGTACATATACATGTTCCCCGAAATGCTGATAAGGGGAAAAGTATATTACACTCAAAGGGAATGCATTTCCCCAAGATAAATCACCATGAATGATGCAGCAAAACGCCCAATCAGTTCAAGAATGGGCAGATGTAACTTCACCTTTCTGACTCAACACCGAATCACCTTGAGAACTACTTGTGGAATTTTCCACTTGAAGCAGTGGCATCTCTAATGTAGGGACAATTGGGGGTTGTAGCCTTCGTGTAACAGTCATCTTCAATCCTTCAGTAGTGTGGATTGTTGCTCCTGTGGTCATTTTTACCTGGATACAGGTTCAGTGGTAAGAATTTGCTCTAACGCTGTTTCTATCACAATTCCAACTCCTTTTACAAATCAAAAGGATGGAAAGCTCGGCATTTGTAAGTATTGTGAATATTAAAATGTTATAAGCGGCCACCAGTTTTTCAAATCCCACTAGCAATTCACAGAGGGAGGACATAATAAGTTCACTCACTGCAGGTGCTCCAAGAGCCATTTGAAAGTTGAATCGCCGGACAAGCATTGCCACCGCAACTACCATCTGCATCAATAAATGAAGTAGCTCATTTGCAATGTGATACATGTAAATAGGTCCTCACCATGAAATGAATGCGGAAACAGGAGAAACTTACAACCTACTAGATAAATGATATGCTCACAACCTACTAAATGAGGTCTGCAGTAAATTAGTATAGATAAAGAAGTGATTCAAGACATTACCTCAAAGGACGCGAACATGTCCCCTACACATTTCCTAGGTCCACCGCCAAAGGGCAAGTAACTGAGTGAGAAAATTGAAGGATATCAAAAAACAATCAAATATTACTAGCAATATGTGCATAAGTTCAAAACCATTGATGAAGAATGCATTTCTACATAAAAGTTACAGTGGGAATATTTGCATCTAAAAAACCTGAAATTTTGATTGGTTTCATTTGGATTAGGTCCATCTAGCGGCCATCTTTCAGGATTGAACTTGTCTGCATCAATCCAGTGATGTGGACTTCGATGCAGGTTCCAAACAGAAATAAAGATATCTTCACCCCTGTCAGTCAACTAGATACATCATTATAAAGTCAAGTCGATACACCTACTTGAACATCTGCATGTCGCAGATGCACGAATTAAATATTAAAGGAGGACACTAATTATTTAGCAGAGGAAGAAGCATTATTCTGGACAATGATATGGAAAATGCAAAATTATACGAAGATTACACTGTATATAGTCCTTGAAGATGTGCAGAGACGCAACACTTGTTTAAGACATAGTTTGATAGAAATTGGGCTGTGTAGATCAATGATATCCTAGAGTGCTAATGTGTTCCCGTTAACTGAATAACTCAGTAAATAGCTATTTCCAACGACAAACTAACCATGGAGAACAGGAAAAAATAAAAATAAAAGATCTTCTCGAACTGAAGCTTTCCTCCCACAAAATAAATCATAACAAGAATAGAACATTCCTCAAGGACATCTTTCTCAAGCAGTCAAAAATGAAGACCAATCAAGAAATTTTTAACAACTTGAGATTTTCCCCACGATTAAACTAGACAGCTGGAGATAAGAGGTACTTCCTGAGTATATTGTCCTCATCAGGTCAAGAAACTTATATGACAATCACCTTTTTATTGGGTACTTCCCAAGGAAATCGTTCTCAAGAGATCGACGAATCAAGACAGGTGGCTGTGGGTAGAGCCTCATTGACTGGACAAAAGGAGAGGGAAGATGTCAATCCTGTACGCAAGAAAATGGAATTTCCACCTTGACTTAGTTAAAGAGAAAAGGTAATTTTACTTCATTGATAACTCGAGTTGTATACTTGAGTTTTTTCATGTCCTCGATGGTTGGTATTCGGTCGCCAAGCACAGAATCAACCTAAAAGGGTGATAAGATTAGGTAATCACATGATTTAACTTTAACACCGTCAAGGAAAATGAAATTTGTAAACAGGATTTACAGTTTTACAGTTGGCAGATACCAAATAACAAAGTCTACTAATGTTGCAAATCAGGGTAATAGTGCAAGGAAATGCATTTTCAAAGTCTGGAAAGAGAAGTAATTGATGCAACAATCTTTATTGTTATTTCCTTACATTTAATGGGAGATAGAAATGGTACCACATGCAACAAGCCATAAGTCCTATATGGAAAACCAGCAACTTACCTCGTTTTGAAGCTTGGACATGACAGTAGGCTCCTGCAAATGTGTAAGTGATAAGCATTAAGCAAGTGGAGAAGCCATTCTTGCACTTTGCCTTTAACTCCAAATTGTCAAATCAATGTACAAACTTATCAATGATCTAGTCCATTGTATCGGCATTTTAATTATGGGTAAAGCATCATCTTGTTTCCATCGCATGTTTTTCTTTGGAATACACTCCAAGTACCTTTGATAGAAGATAAAAAGTCCAAGTTAGCACAGCAGCAGATGTTTCGTGTCCAGCTATCAGCATCGTCATCAGGTCATCTCTGAGTTGCTTACTTGAAACCTAAAAAAAGGTGCAAGATTTCTTCAGCAATCTGGGTAGACAATTAATAAAAATTGAAAAAGCAGGGCACCTTACATCATCTCCCGATGCCAAGAGGAAGTGAAGGATACTAGGGTCCTCTTCGTTCATGTATTCCTCATGAAACTGCAAGTCCTCCTCATCTACCATCCTCTGCAAATACAAAATCATACACTTAAATATGAGCTATGCAACTAGCAAGATAAAGCTAAAGTAGTCTCTAAGACAGCCTTTATCACCGCATTAAACAAAGATGGAGCATATTCATCAGTGCCTAATTGCTAAATAGATGAAAAATAACAGAAGGCTAACTTAATGGCGAAATAGCACATCATGGGAAATAACTATTGATACGTCAATGTTACATAGATACGTGAATATAAGGAAAAAAGTCACCTTGCATATTGCTATCAAATCGTTAAGGGCATCATTGACCAACTTCAAAGCTTCATTGACCTTCTTTTGCTTTGGTGAGATATCTTTCCATATAGGAATTTCCCAAAATGGGATAGGTGAAACGCTTCGATCTTCTGCTTCCCGCAGCACAGTATACACAGCCTGCTCTCATTGAGAAAGAGGTAGGTAAGTACACTAGAAGTGCCAAAAGTTGTGTACAATGCTCATTTTAATGCCAAAAGTTTTTTTCGGATCACTTAAGTGCTACTTAAAAAAAAAAAAAAAAAAAAGATCATTTAAGTGCCAACTACGGTCCGGATTGCCGGAAATCTGACATGGCTATGTTACATTAATTTCTCAGTCCTACGTGACTCGCCGGCATACCTAGTCAGTATATAACCCCTAAACGACATCGTCTAAAAGTTGTAAATAGTGATTATTTAAGTGCCAAATTTTATTCAAAGTGATCAATTCAGTCCAGTTGTCATTAAAAAATGATCACTTCAATGCCAAGCATGCCACGTGGAAATGCCACGAGGATTGGATTTTTTAAAAATTTTGCCAAGTCATATTATAATTTTAATTATAAATGACACATAATCAATTTGGCCGGAATTTCTCACCGTTGGCACTAAAGTGATCGTTTTTCCTCCGATTTAACACTTAAGTGAGCCGGCGAAAACTTTTGGCACTAAAATGAGCACCGTACACAACTTTTGATAATTCTAGTATACTTATCCCAAGAAAGAACTCATGGAAATAAATTAAGCATCGAAAAGATTTTGAAAAATGTTGAATAGGCAAGCACAGCTAAGCAATTTACAAACCACAAATGGCACATTACCTCAATTATTCCGGTGTCATTTGTCAATGAATCAAAATCATAGTTAAAGACTGCCTTTCCAATGACGTCCAATGTCAACCGGGAGAAGAGTGACTCCATCTCTACATCTTCCCTTTCAGAAGCAGCAATATCAAGCTTATCGCAAAGTCTTTGGGTAGTTTGTCCAAACAAGTTAATCATAGCCGCTACATACTACCAGACAAATTAAGGACTTCAATGAACAAGAGAAAATATGAGAAAAGAGAGAGATTTAACTTCTATTGAATTAGCATTGGGAATTATAAAAGCAAACAATCTGAAATTGCATTACCTTCTGATGCAAGGCAGGGACTATAGTACGTCTACGTACTCGCCATACTTCCCCATCTGCCGGTATAAGTCCCTTTCCCATGACAAACTCTAGAATTTCTGCTAGAATACCCTGTTCGTCACAAAGTTCAGATTTAAATTCAAAGACATGCTTGACTTATCTCCAGAAACTCACGAAAATCCATAGTAAAATCAAAGGACAACAATTAAGTCAACAATCAGATACCTTTGAATAAGCTTTTGAGTTGTCCTTCAATATATGCTTTGCAATTGATGGGTCAGAAACTATTAAAAAGGACTGCATCCAGAAATCAACAAATGACTGGCTAGAGTACTAAGAATTCATGCATAACTGGGAATGGGAAGTTTCTTATACATTCTATAAGAAAGACAACAAAAAAATAAGAGCTTATGGGCACATCTAGAAGGAACAAACCTTGGGACCAAAGGTCAACCTGAAAATGCCGCCATATGTGAGATAAAGTTCATACAAGGGGATGAAGAACGCCTCATTCTGAATGGCATTAATTGCACCTTTTGCCTCTGGAATTTTTGGATGGTCTTTACTGGAATCAAACCATTGAAAGAAAAAATCCAAAACTTCGGGAGGAACACCCACCTTTGACAAACCATTCCTCACCTGAGATGGAAAACTTTATCCAGAGGGGGACTCAGGACGAAGGGGGAAGAAAAGTCATAATCAGCAAAGATATATTGGGTGCTTGTAAATAAAGCCAATTCTTAAAGTACTCTCATAACAATTGTAGTAGTTGTAATCTGTTTCTTATCCTCCTCCCAGCAAATCTGAGAATATCACTGCTCAACACCTTTAAGTACCATAAGTTTGGCTTGACACTGGATTGGTCTGCTTCTTAAGTAGATGAGTTATTCCTTTACTCAGGAAAAAAGAACAAAGATCTCTATGTCTACTTTGCTTCAATGCAACCTTTAGATGTCTTGAAACAGGGGTGGTCAAATGTTCTGTATCTTCGCTCTTTAGCACAATATACATCTCCCGTACATGAACAAGACTACTAGAAATCAAACACATGATTATTCTGGCAAAAAACTGAAGATGACCCAGATTAGCTGGCGATAACTTTAACGCCAAGTGGAAACCTAGATGTGAACTTTCTTCTTCATTGGTATCTAAGCAGACCATTAGACTGTCACAATTTGCATAATATCAGCCAAAGCAGGAAATATGTCTCCCAGTGAACACACCCAGATGAACAATTTCCATGGGGGACAAGCTAAACCCATCAAAATTCTTGCTTCTCTTCACTAAATTCTAACAAAGCCGCAATTGAACGAGAAATCTTCACTCACCCCGATCGCTCGATGGTGAATTCGCCAGAAGCAATCCGAGCAGACAGCTCGGCGCGCCGTTTTTCTTCGAGCAACTGCTCAGCGCTCTTCACCCCACGGTCGTCCACAGACTCAGGCTCTCTGCCGTTCGAAGAAGCGCAAGCGATGGCCGTCGCCCATCTGTAGTTACCTGCAGACGAGCAAAACAAGGCGTCCTCAGCAAGGAAGAAGCTCTTTCGGCGATTATCTCAAAGACCCTTTTTCTCTTTTCGAGAATGCATAGGACACACACCCACACACACATACACACACACATACCCTTCAGTTTAGCAGAAGCGGGTTGTCTGAAACGGGTGGTGCGAAGCTTGGTCTGGAAATTAGGCAGAGTAGAAATGGAGGATGGGGACTGGAGAGGGAGGAAATTAGTGGCCATTAAACCGGGCAAGAAGCTCCTTCAGGAGGGGCTGAAGCGCGCTGTCTTTTGCTGAGAAATGAGAGTCCTCAAGTGCTTAAGAGAGCGAGAGAGGGAGCGAGAGATAATGCAACGGAAAAAGGCGGCCTTCAAACGCTAAGAGCCAAACGTTGGAATCTCCGAAGGCAAGACGTTTGAGATACTCCTTGCGTTACTGCCTGTCTTTTAACACCTCGTGATTTTTTTTTTTTTATCAGTCCTACTCTATTCCTACTCCACACTCACTCTTAGATTTTGTTCTACCTTTTACAGGGCGCGGGAATCGAAACCCACTCCCGAAACTTACGCGTCCCCACCCCCATCACGAGAAGGTGGGGATTTAACCCTCACCTCCCCCTTCAGTGTTAGAAGGGTGGTGGCATCTGGAGCCGAATCTCCACCTTCGTGGGGATGGGGTGGAGACGCGTAAGTTTTAAGAGTGAGTTTCGACTCCCACTCGTGATTAGACGATGAGATAATGGCACAAATACTTGTTGTTCGTAAATTTTTAATTTATTTAATATGATATATGAACTTTGATTTAATATATAATATTATTTTTAAACTTTTGATTTAGTTAATTTATTTCATAAATATAATATTGAATATATTCATATTGTCCATAGATTAAATTGAATTTATACTAAAAGTTTAAAGATAATATTGAGCATATTAAAAGTTCGAGAATGATAATGCACAAGGAATTAAGGTTTGAGGACTATTTATATAATTATCCTTAATTGAAAATTTCAAATTCAAATCAATTTCGATGGATGTATAAAAATCATTCCATCCATGTATATTAGGAGATAGCTTACCTTTCAAAGCTACTCTGAGTCCACCGTATTTGAACGGAAACTTTAACCACACACACTTCATGTGATTTTTTTTTTTTTTAAATTAGTCTTACTCTATTCCTATTATAACTTTCACTTTCAGATTTTTATCTTGCCTCCTTATAAGGCATGAAAGTCAAAACCCACACTTAAAACTAAATCGTCATCACCCTAATTCTCTTGAGAATGTGAGAATTCGAACCGCAACCCACACTTTATGTGATGACTAGTTACTACGCTTGAAGAAGTCGACGCAATAAATATTCAAGATAGACTTGATCCACGTGATCTCTAAAGCTTGCCCCACATTCTTTCAACAATGTGAAAAATTATTTACCGGAGTCGAAAACTGCCATAAATTTCTTATTACCCTTTTTTCCAAATGGAGGATTACTAAATACCATTAAAAAAAAAGTCACTACCAACTGCTAGCTGTTCTCGAAATGTCAGATCACTTAACTTATCCATATTCATGAATTTCTGCCAACTACGCTATGATGCTTGCTTTTGTAATGACATATTTGGATTTAATGGGAAATTGTGGCTGAAAACATTGGAGCAACAAATAGCTGCAAGGCACAAATTTCTATCAACCGGTCTGGGAATTCCTCACTATGTAGAATTCAGATCACGTGGGTGGGTGATATTTTCATACAAGAATGGCAACATAAATGGTAACATTGCCCTCCCTAACTTTTTTGGTTGCCATTGTCTATTTCGACATTGAGAGCCCGACCAACCCCACCACAATCACACCTCCTCCAAAACCAAAACCACACGTTACCATCGTCGACCAACAAGAACAGCTTGAACGAACATCGAACGCCCGCGCTTCCCATGAAGGTATCATGGACTGTCGACGCCTAAAAATTTCGTCTCGGAGGTCGCCGTTCACGTTTTGGACAATTTGGGATTAGAATTGATCGTTAAGGTCGAAGTTTGACTGCCAAACAAAACATCTTTGAATTGCATGTCCCGACATCTGCATTTCTCATTGCATTTTCTTGCATTTAGAACCTAGAGGCGTCTAGTTTTAAGATCAATGACTCCACATCGAAAACAAGTGTCGATGCAAATGTCAAATGTCGGGACCCTCAACTCTCTCGTATTGAAAATTGGACCTTCACCATCCTCGGGCACATCTTCCCCCTCGACCCTATGCTGAGTGTTGGGAATAACGGATCCCCGAAAACTCGGATTCGACACTAAATCGAACCCCTAAATCGATGCGGAAGACGAAGCCCGGGAAAACACGTATCACCGATCGTAAAGCACACCACGGAATCGAGCGTACCTTGTTAGCCACAGATTAAACACCTAACGCCAATGGAGGAAGAAAACGGTCTGTTCGATCCGATGAAGCCTTGAAGGGAGGAAGAACAAGCCGTGTGCTTACTGTTCTTTTGGGTTCTTGGAGAGAGAGAGAGCGCAGAGAGAACGTACGTCTTTTCCTTTTGAATAAAACGGTGTCTTTTTCTCTCTCTCTCCTCCCTTTTATACCCCCTTCTTTCCACGGGCCTTATTCCCGTGGGCCGGGCTTCTGGGCCCAACTTGGCGGATGGGCCTTAAGCCCAATTACTAATAAATCCTTCATCTCCCACTCGCACATGGTGGTCCAAAACCAACATGGGCGGACAGGGCCTACTCAGCCCCATCGAGAATAATCCAACATAGACTCTCTCTTAACATGGTGGGCCGAACAATTCTCTTTACCTCTCTTCAACATTCATACTTTGGTGAATAATCCGTGCGACCAAGATACTTTGAGAGCTCGTTGCTATACATCATTAGGAATATATAGCAGCTCATAATGGGCGTCACACTCGAGTAGATTTAGTATGCGGTACCCTAGATCGATCGATCACATTTATATCTCTCTTGATCTCTTTTTAAACAATGATATATATTGTATTCACAATTATAATCATCACAAAGACAGTCATAATTGGTCGACCAATGAATACAAAACTATAATGTGATTCTCCAAAATCGATCTTCCTCTTTCCTTCAAACTCTCAATTTCAGTTTAGCTTGCTTTTCTAGAAATGTCCCATTAGATCGAATCAAACTCATGACCATTGGCAACATCCTAAGATAGCAAACACTAAATAGAAACCTTGAGAATAAGTAAGAGTCTTGAGGGGACTAAGAATTGAGGAACTCATTTCCTCAAGAGTCTCACACGTCATAAAAGTTGAGATCAAACTTTTTGCCACTCTTATTGGTCGTCTCATGCATACGTAGTATGAAATACGTATTACGGTATTAACTCCTTCCCCATGGAGCGTATGTCTACATTCTTCAATACCGTACAGATGATAGTTCGAGACATACCCAATGTCTAACTTGAGTTCACCTATCTACTCATTCATCGAACTCACATCGGCATCTTAGACGGATAAAGTAAAATATGTGGGGTATTTTACTTTCGGACATCATAAGTATTATGTCCTCATCTTAACACTTAGTTAAGGCGACATGTGTATTTTAAACCCGAGCTCTCGATTATCACCTAGATAATAAGCTTAAATACAGTCTCATCTCTATTTATCACACAGTAAATAGAGGCGATTACCCGTGTGAGTGGGCTAATCTCATATCTGTCCGACATACTTCCTTAACTTAAAATAATGCACTGAGCATTAGGATGCATAAAGATCACACAAAGATTCATAGGCATTAATCAATGAAAAACAAAATTTCATATATGTGAACATATCAGGGAAATTACAATCCAGTACATCAGACTCTACGCAATCCTAGAGATTTTACATGACCACAAAACATATCTCTAGGTATTGGCTTTGTCATAGGATCTGCTACCATTCTATGCGTAGTATGTACTCTAAGTTCACATCTTTTCGTGCAACCATATTTTTTTAACAAAGTTATACTTGGTATCTACATGTTTGGTCTTGCCTTGATATTTTGGATCTTTGGTGTACGCTTTCGCTGCTTGGCTATCATCGTTAACCAATAACGAATCTGCAGCACTTCCAATAACACCTAAATGATCCAATAATCTCTTAAGCCAAACATGCTCATATACTGCTGCTGATAATGCCACAGACTCAGTTTCCATCGTGGACAAGGCTATACACTGTTGTTTCTTCTTGCTCCAACATATGGTGCCATTATTCGGTAAGAAAAACAAATCCAGAGGTAGATTTCCTTTCATCTAAATTTCCTCTCCAATCATCATCGGTATAGCCTCGAGTCAGTCGCAGATCCTTTCCTTAATGACTCGCGCATAATCAGCGGTCCCCTTTAGATACCACAGTATTTTCTTTTAACGGCCTTCCAATGTCTTTGGACTGGATTGGATTGGTATCTATTCACCATTCCAACTGCAAAACATATGTCGGGTCTTGTACACATCATGGCGTACATCAAGCATTCCAACAGCACTAGCTTAATGAACATGTTTCATTTGTTCCTTCTCTTGTGGAGTCCTTGGACACAGTCTACTCGGCTCAATCCTTCATCCTTTGCAATAGGAGTGTCTATGGGTTTACAATCTTGCATACGAAATCGTTCAAGAACTTTGTTTATATAAGTTTCTTGCGAAAGAGACAACGATCTCTTCAAACGATCTCTTGAAATCTTAACTCCAAGAATGTATGCAGCCTCACCCATATCCTTCATCTCAAAGTTGGAAGACAACCAACTCTTGACAGTCTTAACAAACTCCATATTGCTTCCGGCAATTAGTATATCATCAACATATAATGATATGATCACAAATTGATCCTTGGATCTTTTGATATACACACAATGATCCTCATCAATCATTGTAAAATCATATGCCATTATGGCATTATGAAAACGTATATACCATTGTCTTGATGACTGCTTGAGGCCATATATCGATCTCAAAAGTCGACATACCTTTTCTTCTTGGCCTTTCACTATGAAACCAGCGGGTTGTTCCATATATATTTCTTCCTCTAATTCTCCATTGAGGAAAGCAGTCTTTACATCCATTTGATGTAACTCAAGATCCAGACTAGCCACTATTGCCGAATAATGCGAATCGAGGTAAATCGACTACGGAGAAAACGTATCTTCATAATCTATTCCTTCCGTTGATTATACCCCTTCGCCACAAGGCGAGCCTTATGCCTTTCTATTGAGCCATCAGCCTTTCGCTTTATTTTGAGAACCCATTTGTTCCCAATAGCTCTGCGTCCCTTTGGAAGATCAACCAGTTCCCAGACTTGGTTTGATTTCATCGACTCCATTTCCTCTTCCATTGCTTTAATCCATTTTTCCTTACTAGGGCAATTCGAGCCTCATTAATATTTCTAGGCTCATCCTCATCTTGTGGAGCAACCATAAAAGTTTCCCCTTCAATGTCAAAACGTCGACGGGGAATACTTTGGCGACTTGTTCGCCGTATGGGAGATTGTACACTTTGCACATCATTTCCCATCATGCTCCCACTTGGATTAGGTAATGATGATGTCGTCACATCAGTTGGTTGCATTTGAGAATGAGTTGGATTCAATTCATCACTTCTCATATTACTCCCACTTGGACGAACTCCACTAACATCATTATCCGATCCAAAGTCTCAAATAGGGAACAATCTTCCCTATTTCGCCCTTCTTAGGAAACTCATCCTCTAAGAATGTGACATCTCGTGATTCAAACTCGGTTATACTCCCACTTTCCTGCTCACCTATGAACACATACCCTTTTGAGTGTTCCGAGTATCTTATGAAAATACTCTTCTTTCCTCCGGGACCCAATTTCCCAAACTTGTGAGAGGACTCATGTGTGTAGGCAGCACAACCCCATGGCTTAAGAAAACTTAAGTCCGGTTTTCTACTGTCCATAACTCATATGGAGTGGAAGTAACGATTTGGAAGGCACACGGTTAAGTATATAGGCGGCGGTTAACAACGCATCACTCCAAAAGGCGATAGGTAAGTTAGCATGCGCCATCATGGACCTAACCATTTCCAATAGGGTTTGTTTCTTCTCTCTGCAACACCATATTGTTGAGGAGTATATGGAATAGACAATTTGTCTTTCTATTCCTTTTTCATCACATAATTTTTTCTGAACTCATCGAGATAAATATTCTTGACCTCGATCGGATCTAAATACTTTTATTTTCTTATCTAATTGATTCTCTACCAGGTTCATAAACCTTTTGAAACAACTTATGCTTGATTTATGAGAAATCAAATAGACATATCCGAATCGAGTAGAATCATCTATAAAAGTGATAAAATAAACAGCCCATTGCCTTCCTCTCACATTCATTGAACCACAGACATCAGAATAGATTAAATGCAGAGGAAATTCAGCTCTTTTATCTTTTCCAAATGGTTTCCTTGTCGTTTTCCCTACTAGGCAATGCTCACATATTGGCAAATCGACTTTTTCAATGTTGCCCAATAAGCCCTCTTTGGCTAGTCTTTTCATATGTTGTTGGCCCATATGACCAAGTCTAGCATGCCACCATATTCACATCATTATCATATTAAGTAGAAGACGTGAAACAAGGGAACAAATATTGACATCACCACAAGTCAACATCTAGTACAAAAAAACCATCCAGAAAGTGACCACAACTATAGTAGTTTGTATCCAAATACAAATCTACATCACTATTATGGAAGTTCACACATAAACCATGCTTAACCAACATCAAAACAGACATTAAATTTCGACGAATCTCGGAGCATATGGAACATCATGTAGGAACAAGGTGCGTCCATCACGCATGTTCAATTGGCGAGATGCCAATTCCTTTAACTTCATCTCGGAGTTATTTCCCACATAGGTCCACTTAGTTCCGGTTGGTACTCGTCAAAATTCCACGAAGGATCCTCTATCCTTCCTTACATGGTCTGTCGCCCTTGAATCTACAGTCCACAAGGATTAGATTCAACCAATCATACATAACTTGACACATAAGCAAAGTTCTCAAATGTACAAGAGGTGTATTACTTTCTTTGGCTTACGACAGTCGCGAGCATAGTGACCTCTCTTGTCACAATTGTAATACCTCACTCTTGACATTTTCTTCACTTGAGGACGTTTTCCTCTCTTGTGTTGGTTAACTCTTGATTTCTTGCAATAAGGACTTGATCCTTTGCATGTCCACATATTGAACGAATCAATACGCTTGCGCTTAGAGTTCAAAGCCCTTTTCGAGCTAGAACCAAAGCATTGCAAATATCTATTATCGACTCAAATGCCGATAGGCGATCCTCTACTAGCTCAAGGTGGCGCAAGCATCCTCAAGATCTTCCATAATATGGTCAAGAGCTTCTAGTGCTTCTTGCTTTTCCAAAGACATATTGAATCTCCATATTCAATATTTCATAATTGTTACCATTCATATCAGCAATTACGTTCTTAATTGCTTAAACTATCGATCTGAACACATCAGACATATATGCACGAACAATTAATGCCTATCTTTTATGCATCCCTTTTTACATAGACCCATCATATTAATGAATAATTTTAAGTAAGGCTTCAGAATCAAAAGGTCACTATGTTTCCAATCATCCTCCAAAATCCTAACTTAAAACTATCATCAATATGATTGTCATATGCAAAATCAATTTTATGAAGCTACAAAAACTTCTAGAACTACCCCCACTAATTACCCACAAAGAACCAAAGAATTACGAAAGCAATAGATAACAAATATCCAATAAAAACAACAATGCTTTCAACAAATACAATCAATACATTGGTTGCTACATCAACAACTATCGGGTAGTCAAACAAAGTACATAATATGTCCACAAACACACTTAACAAAAATCAGCAAATACAACTAACACCAAGTCAAGCACACGAACTGGGAAAGATCCTCTTTGTTCAATTTCTTGATCTTTTCCCTTGTCATAATACGGTAATATTCATTTACAAAATCTATAATAATTTTCTTATATGAAGAGCTCCGTTGATATCCCATATGCGATTCAACACATCTTGCCATTCGGGTGGAAGAGTGTTTATGAAAAATCGCACCATTTCCGATCTTGTGACATGGGACGACCATTCCATATGACCTCTTGTATCTTCCCGTTGACTTCAAGGACGTGATCAATTAAGTCACCTCTCTCCCAACGATGATCGTCGGCTCGGCTATCAACTTATACGGCCTTTCCTTTTGATCATCGGTAATTGCGCGAATAGGTGTGCGCAACTCCGAGGGGAGGCATTTTTGCAACAAATGCGAAATGTTCCTGCAACAAATGCAGAATAAATAAGGGATCACATATAATCCACATAGACTTAATTGAAAAAGAAACACATTCTTTTCCCTTTTTTTTTTTTTTTTTTTTTTTTTTTGGGGGTCAACGGTCAACGGTCAAAGTCAACGGTCAACGGTCAAGTCACCGGTCAACGGTCGTCGGTCAACGGTGGTCAACGGTCAACGGGTCGCCGGTCGTCGGACCGGTCGGACCGGTCGCGCCGGTCGGGCCGGTTCGCGCGGACCGCCGCACGTGCGCGCGCGTGCGCGGCCGACGTCACGCGGGCGTCATCGGCACGTGCCGCACGCGTGCGGGTCCGCGGTCGCCGGCCGGGTCGGGTCGCCAATCGGGTCGCCGGCCCGGCCAACGTGCCGTGCCGCGTCATCGATGACGTCACCCGAGCGGTTATTGGCCGTTGGGTGACGTCATGCGACGCCGGACGCTGTCGGTCCGCGGACCGGCGCGTGCGGTTCGTCGCCGGCGGCGAGCGCGCGCGCCGGTTCGGCACCGGCGCGTGTGCCACACGCGCTGGCGAGCAGCGCCTCCGGCGCGTCGCGCCCACGCGCAGCGCCTTCCGCGGCGCGTGTGGGTGCGTGCGTCTACCGGCGGCGCTCGACATACCGCCGCGACTCGTCTCGACGCCCCCTTTCTCCCTGTGCCATCAGATTTTGATTTTGACATACGAAAACATGTAAAAATGGCCGAAGAGCGCTCGGGTGTCGGGATTTGTCGCCCGATCCGTACGGCCGAAAGCAATTTTGCAAAAATCAATCAAAAACATCATAAACAGATCGGGAAAACGTGAACTAGGGCTCACGATACCAATGTTGGGAATAACGGATCCCGAAAACTCGGATTCGACACTAAATCGAACCCCTAAATCGATGCGGAAGACGAAGCCGGAAAACACGTATCACCGATCGTAAAGCACACCACGGAATCGAGCGTACCTTGTTAGCCACAGATTAAACACCTAACGCCAATGGAGGAAGAAAACGGTCCTGTTCGATCCGATGAAGCCTTGAAGGGAGGAAGAACAAGCCGTGTGCTTACTTGTTCTTTTGGGTTCTTGGAGAGAGAGAGCGCAGAGAGAACGTACGTCTTTTCCTTTTGAATAAAACGGTGTCTTTTTCTCTCTCTCTCCTCCCTTTTATACCCCCTTCTTTCCACGGGCCTTATTCCCGTGGGCCGGGCTTTCTGGGCCCAACTTGGCGGATGGGCCTTAAGCCCAATTACTAATAAATCCTTCACTGAGCAAGGCTAAAAGCCAACGAAACGAGATAGGGTCTAGTCAAGGGCTTCTGAGAGAGCCCCGAGACTCAGCCATGGCCCATGGTTGAACCAAGAAAGGCTCGCGTACTCTCTGTCACGACCGACCAAGAAAGTCTCTCTGTCTTTGTCTCTCTCGATCGAACAGCAAGGGTGACCCCTTGCCATTCTTGGCATGATCCCATTCGAAGGATGCAACCTCAAACCACCAAAAAGTCCAACTTTGAAAAATCCACATCAATATTACTCTCTCTCTATGGACCACAATCGAGAACTTGAAAAGATTGGAAAAGAGAGGGGTGGATAACTATAGTTCTATGAGTAGTTCATATCTTTTTTAAATAGATCGAACACTACCAAAACTCACAATCCAACTATTTAACATACACATCAAATCATATACGAGCTATTTCATTTCAACAAGCTTTACACAATTCAGAAAATACTTATTTAAATAAACATAAACATCAATGATCAAGTTCATTGATTAATTTAATCAAAATCACATGTCAATAGTCTATTCCATTGACCTATCTCATATCAAAACACACATTGATGTTCATCCATCGACCAATCTCTTGCTCAATGTCAAACCGTGATCACAACACAGCACCCGATGATAAAGCGGCCAAAGTTTCCCCCCTTGACAAGGTCTTTATTTACATAGCAAGTGACCCAATTCAAAAAGATATCCTAAACCGGTATGCATACTCACAACACCCTCAATGGGCTCACAATGATATTGAGTACTAAACACATATCCTCCAATATCCACAAAATCAATCTAGAATATCTATCACAAGTCAATTTCATAAACCAAAATGTATAATCCTTCACAACTCAGTTCATCAAATAAAATACACTTCGCAAGACATTAATTACATCGTTTCGGAATTTATTTCATAAATCTGCGACATTTTGAAGCGCCTTTCATAAACACATCTCAAATCATTATAGAACTCATTTCATAAAATAAGTTCACAATGTAATACATATATATTTGTTTACAATATCTTTCTTAAAATAATTCTCAAACCATTCATTAATACTAACAAATAGTAAGTGCTTAATCTAGGCTTTTATGCAACAAACATGCTTTAATAATTCATATAATACTCGAATATTTATTACTTTCAAGACAGGAGTTTATAATTTGTAGAAAAGATAGTACCACCTACTTCGGAATTCCCAAACCAAACAACATGAGCTAAACGAGCTAACAATCTCATAATCCAATTAAATAAGTGAGAATTGACGTTAAGATGAAGTAAAACTCTATTCAACTATGAAACGACTATATTATGCTTAAATGCTAACAAAATGACTTATGCGCGCTAACAAATCGCTCACTCAAAGTGATTAACATAAACGTGAAGTGAAACTCACTAATGAAACCCTAAAATTTCGCTCCAACTAAACCGTTGCTCCAAAACACCTCCCTTCAAATCCCACGACTCTAAAACTATATAAATCACCATTTTCATGAAATTACATAGCTTGACAACTCAAAAATCGGATTTCCTAGCTCAATTTGTACAAAACTTTAAATTTAAGCCATAATTCAACTACCCCGATTGGAAAATGAGGGGCGTGAATACTTAGCGTTGCGATATGAAGTCCAATTAGCTTGATAAGGCATTCGTGGTGAGTATGCGCAAAACAACCCCCTTCTTTCCCATGCTTTCCTTCTTTTTCCTCTCTTTTTTTTTTTCTTCTCTCTTCTCTGCGCCCTCTCTCTGTCCCGAGCGTCCTCTTTTTTTCCCTCTCTTTATAGACCAAATCAAATCCTTTTCTTTTTTTCTCAATGGGACCACGCGAATTGACTAAGTAAAAAAAGCAGCACTAACAAGATGCGCAACCAATGTTCGAAGAAATCCTATGCTAAGGCAACTGATCAAGAAAAGGAAAAGGGCAAGGGGAGAGGCTACTGATCTTTAAGCTGGCACAAGAAGGGAAAGATTGCGAGAGATGGAGGTGAAGAGGGAAAGAGGAGGAGAGAGTAGAGAGAAGAAAAGGGAGTTCTCGATTGGCGGCCGCAGCGGCAGCGATAACGATGTGTTCAGTTTGTATTGCAAGGGTTTGGTGAGTGACGAGAGGATCGAGGGGCAGAAATGCAATTCCGTTTTTGCAGGGGTCGGAGTTGTGGTTTGTGATTTTAGGGGGAATTCGATATTCCAAGTGAGTAAGCCATTGGTCGGGGCCGGGACGAGCAAGAACAAGGTTGAGGTTGAGGCCAAGGCGCTGGTTGACGGCCTTAATGCTGCTTTGGCGTTGGAGCTGAAGAGAATTGCGTTTTACTGCGATTACTTCCCGCTTTTCCAGTTTGTGAGTTCCTCTGTCTCTAGTTTCTTTTGTTCCTCAATCATTCAATTTAGGAAAAATTTCAAATAAGAGCGTAAAGTGACTATTTCAGTTTCAAATAAGGGTCCAACCTTATCGGTCGCCGGTGGCTAAATATTACGACCTATCAAGGGCAATTTTGTAATTTTAATTCTTTCTTTTTTCTTTTTAGCGAGCGGTGACGGGGACCCAATGATTCTCGTCAGTCGCTGGCGAGGGCCAAGACCCTTGCTTAGGCTCTTGCCCATATCTAGTGAGGGTCGACCTCACCCAGGGCGAGGGTTCGTCCCTCATCAAATCAAGTGATGGCGACCCTTGCTCAGCTCTCTCTGAGCAACATTGGTGGCAGGCCATTGCTTGAGAATAGCCATCGGTGAAGAGAAAGAGCATATCAGAATAAAGGAAAAAGAAAGAAAAAAATTCAAAAAAGTAAAAAGAAGAAAGAAAAATTCAAAAAAGATAAAGAAAGAAAATGCCCTTAACCAATCGAAAAGTCAAATATTTCTTTGAAAGTTGATATAGCCACTTAAGTTCTTATTTAAAACAAAATTCACTTCAGACTCTTATTTAAAAAATGCAGATACTTTACGTCTCTATTTGGAATTTTTCCTTTTATTTTCTTACCTTTTTTGGGTCAAAATTTATTTCCTTACTTGAATTTGTTTCGGCCCCCATTCTATCTTCAAATGGTGCGAGGGAGAGCGGCGTCTGTTTTAGTTTCTTTGTAGAGAATTACCAAAGTTTGAATTCTTACACTTCTTATCGTTCTGTATCGGTCGACCTTCTCTTGTCGATTGATTGAAAGTCTTTGAAACGTACCTGCACCATATGCTTGGCTTTGTTGGATCTGATTGTTTCTTGATGAGGTCAGAGGCATATTGCCAGGCGCAATTAGTCTTATCTGGCTTATAATCGTACTGTGTCTATGAGGAAATCTTCTTTCCAAATTCTTCTTTAGCTGAAGCAATGTCTGATAAATAATACTTTACATGGGAGTTATTTCTATAGGCATATAGCAGATGACAAAGATGGTACGTTGTCCCGACTCCTGACACTACTTCAAATTATTCGAGTCTTTGTTTTGCAATTACTAAAGATTCAAATCATATGGCTTTACCGAAATACCTGCAGACATAAATGTTCTGATTGACACTTTGGTTGTTTGTGTTGTTGATTATATCTCTTTGGAAAAATTCCAAACAAGGATTGAAAGTGTTATTGTTTTCTCAAATGAAGACCTGAAGTGGATTTTATTCTAAATTAGAGCCTAAAGTGAATTTTATTCCAAATAAGAGCCTGAAGTGGATATGTCAGTTTTAAGAAAATGCATGATTTTCCAGTTAGTCAATGGCATTGTCGTCCTTTTTTTTTTTGAATTTCTTCTTTCCTTTCTTCTTTCCTAAAGAGGGCTAGGCGAGGGTCGCCCTCACCCAATCTAGCGAGGGCCACCCTTGCTAGCCACAAATGAGGGACAGCCTCACCCTCACCCAAAATCCACAGGCAAGGGTCATTGGGCCCTTGCCGGTGCTCACCGCAAAGAATTTAAAAAGAAAAAAGAGGGAGAAGATAATAATAAAAAAGATAAAAGAAAATTAATTTAAATTTATTATTGTCTTTTTTTACGAAAATACTATTGACCAATCGGAAAATTTAGCCCAGCGAAAAGTGGTGAGGTTGGGCTTTTATTTGAAACTTTCATGGCTACTTTAGGTCTTTATTTCAGACTACATAGCTACTTCAGGCCCTCACTTCATGCTTTTATTTAGAATTTTTCCTATCTCTTTAGATGTTTAGCGTTTCTTTTTCTATCTTTGTGCCTTATAATTCATTATCTATTCATTTATTTATTTATTTTTGGTTGGTCTCTATCATTTATTTATCAAAGACTGAAGGTGCCTCCATGAATCTCAGTAGAACTAATTACGGCAACTCCTACATTAGTATTTGCTTCGATTCATTGTAAGTATACAGTCTAGTCTATAATGTGGTTGATGTTACAATGTAGATTACTCGTAGATGGACGCCGAAGCAGCGCAAGGTTGCAGCATTAATTGAGCAAGTGACTCTTCTCAAAGGAAAATTCGATCAGTGCAATTTCTTGTTGGTAGCACAAAATGAGTTCGAGTCTGCCTTCAAACTTGCAAGAGATGCGATAACTTCCCAGAATGTGAGGCGTGCAGACAGTGTTGCCAGCAAGAAACCGAAGGAGACCTGTGTAATCTGTTTAGAAGATACTGATATTAGTCAGATATATGTGGTTGATGGATGCTTGCACCGCTATTGCTTTTCTTGCATGAGACAGCATGTAGGAGTGAAGTTGCTCCATGGTATGGTGCCAAGATGTCCTCGCGAGGGATGTAAATCTGATCTTACTGTCAGCAGCTGCAGTAAATTTTTGGCACCCAAGCTAATTGAGATGATGACCCAGCGGTTAAAAGAAGCCTCAACTTCTGCTACAGAGAAAGTATATTGCCCTTACTTCTCGTGCAATGCATCGATGACAAAAGCTGAAGCTGCAGAATTTTCAACCACTTCTGCTACACCTGTTCCAAGATCCGGAGCAAGGAAATGCATACAATGTCATAGAGTCTTTTGTATCAATTGCAAGGGTCCTTGGCATGGTAGTTTCACATGCATGGCCGATAAAAGATAGCATCATTATCTTCAGGCTAAGGAGAATGTTGGAATAAAATAGAATTGATTGTTGAAGATTTGAGCACGTTGGTCGCTGAGCTCTAGGTTTGGTTGTTAGTATTCTTCAAAATGCCTTGATTTATGGTGGGTGTGATAAGAAGAACGAAAATGAACCGGTGAAGCATGACTCGTGGTAGGCGCTTGAAGAAGATTCAAGACAAAAAGGCTACAAGCATTTAATGAAGAAAATCTTCTGCAGCATGAAGATAAAGGATGCTGAAAAAGTTAAAAAGAGTTCTCCACGATTGTCTTCATCTATTTAGTGTGTCTTTTCGTTTGACTTTGTTTGTGTGCTTTTTCTTTTAGCTCTGTGGACTTTTGTTGTTTCATATGATGTTTGCCAAGCTATGTACACATCCAACTGCTTTAAAAGGTTGTAGACTTCATATCTATAGTTATATTGACGCGGAAAGCATTTGCATTTCAATTACTTCTCCCTCCGGACATTATTTGTGCCTCATTCCAAGACAGTTGCCATTATTTTTTGGTTCCGACAAAGAAAATATATTGCCCTTGTCCCACTTGCTCTGCATTGATTTAAAAAACTGAAGCTGCAGAATTCTCAACCACTTGTGCTGCAGGTGTTCCTAGATCCAGAGCACGGAAATGCATAAATTGTCCTAGACTCTTATATCAATTGCAAGGGTCCTTGGCATAGTAGTTTGACTTGCTTGGCCTCTAAAAGATTGCATCATCATCTTCCGGCTGAAGAGAAAATATGTTGCCCTTATCCCACGTGCTCTGCATCGATGTCAAAAACTGAAGCTGCAGAATTCTCAACCACTTCTGCTGCAGATGTTCCAAGATCCAGAGCAAGTAAATGCATAAAATATCACAAACTTCTGTATCAATTGCAAGGTTCCTTGGCATGGTAGTTTGCCATGCTTGGCCTAAAAAAGATTGCATCGTCATCCTTCGGCTGAAGATGCAAAGCTGAAGTCTCTTGCTTCCAGGAATCTATGGCGCCAACGTATCAAATGCAATCACATGATTGAACTTTCTGAGGGCTGTCACCACGAGTTGCAGGTACTTAATTCCTACGACTGACCTGCCCGGTTGAGCTTATCTTACCTGGGGTTACCTTCCAGTCAATAAGCATAATGGCAAGCTCTGCTGCTCGATAGTTAAATGCCTTAGGTTTATAGACTAATGGTGAAATCTGTTGTCCGCTAATCTACGTGATTGTTTCGGTAGTCGTATTCATGCTTTTGTTATTACACGCAAGTTAGTAGAAGTGGGGACAACGGATATTAGACAATGCTTATAAAGCTGGACTGCATAGTCTGGCTCAACCTGTCGAATGAAGAATTGGACTATGTTCTGGTGACCGAAATGGTCAAGAACCGGTCAGACCTTATGTTGACCCGGTTTGACCAGTCAAGCAGTTTGACTGGATCTTTGACCTTCTAGAATATAAGAGAGATGTTGCGGTGGCAGTTTTGAACTAGTGACCTCCTTGAACCACTTAACTAATGATACTGGTTCTCAAACTTTTATTACAAATTGGAATAAGTATATTAGAAGTATTAAAACTTATTATGACAATGCAATTAAGTGCTATCTTTTATTACAAATCGGGATAAGTGCATTGAAAGTCTAAAACTTATCACGACAATGCAATAAATTTCAAATGTAATTAAGTCTTAAAACTTATCACAAAAGTGCAGTTGAGTCATTAAACTTATGAAAACGGTTCAATCAAATCTTAAAACTTATCAAAATTGTTATATTAAGTCCTTAAGTTGATTATATTTTTTCAAAATTTTAAGACTTAATTGCACTACTGTTGACAGAGTGGTTATAGTAGTTTGGGGTGAAATATGCGTAGTTGGATTATTAAGTCTGCAGCAATCTGTTGCTAGATTACGCTGGAGAAGTTAGGTATAGGAAGAAGGCTTTTACATGCCAGTATCCCACAGGTAATAGAAAGGCCAATGTGGTAGTACTAATTAATCCTTGTCTTTTTGCTGGCAGCCGGTAAATGCTTATGCAATTTCCCAAGAGATTGAAATTGGCAAAGCTATGGACTTGGGGGATTGTAAATGGTCAGGCTGCTTTATTTAGAATTTCTTTTTGCTCCCTATTGATATGTATCAACCTCGGTGTAATTTATTGCTCCATGATTTGTGTTGGAGATGGATGGTTTAGCTTCTGAGTAATTGTCACAGAAATGTTGAGTGTCCGTACTGTTTGGATAATGCTCCAAAAAGGATCATGTAAGTTTGTGGCTTCCTTTTTTATCTTCTATATCCTTTGTCAGTCCTCTTTTACAAACAACATAAGTCTTACTTAGCATTGCATCCTTGCAGATGTGGTTATGAATTTTGCTACAATTGTGGTACGGAGTGGCAGGATAAAAAACCTGCATGTTCTAGTCCGCTGTGGGAGGAAGACAATATTTTGTACGATGATGACATGGATTGTGATGATGATGAAGATAAAGATGAAGAAGATGAAGAATGGCATAGGGACTCGGACTCGGACTATCTGTTCTGAACAGCATACCAATAATATGTATTCTCTCGATACTTGCCTTTTCTCTGATGGGATATTATCTGTTCATAATGGCAAACCTTGGCGTGTATAGTTACGTTGGACGCTTTTTGTTTTTTCATCTCTTTTGCTGGACAAGTGCATTGAAATAATGATCAAGCAATTCGAGTTGCGAGCATACAGATTGTAGAATGAGTGAGTAAAGCAGACGCTTCCTGCATTACTTTGAGATAAAGTTGGCTTGAAATGAATGCTGAAACTCGAGAGCATCCCGTTGAGAGAATTATTAGGGATGCCAAAAGCTTGTGGAGCATGAAGAAGGCATGACATAATTTACAAGCCATTGGATTGCCAAGCCGACGAAATTGATAGTCGAGACATACTTGATTCACGTGATCTGTAGAGCCTACACCACATTCTTTTAATGATGCAAAAAATTACTGACCAGAGTCAAAAATTGCTGTAAACTTATAATTACATTTGTCAAATTGAGAATTACGAGATCCCATAAAGAAGTCATTAAGCTGTTCATGAAATGTTAGGTCACTATCCGTGTTGATGAATTTTCTGCCAACTATGCCATGATGCTTGCTTTTACAATTATACATATTTGGTTTTAATGGGCAATTGGGGTTGAAAACATTGGAGCAAGAATAGTGGTCAGATGCAAATTTATATCACCCGATCGGGGGAATTTCTCATTATGTCGAATTCGCTCACGTGCGTCGCACGTGGGCCAGTGATATTTTCATGCAAGAACGGCAACATGAATGGTAACATTGCTCTCTCTAACTTTTTATGGTCATCATTGTCTATTTCGACGTTCAGAGCCCGACCAACCCCACCACATCACCCGTTTTATGGCCGTCATTGTCAATTTCGACGTTTAGAGCCCGACCAATCCCACCACGATCACCCCTCCCCCGAAACCAAAACCCCACATTACCAGCATCGATCAACAAGAACGGTGAGAACTGTAAGGGCCGACCTCTGCCCCGTTGCAATAATATTGCCCGCCTTGGGCCGTAGCCGAAGTTTCATCACCCTCACGGCTTTACTTCTGGGCTTTGCCCAGAAAAGACATCATTCGAATTAAGATTGATGCCACACCTTATATGACACATTACCTAGAGGTCACAACATGGGTCTTAGACCCATATATAACCAATTTAAATCATAATTAAGTCACTTATTTTTTAAAGAAATTAGTTAAATGGGTTTAAAAATTGAAGGTTTAAGATAAATGAATTCTAAATGGAATGGACTTAGAACCCATTTTCAACTAAGGCCTCACAATCTCTCTCTTCCCTCTTTAACTTTATAAAGTTACTTTTTTTTTTTATAAAAATATAAATATAATTTTTTTTTTTTTTTTTTTGGTTAAGAATATAAATTATTTTTTATATTTCAATTTTCTTTTCTTTTTTTCCTTTTCTTTTTTCTTTCATTTTTTCTCATTTTTTCTTCCTCCTTCCTTAGCTGGTGCCAGGTGGTCGGCACGGCAATTGGCCAAGCAAGGCTTGAGCTCACCGGTGTCAAGCGAGCTTGAGCTAGCCGGATCGGGCGAGGCGGAGGCCTTGCTAGACGTCGGCGAGGCTCAAGCCTTGCCAAATCCGACGAGACTCGAGCTTTGCGGGCGTCAAGGGAGGCTTGAGCCTCTCAATTTGGCAAACCTCAAGCTCATCGGTGTCGAGCGAGTTGGAGGCTCGCCTGTGGCCAGTCACCAGCCATTGTCGTGGGCGGCGGCCGGCTGAAGAAGAAGAAAAAGAGAAAAAGAAAATTTATATTCTTAGAAAATAAAAATAATTTAAAATTCAATTTTTTAAAAAATATAAAAATTGTCCATTAAATACATAAAAATACTTGATAATACCATTAAAAAAATCATAAGAAATAATTTTTATTAAATTTAGTTAAATAGATCAGGTATGAGTCGGGTTGGATATAAATAAAAACTTTTGCATTACGATAAATGGGTTGATTTAGGTCGGATCACTTTATGACCCGACCCAGACCCGACCCGACCCACTAATTTAATAGGTCTAACATTACCTTATTATACTTAGGTGATATAGGATTCGATTTATTCCTGCCCCCTTCATCATCTTTGAGATGGAGGCATACTCATATCCCTCGCAAGACCGGATTGTTAGAAGAACAAAAATCGAAAGCTCGCGCTGCCGTGAAGGCATCGTGGACCAACGACACCTAAAATCTGGAGTTGATCATTACGGTCGAAATTTGACCTCTAAACAAAACAATTTTGTATTGCATGTTCCGACATTTGCATTTCTCAGTGCATTTATTCGCATTCAGAAACTAGAGGCGTCCTAGTTTTGAGATCAACGACCCCCCACATCGAGAAAAAGTGTCGACGCGACTGTCGGAGCTCTCGAATCTCACGACTCTCGCGTATCGAAATTTGGACCTTCACCATCCTCGGGCGGATCTTCTTTTACCTCGAGCCTAAGTTGAGCAAAGCTAAAAGCCAACGAGACGAGAGAGGGTCTAGTTTGGGGCTCTTGAGAGAGCCTCAAGGCTCGTCCAGGGACTGCCCCCATCGTCAATGCTGGGCCCATGGCCAAACCAAGAAAGGCAAATGAGACTTGCCATTATTGGCATGATCCCTTGCCATTTCTATGCCAGTCTTTCCCCCCCTCGACCCCTTCTTGAACATAGACTGTGATAGGTGTTAGATGCGCAACCAATGTTGGAAAAATCCTAATCTAAAGGCAACTGATTAAGAGAAGGAAAAAGGGAGAGAGAGAGAGAGAGAGGAAAAGGGAATTCTTAGGGGGCAGCATATTTTCTAATGCGTATTCTTACGAATTCGAGCGGCCTTTTGGCGGCGGTGGCAGTGGTAGCGTTGGTGATGCATTCAATTTCTATTGCAAGGATATGATGTGTGACGACCCAGACCCAGGGTAATACGGAGGGACGGATAAAGATTGCCTCGACAATACACATGCGAGGCTAAGGACATGTCTCCTATCCCATGTCACTTAGGGGGAGTCTTTGGCTAACTTATAAGGCTTGGTCCATCTAACTGTACATACGCGTTTTCTTGTAGTAGTATGTGTTGCCCTTAGAAGAAGAAAATCGTGAAGAATCATGAGGCTCTTAAACTCTTATGAAGTTCGTACAACACGCACGTAACAGCACTTGGCTCAGTGTGGGTCACGCTTTGGTCGCATTCTCATGCATTTGCTTTGACCTCGGCTCCGGGGGAACCGAAACTCGGCCTGCATTGGGGCTAAATGCCCCATGGCCCGACCGATTTTCGTATCTGGTCCGCTTTGGTCGCTTTCTCATGCATTTGCTTTGACCTCGGCTCCGGGGGAACCGAAACTCAGCCCGCATTGGGGCTAAATGCCCCATGGCCCGACCAGTTTTCGTATCTGGTCAGGGGAACGTTCAGCCCTTGATTGGTCCGAGCCACGCCCTTCCGAGTCGTCTTCATCATTATCTTATTCTGTGTCGGATTAGCGATTTGAGTATTGTGTCATTACATGTTTGAGGGCTTGCTTTCACATAGTGTTTGAGAGTAGGAAATCGGAGGATGTCCAAATTTGATCAGTCTCAAAAATTTCAAGTTGTTTCGACTTATTTTTCTACTAACCTTTACTCGAACAATCGCTATCAACATTAACAAATTGCAAAAGGGCTACTTTGAATAATCACACAAGGCCTCCACCAATCAATGTGAGATTTAAAGATACCACAAACTCCTTGACTTATAGAAATGATGTCGTCGTCAATGTTGACTCATACCACCTAATGATACTCCTGCTATTCAATATGTAGTCCAGTCCATTTCCAATTCCTCAGCAATAGCTATTAGGAACCGCACCTTGTCTCGTGATATCATATGCTTTATCGTTTAAGGAATTGACGTTCTTGTCAGTGTTGGCTTATAACACCCTTCATGCTCTCCCTTCAAATTTGTGATCTATTCCTCACCTCTTCGTCTTCTTAGAAGGATATTAGGAACCGTACCTTGTCTGATCCCTTGCCCTGAGAATCACTCCGTCCATGAACCACACATATCAATCTGAAGAGGGTTTTGCTCTAATACCATCTACGGCAAGGTGCTGACTATTTGGAGTGGTTGTTGACTCGTGAATTACTCAAGAAGGCCTCTCCCAGCTGATGTGAGACTTGAAATGTCACAAGCGAAAACAATTAAATCTCTAACTATTCATAAATCTTTAAAAACGTGTATTATCGAACTTTGAGATTGAATCGCTTGCAAAGGAAAGGCCTTGGTCTGCCCACGTTCGAAATGTCCAATCCATATTTAAGAAGAAAACCAATTAGCTCCTTCTAAAACTAATATTGATGTAGGATTTAACCACTATAGATTGATGCGAGTTTCCATGGGAGTTGCCTCCTAATTGTCCTCGACAGTTCAAATATCAAAGGAGGAAATCAATTTTGCAGCCACATGCTCGATTGAATGGTCTATGAATCTGTAGTTTGAGCTGAACAACCTAATTCAAGTCATACACAGATCGTCTCACCTGGAGGTCTACACCATGCTCTGGTTCTATGACCAGCCTAAGAGCAGGTGAACAAGTATACTTGGTAGAGAGGCAAAAAGCAAAATTGCAAAGAACAAGTGAGATTAGTATCTTGAGTTCAACCATTGCCAAGTTCTGACCCAGACACACCCTTGGACAGACCCCAAATGGCATGTGCAGATGTGGAAGCTTGCAGCCTCCTGCAATCCCTTTTTGAATCGATGTGGGTTGAATTTGTATGTATCCGGTCCCCAAATTTCAGGGTCGGTGTGTAATGTTGTCACCATGATCCAAACATTACACCTCTTGGTACCTGTATATCTCCAGGTTTCATGTCCTTGAGAGCCTCCCTTGATACCACGGCTACCAGGGGATATAGACACAGTGATTCTTGAATGACCATTATCAGCTGCAAATGAAGAGAATGACCATTGTCAGCTGCAAATAAAGATGTGGACTGGCCTAGTGTAAGTCCTCATGCTTAGCATGAACCTGTCTTTTGGAAATGGATTTAAAAGCTACTATGTCATGTGAGGGGAGCAGTACTACCTGTTATATTCTACACAGCATATCTGCATTGAGGAAGCGATTCCCACAAATCTGCAGAACCCCTGTGCGAACCAGAGTTTGCCACTCTGGGTTTGAAGCCAAGAGCATGAGGCACCGTGTGGCTGAAACTGCAGTAGTCTCATAGCCCGCAAGGTAAATGTTCTTGCAATTATCAACAATGAAGCTATTGGTTCCATATGGGCTCAGATCACTATTTTTGGTGCCTTCAAGAACCATCTGCAATAAATTCTTCTTGCCTGTAGCTTCTTTTCGCTCCTTCACTACTTGGAGGATCAAGCTTGTAACCTCTTTTTCTAAAGCCCAAGCCTCTGTTGCTCTTGGTGGGAATATATCTGTACTGGTGAAATTTAGTTTACCAAACTTCTTGTTTTAGCCAATTTTGTCAATGATAAAAGAGGCAGAGAAAAAAGGAAAACCTCATGCCAGGAATCCCCATACGCTAGTAATTCTTGGCCATTGCCTCTTGGAGCTGCCTTAGCTTATGGAAAATGTCTTTCCCTCTACTGAAGTTGCTTTCAAAACAGGCCCATGAGATCACATCTGCAGAGAAGCTCCTCATATGGTGGTCGATTTTGATATCTGCAGTTCCACCCTCAGTTTCCATTCTTCTTTTCCAGCTTTCCAACAATGTCACTGTGGATTCAGTAGTCAAAGGTATCATGCCCTACCAGAGTTTATAGCATACAATTTTTGGTCAGAATATCCATGAAACAAAATTAAATGTGAAGAATGAAAGTTAACGTGATTCAATTGATATAACCTATGTTCACATGATAGGGGAGGGAATTTTGCTGAGTAATTATACAGAAACTATCCTAGTGTTGAGCAGCGCATCTCCAACTTATATTTACATAGCATTACTCCCACATTCACAGTTCAATTAGATCAAATCAGACTATATCGTGAGGGTCTTTCTCCCCCATGCTTTAGTTGCTAGCCGATCAAAAATCACTCAACATGTTTAAGCTTTAAGTCTTAATCTACCAATCTGACCAGTTACAGAATTGGAAGATGGTCTACTTGACCCAACAAGGGCTAAGCTTAAGATACGTCAACAGTTTGAAAAGGCCATGATCTGAATACTTAGCAACTAAAACAGTAAGTACAAGTCTTGGACTTGATGAATCATACCTTGACCTTGTCCATGAACAACTCAGGGGCAATGATCTTCCTCTGATGGGCCCATGCACGACTATTAAAAGTCAGAATGCCCCAACCAAGCAGAGGACCTCTCTCTACGCTGGTACAACGGTTTTCCCAAGTCCAAAGAGGTGCATGTGGTTACCTCTCTCACCACATCAGGTTGATTCACACAAAGTATTTGTATGTTGCCCAGTGCAAACACGAACACTTCACCTGAACAAAACAAGATCGAGAGGCTTCCCGCACAACTCTCTGCTCCTTGGTTGATAAAGTAGAGTGGTTTGGTATTGACAGCAATAGTTACCACATCGAACTCTCCATTGCTCAAAAGAAGGGAAGAGCGAAGCTGCACAGTCAGGAGAGGCCGGGTGTTCACCCCAGAGAGGCTTTTCTGCTGTCAGCTGTGATTTCTTGATCCCACTGATGTTTCCAATTAAGAATGATACGGGCGGACCTCTGATACCCTGCCTTCTAAGCAAGGTTCTAAGCCTTTGTGGCTTCAACACAAGCAGAGTGCACAAACGTATTGACAATCCTAAAACAATTACCAAAGCTAGTGCTCCAATTGTGTTAGCAAAATCAGAGTCCATGGACAGGGTACACACTATTTTCTCTATTGAGGCCATACTGTTTGAGGAACTATTATGCTTGCCCATCTAGGAAGTTTAGATCTTGGTTCAGGGTCACTGTAAAGAGTGCTTCAACAATGCTCTCGTGACCAAATATAGGCCATATTGGCTAACTAGTCAAGGCCAGAATCACTGGAAGATATCATGATATAAGCAACTCTTAGCTCTAACTCCCCTGTGAGTGAACCGGGACAAATCATTGCGTAACTTATGTTCAAAGAGTTTAATGCTACGAGGAAGAAAAAGTCAATACTTAGGCCCAGCCTCTGGGTCCAGTCCAAGTCTGTTAGCTTAAAAAACTGGAAAGGTGACAAGGTAGTTTTAAATGAAGTTAGACATATGGGCCATGTGTCTACCTTCACACTTCCAAAAATTGTCGCTAATCAATCCAAGATTGTAGTTTGATCACGGGATTTAGATTTAGCAGACACCCTGCAGTATGAAAATAATCAGAACATGAACATCCTCACGCTTAAGGTTGTGGACCCGTGGTCACTTCCAGTTCTAGCTACCTTACACAGTAACAAACAGACATGTTTGGATTTTCTCTCTTCCCTGTTTGTCCGGGGCTTCAGACCCCCAACCTTTCGTCCCCACCTCAACCTATGGTGCCGTGGTGATAATGCAATGCCGGAGATGGCAGTGGTTTTTGAATGGTTATGGAGGTGGAAGGACAGTGATGGCAGTGACGGAGGGGTGAAGTGGCAGTCATGATTGGCGATTGGTAGTGGTAGTGGTTTTGAAGCCATGCTGGCGGTGGAGAAATGAAAATTGGCGGTAGTGAGGGGAAATGGTGATTTTGCGGTGGTAGAAAGTGGTGATAGGAAAACAAAGTGACGAAGACGTCAGGAGATGGTGATCTGAGTCCGCCCAACCTCAATCAACCCGGTGGTTTCCTTTGGAACATCCATCCAATAATCAAACCCAAATCACACAGCAACATGTCAATTGCAACCCTAGCAACAACTCACAAATCTCAAGAAATATAAAACATTGGCATTGCCTAATGCATCAATTAGCAAATGAATAAAAGATAATCCAGAAATATCAGCTTATTATGTCCAAACCATGCTGAGATATTAGTCTCTCCCCGGAAAATGGTTAACCGACAACAATGTTCGAGACCAAAAATAGTCTACAGGAGCCAAGATAAACCAAAACAACTTAAACTTAGAAGCAGAATGTCCAGAATGACAATGCTCGCCATTGCAAGTAATGGATGGCAGCTTCACTGGCCCTTTAGTTCATGCCTTCTCTCACTTTCCTGTAAAACAAGAATGTCAAGAGCAAGTTCAGTCCGTGAGTATGCATGTTCCTCTATTTTACATATGGATTTCCAGAAGGCAGATTGGAGTACTACCTGAATCACGCTCACGCTTGCTGGCAAGGAACATTCTCAGATGGGGGTCAATGGGCAATCCCATTGCTTCATACATTGGATCATAGACTGAGTTGAATATAGGCCTGACATGCATAAGAACAAAAAGTTCATGATTTTCCTCTCCACAATATTTTTTTATCAAACAAACAACAAAGAAATATTAACAGGAAAACTAAAACTGAAGTTTTGTATCAGTAAAAAGAGTACCTATTGTTGGGAACCTGATGCTGTGTGCCTTGAACTTGAGGGACCCTATCGGTTAGCTGAGGAGCTCGGGTTGGATTAATGATGTCAGACCAAGTCATGTTCACCTAAATATCATCAACTCCATGTCTTAATTCATTGTATCATGAAGCAAATTGATAGGAAGAAGAAAAGGAGAAGTAGATGAGATTTTAGCGCACTCTTGAGGCAAGGCTACTCAGAATCAGGTAATTTACCAGGGGATGTCTTGAAGTTGAAGGTTGTCTGGGTGATGACTCTCCCATGCCAATGTGGCTCTCATTCAGAAAGGGTCCTTGTGCTCCTAGTCCCAGCTGCTCACATTGAACACAAGAAAAGTAATTCAAGGATCTGCTGGGTCATTACCTCCAACTAAATGGAAAAAAAAAAAGAAAAATGCAGTTATAGTCCTATATAGAGTGTATGTACCCCGCTGTTGAACTCTCCTATTGCTGGCAACTCGTCCATATGAAGAGGAAAAGATGGTCCCATATTGTAGGCTTCCCATTCCCTGTTGGCAGTAGAATGCAGAAGATAAATTTAGAGAAAAAAGGAAGGGTAGTCTAAGGTACAGGTGCTCTAATTGTTGTCATGCATATGTACCGGTTGAGTTGCAGTGCTAGGAAGCTGAAGGTAAGGAGATCCTCCACTGTGGTAAATGCTGCTATTTGGAGGCAGAGACACATAAGGAAGCATTCTCTGGATCTGAATGTCTTGTTGTCTGCACTAGCATCTTATAAGTGAGTCATTTTTGTTCGGATTCTTAGGCTTAATTGGACACTGCAAAATAGCATGTAAGATGTGTCTTGTCGGAAGTGCTTAGATTTGTGTCAAAGTTGTAATGCTACCATGCAAATAAGGCAAGCCATAAAAGAGAGACAAGCATGACAATAAACGAGCAATTGCAAGTTCATTTTTAGGCTTAATTGGAGAGTGTAAGATAGCTTGCAAGATATGTCTTGTTGGAAGCACTTTGTTTTGTGTCACACTTCTAAGGCTACCATAAAAATAAGGAAAGCCAAAAAGAGAGGCAAGCATGACCGTGATGGAATTGAGGGTTCGAACATGTTGATCTGTTGCTGGGAAGAGAGTTAGCCCACTGCGTCCTGGAGCCAATGGCATTTCCTCCCTGGCTCTGTGAATTAACCAAGTATCGTAAACAAATGATGATTACAAGTACGCAAACTAATGCACAACAATAGAAGCTAGAAGAAGCAACAAACTAATGCAAAAGAAGGATTCAGAAGCTCATAAGTAAAAAAAACCAAGTGGTAGAATGGTGGGATATATAGATCCTCACTGAAATTTGTGAGTACGATGGGTTCCATTGGGACCCAGGAAATCTTAAGGATGATGGCAAGTGAAGCTCTGGAAGCAAGTTCGGTGTGGGCAGATTGATGTAGCTGTTATGTAGGTTATTCACGTTCAAGGCTCCAGTCCCATGGTTGGTCAAAACATTTCTTCCCGGTTGATCAACAGGCAAGTTTGATGTAGGCAGCGGAGATTGCATCCCCATGGCTGGAGGCCTAGATATTTTAGTTCACATATGAAGAGTGATGATCAATGTCTAGTTCTTTGAAACAGATTCTATGAATAACAATCATGAACTTTAGATGTTAATAATTATTATTAAGAGCAAAAGTTGAAAGAAAATAGAACATACAGAATTGATTGCTCAGGGCTCAAGTTGCTTTGCACAGGGATCTGGCGCTGGTCTTGTGGGGCCCAATGAGTATCTTGGTCGACATGGAAGGACTGTGAGCCTCCAATTATGGTTGACACCTCTATCTGCTAGCAGTGGCAAGAGTTTTATTTGCTTGGCAGTATGATATGAAACCCAAAAGGTTAAGAGGCAAGTAACAGAGATGTGAAAGATGAGCATTACTGGAGCAGGTGTGAAGGTCTCTGCAGTCTCTGCCGATGCAGGAATTGGGTCTGCTTTCTGCAATTCAGGAGTGCCCGCCACCAGAGTAGAATTCACGCTCACTTTGCCAGTCAGTTGACGTCTAGACGATTCAAATCACAGGTTAGCCACAACCATAAGTAAGCCAAAGAGAAAAAGGTCATGAGTGAACTTTGAGAAATTATGCTAGACCAAAAGGCTCTGTTTTATTCTATGAACTTCTCTGCAAATAGTCCATGTATGAATAAAGAGAAATGATTGATAAAATTCAGCATGACATTTTCAGGATGCATGGAAGATAGATACTTATAGCACAGCCTTGTGTGTCGAGCGGCAATTTTTGCTACCCCACTATTTTCTATTGATGCACATCAAGTACCTTTTAAGCATGGCTCCCGCAGATTGATCATCAGGATCAGATTCATCAACATGCTCCTTGGGATGACCATCGTGATCACCAGTATCCTCATGAGAAGTTGATCGAAGCTCGCTATGCGCATCTGAAGAGGAAGAGGATGGCGATCCGACTTTAACCAATGGCTCCTCCACCTGGTAAAAAGATTCATCAGTAAAGGAGGCGCAGCTACACATGATTGCACACCAAGCACCAAACATTACCACTTAATTTCGCATTTTACCTTCTGATGCGAGCAAATTTCATGAGACTGAAATCCACTGAATAAATCTCATCTATTATATAGAAGTCTAACAGGAAAGAAGGTCATGATTCAGATTCTATTACTTATTTGGAGCATAATAGTTGATGGTTGCCCCTTTGTTTCAAATTTCACATAAGAAAGATATGTCATCTGTATCTCGAAGGAGATAAAAGGAATAACTTTAATTGTTGGGTTATCATCTAATCTATATATGAAATAGAATATCGGAAAATTTTCAAATAAAGGTCTAAAATGGGGCCGTTGTAAAAAAATGATACAAAATGGACTTTATTTCAAATAAGGCTTTAAAGTGGCCACTTTAATCTCAAATATGGTCCCGAACTCTCCGGCTGGCCAAATCTTAGCCCGCGCATCTCACATACATCTTTTGTGAGATACATGGGCTCACCAGCCAAGCCAGCGAAGATTTGGCTGGCAAATGAACTCGGTCTTTTATTTGAGATTAAATTGGTCACTTTAAGATTTTATTTGAAATAAGGCCCACTCTAAGTCTATCAAGAAAACATTCTCACTTTAGAGACCCTTATTATAACTTCAAAAAACAGTCTCACTGCAGACCTTTATTTTAACCTCTCTCACTGGAGAAACATTTTGAACATTAAATGAGAATTTTTGCCAGATTTCTCCTGCGCAAGGGATGATTCGTTGGCAAGAGTCTTGCTTATGAGATGTCACTGTAACCACTTATTCACGAGAGAGATCAGAAAGATCGTCACCCTACCCTTCGCACTTTCCGCCTGTGGAGAAACTCTAGCGAATCAGCTTCTTCCTTCGACATGGCTACTCTGGATATCTGAATTGTCCTGAAAGAGAACAAATCCTATATCAGAAATTAAACTTCTTCTAAAAGAAAGTGGATCCACGCTGCATAAATGATTGTTGATCGATTCATTGGACGAGAAACAAGCGCCATTGGAAAGAGAGATTACTCTTTTCCATATCTTTTCTCTACAAAATCATCTCTTGATGCCTCATTAGATACTACTTAACCATAGTAGTTAAGAGATGCTGATGTTCGTGAAGTTTCATGATTCTATAACAGCATGTGGACTTGATTAATCAGTGGTGAAAAAGAAAACAAGACTTCAGCACATGCATGATGACAGATGATAAACGAGTTGTGGTAGTAGATAGTCATGCTATCGAACCCTTCAATTGCTTGGCGTGCAAGACATTTTCGTACTTTGTTCTGCAGCCTCACAAGAACACGAGGGATAGATAAATTAAAAATAGCTTATCAAAAGAAAATGTGCTTTTTCTCGATGATTTGAGCCTAGACATCTTTCAAATTGGTCGAGAAAGAACAAATGAACCGGTGACTCCAGCTAACTGACCAGGCAAGTGATCACAGATACCTGAAGGCCTATAGATATGGAGAACAGACTCTCGAGCTTAGCTGAAAATGACGGACTACTTACCTCCAAGTTGTACTCGCTAGCCACACCAAAGGGACCGACCAAAATTCTCAAGCAGATTGGTCTAGTCTAAAATGAGGGCCTCTATATAGAACTTTTTTCTTTGGCATTCCAATTTGGATTTGTCCATAAATGACCCGCAATCTGCACTGCATTTCAAGGATGGGAAGGGTCATAAATACATGAAAATTTCAGGAAAATGTCAAATGAATCTGACGTGGCACAATCGCAGCCGACCATCTCAAACATATCTAAGGTTTCTAGGCTTTTCTTGGTGGAGACAATTTGCAGCCAGCCAAGTTTGGTCATGGCCTGAAGCAAATATGGTGCGATTGCCTTAACTGGGATGGAATTTTCCCTTTTCTAAAGTTTCCCTAGACGTCTGGTCAATGAACCTCTCCCGTGGAAAGATTATTTGATGGTAAGGACATGATGCATACCACAATTCATCAGAAAGAGAAAGAAGATAGATAAGTTGCACCTGATTTTGTAATGACAGTTTATGGTAAGTAGGATGACTTTGGCTGGCTTACTTATAAGGCCATATGAAAATTCCGTAGCTGTACCAAAAGCAAAAATGGAATTCAGCAACAGCCACATAACGTGATTTGCCAACTGAGCAACTTCTGTTAGTATCATGTTACTCCTAATATATTTGTATCGACATCACATTTAGAAGAAATCCGATATCGAGAATTGACGGAGAACTCTTGAGAAGCACCTTTTCCATTGCTTTCTGTATTACAGCGTTACGGAAAGCTCGTCAACGGGAAGATGATCTCTCTCATTAATGGCAGATACGGATCTAGATTTTTTTTAACGGCTTTACGTACTTGCAAGAACGATTAAAGAAGTATATCGGTGACCTACTTTAGTAGATACGGAACTAGATTTTTCTTGATGGATTTACGTATTTGTAATAAATGACGAACGCCTTTCCCAGTTGATTCTTGCATTATAGGCGAAAATTATCCGTCCCGCAATAGGGATGAATCTAGAAGGGTTTTCATGATATCTGCTGCTTGTTGCCTCCTTTGTCTTAAGTAAGGGAATCCGAGGAAATATTTGTAAATGAAAAGTTTGTTGCAAAATGCAATTCAGAAGTTAAAGTTGGTCGGTCCTGCATGATCGAGCGCTAAGAAGTAGTTTTTATGAACAATATCTACCGTCATACAGTATATTTCTCGAAGAAAGATATATTCTGTTTGTGTTATTACAATACAATGTTGTGGCTATTTCTGTTCTTTGTATTCTATACGTGCCAACCGGTGTTTTTAGGTTGTTTAGTTTCTTTATCCATCGTTAGAAGCATAGCCTTTTGGTAAACCAATTGTACTTCTGGCATCATGTCAAATGATCAAGTTGTCAACGACCGCTACCATTGATCACCAGCCCTTCCAGTAAGAAGCTGTCAGAATTTCCTCCAAATCGGACAGGTCTGACCGTGTGTCACCTGTCTAATCATCTACTTTTGCAATGTACGGAAAAGAAATCCATTTGCAAACTTGGCAGTGCCTTTGTTAATCTGCAATCAAAGGGAAAAGGATAGTCGCCTTGGGCGAATACTCTATATCCTTGAATGTCGCGCACTTTATCAGTTGATAATATCATATGTCGCTGCTGATTAGCACTCTTTACATGGTCATTTGCAGGTTCAGTTGTTGACAGTTGGACCATCATGCATTGGCCGCACTGATGTCGTTTCCCTTCTTGTTATATGTATGCTAAACCGGTGATCAATGTGAATATCAGTTTGAGTTGAGAAAATAATGTTCTTTTGCATATCAACTGATCTAGTAGCATTCTACACACCTGATCTAACACGAGTTCTACAACCTTCATGATGTAATAATAACCTTTGGATGGTGTTTAAACAAAAGCTTCGAGCTTTATTAACATATGAAGAATCAAACTGATGTGCTATTACAAAGATCAGAACAGCTAACATCAATTTGACATAACATAAGAAATCAAATGTCTTCTGAGCGGAGAATGAAAAGGGAAAATCCAATCACAGAAAAGGTAAATTGAGCAAATAGCGTAGATTCCAGTGGACTTCTCGAACGAGTAAAGATTTATCATTACTCAAACGTCATTTTTAGAATTCATCGAGTCTTCAACCTCAGAAGCAGTCTCTTTGAGGGATTCCTTAGTCTCTCTAGTCTTGTCAACAACGGTGTCCCGAGCATTATTCCAAGCATCCTGCAGCTTTTGTTTTGCTCTCCCAGTCAAGTCTTCAGTTGCAGAACTAGGGCCAGTTGAGTAGTTTGATGCTGGTGTCACCTGCACAAATTACTCAATATTCAAATCCGGGAATTTAAGTGTCTGTTGGTTTACAATTTTATGCATATATTAATCAAGCAAAGAGGATAAGTACATTATCCGTTGGCGTTGATGATGCAGCCGGGTTTGAAATGCTCTCATTGGATTGTGAATTAGCTCCTGGTAATGATGAGTCTCTTGCCGTCGGACCCCCTTCAGTCTAGGATACAAAAGACAAATGTAGAATGAGCTTTGTCACTGACTCACCAGGGGAAAAAAAAAAGTGCAATCATGTCGGAAAAGTTAATTTATAAACATTTTGATTGTAACTGGTGCGTAAACAACCTTGTGTCAAGAACACAAACATAAAAATGATTAAACAAACTAAACATCACTTAAGATATCACAGATAAATAGCCAATGCTAGCACCTCGGAAAGGAATTCTATTACAAAGATCAGGAACCAAAAGAAACCCTTTGATGAATGTTTGCAGGTTCATTGTGTTCGCGCGCGCACGCTCTCTGAAGAAAACGGAGGACAGAATTTGATGCTGGGTCGTTCTTCAAGAGGACGAGGGCAGTCAAAATTTACCTCGATGGACCTGGAGATGACCTTAGGAACCAAGATGCTGCTCTTGGCCAAGTTAGCTCCAGCATGAGCCAGCTTGGGATTCTTTGCGGCGTGAAGGACCCCGTAACTTGCCATGTTTCACTGCTAGGAATTGCAAACGGAGAAGGTGAGAGTAACGATCTGATTGCTCTCACTTCAACCCGAGTGATGATTTTATAAGGAGCAAACAGGAGTCCGCTCTGTTGCTCTAGCAAAGGTTAGAGAGCGATTTTCGATAGCTGAGATAATGCGAACACCATGCATCTGGAATATGACCCGGTATTGTAGGCCTAGTCGTTTGGTTTTTGACCGACGCATGCCCTGTTCTGTCGGTACGATATTCTTAAGGACATTTGCAAGATCTAGAGACAGAACTCCTGAGCTTTCCTATGATCTACCCCACAAATTCTTTTCCTTCTATTTTCTGACATCACCAAACTTCAAAATAGAGACGTGATGAAATTGGGCGTTTTAAGGGTAGAATTAGGGATCTGATCGAGATATTCTTTGTAAGATATCTCAAAGATGACATTCATAGTTATCTTCATCTATCTTACTCAGCATCACACGGGAAGTACCTATGCCAAACATTACATAATGCGAAACCAATCACTGCTACACTGCATAGTCTTTTTAACTGTTTTCCATTGCCACATGACAAATAAGGCAGAGCATGAATTCTGAAACACCAATAGCCACAGCAAAGTCAAACGAGGTTTCAACATTTTCTGTATCTCGTCCCTAGCATGAAACGCTTGTAAAGACGACGTAGATCGAAGTTTCTTTTGCCTGATAACAAATTAATTTCTTTTGATTTTTAAATAATTTTTAAATAATTTTTAAATAATTTTTTTACTATTTGTGACTGCGTCCATATCAACACTGGCAGAGAAGAATCTGGCTTCACAAATTGCCAAACAAGCCCTAAAACTATTTGTGACTGCGTCCATATCAACACTGGCAGAGAACTGGCTTCACAAACAGCAGCGATAACAGTGACGGAGAACGAATGATGGTCGAATGCTCAACAGATCACCGACGGGACTAATCACCTATTTTTTCCCATATCATGTCAAGCATTTTGTGATATGGATTGGTCGAATGCTCAAGCCCTCTAAGACTTTTCAAGGGAAACAAACTAAGTAAAGACATCCAAAAGTGTCTGAAAATCACCCCCTGGGAAACAGTCTTACTAGCAATCTGTGCTTCTTTTTCGTCTTCCCACATCTAGTGCTCACAGCACAAAAACAGAGATAAAACAACTAAAAGTGGACTCTCTATCTACTTGACTCCAACTACCGACATGAGAAACCGAAGCTTCTTGTTCACTTCCACAAGGTCTGAGGTATCCTTGAACGAGTCAGGCGGTTCGACACCGGTAAAGATATAGAGAGATTTCAGTTCCTCGATGCACGACGCCTGCAGTTTAGCCTTGTATCCAACTATCTTACGCATCGCCTCGATCTGTTGCCATAACTTTTCCTCTCCATATATATCCTGGTCCTGCAAAAAAGAGTCAACAAGTTAGCATCTTATCATCCCAGCCTTAAATGTGCTTTATCAATTCGCACATGATCTACAGAAAACAAAAACGATCACTTTCTTCCAGCCCATTTTGGCCTGCTCATTTACAAGCATAGAATTCCTCAAGTGGAGTAATTTCCTAGTAAAATAATCTTAATCTTGTGGAACCACTGCCAACTGTTATAAAAACTTAAGCTATTTGATGAAAGCATGTTTTAATATTTAAATGCTTCACGTTTCTCTCATGCATAGGCGAGAATTTATCCTCAAACTAAATCATGAAAACATATGATAAGAGAGACAAATAGGGGCCTAAAAGATTTGAACACATAATCAAGAGTTCTAGTACTATGTAAAATTTTAAAGAGCCGCTATCAACTATTTTAAAAGCTGATAAATAAAGATGTAGTTTGATATATAAATCCACCAAGAGGTCTACATTTTTGTTGTTCTCCGAAGACATAATTCAGGAAAAGCAAAATCGTAACTGAATCAAAATGTAGATGATGAAGGAGATTCTTTGAAATGCAAAATATCTCATAGCAACAGAATTTCATAATGATTGTCCAAACTGCAAAGAATTTTAATTACAAAAGTTGACCAATGAGCAGGTACTTCTTTGAATAATCACTCTAGAACTTAGATATTTTCTGATCCTAAGACAACGGTACATGATGCAAATTGGTAATTTGTTCCCACCAATAAAACATAATAGCTCTTTTAACTCAATGAGTCCCACCAACAATGATACAAGCCAGTTTGATTGCTTCCAGTATTGTGCAATGAGCTTTATGCATGTTAGGAAGACAAATGATGACTGACCTCAACAAAAGACGGAGAAATGCCTCTCCCATCTTTTAACCCTGACGAAGCAAGAGATTTAGGAATCTTTGCTTCTCCAATACCCAAACTGTTTTCCTGAACATTTCCTGTGTTATGGATTACTGAAATCATTATCTGAGTGTTTCTCATCACAAAATTAACAATTGTTAACTAAAAGAAGCTACGGGCATCCTCAACCACTACCTTTAGAAGTTCCTTGTTTGAGTCTTCCAACATTCAACTCAGTGCTAGTTTTCTCCTTCCCATTGTTAGCGATCATCTTTTCGCTTCCTTCCCTGATTGGTTTCTTGTCTTTTACAACAGGACCAGCCACTTTCTTATCCGGATCAGGGTGAGCATTCCCACTTTGATTTACTTTATGCGCATCTGTTTCGCTTGGGAGAGTCTCGATTCTCTTTTCTTCAGCTTTATCCTTTTTTCTACCTTTTCTTTTGCCCTTCTTCCCATTATTTTTAGCTTCAACTGGTATATCCATTTCATCAGCAGCTCCATGCATTCCTTCAGGTCGCATCTTCTCTTCCACCACTGGATTTTGAGGTTTTCCCTCGACAGAAAATATTTCTATCAACCCCCTAGTCTCTCTCACCAAGTCATCTTCCCCAATGTTTTGCAGTCCCCCACTCTCCAATACAACCACATTTGTCACTTCAAGAGGTGCCCCGATTCGGTCAAACTTATTGCCTTCATTCTCGTCCACTTCTAGTGTAAGTAAAACGCCCTGCATCTCATCCCTTGGCTGCTTAGACAAACTTTCCACTATTATGTCATCATCTTCCTTCACTATTTCGCGAACCTCCAAACCTAAGTCCTTAACCATACCCCTATTATCATAAGTATCCCTGACCAGGGTCTTCTCTTCTTCATTTCCTTCAACCGATTCAAACCTCATCTCGAGTTGTTCTTTTATGTCCTCAGTTTGCTCTACTTCCTCCTTTCTCCATATCAATGTCTCCTCCAAACCCAACCTCCACCTCCTCCTCCTCCTCCTCCTCCCCAATTCCTTCCTCATAAGGAGTTGGAAGCAACATACTCATGAGCTTCTCAGAACAAGCATAACTTGTAAAGAAGAGTCCATAAGGAATGGAGACAGCAACCCCTAGTGCAGAGACTACCACAAGAGGAGGAAGAACAAATGGGGCAGAGGAGATCACCATGCCTGTGACCAGAACCTTCTTTCCAATTGCTACTCCCTTATTCCATAAGCAACTAATTTTGCTGCCGTCTGCTTCAGAGGAGTACTCCTCAATATCCCAATCCATGCTCGGTTCATCCATCCTGCCGAAACCATTTCACCTCTAAGAAATGAGAACAAATGCTTTAAAAAGTATAATGAAGTGTGCTGCCCAAAGAATTCTGCTTCTAATTTTCACATAAATAATGTAAGGAACAAAAGTAAGGCTACCAGGTGGGTGGGCCTGGTTCGCCCGGGTTTACGCCGCCAGGCTGCCTGGTTATACGGCGGTTCCCGGGTCACCAAAAAAAAAAAAAAAAAGTAAGGCTACAGATGTTGCAATCTTTGGGTTTACGCAGAGACTGGTGCAACCAGGAAAACAGTAAGCAATGCCACAAACATATCTAGAACTAATCGCTATTAAAAAACGAACTCACCTCATGGGAAGTCTTCCCGGTTAAAAGTTTCCAACACAAAAGCCTGAACTATATATTAATTAGGCAGTGAGGGTGCCATTTCTATTAGCTCAAACCTAATCCCATCTATGCTGGAAAGAGAAACCTCTAACATCTCCTGTCGCATGCACACCGGCTAACAATGGTGTGATTAATATATCTTGCACTGTTCATGCAGGGCTGATAACAGCAAATTCCATCTTTGGTAATAAGCTCAAACAAGATGTCATCAGAGAAGGATTTTCATTCGATGTCTTAAGGGCATAGATTTCAACAGCATACATACATATCCATTTTTTATGTTCGAGCATTGTGGAACTCTAGTACCCCTATTTCTTGAATTACAATTGACCGAATCAGTTCGAACTAATTTAGCCACTAATCTTCTCACGTCTCCCCATTTTACAGCACACAAAAAAAAAAAAAAAATCTCAAGTTTTGACCAAGACTAATACACAACTAATTATAGGCATGAAATGCTGTATCTTGTGCAAACAAACAGCCATGCTGAACAAAGACGATGCCCGCAACAGCTTCAATCTCCAATACACAACTTGTGACGCGAGCTAAAAAGGACTTAACATCTCTGACACTAGAAGATAGGAAAGAGAAGCCTCTGTGGTTTTACCTGGGTAGATAAGCAGCTGTTTGAGTGCTGCTAATTTGACTGTGTAGATCCCATTGGAACTGAAATCTTGAAGCAGAGGAGCGAAGGGTTTGAAAGTGAAGACTGGTGAGAGCAAAAAACCCTGGCAAGCTAAGGAAGAAGAGGAAGAAGGAGAAGAGGATAAAGTTTGATGCAGAAAGAGACTTTGCAGAGGACACGCGGTGGAATGGGCTTTCACTGACAGTCTTGCAGGCAAATGGAGGAGGAGCCACCTGTTGCATGTTCCATGCAATGGCCCTCGATTTGCCTATGGTCAATTCCATTTCCATTCTTTATTTCCTTGGTTTTTTCTCTTTTCCTTTTACTTTTTATCCCCTATGTGATTCTCATTTCATTTCTTGTTGAACTATATACCACCTTTATCCCACGCTTGATGGAATTTTAGACCTGTTTACATTTTCTTGATTCAAGATGGCTCCCGTACTAATCAAAAAGGTAGAACATGGTAAAAATGTTTATATGCTTGTTATTCTAGGTAACGTTATATCACATAATTTGTCATACCATGTGAGTTGAAACCACTCCTATTTTTGTGGATTTGTTACCCAATATATTAATATCACATGATGTATGCTTCACATAAGTTTCTTTTGAGTTAAATAAGGGAATAATTGAACAAGGGAATGCTTGTTTGGACAATCTAAACATGTGTCGGATTTTTACTTGCACAAATGGCGCTAGTGGGCTCATGTGATGTTGAGTAGATATTACATCAATGATTGTAAATAATTAAAGGGATAATTCCATTTTTGGTCCTATAACTAGTGAATTGTACAATTACGTCCTTTGACTCCCGATTTGTGCAATCAAGTCCTATAGTTTTAGTACAATATTCAACATAGGACCCGAGACTAGAAATTTTGAACAAATTGATGATTGGACTTACGCCATCTTACTAAGATGATGATAAGTATTAATGTGCACTTAGTTTGTCAATTTGAAAAGGGGAAAATTGTCCAAAAAGTCCTAAACCTATTGCACTTTTACCAATTCAATCATAAACCTTTTAACTTTGCCAATTTAGTCCTAAACCTTTTCACTTCTTGCCGATTTAGTCCATCCAGCCAATTTTGGCCGGAAACTACTGACGTGGATGCCGGAAGTGCCACGTAGGACTATTGGCACTAACGTGGACAATTGTGTAATAATATTTTAATATTTTTTTGAATTTTTTGAATTTTTTTGAATTTTTATCTGTTTTTTCCCTTTTTTTTTCTTTTCTTTTCTTTTTGGCTTTTTTTTTTTTTTTTTTTGCCTTTTCGGTGGCCGACCACCGGCCACAGCCCGCCGGCTAGCCTCACTCGCCACAAGCGAGACCCAACCAGGCAAGGAGGAGCTCCGACAAGGGGAGCCCTCGCCCAAGTGTGGCCCGACAAGGGTCGCCTGGGCGAGGCCGACCTTTGCCCAAGCTAGGGTGGCCTCACCGAGCGTCGGCCGAGCGAGGCCGCCCTAGCATGGGCGAGGGCTGGCCTAGCCAAATCTGGCGAGGGGAGCCCTCGCCCCTAGTCGACCGATGCCACCCACCTTGATGAAATCACCTCTCTCTCCTCTGGCGTCAATGCCGCCACCGTCTTCATCTTCTCCACTGAGGAAGACGCGCCTCTCGCCTTACCTCTTCACCCTGCTATCGTTCCTCGTCTTCGTCTCTATCCTCTACGGGGAGGACCTGGCCTACATCTTCGGCCAACAGCTCCAAGTCCGCCCGAGCTCAGCCAGGGGCGAGAGTCGGCCTCGCCGGATCGGGTCTAGGTGAGGCCGATGCTCGCCCGGGCGAGGGCTCCCCGCGAGGGCTCCCTCGCCAAATCCGGTGAGGTCGGCCCTCACCGGGCCAAGGCGGCCTCGTTGGAGCTCCTCCCCGCTTGGTCGAGCCTCACCTATGGTGGGCAAGGCCAGCCGGTTGGCTGTAGCCGGTGGCTGACTGTTGCCTATGGCCGGTCCATCGAAAAAGCCAAAAAGAAAAAAAAAAAAAAAAAAAATATAAAATCAAAATAATAAAAAAATCAAAAAATATTAAAATATTATTAGAAATTGTCTACATCAATGGCGGCTATCCTACGTGGCATCGCCAGCATCCACGTCAGCATTTTCTAGCCAAAATTGACCGAATGGACTGAATCGGCAAGAAGTGAAAATGTTTAGAACTGAATTGGCAAAATTAAAAGGTTTATGATTGCAATGGCAAAAGTGCAATAAGTTTAGGACTTTTTGGACAATTTTCCCATTTGAAAAATGTACATGACCTTTTGACATTGATAAGATAAAGCAAGATGATAAGGCAACAAGTCATGAAAATCAAGGAACAACAAGACACCATCAATTATTTGATGGCAATTTATGATCTCTAGTAACCAAACGACCACATGAATCACTCGAGATTTCATTTCACAAATTAAGAGTAAAATTGTCATTGTACAACTTATATAAGTTAAAAATGGAATAGTCCCACCATTATAAATAAGAAAAGGGGAGAGAGAGAGAGAGAGAGAGAGAGAGAGAGAGAGAGAGAGTCCCCGGGGGATTGACTACCTCTCGTGGAGGCGTGCCATGAAAGTAGGCATTGTTCAAAGTTGGTCGCTGGCTCAAGCATGGCGAGCTTCCCGAGTCGTGGTTGCGTCCTCAAATCTCGAACTTTCTAATCTGTCTGTGTGAGAGATAGTCGTTGAGGTCGGCAACTACCACACTGTCGTCACTGTTGCTTGAGGTAGCTAAAGCCGCCACGCGCTGGTCAACGTCGTCCAGGCCACTGGCAGAAGCACAGCCAGCTTACAATGGTCGATTGCCCATGAAGAGCAACCACCACAAGGTACGTGGTCACGTGGTCATATCTCAACAAGATCGGAGAGAGTTGAAGAGGTGGTCGCCGCTGTTGCAGAGGCTACAAGGCCAGGAGGACCAGCAGGACCACAAGGAATGCCGTGGTCACATGGTCTTGTGCCAAATCGTAGGAGGGTCTGCAAGGTAATAACCTGAGGCGATTGCCATTGCTTGATGCTACAAGACCGCAACCATTGTCAGTGCACGTAGAGAGTTTGTTTGGAAACAAACAAATAAAAATTGCTAGTTTAATACAATACTTGGTAATTTTAAGATAAGAAAATAAATGCTGAAAGGTCGCCTAAGTAGGAGATATTAACTCACAAGCAGTTGGTGACTCAAATAGACAAAAGTTGGTAAGCCATCCAAATTAAAATTGCTAATTTATATAAGTAGATTCTTTGAATAATTAGTAGGTCGTGTAATTTAAAATTGGTAAATTATCATAAAATTTTGTAATGTTAAACAATCAAATAAAACTCGGTAAGTTTACATAAAAGATCATAACTTATTAAGTTACAAACAATTTCCATATTCAATTTTTTACCAACAATTTTGCAAAATTGTCAATTTTTACAGCAATTTGTTGATCATCGATAGGTTATCCGTCTTTTTAAGGAATAAATAGAATTTTGGACTATATTGTACAACAAGCCATTAGTATAATATCGCCGCAACAATTTCAATGTGAAGGGAAATAATGTAATTTTTATCATGTATAGGACAAATACTTTACAACCAAAATTTCAATGCGAAGAGAAATAATGTAATTTTTTATCATGTATATGACGAACACTTTATAACCAACGCCCCTAAAGTCATAGCAGCTTTTAGAAATTTGACGCACATAATTTTGACATGTTGCAACATCAAATCATTTATTACCGAATACAAAATTTACAACACTTTACAGCACAATCCATCATCGAGCAGCTGTTGTTCAACCAAAACCATGCCGAAGTGATGGCAGTTTAATGCCAAGAGAGGCAGATGGAAGTGAGTCCGCTGCCCCCACATGCTCCGCAAATCCCCTAGACAAGTTCAGCAATGTAAAGGAACCCACTTTACGGTTAGTTCGTAAACATTGCAGTATCTGATGGAAGAGATCCAAATCATTACGCTGCCGGCAGAAGGTCCTTTTCTTTCTTAATCATCCGACTCATCTGATCTTTGCTTCTTGCTCTGTCTCTTTGCCCTTTTTTAATTTTTCGTCTGATGAGTTTGCTATCAGACAATAGAAGGGAACAAGCAAGGGCATCAGATTGTAAACATGAGAAGGAAGGGACAGACGAGATGGATTGTGGAATGTTCATGACTGGTGATGAATTGCTCCCCAACTACTTTTCATATAATAGCAATAACAATTTTACAAAAGGGTGATGGAATAAAGTGCCAGACGAGTGCATATGAGGAGGTTCTGGATCTTGCTGGTGTAATGAGGTTCTCCACGTGGATTGGCTTTTATTCTTTCCTGTCAAATCGCAGATCGCATTAGACAGCAAGAACCCCTTTTCCGCCCTCATCTTATAGTGGCTGCGTAAAGCAAATCTTGGTGCTTCTGTCGATGCTTAACTAGGGAGGTAATCAACTCCATCCTTTCTCATCCTTGCGCCGTGTCAATAGATAAAGTCATCATTTCCAGGAACAAAAGAAAGGGAAGGGAAGGAAAGAGTTGGAGGTAACCCGTCGTTCCATCTTTGCTCAGCTCGCTTTGCTGTGAAAGGACGGAGAAAAAGCCACCTACTTTCGGAAGCGAGCGTGTCTATTTATGCCAAGAAATCACAAACACGCTTTAAATCTGCGGCGATGCAGCTCCTCGGCATATTTTCATTGAATTCCACGCGGCTTGGCTTGAAGATCTGGACGGTGGTGTCAATGGAGGGTCAAACAGTATTCGACTCTTCCTTGGAGGGTTGAGCCAAAGTTTTGTCCTTTCTGCTGCTGTCGCCCGGACTGGTCTGAGACTACTCCGCCCAACAGCTCTCCACGAGGTCCGCTTGCTTGCCAATTTTGCTAACTCCTCCATTTCCCCGAAGCCAACAACGGTACAGACAAAAAGCTCTCCCTCTCTCTTTCTCTCTCTGACGTGCGGGCGGAGAAAATTCCTTTCTTCCTCTGCATTCCATACGCGGTCATTCATGAATTTCTGCTGACCCACCTTTGAAAGTTTCATTCAACCCAACCCAATACGGTGTTCCTTCCTTTAACTCTTGCGCTCATTCGTTCATTCGAAACGAACCACAAATTCCGTTTCTTTTGGCTCCGATCCAGGTCCCCTGTTCCAAAGCTGCAAACTTTGCAACCCCTTCGCCTCCAAACTACTCCTCCTTGATCTGGGTCCCCGCGGAAACTCTCCCATGGCGTGCCCACCGGACGCGATTCGCTACAACGGCACGTTCTGCGCATGCCTGCCGGGGCGCCTCTTGAACGTCACCTCCGACGCCTGCACTCTGTTCACGGCCAACACCACCATCTCCGTCGACAGCGGCGTGGATTACTACGCCGTAAGCTTCCCCGATACCATATTCTCGTTCGATTCGATCAAGAGGTTCACGCAGTCGCAGGCCTTGTTCTTGGAGGCCACGGCCATCCTGCTGCTGTCCTGGCTTTCGTTTTGTATATTCATGAGGTTCATGAAGGTCGGAGATGGTAGGAATGCGTGGTTCCAGATTCGGTGGTGGATTAGTCGTTTGGATATTTGCTTCGCCACCAGGCATTGGCTGGTAATGGATCTTCATTCTTTTGCTCACGAAAAATCCTCTGTAGATTGAAGAATAATCAGCTATATCCAGTTTAACAACCGTGATGCGGCTATTTTGTTTGCTCAAATTTCAATTAGTTAGCAACTCGAAGCTGAATCAAGATGTTAATTTTTGCAATGCCCCCGGGTTTGGCTTTGTTCGTTTTGTCGTGGATATTTTAGTCCTCTCCCTTTCGGACTTTTTACTCTGCCTCTTTGCTGAGCGTAGTTAATTCCATTGGAAGTGAGTGACCACTCGTAGGGGTTAGCCTGTGTAGAATCATCTGTTTAATTTGTTGCCTGGTAGTGGTAGGTCTTAAGTTCTCTTCTAGAGATAGATACTCTAGGTAATATGCTGCAAAGTCAAACTTCTGTTGGAAAAGACGAAGATGTTCTACTCTGGGTGTTGTTATGTGTACCTTCCCTTCTTCATCAAAAGTTGCACCTATTGTGGTGGCATTTAAATACCAACCGACCAATGCCTCAATCTGCTTCCTCCGTTGCCATCTGAGAGGAAAGGGGATATGACACAACCGGCTGGTGTGATCTATTTGATGTTTGAAGTTACTGGCACCCAGAAAGTGATATCCACATGTCTCTTTCACTTCATCGGCCAACATCCACCTTGTTCTTGAAGATTAAGACCGTCAATGGGACCAAATTTTTGACCTACCTCTTGTAAAATCAAGTCTACAATTTGTTAATTGGACTTAACTCACCCAACTAGCATAGGGGCAAGTGCTGTCGAGTACATTAATCTTTCGAATAATATGTTCTTCTTGTTTTGACACCTTAGGAAATGACTGTATGAGCTTGATATTCTTGTCTGATAGTAGTGGAGGACTTGCATCTCCTGCTGTGCACTTGTCAGCACCAATTGATGTGGTTTTTCATGGGTCCTTGTTTACTCAACCAGCTGCACTTGTCAGCATCAATTGATGTGGTTTTTCATGGGTCCTTGTTCACTCAACCAGCTGCAGTCAATTATTTCTAAGTGTCCTTTACAACAGCTTTAAAGACGTTTAACAATTTTCAAGAGAAATGCAAGATTCATGAAATTTTCACTTTCCTTCTGGAGGTGCTATGGCAGCTGGTAGCATGCTGCCTCTTCAACTTGTCCGATATAGGAGACCTATCTTTCGTGGTTGTGATATTTTCGGCACTAATTGTAGATCATGTTGCTCACCTGCTTATGGTTTATCGAATGGAATGTGTACTGTGGCAAACATCATAATAAATCAGAAAATATCTCCTCTTCAGTTTAAAATGAAACTTAGCAAATCCGATGGATGCAGCAATGCTTCTCAGACTCTTTTTTCAAGTCCTTATATTTGCCTTGAACCATTTCTTTTCTCTTATCCCATTTCTCCATTTGCAGTTTTCTGTTTGAGGATCTGCTGTCACAGATCCATAATGGTCAGTGCTTCATTCGGCTTTAATTTTATGTAGGAGGATCAAAAAGTTGTTAAGAAACGCAAAACAGAGCTTGGTGGCACACTTTCCATTGCAAGTTGGATACTTTTTACTGGGTTGTTTGCTGCGTAAGTGTGCGATAGTATGTTCTTTCTTTACCCTTGCTGACCTTTTATAAGTTAAATAGCATTTCAAAAGATATTAGTTTTCATCGTAGGTGGTTTGGTCATATTTGGAAGATATTGTTGATTGGGTTCTCAGTTTTTTTTCAGGTTGCTCTACCAAATTATCTGGAAGAGAACCATCAAGATTCATAATGTAAGGGCAACAAATGCACCTGATCTCGCTTCCTTCAACAATGACATGGAATTTAATATCACTACTGTTTCTAGTATGAGCTGTTCAAACTTGCGGGGTACGTACACCTTAGTTATGGGGAGTCCTGGCTTGGTAGACTATAGGGTTGCTCCTCTGTCAAGCTTTGCAGATTTCTCTTGTCATAATACCAGTGAAGGGCCAACCGTAACACTCAGGTGCAGAAATTGTCAGCTGTCTCAAGACAATTATTACATTTCATGGCAGTTTGTTGATCTACCAAATAATCCTGCAACTGCAGTGGGTTTCCGATTCAATCTTACCTCGAACGCCCATGGCACTAAAAAACATGTGAGCTTTGTAAGTGGTACCCTGAGGAATGGGAGCGCTGATGATAGGCCAGTTACCTTCAGAGGCAATGCTACAAATTTGCTGAAATTTAATTTGTTCCCAAGTATATACCATAATATAGACGATCTCAGGCTCATCCAACCACTATTCCATGAATTTCTTCCTGGATCAGTTTTTCGGGATGCTTCTCAACTTCAAGCCTCCCTGGAAAGTTCTAATGGGATCATCAACACTACATTATATATCAACTTTCTGTCTTCGTATATCGTCGAGATTGACGATCAGAGTATTATGGGCCCTGGTAAGTAACTTGATTGCAGTGTAGACATGGAAACTTTACATTACTAAAAGCCAATCTAAGGTTCTTGCCGCATGGTTAGATGAGGTGTATTTTTTTGATTTATTGACACCCATATGTCATTATTTGGATGCCAGCCTAAGGTGAATTGATAGAGCTAGAGATACTCTGCATAGAAGATTATGCTTGCTTTTGTGATTGTGATTACTGAGCCCATTTGTGCTTCTATTGATCTTGGAGCTTTGGATTTGCCCTCGTTGCGCATAGACAGCATAAAGTATGGCATCTACGAGAAAGATAGTTTGGTAGAGCAGAGGACGTGTTATTGGGATTCTGGTTGCTTGCCTACAACTAGATAAGAACTGGTGGCCAATTAGCTATCTGCTTCTATATAAACCGTGCTTCTTCTTTATCCTTGAGTCACTGTTATTCCATGCTGTATGTTGAGTTTATGGTTCACAGCCATGTCATGAATCTAAAATCGCCTTTAAATAGCTTTAAAATGATTAAGTCCTCTTGTCAATGATAAGGCCAATGATGTGGTTTAAAATGATTCATCACTTGATGTGGTTTGGTTAATGTCACTTATTGGACTACCTTGACCCTGTCTTAGGCTTACCTTGTGCTGCTAAAGATGGTCATGGATAAGTGACTTGAGACACCATTGCTCTAGCGAGCAGATAGCTTGTGCCCTTTTCTGTTTTATTTTATTTTATTTTATTTATTTATTTTGTATAAGCTGTATTTGTTTGTGATCAGCAGAGACTAGTATAACCTGATTCCCTAATGCTTGCCCAATAAAATAATTTCTCCATCCATTAAAAATCATCTACCTGTTACAGGCTTGCAGTAAATATCTTTATCCTTTTTTTATCTTTTATGATGAAACTTTCTTATTTTATATCTTTTTTTCCTGAATATGACGTTTTCTTATCTTTTGTGCAGTAAGTTTCCTTGCAGACCTAGGTGGCCTTTTTTGCATCAGTATTGGCATATTCTACTACTTCTTGGTGCAGGTGCTGTTCATGTCCTTTTTCATGCATTCTTTCCTGAAAGTTAGGGGTTGTGATGAATGAATCATTGATTGTAGAAAACAAAATAAGGTCTTCAACAAGGTCCTTATATTTAAATCAGAATCTAAGCTTCTTCGTAGTTAACCTTATTCATCTTTCACTTAGAATGTTGGTTGCTTGTGCAGTTGTCCTTTACCCTGAGGATTGTTTCAGTATTCATGCCTTATTCCCATTTCTAAAGTAGTAAATTGCCAATGATTTGTTAACATGCCCCTTCTCCTTTTTTTCTGTTTTTTTTCGGCAGTGCGAATACAGGGTCAAGAGACTGCGCAATGAAGATGCTGTTCTGCGGCAAATTAGACACCGGCTGAAAGCTCAAGAACGCTGGGATAAAGTAATTCTTTTTATAGTTTGAAGCAACTTCTCATATACATATGGTAATTTAAAATTTCCTTTTGGTTTCATGTTTTTAAATATAATTAACAATTTTTCATGCTTCTTATTGGACAGTTGCGGAAATATGTAATGTTCACCTGGGATTGCAAAGCACTGGAAGAGAACTATAAAAACAGCACTATTGAACCACATTGTAGCAATTGTATGATGCATTCAATTCGAAGGAGTGGCTCCCTTCATACCAGCAGATCGAAGAAGCAATCGCATAGAAATGGGTCTATTAATCTTAGCAAGAAACTTAGCTTACCCAGCAAAAAGGTACAACAATTGATTGCTGGATGCAGTTAAATTTTTCACACTAAACTAAATGTTGCTCTTATTTTTTTTGTATGCAGAATGCTGCCCCAGAGTGTACCCAGTTGCAGGAGGTAAGCACTCATTTAGCAGGATCAGGAAACCAGGACAGAATGTCGGAATCAAGATGTGACAATGTACGTATTTTGTTTCTTGGTAGAGCAAGAGTTTGTTAATATGAAGCCAATAACCCTACACCCTATTGTAGCTAGTTTTCTTGAATGATTCTTCAACTACACGAAGCAGGGTGCACGATATACCATTTCATGGTTGCCTTTTCTATCATTTAGCTCTATTGAATGCTAGTGCTTAGATCCTAGGTTTTGGTTCTGTGTAGGTTAAATGGGGCAGGGGATTTTTAGGAATCAGACTTAAGACCTCCAGGATCTTAGTAAGGATGGACCATCACTAGGCAAATAATGTCTATCTCATGTTAAATTATTAGGAAGCTTTAGTAATCTGAAAAGGAGGCTTATGGTGACATTTGGATGGAGTTCATAGTTTGTCTCATCAGCTGTTGTATTTAGTTGGACTGATTTGATAATAATCACCAATGAATAGGCTCAAAAGTGCACCATGACAATTATTTATAGCATTTCCAGTTACATACAAAAGATTATGCCCAAACACAGCCTTTCATCATACGGGCCTAGGTGGCTGTGGCTATTAGCAATGTATGTTCTAGTGGTTCAAATTATGTGGAGTTCAATCAGGCAGCTTTCCAGATGAAGTTCCAAAAATGTTAGAAAAAATAAAGCAAAATGTTCACTCAAGGTGATTTTGACAAAGAAACTTTGAAGGTGTATTTATGTCTTCAATTCAGTAGAAGGGCATTAATATGTGGGCATTCTTGGATGATGTGTGCAAAACATTGGATTAATGTTATGGATTGTCAAAGTTCATAGAGGTTTGGCAAGTCAGTATCTCCATATGTGATGTCATCCTCAGCAAGGTTGTAAAAGTTACTGCAAATGCTTCCAAAAACAGTGTTAATTCTGGACTTGTGCTGATTAATGAATGAGATGGTTCTTGATTTTTGAGTGCCGAAACTTGACGTGGCTAAACATTCTTCTGCAAGTGATTAAAATGCAATGAGTTATCCAGTTGCATTTTCTTTCACTTTCATTGAGTTAACATTTTTATTGATTGCCAGCCACAGAAACACGAGCTCTGTTCCGCGGTTGATAAGAAGCGGCATTCTATTGAATTACAGGAGAAAAATACCTCTTCAGCATCAGTTCTCTCTCTTACTGATGATCGACTCATTCCACCGTTGCCAGTACCAGGTAACAATGACAAGTTCTGATTTTGCTTTTGCTATTTGATTTTGTTTCTCAACTGTTTGGTCTCGTGAGATGTTCATTTGATTGGTCGTGCTTTATTACTGTCTATCGTATGAAGATGTATGATTGTTTCTCAAATGTATGGACCATAAGTTCTGTTTTGCTTCATGATTTTTGTTCTTATCACTGCCCAACTCAGTGATACTGCTCTCGTAATACTTTTTTCAAGGTTCCTTCTACTTATGTCGTCTTTTATTTTTCAGAATTTAAGGCTGGTTCTGACATGGATATGACTGATGTCCAGAAGAATATTATGCTTTTGTACGAGTACAATGCCATGTTGAGGGAAAAGTTAGTTGCCACCCATTCTATGCTCCGTGATCTGGTGACAGAACCCTCATCTGCAATGTCAAGAGATAAAAGATGACAACGTGCATTCTGATTCAAGACATCCCCTTTGCTCATACTCCTGAGTTGATAAATGACATGTCACAGGAGATGATACTGCATATTGAGCTGAACAGTCGAGCAGGCTTTGTTTTGCATGATTCAAGTGTTTCCTCTGGTGAGCCAGCTGACCATTTCAATGAGAATGCTGGGGGTTCTGTTCAATTCTGTCAGCAACTGCTGCCTGATCTGCGGTAAAATCTGATTTTTTTTAATGACTGATGCAGCAAGTTGCTCAATTTTGTGGCTTGAATTGTGCGGGAGAGGTTTATCCTGGAATTCAATCTTGCACTCTCGTTTGCAAATTCATGAGACCAAGCAGCTTATGTGAATTGTATCTACACTTTTTTAGGCTATTAGAGGTCAAATGTACGATATTTAGGAAGCCAATAGAGAGAATAGTCGATTTATGTATCCAGCAGATCTTCAGATTTATTGATATGTAATATTTTGCTGTTTTCTGCTGATTCACGACTCTAATCTGCAACTTCTCTTTTCCCGTAGATTACTAGGTTTTGGCCACAGAACGACTTGGATTGTCACATAAGACGCTTTGACAATAAAAGTCAGAAGGCCTAAATTGACTAGACTTTGGCTGACAAATGGAATGTCATCCTGTTCGATATCTCTGTTTGGCGTACTATAGAGTATCCAAAAATGCGTATCTAGAAAACTTTTAGCATATATTATAAATGGAGACATGGATTCCATCTTATTTAGATTAAGGAGAAACTTTCAATTGCATTTTAGTAACTTCAAATCTGGTCAGAGCAGGCCAACATTACTAAACAATTTTATTTGGCCTAAAGAAAAGGTTGCAGAGAATACTTTAAGTAAACAAGGATCGGTTCGTGATGCGACTCCACCAAGTATGTTTGATCAAGATGCCTGGTCTTTTGAAAGCTTAAGCTGGGTCTGACTCCTAGAATGCTTATTCGCTGAAAAATCAATCCCAATTTCAGATAGATCGTGGCGCAATAAATCTGCACTCTTAAACTGTCTACCAACAATGCCAACTTCCAATGCAGCCTCCACATTCCTTGGCCTGTGGAGTCCATAGCAACAACAAGGGTAAAAAGTAGGAATTGCACTAATAAGTCAGATCTCTCTCCCATTGGCCATTTTCAGTACTGACCAGAACTATACAAGATATGGACAAATAATAAGGACAAGGGAAGCAAACAACCTGTCGTCAATGAAGACGCAGCTAGGTGGATCAACTTTCAGGTGTTGCAGAGCATCCAAATAGAAATCACGATCAGGCTTCCTTTTTCCTGAAAGAGAAAATAATGATCTAATAAGTTTAGCATGGACTCCCCTTAAATTGAATCACCATCATCAACATCTCCCCAATGAAAAGTCCATGCATACCAGTTGTGCATGAACAAAATGTCCAGGATAAGTATCTCGATATTTTCAACTTCTCCTCGATCATTTTGTACCTGCAAAAATGATTGAAATAGAGATTAACCCTGTTATGAACTGACAAATGTATATATATCTCATCTTACCAGATTGGGTAGTTTGTGATAGCATGGATCTCATAGCCGTTTTCTTTTAATTCCTGAAGAAGTTCCTCCATTCCTTCAAGATAGGAAAATCCCCTTCTCATGCATGTTTTAAGGCCTACAAAAAGAGTGAGTGGGATTAGCAGGTTCTCAATGATCGATAAGAGAGCATTCAGAACCAAATTAAAGCAAAGAAATTGACAGAAACTGGTTCTACTTATCGCAGTGATCTAATTTAAAATTGATCACAAGAGTGGCAGATGCAATGTGTATCCACAGTGAAATTTTCATTGACATGGGCCTATGACAAATGACAATAAAAAAGCAGGAAAGATGCAGGAAAGACAATTGTCACACTCTGCTTTGTCTGTTGAATTGCTTAAATCACTTTGCTTATCTTTGTATTAAGATTTTTCTCAAGCACAAAAGAACAATATGTAAGTGCTCCTAATCAATAGGAATCTCATTACTGGTACTGAACTTGTCTAGGAAAGGGAAGCTAGATAATCCACTTTCTTCTTTTTTGTATTAGCTTTGAATCCAAATTTAAGACCGAAAACACAGAACAACTGATATTACGAAAAATATGAATAAAATAGTATTAGAGGCAGATTCTTTTCTACTCCACTGTAAAATTTTACATAAGACACTACTTTACAAACTCCCATACTTTTGCAGGCGTCATGATCATACCCTGCACAATATCCAATGCCACAATAAAGATGCTATTGACTAATCAGGCTAGTCACCAACCTTCCAAATCAAAAGGCCTTCCATCTTTGAAGAATTTTCTGGCCAGTTCCATCTGCAAGGATGATAGCAAACTTAAAAAAGATGATGAAGAAGCAAAAGAGAAATTGTGAAACAGATAGTGGAAGCAACATTGAAGAAAAAAGGTAATTCAGGTTGTCTAAAAACATGAAACAAATAATCAATGTGGGAAGCTTCTGCAAAGCTCATGAAGCCTTATCCTAATTGATCTCGATTCATAACTCTGTCACTCCAAAGAACCTCAGTGACAAGCTAAACTTGCAGCCAAGAACAACTAATTCATTCAACAGCTGAAACTCAACCACTCAAAATGAAAGGGAAACATAGAACTACAAAGACCATTTTCGCAGAGTACCTCGTCAATTACTCCCTTTTCGAACTCAATCCACGCAGCTGGGTGCTTGCACGCTATTAATTCCTTCAAAGGCATTCTAATCAGAATAAAAGCTCAACGTGATTACCCAAGACAGAAAATCAAGATAAAACACAGAATTGAAGTCCACCGCACGGCAAAACCATCAATTCCCACTCGTCGCTAAGAAAGATCGCATTTTTCGATATCAAGACAGCTTCATCCCCGAGCCGACACAGTTGAATGGCGAAACGAAGAGTACCCAAAGAAGGCAGGGACGTCCTGGTAAAAAGGGTCGCGCACGATCGTGTCCATGATGTCGAAGAGCAAAATGGGTAGCCTCCGGTCGGTGCGGGACGAGCTCGGAGGAGCAAAAGATGTCAACTTGCAGTCGTTGCTGAGGGCGGAAGCCATTCTTGTGGACCTTGGAGGTGAGAGGGAGAGGGAGAGGGAAAGGGATGGAAGACGATCTCAACGAACTAGCCATTGCGAAAGACATGTCACTAGGCTGCGTTTCTCTTCCGCTTACATGGTTATATGGAATATGCCGAAAAATTCAAAAGAAGGGCACAAAGCAGGCTCGGGATAATGGCACAAACGCCCTTAACTTTAGCTCATTCTATAGTCTAGTGCTTAAACTTTTAATTTATTCGATATGATCTTTAAACTTTAGCCCAATATATAATATGATTTTTTTAACTTGATTCAATGTATTACATGAACTTTTGGTATAAGTTCAATAGAGGCCCTAAATTATATGAAAATATTTAATGTAGTCATTCTATTAATTCAAGACCAAAAACTATATTAAACATTTTATACAGTACAAAGACCATATTACACATATAATAAAAATTTAGAGATTACATTGAATCAAATTAAAATTTCAATGACTACATTAAATATTAATTTGAAGTTGATGGACCAAATTGCATATTATGCCAAAATTTATTAACTGTTTGCATCATTTTTCTTTTTTTTTTAAATATGGCTTAGAATAGATATTATTTCAAATTAAGGCTCAAAGTGTTTAAATTAGTCTCGAATAAGGGTTTGAGCTCATGAGACGACAAGCATGTGACTTTTCCAAAAAAAATGTCATTATTTTGATCACCGAGGTCAAGCTCTTATTTAATATTGATTTAGGTATTTCGGACTCTTATTTAAAATAATATTCATTCTATATTATTTTTTGAGAAAATGATGTCATTTCAAACCCTCTTTGAAATTCTTCCTAGGATCTACTTTATCATCAATCGAATCATTTTTTAGTGTCATGGATGGGAAATATGTTCAACTAGGCCAAGAATGGGGATGGTTTTTGTCATCCGTCCAATCTAGGACCAGCAAGAGCGAGTCAGGGTGGGTTTTCTTTCTCTTATATGGAGTCTGCTTTATCATCAATTGAATCATTTTAGAGTGTCACAGATGAGAATATGTTCACCTAAGCCAAGAACAAGGATAGCATGGCGAGGCTCGAGCCTTGCCGGGCATCGGTGAGGCCTCCGCCTCGCCAGATAGGCCTCGCCGATGCCCGGCGAGCTCAAGCTTGCCCGACCCCGGCAAGTTTGAGTCTTGCCAGATCAGAGAGGCTTGAGCCTTGCCGGACGTCGGCAAGCTCGAGCTCACCCGACGCCGGTGAGCTTGAGGCTCGTTTGGCCGATCGCTAGCCATCGCCGTGCCGGCCACTAGAAGGAGGAGTAAGAAAGAAAAAAATGAAAGAAAAATTAAAAATAAAATAAAATAATTACAATTTTGATTTTGATTTTGATTTTGATTTTTATAAATATATATTTTTGTAAAGTTAAAGAGGGAAGGGGGAGATTGTGAGGCTTTGGTTATAAGTGGATTCTTAATCCAACCTATTTAAGACCCACTTATCTTAAGTCTTTGATTGTTAAAACCATTTAACTACTTTTTCTCAAAGCTAAGTGATCCATATATGATCCATTTATTTTAATAGGTCATATATGGGTCTAAGACCCATTTTGCCACCTCTAGTGTAGTCTAAGACCAACAAGAGCAAATTAGGTCGGACGGGCTTTCTTTCTCTTATATGAAATCTGTTTTATCATCAATCAAATCATTTTAGAGCATTGCGGATGGGGATTAGGTTCGACTAGGCCAAGAATGGGGATAGGTTTTGTGGTCCGTCCAGGATCAGCAAGAGCAAATCAGGTCAGATAGATTGTCTTTCTTTTATATGGAATCTATTTTATCATCAAGAGTTCCCGTTCATAGATGTAGGTTTAGACCTTAATTTAAGTACTAAGCAATTATTATTACTGGGGGCAATATTACTAAAAGTCCAAAATTGGTACTTTTATACCATATTTACTCCAGATTAATTTTAATGTTACAAAAAAATCCCAATTTGGTGTACTCGTGCCACATTTACTCCTCATAGGTGTGGTGTGAACTACATGTTATGCCTACATCACCAGTGATATAATTTTGCTAGTCTTTTTTTCCCTTATGCCTATGAAAAGCATGGTTTGTGAGAAGTAGAGGCAGACTAACCTTTAGTGATAAAATCGTGTGTTTGTATGCTTAACTCATGCAGCGCTAATTTTCCCTCTTTCTCATCTATGAAGAGGAATGATGCCTCACCTATCTCTTGGCGCGGTAAGAAAAGCCAGTCGCATATTTATACACAAAGAAGGGAAGCCTCTCTAAACCACGACCTAAAGCCTTTCAGTAGCACCCTTCAAATCCAAGCCTTTTGAAGCGCCAGTAGTTGTAGCTGTGCTAGGGCTTTCGTTCTTACCGCTCCGGGTTTGGCCTCACTTCAATCGCCAAAGGGAAGGACAGAGCTGGCGAGTGACGATGGGCTAGGAAATAAACCAGACTTGTCATGGAATAGATGTCGTTAATTAGTGTCGAGTTTTGCCTCTGTCCTGTCCTGAGTCCCTTTCATCATCCAGAGTAGTAGGGTCAATAGAGAGAGAGGTCCCAAGAAAAACAGAGCAACTTGAAGAAAAACAGAGCGATGGAAGGGGTGATTCCCAACGAGAATAGAAATGTTTCAAGTGAGGATGGTGATCAATTCCCAAAGTGTTTGAAGGGTTCTTGTGGTTGACGACAATGTCCCTTGTCATCACCTTCTGGAGAAGATGCTTCAAGATTGTTCGTACCAAGATAACTTCACTACACTGCTTCGTGTTTTCTCTTTTCGTACTTCAATTTGTGTCGGCAATCATGTGTGTTGTTATGTTGTTTTCTGGGTTAACAGCTGCCGCATATAGGCGGTACGTTTGATTAATCATCACGACTGAACTGCAGAAGAGAGAGAATTCTCACTTTTGTACTCTAAGTAATTGAAGAATTAGTTTCATGCTGAAAGAATTAGAGATGCTGCGCCGTGCACTCTGACCACATCGTCATCTAACAATATCCATTCTCAGGCAGAGAATGAGAGAGGGAATTCGAAAGCTTGAAAAGGAGCAGCAAAGATGAAGCTGATCAAGGCCAGACTAAGCGAGGAAAAAAAACCCCGCTTGGTTTGGACACTGAGCTCAAATAGATGTTTGTCATGGCCGCCGATAGTCTTGGAAATAAAGGTACGTGATGTGTTCATGAACCTGTTTCATGATGATTTTTCAGGTAGCACGACTTAGAAGGCTTAGTGATGTGTTCCATATGACCCAATGTAGATGCCAAATTTAAGAAGATACTGCAAATTTTGAGGAAAATGACGGGCATTCCTCATCTCACTCGGCAGAATGTCTCCAGCCAGCTTTAGGTAAGAGTCCCTAATTCAACCTCATTCCGAAAGATCAAGAGCAAACAATTGGGAAAAACATATCAGTGCTTTGACAATTGTATTTATTCCATGAACTTCTGTGAGAAATGCTTATTAAATCAAGCTTGTTGCACAGAAATATCGCACGAGCTCCAACAAGATAGGAGAAGCTTCAAAGCATCAAAGTGTACATTCTTCTCTCATGAAAGGCCCTAGCTTTGCCAATCCGATTCATTCCACTCCACCATCATCATCGTTAAATAGATGTGGCGGTACCCAAAATGGTGCTGATTCAGCTCAATATCCATCACAAGCTAAGAGTATCGCCCCTCCACAGCAGCGCACTGGTTGCAGCATGAGGATGCCTAATCTCGATGAGTTCCTAAATAATAACGCGCTCCTGAGGTACCAAATGGATTTGGGTCTCCAATCACAACCACTTGCACTGTTGCAGCAATCGAATCCACTTCGCCAGAACTACAGTTGCCAGCAGCGAGTGAATCAGCTCAATGCCTACCCTGTGCTCCCGCACCATCGGTTGGGTTCACTCACCGATGAATAATGACACACACCCAGCTTTGCCTAATCTAAGTGACAACTCGGTCATCATGCAGATGTTCCAAACACCTTCAAATATGCAAATCTTGGATGGAGCTGCAGCTGCAAGACACCATCTTTCCGCCACTACTCACCCTCACCCACCGCATAGCCAGATTTCAAAATTCAAAGCCTTTATTCAAGTACTCCCCATCCTGCTCCTGAGCAAGGTCTGCCTGAAGGCCTCAGCACCATCGGAGCTAAAGCGAATGAATCTTGCAGCAGCAACGTTGTCACAGTTAAAGGAGAGTTCTGTTACCAGAACGACCATAACTCCGTTCCTGAGGACTGCCACTATACAGTAGCGAGGCTATGTTTGCAAATATATGCTTGATCTGGTCAGTTGATTTGGCGGTGGGAGCTGTTCTTTAGATTCAGTTGGTCAGTTTAATTTCGGTATAGCGACTGACAATGACAACTCATTCTGATGACTATTAGTTCTGTCTTCAATGCAGAATACCTCTTGAGGATCTTGGGTTTGGAGAAGACGTTCCTTTTCTATACAGCTGATATCCAGGACGATAGTGCCAAGCAGGAGAAGACTAAAGAGTACTCTTCCCGCGGCTGCATACTTCTGTTTTAACTCTGGCTACTCTGTTTTGTATTTGGCTACTCTGTTTTGTATTGAAGCGATAGCTAAATGTACATATTTCATGAAAACTATTGACATTTTTAGTCTCTCTCGACTGTGCATGCACGGGCGCGCATGCCCCCATGAGTGTGGTCGTGCTCATCCTCACGCCTTCACGTCTAAATGCTGGCACAGGTGTATCTGTGAGTCTAGGCTGTTGGTGTTGCCTTAAAATCCTGAACCTGTTGAATCTCGTAACAAAGCCACCTACCAATTTACAGGATTGTTGAATCTCGCATCAATTTACTTTTTATCAAACAAAGAATCCTGTGCTTACCCTGCCATTTAGCAGAAGAATTCCCATCTTAAGATCGAAAATGCTCAAAAACTGACCGTTAATTAGCAATTGACCGTTAATTAGCAAACCATACTGCGATTAGCCATCATTCCTCATGGACATTCGGAATAAGACAATGCTCATAGGTATTCAGATCGTTAATCTGACAATATTTTGCTGAGAGCGAACTCTCAATGTGAAGAGAAGATGCAGAGAGTCCAGCAGCGAAACTAAAAGCAATCAAATTCCTATTCCAGTTAAAATTCAGCAGCCCAAGTAAAAGCCATCAAATGCTTACTTTACAATGATTAAATTCTAAGTTTCCGCATCCAAACCACTAATATTCAATATTTAAGAGTGAGGTACTGAAAGCATACATTCTAGTTGAACTGTAAAATTTCGAGCAAAGAGTTCTAAGGAGAAAACTCAGGCCGATTTGTCACTAAAGCAGCAAGAATATACACTCTAGGGTTCATCCTCTTAGACTGGATTAAAGCTTGGTTTCAAGAATGTATCTTCTAGCGCGAGCCGAACAAAAAAGAGAGACGATACTGAAGTAGAAAGTGATGGCAGCACTTAGCAAGAACACCGACAAGGAAATCGGTCCTTCAACCATCTCTTCCTGAAATGTCTTACCAGGCACGACTGGCGTACTTTCCTCGCCACAAGCTCCAGTTGAAGACTCCACACACAAGTTCGGATTTCCAGCAAATGCTCCTGGAAATCTCCAGTATCCCTGTTTTTCAGATATATATCCAGAGAAGCTGTTGTACGATAAGTCCAAGACAGTTAGATCTTCAAGTCCAGATATATTTTCTGGTGGATGACCTGATAGAGAATTATGCGACAAATCCAAGGCCTTCAAACTGCGCATTTTCTCTAAATCTGGAAGAGGACCGGTCAGTATATTGTATGACAAGTTCAAGTACTCCAAGCCTTCCAGCCCAAATATTCCAGAAGGAATCTCTCCATGGAGCATATTACCAGATAGATCGATCCCAACAGCTGCAATAATGTCATAGTTGAGCCTCACCTCATTGGTACTGGCAACGACCACATGAACTTTGATCCCAAGGGTTGCCATGGAAACCAATGAGATATTACCTGGCTGTCTAGCAAAATCTCTGTTGTTGTAATACAAACTTAGGTTGAAGTTACCGTCTGGTATGATGCCTGAGAAATTATTTCCTGAGAAATCCATCATCCGAATTGCTTGGAATGTGAATACCCAGCTTGGCAGATTTCCGCTAAACATATTTCGAGCCAAGGACAGATACTTGAGGCTTGACCATTTGGTTATCGCATCATTCAATGTCCCAGAGAGGTTGTTGGAGCTTAAATCCACTATCTCCAGAGATTTCCACCCAGCCAAAGTTTGTGGGATTTCACCAGAGATTTTGTTATTGCTAATATCCAGAATCTTTAAACCACTTAAAGCATCAAACTCTGGTTGAATTACCCCCGTGAGATTGTTGTTGTTGAGTACCAGGGCAAGAAGCTGAAAACAACCAACAATGTTCAACGGAATGGCACCTGACAGCACATTATTTGAGAGATCGATCACTTGGAGGTAGGTCAAATTTCCAATTCTCGATGGTATCTCACCAGTGAGAAGATTGTGCGAAAGAAACAACGCCTGCAAGCTCTTTAACTCCGTAAGCTTCGATGGGATTTCACCAGATAACTGATTGTGTGACAGGTCAAGGAGTATGAGCCCTTTCTCAGTCGCCTCTGCAATCTTACTCGGAAGAGGACCAGCCAAATCATTGAAGCTAAGGTCCAATACGAGAATCTTCTCCGAGAACACAAGCCTAGGAGAGATCTTGTAGCTCAATTGGTTATGCGACAAGTTCAGATGCGTCAAGGCCTCGAGCGAAGCAATACAAGTAGGAATTCCTCCCACTATATTATTATCCGCTAAATTCAGAACACTGAGAGATCCAGAACAGGCAGAAAAACACGGCAGAGTACCCGACAAAGAATTCGACCCAAGATTGAGAATCTCCAAAGACTGCTGAAAATCCCTTAGGTCACCACCGAGATTATTGTTCTCCAAGTTCAGGTGCCTTAACGACTTCAAGTACAACAAGCTCTCGGGGATTTCCCCACGGAAAGAGTTGAAACCGGCATCGAGCCTTTCCAACTTGTCGGAGAAATTACCGATCCACGGCGGCACAAGGCCGCCCAAGTCTCGGTTCCAAGACAAAACGAGCTCCTTCAAATTACCAAGCCTACTGATTGTGTCGGGCAGAGCTCCACCGAACCTATTGTGACTAAGATCAAGGGTCTTGAGACCACTAAGGGAACCCAAACACGGCGGAATCGCTCCCGTGAAGCTATTCTGCGCCAAGGCTAAGGACTCGAGAGAAGACAGGTTGCACAAGCTGGGGTGAACGTCCCCGGACAAGTTCATACCGGTCAGGTTGACGGAAATTACCTTGCCGCTCTCCCTCGAGCAGGCGACGCCCGTCCAGTTCGTGCAGTTGGACCCCGACCACCAAGCGGACAGGCTCTGGCTCGGGCCCTGCGCGCGGGACCCGAACAGCAGCAGCGCGGCCTTGTCTTGCGGGTCGACGTCGAGCGACTCGCAAGGGTTCAAGCTCAGCAGCAGGAGCACCATCGCCACGTATAGCTTCGTGGGTCGAGACGAATTCGTCTCCATTGCGAAGCACGAGGCTAAAGATGGAAGCTTTTCGAGGGTACGAGGTTTTTTACCTACGAAAATGGCGGCCTGATGGGTCGGAGCTGTCTGATGGGTAGGCTGAAAAATGGGAGAGAAGAGCAGACATTCTCTTTCTCTTTAGTGTGGTTGTGGTGCTCTTCTTCCTTCGAGCATTTAGAAAATCGCCATTGAAAAAGCATAAAGCTTCTCCCTTTATTCCACTCTCTCTCGCTCTATCTCTCTACATCACTTCCGTTGCTGTTGGTAAAGCTCGACTGCAATCCTTTTCAGACAGGGACAGCGGTCGCCACGCTCCGATGACTATGGTCCGAGAGGACCGGGACGGTTTGACCCGGGGAGTCAGTCCCCGACCCGGAACCGGTTCAACTTTTTCTTTTTTCTTTTTGACAGGGGTGATATGGATTCATGTATTTTTTTCATCTTGTTCATACAAGGGCAAGTACCACCAAAAAAAAGAAAAAAGAATCTCGAAATTATGTTCATAAAAAGTTTTGAACTTGCCCACTATAACACAAATGCCATAAATTTTTTTGTAACAACTTATACGTATGTGATATATACTATCTTACTCAGTTTCTTTTAGAATATATAGGCATTTTTTATTACAAAACAAAAATTGGGACATTTGAGTCATAATTGGCAAACTTAAGATTTTTAGTGATATAAAACAATATTATGAGTATTTGTATCATGGCGGGTGAAATTTTGGGTTTTCTTTTATGGTATTGATGCTTTATACAATAACGATTTAGCTTACTTGGAATGTTTCTTAAGTTATAGTAGGGTCTCGCAACCACAAATTATAAAATGATTGTTAAACATTTTAATTACAAACAACTTTATCATCCAAAAAAATTATAATTTTATCTGTTATTTAATTTAAATGTTGCGGTTTATGTTTTTTCAAGCTAGTTCCGTTGTCGTCTCTCTAATAAACTATTATTCTGCCGTTCACGTGTAAGTTACGCAGGCACGATACACATCGACATATTAGACTAATAAAAGTAACAAATTTATTTCTTTGATTAACTTTGATAGAAAGACAATATTTATTTACTTTTAAATGTGGCATATGGCCAGTAAAGATGACCAAAGGTAAGCAAAAAGTCAACGCTGAGAAAACGTATGAACTTTGAAATATAGGAGACATGCATTCTTTTGACACCAAATTTTCCTCCAGTGATATGAAATTAAAGATAAACAGGTTAGTTCATTAAGATTATATTTGTCAAGAGAAATAATTTTAATAAAAAGCAATTATTCTGCATTTTCAGAGTTGGAAAAACCAATTAGTTGATTGTAACCAAGGACATTTAACTGGGCATAAAAATGAGGATCCAAAAATTACCACTAATATTTCCTTTCAAAAAAAAAAAAAAAAAAAAATCATAAAAAATTGCAATATGACCTTGCTTATCTTAGATTTATATTTTCTGATAAATTTACAATTTCTCAAACAATCGAAGGGTTTGTGCTGTGCTACCCTGCCAAGCCAACGTTGAGCCTCCTAAGCCAAACTGAATGCAGCACCATGTGAAGCACATCGAAGGGTTTGGCCGGCCGGTTCACCTCGAAATGCTGCCGGACTTGGACCACTCTCCTCTGCAACTTCAAGTACCTGCGTTCCGATACCCGCTTCAGTATCGCCTTTAGCTCCGGGATCTTCTCGACGGGTACCGTTATTGAGAACTTGCTCCAATCTAGGACGTCGCTGAATGGCAGCGGGTAGTAGGCCGAAAGGATCACGGGGACGCACCCCGAATGGATCGCCTCGACCACCCTAGGGCTCGCGACCTCGTAGCCGCTCGGGCAAAGGCAGAACTTGCTCCGGCCCATGGTTTGCATGTAGTTTTGGCCCTTCGGGAGGTACTCGTGGACTTGGACTTCGCTGTCCTTGTCCTTCCAATGGTGTAGCAGGATCTTCCTGATGTCCCCGTGAGGACCGCCGGAGAAGAAGGCGAAGATGTCGCGCCTGCTCGGCCGCAGCCCGAGATGGGGTATGGTGATCTTGAAAGGATGCAAGTTGAACTCAGGGAGCGAGGCATCTCTTGTGGGGTTGAATCCCTCTGATGTGTTTGCATTGCAAAGCACTCTTATGAAGTTCTTGAACTTGTCTGGGTCTTCTCGCGTGACATCTGGTGCCTGAAATGCCCATTTTCACTAGTGAGTCTCAAGAAGTAAATCGAGAAGAGTTGAAACAAGTTGATCGAGACACGCACATGCACACGCACATACCCAGTCATGGCAAGAGACCATGAAATGGTCGGAGCCAAGGCTTCTGTTCCAGAAAGGGTATTTACGAGCCACCACATCGACGTAATCGGTGAAGGTGTGAATGAGCGGGTCCCGGTCATAGCTGACGAGGGGCCTGTAGAGGAAGGTTATGATCCCGGCGATGCTTATTGGCAAGAAGAAGGCGTGCGCCTGGTCGGGATGGCGGGCCAAGAAGGGGCTGAGCCCACTCTCCAGCTCGTCGATGAAATGGCCCTCGATGCTGTATATGTTGTTCACTGGCCCTATATGCATCATGGGCAGCTCTCCTTCCCTATAGTTCCATATCTTGAATCTCTTCACCATCTCAATATGACTCCTGATCATCATCATTCACCAGATTGTGTGTTATAATTATAAACCGGTCTCGTGTAGTGACAAGGGATGGATGGCAATTTTGTAAAGTAACTGTAGGTTTCATATTATTATGTCTAATAAATGCATCAGATTTATCGGTTTCGTATTAGTTTTGAAAATACAAAGTTCTTACTCATTTTACTTAAATTTCTTGTTGCGAAGATGAATGACAATGGCTCGAGCAAGCCACATTAGCTAGTATCATCAATGAACAATCGATGATTTTTCTATGTCGGTGCAATCTACACATATTTCAATAATATGAAATCTCGATAATAAAATTTTGTCAATCAGGTAGACAACCCAATATAGACTTCCCACTAATTGTGCTTGTCCTTGAGGAAAACCTCAAACTCTTTATGCCTGACTTGGTGAGATGGGCAATCCCAGCAGTCAGTGCAATTGAACACGAGAATGGATATTGCAATCAACTAATAATTGTCCATACTTTATCCCAAAAATAGACAACTATAGTCCACACTCCTTCACCCAGCATGTTATATGTCTCATCAAAAGAACAAAGGAAAGGAGGTTTTATCAGGTCCAGTTAAAGATTCGGTACGTAGAAGATGATTTGCAGAAGTACCATTCCATAGGTGACTGAAACATATGCATATGTTTCTGTGAAACAGAAAAACAAATGTAAATTGGGAGAGAATGGGCTCAAACTCAACTGGTGAAAAGCATAAGCATTCCGGTAGATGGCTCCCCGGGGGATGAACGTCTCCTCTTTGTCCGACGTATAGTTCCGGGCACGAACCGCGTCGCGAATCGCCGCTCGGGCTCTAGCTAAATCCCTTTCTACTCTCCGCAAGCTACTAATCTTCTTCTGCACCTAGATTTGCAGTAACCAAAAACCCAAAAAAACTGAGCATCATAAAACGCACGTTCATCCATGCGGACATCTATATATATACCAGATCGTAAAGATTGACCGAAAAAAACAAGAACAGTAACTCCTCACCCTGTTAATTGAAATAGAACTAGAATTGGTCTGATGGTGAGAAACATGGAGGGAAGATTTGAGGGTTTCTAAGGAGATTGTAGGTGATACTTGCTTAGGGCCACGGCCGGTGTTTCGGACAGGGCTAAAGAACGTGGACACGGATTGATTCACAGGAGACGAGTAGAGAAAGAAGAGGAGGAGGAGTAGAAGAAGAGTTGGGAAGATCACGCAGGGGGTGACATTGTAAGACATCGTAATTGGACTCTTCGAATCCTCTCTCTCCGTCTACCGGCTTGCTGCCCATATCATGTGCTTTAGGAAGGTAAGAAGGGAACGAGTTTAAGGCGAGGCACCAAATTGGGTAACAAGATCGTGCCCACATCTGACTTTCCTCTTGTGGACATGCTACTCTTGCAAGAGCAATTTAAGGGTTTGGAAATATCCGAGGGGTGAAAACAGACCATATGAAAACGGTCGCTGTCAATACATTTGATCCGAAGGGGTCATTACTAGGGCGTGAAGGGCTCAGGACTTGCACCCGTCTTTTCAAGGCACTTCATTGACGCGCCCAAAAGGAAAAAGATAACCGAAGACAACGTGAGATTCATAGAGGAATCATGGTATAAATGTGGGTTGCTCTCTCTCTCTCTCTCTCTCTCTCTTTTTTTTTTTTTTTTTTTTTTTTGGGTCTCTTTCGAGTTTATTGAGGAGAGGCAAAAGAAATTGCCTTACAGCTGGAATAGGGTAAGTTCTTTCCTAGTATGGTCGGAGTAATTAAGGAAGTTAAAGATTTCCTTTTAGTCCATCATATTGATTTCTATACCAATTTGGAAGTCTATTTAGGATAGGGGAGCTGGCTTATGTTTCTTTATAAGATTTTTTATGAGAGAGTATTAGACTTTCGTCAGCTTCATCACCAAAATAGGGAAAGCTCGAGTTTTTCGACTAAATAAATTATTTTGGAAATTAAATAAATTTTACGCAGAGACGATTGAGGAACCATTCAACATGATCCTTACTATGATCTTGTTGTGCCAAATTTGAGAGGCTTTTTAGATGTTTTCACAGCATAGTCAATCGTCCGTCGACTGATCAACTCAAGCAAAGGTTAGTATTCTTTTTCAAAGGAGAATAAGCAAATTAATAACAATTTGCTGGTTGGAGTCGGATGGATTGTTGCGGGGTAGTCTAAAAGTACCTAAATTTTCTTTGCAACCGGTTCATCCAACAATTTACATGATATTTCTTGTGCAGTAGGTGTTAAAACTAAATTTCTTATGTATGACTTAAGTAAAAATGTGCCCAATCATGTAGAGATCGACCTTGTCATATAAATATAGCATTTTCACCCACTTAAGTATAATAGTTATCTCACAAAAATTTACGTGATTTCAAAAGAGGTCCGGCTCACATCCCTCCGGACATCTTATTTGTCTATGGCATTATACAATTGCATTATGTAGTCTTAGGTCATCTACTAATATGAGGGTCATTGACGGTATTACAACATTTAATTATTTCACGACTTCATATATGCATTTTTTTCCCGTAAATCCCTTTTCTTAAGCCCCAAATTAAGATGTTTTTGTAATTTGGTTTCTAAGTTGAGAGTTGGTCAAATTGATGTAATTGGAACTTCGTGGGTCCAAAAAAGAGAAATGTTAAAAGGTTCAATTGATCAATTAGGGAAATTTTGATATCAATCAATAATAGAAAGTGATGTGAGTGGGTGTCAAAGGAGTAAGGAACCGCTTACCTAGCGCGCATATTTAGGGTAATTCACATCATAGGTCATTAAACTAGGTTACATTTATAACTTTTTTTTTTTGTCGATTCTACTATATTCTTACTCTAACTCTAAGAATTCTGTCCTACCTCTTTGTAAGGCGCGAGAATCGAAATCCACATTTGAAACTAAATCGTCCACATCCCAATCCCCCTAAGAATGTGAAGATTCAAACCCCCAACTTCCCCTTTCATGTTGGAAGGTAGCCACTATAACAAACCTCAGTGGTTAGTTACATTTATAACCTTAACTTCACTGAATTCTAATTTTAATCAGTCAATCATTTAGAGAGAAGTACAATTGATATATGCAATAAATTCATCTACTTTAGTGGGTCAAAGAAAAGAGGTCTTTTTTTTTTTTTTTTTCCTTTAGGTCTGAAAAGCAAAAGATTTTATGAGGTCAATTTTTTTTAAGTAGAGGAGAGTTTTATACGAACAAATGAAAAAGACAAATGATGCTAGTATGGTCAAATGACTCCATCAGAGGTGCTGAGCAATGTCACTTAATGGAAGCACGTATTTTTCACAATGACTTAGCAAAATCACAAGAGACATAGCTATTAGTTTCACAGATAATAAATTATTTAGAAATTATATCTTTAAGTATCATTTGAAATTATTAATTGATGAAAAATATTTTCATTACTGACAATAATTTATATTCTAAACATTTTCTTTAACAATGAAAATATTTTCTGTTTATTCATTTTTATAAACGATACTAGCAATTATTTAAAAAAATATTTTCCAAATAATTCATTTTTCTTGAAACAAATAGAATGTTAGAAGTATGAGTTGGGCATGATTAAGCCACTACTTATCTTAATTGCTGAAGGTTTATGTTATTATTTCCTCAAGTTGGGGCGACTAATTTGATTTCATGAACCATATTAACTTATTAAGTTGGACCTTTTTTTTGTTTTGTGAAATATATATGATTCACATTAGGGCTTGGAGATTGAGGAGCAACTCCCTCATGACAAATGCTCAGAGAAGGGGCCAAAGACGGAAGCCATTTTGTTATAATTTTCACATGGTGTTCACTATAGTTTCGTAATTTTTCACTCAATCATTTAGGTATCAAAACCAGTAAAAGACATTTCACTTGTAACTCTAGCAACACATATCCAACAAATCCTACGTAAATTTATTTTAGTAAAAAAATATCGAACTTATCTTCATTTTTTTTTTCTAAGAGAGAGAAGTCCAAAGTGGAGTTAAGCCTGGGATCATGGCCCTGAACGACGATTTTTTTCCAATTTCTTTACCTCGAACCAAGCAGGAGAAGATCGCCACTATCCTCGGGAACTTGCAATTTTTTTTTTTAATTTGCAAATGAAAATGGGATTGGAGTTTTCGATTGACACCTTCACCTAGTTTAGCGCCGGATTGTCGATTTTGGAGCAAGGAGATGGCTCAAATGTCATTGTTCGTGCGCTTCTAATGATACCGTTACACCAAGAAGTCATGTAGGACGACTTTATATTAACTTTAATATCACTTGGGATTTCCGGTTAGGAAAATCACCGGCCTCATTGAAATGAATCTTTTTTAAAAGTTACACCGCTAAGTAGTTAACTGAAAAACTATAATATCAAAATCATCGTCATTCCGAAAATTATGATACTATTAATAACCTTTTGTTGTTTGAAGAGGTTGCGTCATATAATAATTGATGTGATATCTTATATTCTTGGAATGTCAAAACAACATCTAATGTCATTTTGAGAAAGTATTTTTATTGGGAAAATTATCCAAAAAAATCCTAAACATGTTGTTACACTTTTATTAATTTGATCCTAAACATTTTTACATTTTATCAATTTTGATCAAAAATCACTGACATAAATACTAGTCAACATATGTGGTACGGCCGATGCTAAAGTGGAGAATTTTAAATAATATTTTTTTTGAATTTTTCTTTTCTTTTCTTTTTTTTTTTTGTATTTTTCCCTCTGCTAGCCATTGATGAGGTCCGGCAATGGCTGACTAAGGAAAAAGAAGAAAAGACACTGCCATTGATGAGGCCTAGCATGACTAGTGGAAGAAAAAGGGAAAAAAAAAAAAGATGCTGGCCATCATGTGGCTTGGCAATGGCTGGCATGAGGGAAAGAAAAGAAGAGCAAAGGAAAAAAAAGAAAAAAAGAGAAAACAAATAAAATGAAAGCGAAAAAATATTATTAAAAAATACTCATAACAATTCTAGCAATGTTATATAAGACGATCGGTGTTCACCTCAGTGATTTCTAACTGGCCAAATGTGAAAAATATTTTGAATTTAATTAAACAAATTTGAAAGGTTTAAAATCAAATTGATAAAAACATAATGAATTTTTTTACACAATCTTTCCCATTTTGATCTTGTCTACGTGGAGCTGAAACATCATTTTCTAGGTTTCCTTTGAATCAACTTCCAGGATAGGTTAAAACAACTTGAGAATTTCATTCAAATGACCAACTTCCATGATTGGTTGCATTAGGAATCAAGTCGCTGCCGCAGATTCTCCTGAAGCTTTGAGTAGTTTCATTATGCTTCTACCCTTTTTCCCCCATTGGCCAAAGCTACGTCATGTCAACTTGGATACAATTTCTCGAGGCAGAAATTGGGATTAAGACACCTCATTTATTTTTATTTTTTTCGCAAAACATGATTCATATTGTTACTAATCGCTCGCTTGAAAGTCACGATTGGGCGTTAGCCACAAAGATGCTTCCCCTTACGAATTTTTCTGGACTCAAGTAAGACACATACCTTTGTGCCGTCCTTCAGATGAGCACCATCATCTCCTTGAACTGCCCCAGGATTAGTTACCTGAGGATCGGCTTCACGAGGATCAAGCGTGCTGGCCGTCTTCTCTTAATGAGAAGTTTGTGGCCAGTCCAGCAGTGGGGTTAGAATCTTTTTCAAGGCCTAACCCTGTCTTTACGGAAAACAGACACAAAGAAACTCCCACCCCAGGGCGGGTCCCTCCGTCTATTTCTTTCCTTTAGCAGTTTAAAGATTTGCTCGGGTCTAAGACACATACCTTTGTGCATATGGTTAATACGAATGAGACTACAAATAGAAATGTAAACTTGACCGATAAAGGACAACATGGTTAAAAACAAGGAGATCGTGTCATTCGTATCGTTCCGAATCAAGACATCTGTGCATTCCAAGAGGGGTGGACGCAATCGATTCACGAGCTTATTGAGCCTAAGGCCAAGTGACGAATTACTGACCATAGACTTTTGATAAAAGCCTTAGATTACTATTTACTAATATGGGGGACAGACAAGACAGAATTTGATACAAATGCAAAGTTAATCTACTTTTTCTGTGCACCCCATTGTGGTCGAATCATTCTCCGAAGTCTGAAGAAGCAATTGACTGGCATCGAATGTGGGTTGACAGTTTTCCAATGCATTAGCTAGCAAAGAATAATGCTGAGGTTGAATCATTACGAAGCACACAATGGACATTCAGGGGGAACGGCGAATCAGATTCACGACAACAAGATACATCAGATTGGGTGATTTCTCCTGTTCAACACAAGTGCGAAGAAAATATGACCCCAGAGCACCATTGATGGAGGCTCTCTCGTCCCGTCGATCACTCTCGTCCGTGTCAGATCGGCTAACGTGTCGAGAAGCAGGTCTTCGAGCACAACGTGTGGGTAACATCACTCGATGGCTACTGGAAAAAAAAGCTATAATTGGAAAAGGCATTGGTTTGTGGGTAATCTCTGGATTTACTCTCAAAGTTTGGAGACTAATGCAAATCGCCGTTGAGAATAAGAATTGCAAATCCAAGCACCATTTTCTACCGTAGGGATGGAATGAACTGGAGAACTCGATGCAAACAAAAGGAATAATTCAATGAACATATAGCATCTTGTCAAGGCTCTAGCACCACCGAGGTCCCTTCCGAGCTGACGTGAGCTCCTTTCTAAAAGCTACTTCCTTTTGTCTTTGCAAAGCACTCACGTTATAGAATAGTATTCCCTAAAATACTTATTCGTCGCAGTCTCTCGTGTCGGGAATTTTTATAGTCGACTCACTTCATGATAAGCTTAGTTCTTGAGTCTTTAAAACAGTATCATGATCAATCTTGACAGTCTAATTTTTTTTTAACTTGCTAATCAAGTTTGCACGCTATTCTCAGCAAAAGCTACTTATAGTTAGTAAATTTATCTGTTATGTGATAGATGATTCACATTTGCGGTAAAATATTTAATTTCTAGTAAAAACACTCATTCATATTTAAACATACTATTTCTAACAGTAACTCTTTTTCATGAATGTAATATTGACAAAATTAATGAACGAAAAAAATTTGTTGATAGACAATTATGCTTAATATATCTATATCTGATATACGATGAGGGTTCATTAGCACCCTAGATGGTGGCGGGCAAGAATGGCGCAACCCCCGCCAAAGCAATTGAGCCACTTCCAAGCCACTCTCTCTCTCTCTCTTTCTCCATTTTTTTTAATAAGAAATTATCTAATTGCAATTATGTTATAAAAGAACTATTTTAAAACGATAATTGGAATGAAAACATTTACTAAGAATAAATACCATGGACAAATAATGTTTACTAGTTTACTATGAGCAAATTAATTTTACCTACAAATGGACTTACTTTACTCTCAATGGGAAAAATTAACAAAAACGTTTTAAACCTATTATATCATATTTATTTAATTATAAATCTTTTAATTGTGCCAACGATTTGTCAATTAGTCTATCTAACCAATTTGGTTAAAAATTACTAATATGGATGTTGGCCATTCTACATAATACAACTAACAAATGACTAACGTTGACATACATAATTTTTTTTACAATTTTGCTAAATTTTTTGTCTTTTTTGTTTTCCTCTTTTTCTTTTTCATTTCTTTTCTTGAGATTGCTAGCCACGGGTAAGGTTCGACTATATAAGACAATAGGTACTCACATCAATGATTTCCGACTAAAATTGGCTGGATTGACTATATTGAAAATCATCAAAAGATTTTAGTCTTTATTGCTATAATATAAAGATTTATAATTAAATTGTCACAAGTGCAATAAGTTAAGTAACTTATAGTAACTATACTATATTATAAAAGAATTTTCATTTTCTTTGCAAAGATGAAGATCTACTAAAACTTAGATCCATTTTACTTTTCCTTGATGCGATTGGTTGACCTACTACTTGAAATAAAAGGACCTCACCTTGTGGTGCGGTGAAGTCACCATAGATGCCCACCTCTGTAGCCATACAGCCTATAAATAGTCTTGCACAGAACTGAGCACTCTAGATGTGAATCCAAATTTGGTGCTACAATCATCAGCTAAGCTCTCCATAGAGAAGAACCATGATCGGATTCGAAGACATATACAAGGTGATCGCGGCCATGGTGCCTCTCTACGTCGCGCTGACGCTTGGGTACGGCTCCGTGAGGTGGTGGCGCATGTTCACCTCCGAGCAGTGCGACGGCATCAACCGCATGGTCTGCTACTTCATCCTCCCTCTCTTCGGGTTCGAGTTCACGCCGCGCACGCCAATCTCTTCGAGATGAATTACTCTGTCATAGCAGCGGACGCCATCTCGAAGCTCCTCGCCGTCCTGATCCTCGCCTTGTGCGCCAGATGCTGCAGCAAAATGGACTATAGCTGGTGCATCACCACCTTTTCCTTGCTCACCTTGACGAATGTCCTGATCGTCGGGGTGCCATTACTGAAAGCGATGTACGGTCAGGTGGGTGTGGATATCGTGGTTCAGTTATCGGTCATGCAGGCCGTTCTGTGGTTTCCGCTTCTGTTGTGTTTCCTTGAGTTTCGGAAGATGGGGATGGACTATTCTCCGACGACGACAAGCGCGAGTACTGATGATTTGGTGCCCGGCGAGAAAGACGTCGAGGGAACAGCCGAGGCTGTGAGGACCGATAGCACAAGACCGAGACTGTGGACCGCCGTGAAAATTGTGGCTCCGAAACTGGCCCTGAATCCTAACATCTACGCTTGCATCATCGGCGTCGCTTGGGCAGTGATAGCACACAGGTTTGCAATTCGAGGGACGGCATCTGCTTTAGCGAGCGATGTCCGATTGTCGCCAGATATCCATCGACTCACATAGCTATTTCTTTTGTAAGGTTCAAAGTGGAAATGCCAGGCATCGTCAAAGAATCCATAGAGATCCTATCGAGAGCTGGGCTAGGAACTGCTATGTTCAACATTGGTAAGTGAAAAAGTTAAGGTGAACCACACCTAGTCACTTTCGTTTGCAAGAGTAGGATTCCATATCTGCTCATCTCATCTGATATTCCATATCTGCTCATCTCATCTGATATGTCTGCAGGTATATTCATAGCAATGCAGAGGAAGGTGATAGCTTGTGGCGTGAAATTGACATTTGTGGGAATGGTCTTGAGGTTCATTGCTGGACCAGCTCTAATGACCGTGAGTTCCTTCATCATGGGACTGCGCGGTGATGTCCTCAGAATGGCTATCATGCAGGTAATGAAACTGAAGTTCATTGCCTATATTCGACCGCGGGATGCTCTTACATCCATTCTGTATTATGAACTCGAGCGGTCGATAGCTCAGATTTTGAACCCGCCAGCATAAACTAGTATTGCTTAAGTAATCCTGGTGTATAGAACTTTCAAAACTATAGCTCTGCTTCTGTCACTTGTGTTCAACTTCTACGGATCCAGAAGAGTGATCTGCCTTTTCGCCATTTGCAGGCGGCACTGCCACAGTCGATTACAACCTTCATCTTCGCGAAAGAGTACGGATTACATGCGAGCGTTCTCAGCACCGCGTAAGTTGTCTGAATTCATTCGAAATAGTTCCATCCGTGCATAATGTTCAGACCAAAAATCAACTTTCATTGGTCTAATGAAGGCGCCTGCACTTGTGTATTGCAGGGTGGTGTTCGGCACATTGGCATCTCTACCGCTGCTGGTAGCCTATTATGCTGCTTTAGAGGTTATGTAAAAGCTGACCCACGTCCAAGGATTAGGGAAGAAACATTTTGAGAGAGGAAATGGAGGATCGATGCAAGCGTAGATGAGAAAACTTGTGGCGATTAGCTCGTGGATTGTGTAACTTCGCGAATTCCTTAGTTGTGAATTTTACACCCAAAAAGTTCCCGAGTTCATAGACAGAAATCGCACTAGGACAAGAAATTTCAGAGAGAGTTCAATTTCAAACTTAATCAAAATAAAATGCGGGTGACGTCCGCACTCGCAACGCATCAATTTCAGAAAATGGAACGTACTCTTTCGATGCTTGCTTTGATCCGGAAGATGGCAAGATCCAATCTGAGTCTATCACTGCATTCACGCTCGCTCGCTCGCTGAATGGGGCAACCTGGCGGACTGAACGTAACCCAAAATCTTCTCTCCGACCTCGGAAAAGTCCATCCCGCCTCCTTGTGACAACAAGAAGGAACGAATAAGAAAAGCCTAGAGCTCTCGGACCCACCCTCGCTCAAATTGCCATTGAACAGAAAAGGATCGCCCGGGACGGTGCCCAAGGGGAACAAATTCAGCAGGAAAATTACCAAAACTGTCCTAAACACATTGTAATTTTTCTAATTTAATCATATCTTCTTTTTTTTTTTTTTTACAATTTAGTTATAAATTTTTGCATTCGCACCAATTCAATCTATCAGGTCCCTTTTGGCTAGGTGGGGTTGACTGTCAATTTTTTTCATTTTTTCCTTTTTTTTTTTTTTTTTTTTTTTCTTCTTCTAACCAGTTGCCAAATTGGCCTGAGGCTAGGGTTGGTGAGGTTGATCTCACTAGCCATTAGAGAGGCTTGCCCTTGTTAGCACTCTACTAATCTAGTGACCATCTAGAGGAAGAATGAAAGAAAAATAAAAAAGAAAAAAAATGAAAAGAGAAAAAAGGAAAAAAAAATGTAAAATATTTAAAAATTAATTAAAAAATTTATAATAAATTTATGATTATTTTGATAATTTTCTCCCGATTTGGTTGCATTCTAGTACGAATGTGAGTCTAGTCATTGACCAGCCACTAACTAACAATTGAGTACAGTCCACTAAAGAAACTATTGGAAATGGAATCAACTTGCTAAGAAACAAGCATTGAAGAAACTATGTGACGAATTAGAAAGATCAAGCCACTGCCTGGAGAGAAATACTTTTAAAATGAAGAAATGACTCGTGATAGATCATTTCGATTATTGATGGACAAAAAGGGCTTGGACTATTGGAGGGCAGTCGATGAAACTGAAGCAGAAGCCACCGCCGCCGTCGCCGCCGCCGTTGTCACCGTCGGCGATATCAAAACAAGGAGACGGGGATGACATCCTCGAACTTGGTCTCCAGTCCATAGTCCGACTCCCCTCGTGTCCATAAGCCTATATTAATGTGAATATATTTACTTATCTACACGTTTTTTCTCTTGCCGAAAGTCACGTCGACGAGAACACTAGGTGATGTGAAAGAATATGGGGTGCGTTTATTTTGCGAGATGGCCAGGGATTTGAATAACATTTTCCTCAAAATAATCACTTATTTTAATTATAAAAAAAGGAAAAATCACCTAACAAAATATTTAAAATATTCTTATCATTTAATGAAAATTTTTAAATTGATTATTTAAAGATATATAAATTATTTTTTCAAAATAATTTTTAAATAATTGATGTCTTAAGACCCTGAAATGCCACTAATTTAAAAATTAAGGGTTAATGTCACGAAAAATTTGAAATTGATATACTTATCACAAATTAACCATAATCAAATATCTAATTTGAGATTTTTTTTGGTAGTCAAAAAAAGTTAGATTATAGTTTATCTTAATATTAATTATAAATAAATTTATCAGTTTTGAGTTTTGATGGTAAAAAATAAATTAATTTAAAATAAATTTATTAATTTGAATAAATTTATTTTCACGGTATTAACCCAAATAAATACGAAATTACAGGGGGTGGTGTTGCCCAACGGAAAAACGTTCCAGTTCGGGATGTCCGGAGTGAGAGAGAGCGCAACCCTAACGTGACGTATCTCTCTCTTTCCTCTGCTCTCGGCGCTCAAGTTTCCCTCTCTCCCTCTCTCCCTCTCCTTCCTCTCGCTCTCACAGGCACGCACGCAGCGGCCGTTCCCGCCTGCCGCCCGCTGCCGCCGCCTCTGCCAAGCCTCCCCTCGCTCACCCCGCAGCAACCCAGCCCCAGCTCTCTCTCGGTACCTCATCCCCTCCTCTCGCGATCAAATTCTTGATTCCTCATGAATGATGGTGTTCGATTACATCGAGCAAACTGAGAAATTTGTAGATGCTTTGATAAGAATGCTTTATATGGTGATTCTCAAGGGAAGAAAAAGGGGGAATTTTTGTGCGTAGTTGCTGGGTCAAAATACTAGCTTTTGTGTTTTAGGTTGGGATTGTTTGATGGGAAGGAGTTTTCGATCGAGATTGGCTGATGTATGTTGTGAATCCGAGTGACAAGAATACTCCTCTAGGAGATTATACTGTTTGGAGTGAGCGATTAGCTGGGACTGAGAAATTTGATGGTTCTGTAGATGCTTTCATAGGAATGCTTTATATTGTAATCCCCAAAGGAAGGAAAAAAAATAAGAAAATTTCGTCATGACTGTAGTAGTTTTGTGTGTAGTTACCAGGTCAAAATACTAGCTTTTCATGTTTTGGATTGGGATTATCTGATGGGGAAGAGTTTCCAATCGAGATTGGCTGATTTGTGTTGCGAATCCAAGTGACATGAATACTCCTCCGGGAGATTATACTGTTTGGAGCGAGCGATTAGCTAGGACTGAGAAATTTGAGGATTCTGTAGATGCTTTGATAGGAAGGCTTTATATTGTAATCCTCAAAGGAAGAAAAAATGAGAAATTTCGTCATGACTGTAGTAGTTTTGTGTGTAGTTACCAGGTCAAAATACTAGCTTTTTGTGTTTTCGATTGGGATTGCTTGACAGGAAGGAGTTTCCGATCGGGATTGGCTGATGTATGTTGTGAATCTGAGAAATTGCTGTATGAGTACAGATATTCGCAAATTTTTCACACAAAGTATTTAGAAGGCATTTCGCTTTACAGTTTCGGGTTTCTTGTTTTGACCTCCTCTTTTCTCTTTGTTCTTGTATCTTCCCAGATGAAGAAGAAGAAGCAGAGATCTGCTGCTGATTCCACCTCTGATCCCGATGCCGGTCTTGATCTGAAGTCTCTGATTCACCAGCATTCGGTGTTCTTCGACAAGTTGGTCGAGCTCATCCCTGCAAGATTTTACCTGCCCACTGATGACAAGGACAAGCCATGGTTTCAGGGTCTCAGCAAAGACGCAAAGGCTTCGGCCAAGAAGGAATCAAGGGAAAACATAAAGAAAGCTCGAAGAGAGCGACTAGACCCCGAGAGATCTTCTAAGACAACCCTCGACTTATTGAAGCAGAGCTTGGAAAAGGAGAAATCGAGCAACGAGTCTAATGAAGAAGTAACGGAACCTAGACCTACGTTGTCTGCTATGGAAGGGGATGAACGGTCGGCGACGTATGAAGAACTCCGACAACGGCTTCATCGCAAAATTCAAGAACTCCGAGGGAATAGGAACACTAGGAATCCTGATAGGCCTAAGCAAAGCGAGAAAAAGGAAGATAAACAAAAGAAACGCAAGAGAGACTCTGCATCGGAGGAAGATAAGCCCACAAATGGTGATTCATCAGAGAAGATAGAGCAAGATGAATCGGAGGCGGCGAAGGAACTTGCCCTCACTTATGTGAAGCTCGGGGATGATGAGGACAAGAAGAAAAAGAAGAGGAAGGTGTCAAAGCTTACGGAGCTGGAAAAGGCAAAGAGACTAAAAGAAGCAAAGAGGGACCCAGATGAAGGGGAGAAGATTTCGTGGAAAGCTGCAACAAGTAGGGCAGCCGGTGTTAAGATTCATGATGATCCCAAATTGTTGAAAAAGAGCATGAAGAAGGAGAAGAAGCAGCGCCAGAAGAATGCTGGAAAATGGAAGGAGAGGATTGAAACCACAGAGAAAATGAAAGCGCAGAAGCAGCAGAAAAGGTCGGAGAACATCGCTGGGAGGGCTCAAGACAAAAAGATGCGGCGGATTGCTAAAAGAGAGAAGAAGCTTCTCCGACCAGGGTTTGAAGGTCGCAAGGAAGGTTATATTAATGAAAATGGAAGTTAATTGCATCTACGTTCTTTTTGCAAGTTCCTGAGCGATAGGTAGTGACCCTTTGCCTTGGAATGGAGTTTGTTTAATTTTATACTGAAAGGGTTTATCAAGGATTTTTGTTTTAGCCTTCTGGGCAGTCTTCCTTCTGTTCCGTAAAAGTCCAGGGTAATGCTGATATGCTTTGAATATACGTGGCTAAATTATGGTGGCATCGAGCACCTTGTAATCCAAGATTGGGCATGCTATATAGCCAGAATCCGATGGAGTTTTTTGATTTGTTTTCTTTTGTCGTCTCCAAGGAACAATGTGCAGTCTGTTTCCATATGGGTGGCAACCCTGTCGTGGTTTCTTTGCATACATACTCGTTACCCACTGGTTTCTTGGACATATGAATGTTCAGTAAAATGGTTTGTCATTTTGTTTTTGCTTGATATAATATGTCCTGTCGAAACAGCAGATATCCTAAGCGCGTTAGCTCAAACTACCTATGCTCATGCTGTACATAGATAAGGTGGGATCATTGTGGATTGGATTAGATCTGAATGAACGAAAGTGAAATTAATGATTTAAATTGGTACTTGATGTCGGTATTGTTGCGAAAATATTTGGAATTCTTTGTATTCTACCTCTGGGCTGCGGGTGGTGTTTGAATCTTTTTCCCTGATGATGCTGCATTTTATTTCCTGAGGAATTCTTTATCTTTTTGTGTGCTCGAACTCACAGTCGAATAGTAAAAAAAAAAAAAAAAAATGAACTCACAGTCGAAAGACATGAACTAGGACTGTCTGGTTAGTCGTGATATTCCCCCCTTGCCCTTTTTCGATAGGAAGACTACAACTCCTCTTAGGCGACAGTCAATCGGATTATGGTCAATCAATAGGTTCTTTGATCTATTCTTCTACCCGATGAATGACCATGTCATAGGAGGCCCCACCGCAACGCCCGGTTCTCTTTCTTTTTTCTTGCTTTGGCTGCACGAGGCAAATTAGCCTAAGACACAGGAGATCAATTTTCTTTTTGGCTCAATTTAAAGGAGATGATCCAAATCCTTGTAACGTGCGGCATCGAAATGTTCTTTGTCACCAGATGTAAAGGTGCATGACCATGTGATGGTGGCTCAAGATCCTCCATCTGGGGCTCCCAAGCAAACTCTAAAAGCACTTACAGGTGAGAGAAGACCTGAGTTGGCAGAAAAACTGCCGCATTGTAGTACCACATGTTTGAAAATGCAAAGGATGTCGCTGTAGTTTAATTAAATTCGACGATTCCATGGTACATCCAGATTGCTTTGGAAAGACCCACATGGAATGTTGCCAAAAAATAATTGATCTCTGACAAAGGATGTCGCTAAACGTGAACCTAAAACGGGGCTTGGTTTATGCGGAATCAGAAAACTCGAGTTCATCTCTGATGTGCCGATGGCAGCGGACGTGGATCCACTCCACTTCTTCAGGGAGACGAAGAAGAGTTAACTCCCATGAAGGCTTTTTCTTAGTGATGCGGCTGAGTGATGTGTACAAGTCAGAGACAGTAAAGAAGAATGAAGACACGGGCTAAGGTTACAAAAACGAGTTTCACTTAGGAATGGCAACCGTGGAAAGGAAAAGGCTAGCTTGCAATGGAGAATTGAATTGGTAGAAGGTTCAAAACGAGAGGGTGGTTTTGAAGAAGAAGAAGAAAGGGGATCCATCCTTCCCTGTACTGAAAGTTGAGAGGCGGGATGGGGGATCTCAAAAGCAGCAATGGCGCGAAACGGGCGCTGGGTCTAAAACCAGGATAACCATTAGGTCAAGTGCGCTAATCCATCACCTGCAAAGGGCTTTGGCAGCCATGGCCAGTCCAGCGTAGTGGCTCATCAAACAGGCCTTTGAATGAAAGATGCTGCCACGGAGTCAAATGTAAAACATGCTTCTGCTCTAACTTACATTCGAAGAGTATTTAGGTGCAACCGTTGGAGCTCGGATTGCAGTCCTTCGCTTCAGGTAAGGGTCTGCAGCACATTGGGGGAGGCAAGATCATTTGAAGTGATCCTTCCTTCGATTGAAGAAAGAAGTGTTTCAACGCAAACTATTTTGTCATTTGAGCATCCGTTTGCCTCTTCAAGAGCCACGCCCATGCATATTTTGGCCAAAGTCGTCTCTCGATCCAAAATGAAATTGATCATTTAATAACGTTACTTCTCAAATATGATTTTAGTACAATTTATTTGTCAAATATGAGCATGATATGGGATTAGTCTTTAAATAAACATTTTTTGTTAAATCTAAAATAGGTATCCCTACATTATTAAACCCTTTCAAAACAAGATATTCATAATTTTACTTGAAAGTTATATAAGTTAGAGATTTGCTAAAGTGATCATAAAAAGTAACTTGATCAGTAAAGATGAGCCTAAATGGGCAAAATGGTATAACCTCACGCAAGCATTACCCACTTTTATGTCATTTCTCGAATATGATTTTAATATCATTTATTTATCAAATATGAGACCGATTTAAGATTAATTATTTAATATATCATTTGTGTTGAAGATACAGTTAAATATTGTGATCGTGGATCGTGATCGTGGCATCAATCCTAATTGCTGGCTAATTGATTTAGTGAATATGTGATAGTTTTAGTAAATTAGAAATTTATAATTCTTTGTATATTATTTCCTTTTCTTTTCTTTCATTCTTTCACTATAAATGAACTAATGTACTTGTATACATATCAATCAATATACAGAGAAATTTCCTCCTTTTCCTCCTTTTTTTCGTTTTCTGTCAATTTGTTTTATATCATAGAATTGACTAGCCCTTGATTCTAGTTTCTTTTCATTGCCTCCTAAAAATAGCTATTTCATGTTTAATTAGGTAATAAAATATGATACAGTAAATTAACAACTTTAAATTTTTGTATTTGATTTTAGCTCTTTTTCATACCTGAAAAAAATATCATATATTAAACATGAGTCAAATTCAGAGGTGAGAATCCAACATCGTTAAACTCTCTCAAAACCTCAATACTTGAACTAATATGGTATACGGGTAATTCAAAAAGTAGAATCTACGTATACGAGAAGGATCGTTCGCAAATATTTCTTACCACTTTCGAGAGACGCCACACATGCGTCAACCCCTCCCTGCCTCCAACCTACTCCGCTGGCAACCTCGTGGGGAGTTTCAAGTCGTTAATTATGGAGACTGAGAAACCGACCGTGTATCGCGGTCTCATTCTTGAAATGATAATGCCGCACGACTTTCAAGATCGTGGCGACGTCGCTTCCCCACCATTTCTCCAGCACTCGCCGGGATGCTCGGGCTGTCCTCCACCTCCACCTCCTCCCCTCCTCCTCCTCCTCCTCCTCCTCATCCTTTCAAGAAAAGAATGCACTTCGCACGAACTACCCCGAAAAATCCAATCATAAGCGTTTCAATTCGTGAGTTTTGATCTTTCCCAGAAGAAAAATTTCGGCCTTTGGCCGAGTTTGGGCTTCAATTCGTGAGTTTTGATCTTTCACAGATGAAAAGATTTGGCTTTTGGCCTTGGCCGAGTTTTTGCTTCTTGGAAGCTTTTCGTTGGTTTTCAAGAATACCCAAAAGCTAAAAGATAGTCTTTTTCCTCAGAGCTGTTAATTAAATTCAACGATTCTCTGCTACATCCAGATTGCTTCGAAAAGACCTACATAGAATGTTGCCTAAAGATAATCAAACTCCGACAAAGGATGTCGCTCCAGAGGAGAGGACTCAGAAATTAAACATGGACCTAAAACGGGGTTCGATTTGTGTGGAATTAGAAAACTCTATTTCACCTCTGATCTACTGAAGATGGGGATCGTATATCTATAAGGGCCGACCTCTACTGGCAATGAAATTGTGTGCTTTGGGCTGCAAGACTCAGTTGCCCCATACCATCACGGTTTTGTTCTTTTAAGTTTTGCCCAGAAAAATCTTCATTGCGAGTTAAGACCAGTGTCACACCTTATGTGGCACATCACTTTAAGCTTCATTCTACTCATGGCACATCATCTGACCATCCCTGGTGATGTAAGATTCACTTCATTCTTGCCCCCACTTCATCATCCTCAAGATAGAGCCATGCTGCACTCTTATCTCACATAAGACCCGGTCATTACAACCCCATTAGCTTGCACCCGATTTGTTCTCGAGTCATACACTTCTGGTTAGGTTGGCTCTGATACCATTTATAAGAGCCAATCTCTAACCCCACTCACAATGATATTGTCCACTTCAGGCTATAGGACTTACCTGTCCATGCCCTCACAATCTTATTTATCTGAGCTTCGTCCAAAAAAGGCTCTATTGTGAGTTGAGACTAGTACCACACCTTATATGGCACATCACCTTATCATCCTCAGGTAATATGAGATTCAATTCATTCTTGCCTCTTTCGCCATTCTCGAGGCAGAGTTTTACTCCCATCCCTTACAAGACTGGATCGTCATAGTATGCACCCCACTTCTTCAAAGAGACAAAGAAGAGTTCACTCATAAGATGGCTTTACCTTCTGATGCTGCTGAGCAACATGCAGAAACAAGGGACACAAAAGAAGAATGAAGACACAAAGGGGGTAAGGTCACAAAAACGAGTTTCACTTGGAATGGCAACCGTGGAAAGGAAAAGGCTATAGCTTGCAAAGGAGAATTGAATTGCTAGTATGGTTCAAAACGAAAGGGCGGATTTTAAGAAGAAGAAGAAGAAAGGAGACCCATCCTTCCCGGTACCGAAAGTCGAGAGGCGGGATAGCAGGAGCTCAATAGCAGCAAGTGCGCGAATGGGCGCTGGTCAAAGACCAAAATAACCATTAGATCAAGGGCGCGAACCTGTCACGTACGTAGGGCTTTGGCAACCATAGCCAGTCCAACGCAGTGGCTCATCAAACAAGCCTATGAATGAAAGATGCTGCCACGGAGTCGAATGTAAAACATGCTTCTGTTCTAACTTACATTCAAAGAGTATTTTAGGTGTGATCGTTTGCGCTCGGATTGCAGCCCTTGCTCTGGGTGAGGGTCTGCAGCACATTGGGGGAGAAAGATCATTTGGAAGTGATTCTTCCTTTGATCGAAGAGAAAAGTGTTCCGGCACAAATTGTCATGTCATGTCATGTCGATTATGTTAGCATTCGTTTGCTTTCTCCAAAGTGTTGTCTCCTTAAGAGCCACAAACATCCATATTTTGATCAAAGTTGTCTCTTGATCCAAAATGAGATGAACGTATAATAATATTACTTCTCAAATATGATTTTAGTATAATTTATTTCGATATGAGGTTAATTTTTTAATATGTGTTATCTATTAAATTTAAAATAGGTATCTCTATGTTATAAAACTCTTTCAAAACATTTATTAACAGAATATTCATAATTGTACTAGAAAATTATATAATTTAGAAATGTTTTATAATAATTAGAAATATATCACCAAAAAATGCATAAGAACAAGAAATGCAAAAGTGAGTAACTTGATCAATAAAGACGAGCCTGAATGTGCCAAATGGTACAACCTCACATGAACATTACCCACTTTTATATTATTTCTCCAACATGGTACTAATATCATTTATTTGTCAAATATGAAACCGATTTGAGATTGATTATTTAATGTATCATTTGTTTTATACAATGGAATCGGCGACCACTTAGATACTAATTTCATTTCATTATTTCTTAAAGAGTCATTTCATGTTTTACTAGGTGACAAAATATGGAATAAAATTTAAAAATTCAAATTTTTAATTTTTTTAGCCCACTTTTTTTATTATTTCTGAAATATAGTTTCAATAACCATTTCTTTATAAAATATGAGACAGATTTGAGATTGATTATTTAACATATCATTCATTTTATACTATGGAATCGGCAACCACTTAGATACTATTATACTAATTTCATTTTATTATTTCTTAGAGAGTTATTTCACGTTTTACTATATAGTAATATACTGGTATTTTTAAGAAGTAGAATCTACGTACAGGAGAAGAATGATTCTTATACATTTCTTACCACTTTCGAGAGATGCCGATGCATTGCCCCTAACCTACTACTCCCGGACCAAAAAAAAATGAAGTAAAAAGGCGACCTCGTGAGGTGTCTCAAATCTTTGTTAATAATAGAGACTGAGAAACCGACCGTGTGTCGCGGTTTCATTCTTGAAAATGATAAAATCCCGCACGACTTTCGAGATCGTGGCGACGTCGCTTCCCCCCACTATTTCTCCTGCGCTTGCCGGTATGCTCGGGCTGTCTTCCACCTCCTCCCCACTTCCTCCCACAAGAAAACAACACAGTTTGCATGAGCAGACCCCGGAAATCCAATCATAAGCGCCTCAATTCGCGAGTCTTGATCTTTTCCCAGAAGAAAAGATTCGGCTTTTGGCCGAGTTCTCGCTTCTTGGAAGCTTTTGGCTGTTGTTGAAGCATACCCAGAAGCCAAAAGATCGGTCTTTTTCCTCGAAGCTGTCCGTCTGCCCCACTTTACACGGAAATAAGATAGCAGGGGCTTTTCGTTTGTTGCCTCTCTCTCTCTCTCTCTCTCTCTTCTGGGCATGCTGGGGGACTTCCATGGATATCGACTCTCCAAATGCTGTGAGTTCCTCTGCTCCCTTTTGTTAATTTGGTTCGACGTGTGTAACTACTGTTGCGCTTGTCCCCTCTTTCTTGCTTGATGCAATTTGATAAAGATCATTCCTTTTTTGAAGTTAATTGAGCGTGTCGGTGGGCATGCTGATGACTCGCTGACGCAAAGCAAAAATTTAAAACTTTAGCACAAAAAGTTAACTGCTGAGGCTGTCTCGATTATTCAGATTCTCTTGGTCAGCTAAAAGTTTCACAAAGTCACTTTAGCATTTGATTTTTTGCGTTTTCGATGGTTAATTTTACTTTAACGTAGCTTGCAATGTTCAAACTGCTTTCAGTTTGATTTCCTCCAGGAGACTTTAATGAGTGCAGTGGGAACACATGATGGTCGCTCTTGCTTTTTGTAGTTTTGATAAATTTTCATCTTTCTTTCATTTTTTTCTTCATGAACGACTGCTTTTTTCAATGCGCTCAAGTGTTGTTGAATATGCTGCTTCTGAAGGCATAATTATGACCGAATCAGCTGGGGGGTTTGCCAATAGCTTACAAGGCTTGTTAGAGTTAACATTGCATATAACTTCAGAGGAAGCTAATTCTCCTGTTTTGTTTCTGTCTTTGGATGCTGGAATTAAATTCATGTTGAGGGTCAAGCTGATTTTGGTGTGGACTGAGCACGGCTAAGTTGTAAATTGCAGACATCAGCCATGAACTGTCTGTCATTTCAATGAACTACTGATACTGAGCTATACTGCATATACATAGTTGAAGAGTTCTATGTCATGTTCAGACTTTGTTATTTCAATCCCGTCTTCTCCTAATTTCATGCGTCAATTAAGCTTTCTTTTGCACTGATTACTTGTTAGGTTAGGGATTACTAGTTTATAGACAAACTTAAGCTACCCAAATGAGATTTTATAAGCCCAGAAACTACAGTAGCTGGGAGTGGTTTCTCTGTAGACTATAAAAATAGTCCATGACCATTTTTGTCAATGTATTTGATGTATATTGGTTTTAATTGTGCAATTGAGAGCTTGATGAGTTTTGAAGAATAGATTCAAGACCTTTATTGAGATGTACATATGATATTTGTTCCTTTTATTCACGTCAGTGAGCAAGTACATTTATTTCCTTGATTAGAAGGACACTGGAAGCCTCTCTTCTGACATTATTCTGTTTTTCTTTTCCATTCAGGCTTCCCTCTTTGCTGATCAAAAGTGTAGAAAATCTTGTTTCTCTAACATCTTACCTGCAGCATCTTTGTTTTGTCTAGCACTCTTCATGGGAGTGCACTGTTGGTGTCAGATCACAGAGAGGTGTATATCTACTCTTCTTAGTAGTACAGATTATTATGTTTTTTTCACTGAACTTGGTCCTGGTAGTTAATTTGCTGAATGTCACAAATGAAACTGAAAATGTTTTGCAGAAATTCTCAGGATGGGATTGGAGGAGAATTGATAAATCACAGAGCACTAAAACCAGCACTTGTGCGGTATGTCGTCCTTTCATCCACTGCTTATTATCAGAGAATGGCAGCATCACTTTCAATTCATTTGTGCCTTGCCAGAAGTCTCACTTGTTGCTTAGTAGGTTATTTGTGTTTTCATTTTAGAATCAGTGCAGACCACGTGGAAGTGAGGCCTTACCGGAAGGTATTGTTGCCAGTTCTTCTGATTTGGAAATGAGGCCACTATGGGATTCCGCAAAGGTGAACAGACAGCCTGAAAGGACAATGTTTTCATTGTAGAAGATATAACATCATAGTTCTGAACATGCATTAACTTGCTTGATCTTCGAGCAGGGCTCTCCTAGTTCTTCGTCTAACTTGTTTGCCGTGGCTGTTGGAATCAAGCAAAAGGATCTTGTTAATAAAATGGTTACAAAGGTTAGGAGACTTCTCTGGCTATTGCTTAGCCCCTTTTTCTCAAGCTTTTATCCAGGCTAACCGTTGTCATTTTTTTACCATACACTTTGCAGTTTCTGTCAAATGATTTTGTGGTGATGCTTTTCCACTATGATGGCGCTGTTGATGAGTGGAAGGACCTAGAATGGAGTGATCGCGTCATACATGTATCTGCATCTAACCAAACTAAATGGCAAGTGGTCTTTTCCTTTCAACCCTGGTAAAGATCATTCTCAGTATCCTAATGCATCTTCAGTCTTGTTCTACGTGACTAGGTGGTTCGCCAAACGTTTCCTTCATCCAGATATAGTTGCAGAATACAACTATATTTTCCTCTGGGATGAGGACCTAGGAGTTGAAGATTTTCACCCCAATAAGTATGTGTGCTTCACCTCATAAGCTATTCAATTTTCGTTGCTACCTAACCGGGAGTGTGAGACATGAGGGTAATAGTTCCATTTTGTTAATATGTGAAGCTTGATCAAGTATCTGTTAAATGTGGATTCATTCAGATAATTGGTTTTTTGATCAGCACAGTAATAGCGCAATGACATACTCAGCTTCATGTTTCCTTGCAAACTTCTTGTTAACTTTTTGGCAATGATTGAGTGTCATACCTAATTTTTTTTTTTTAATTTTTTTTTAATTGTGTGCAATACTTGAAATGATGATTATGGTATGGTCCAACTTCAAAATGCCTTTGACAAGATATCTGGCTCTTCCCTTCTCCATAACACCATATTCTTGTAGGTATATATCTATTATCAAGACTGAAGGGCTTGAGATATCACAACCAGCCCTTGATCCAACGAAATCAGAGGTGCATCACCAAATCACTGCACGTGGGAGGAGAACAGTTGTTCACAGGTGATCTTATGTCCTATTATCTTTTGCCAAAGTTTGACTCCAAGATCTGTTTGATCTCACAAGTGCCTCTTGCTATATGTATTATTGTTCCAAGTCATTTTGCTTATTGTTGGATTGTGCTAACCTCTGTCTAGTGATGGATGGTCTCAAATGCAAATATGGAACTAGTAAAGGTAAAATCAATGTATCACCCAACATCCAGACATGCCAGGCTTTAGCAATGTTGTGCCTCCTCAGGATCTCGCCTAAGAAAATTGCCATAACCATTAAACCAACTAATTGGTGGGATTCAACCATCCAAAACCAATTTTCTTTGGGCTACAGTAGCACTTCATCTGTGGGATTTCTATGCAATGTTGCTTTTTAACTTGAATAACTTGACACTTAACATAGATTTGTAAGGATGGCGAAAATCAGTCATTTAGCACCACCTGAAATGTAAATATGTTCATTGAAGGACAACTTGTGAAAATGTCAATCGACTTAATGACAATATTAGGTTGAAAGTCAGCAACTTTAGAGTGTTATTGATTTGTGGATTGAAGTACTATTTTTCTTCTTTTGTCAACAGGAGGACTTACAAGCCTGGTGGTCGTGGTAAAGGTTGTGGTTCCAACAGTACAGCTCCTCCATGCACTGGGTAGGTGCCCTGCACCATATACTATTGAAAGTGCCTTGTATCTGTTGGTTGTACTTTATATTGTCAGATGGATTGTCTGTTTTTTCAGGCTAAGCTTGTCGGTCTTATTTATTTGAGATACTAAATTCTCTTTTTCCTTCTGCTGATCTTCTAGTATGGTCTTCTGTAGAAACTAAGTGGATTTAATCTGTTACAGGTGGATAGAGATGATGGCTCCAGTTTTCTCCAGAGTTGCCTGGCGCTGCGTATGGTATATGATTCAGGTGTGCCATTTTATTGCGTCTGGTGTTTGTCTTTTTCTAGGACATCAGAGTGTCTGCTTGTATATTGGGGCCATGTCGATCAGAAGAGATCTCTAGGTTAGATAGGTAGGCATTGAGTTGTGGAAGATGATATCTTTATCGTATGAGTTTGAATTTGACTTTGAACTGGATGCTAACTGTCTGATATGGACCAGAATAATATAAGTAGGAAACTGCCTCATTTGATAATCTGTGTGTGTCTAAGAGGATGATAATTATTAGTCACTACATTTTAAACTCATGGATGGTATAGGGTGACTCAGTTAGGCCTAACCTTTTACAGAGGCAGATTGGTTACTCACCACTGTGTGCATTCTTAACTTTCTTCACAGAATGATTTGATCCATGCTTGGGGCCTAGACACACAACTTGGTTACTGCGCTCAAGTCAGTTTAGCTTTCTCTACTCAACCATCGATGTAGTCTCGACCTGCTTTCCTTCTTAAACATCTCCAAGTCGGAGATAATTTACTTCTGTTTGTCTTGACAGGGTGATCGAACCAAGAATGTAGGCATTGTGGATGCTGAGTATATAGTGCATTATAATCGGCCAACACTAGGCGGTGGCAATGAAAACAAGGTTTGGACTATTACAGTTATATTCTCAAGGTGCACCATCTTGGATGCTGAATCCGCATAATATAGAAACATCATTTATGGGTGAAATGGTTGTGTAGAAATTATCTTGAGGATTGAGGATTTTCTTTTGGTAATTGGGTGGTTAGGCTATACTTGATTTTAATTTTTTTCCATCTTTGCAACTTGTACTTGCAGTCGGACTCACAGTCACATCATGATGCTTCTGAGACAGAAAAAATGGAATCAGAGGTATTGCTTGATTTTTGACCTTTATTGCTTATTGCAAACTTTCTGACAAATACTTGCGTGACTGGAAATTTTGTATTGCCAATCTTCTTGTGCAGGCACCGTCAAGGTCTCATAAACATGATCCTAGAGTTGAAGTAAGTTTCTCCTCATTTGTGACATTTTCCTTACCTTCGTCTAATGAAGAGGAAGCAAATGACGCATTTCTAAATGTTTTTCCCCTTCATTTGACTTTCAAAGCATAATTTTTATTTTTATGGACTGAGATGTCTATTCAAACAACTAATTGGAGAGGAGATATAGAATGGAGTACTTTTGCATATTGCTCACGTGGTTGGGTTGAGATGTAGGTATCCCTTGTCTCATTGTCACACTAGATTCAGTGATATCTTGGCTTATAGAACTTCCTAGCTTATATGATAGAAAAGTTCATTGCTTATGCTTATTAGTATTGGTGATACTATTTATTATCTCTCCGGCTAGTGAATGAGGTTTTTGCATGCAATTAACTGTGTCTCCAGAAAGACTATCTAATTGCATTCTTGATGTGTCTACAGGTGAGGAGGCAGTCCTATATCGAACTCGCAGTATTCCGAAAAAGATGGAAGAAGGCTGTGAAGGAAGATGTATGTTGGACTGATCCATACCCTCAAGCTGCAGCGGACAATATCATGGCCTAAAGTCGAGCAACGCTCCTCTTGCGAGGAATTCTTTAGATTGATGGCTATATATGATGCAAAGAGGACTGAGGCAGCAATTGATTACAGGCATTGAGAAGATAAGCCTCGTATCTTCAAGCATAGTTTATGCAGTGCCGGGGTTTCAAAGGTACCGTGTACATCGTGCCGCTGCTGCTGTATATAATTGAATACCCTTTTCGATTGCAAGAATGATAGGTTGCGAGGTAAGTGCTCTTTATACCCTTGATATCATTCCTTTTGTTTAGCCGGTAGGGACCATCTTCAAGACTGCAGAGTAGCGTAGGCTATCGGGAAGCAATTATTGTATCGCTCTCATCACGCGCACTCTTTCGTCTCGTACCACTGTGCAGTGTTCCATAAAATATGTAGAGAGGGTCCATGAAGGTTGTCCGCTTATGGACTATCTCATGCTGTCTATTGACCAGTGCACATCATGACAAGCCACAATAAGCTCCAAAATCTTTAAAGTTTGTAACTTTATGAATTACCGCCGTTTCAGGTAGAACTAGATTACCTTGTTGATTCGGAGGTAATCTGTGGCAAATGATTTGCTCTATCTTTTGCCTTTTCTTTACCCTGTTGCGGTGGGCACTTTCGCTGACACTGCAAATGATTTTTGTTGAGTTGCTAACATGAAGAGTGTCTGCCTAGCATTGCTCCAATTCTGGGGATTGAATGATTGAGAATTGCGTCCCACTAAATATTGTCTTTTTGCATAAATTTACATCCTCTGTATCATAACAATCAGTGCAAGTGCAAGCTCCTCTAGTGTAAGTCAGATTACGACAATATCGACTCCCTCTAATTGCGCCGAGCCCCGGCATATCTTGTTCCAGTAAGGGGCAACGAATTTAGTCCTATGAGATTAAATTCTCTCATCCTTTTCCTCCGAAGATGATAATGACAAACACTCAGAGGACATAAGTTGGTAAAAAAGCTGATATCTGCAAGAGAACAGCACTAGCCCAGTTCATTAAACAACAGAGGGATAGCTGATGCAGTTGAAGGACATTCCACCAGATGCAGCTTGACATTAAAGTCTCATGGACAAAAAAAGCCAGAAACTAAGGATGCAATTTTAGAAGCAAAGAGGCACATGGTCTGCTGCCCAGAAAATTTATTATGAATAAAAAAGTGGAAAACTTAAAAAGATTCCAGGGCACACTTCTCAAGACAACACATTCAGAACGAGGGTGGATTTGTATGATGAGCCCCACAAAAGATTGAATAAAGAAATCAGTATCACTCCCAAAGCACACAGTACAAGCGAACTGGAATCACTTTGTTGTCATCGCGAGAGTTCTCAGAAACATCCTCCTCTGAAGAATGAATAAACAAAGGGCCAAGTTATTAAATAAGGATAAGGAACCTATTCATAATGAAATCCTATTCCATCAATAGGGAAAAGAGGAAAAAGCAGTTGAAGCTGAGGCAAGCCAAGCAATGTCAATGGCAATAGGGCAAAATATAGCTTGGCTTAATTGCCCCCAACTTCCACCCACTCCTTAATATATACGGTTGGCCTCACCTACATCCATTAATTTCTCTCATCCATCTTATCTGCCAACTATTACAAACTCATCTCCCTCTCTCCCTCTCTCTCTCTCTCTCTCTCTCACAGCCAAGGTGCCCCATTTGACCAAAGCATGGAACCGACCAGATCAGGACATGATCCATGGGAACCAGGCAGGACATTCTCTTATATTAAATCCTTAACCTCTGTCCCCATGAGTGATGACTCACAAATCTTACTGTACTTGATCTGCTCTAGACAAGACCGAGAAAGTGGTTTTGCGAAACCACGCGTGATCGATTTAATTCATGAGCTAATAATAAGCCCGTGAATGATTTCACTTCACCAGGTGCCAAGACCTGCAGTCCTTCTCCTTCTTCACAAAGCACCTTATCAAGAAGAACTGTTGCTTCTCAGCAAGCTCTTCTTCTGCTAACCATGCATGTATATGCAATACACGAACGAAAAATTCGAATGTTAAACACCCACCGGTGCAAGGAAAAGGAGAGCGCGACTGGCTGGCGCGCAACGCCGAAAGGGAGATCTGGAAAAATACTCTTTTTTAACTCAAAAGTCAAACAACATGAAAAGCAGATTTGACTGGCCTCAACGCTAAGTCTTAATAATAATGATGTCTAGTCAGAACGTAACGAAAGCGCTCGTCTTGCTTATCATCCGGGCAATGTCATCACCCAACAAAGATCATCCATCAAAAATGGCGCAGAGAAAGAACTTTAATAGGAAAGAAGAAAAGAAAGATCTGAAAACAGTTTAGTAATACAAAACTTCAGTGGAGCAGAGTCAAGAACAATTATACTTCTCATCCACCCACAAATACAAGTCCCAATGTCAGGCCAGAGAGAGATTAGAGACATAAAAATAAGACCCATTTGCTTGAACTAAGGACAGCGTTCATAGAAATCCTAAACCGCCAAAGCTTTTCGCAGGCAAGGTTTTCCTACTTCCAGCAAAAACTCCACCTCCTCTTGCCAAATGACAATAAAAATAACTCCCAGCTACAAATAGCAAAATCCATCTGGAACTAGCAATTCCCTATGTGATGATAACAAATTACGACTTAAGTAACCTTATAAACAATTCTTCTTCTGCCTTCTTTTTTTTTCAAGAATCTAACACAGATATGCTTTCCCCACTCGCACTTCGCCACTGAAATAAAGCTTGACGCCCCCCCAAATTTTAATAAAGTAGAACGGATGAAGACAAAATGTTATTTTTAAAAGGAGGAGGAAGTGGAGGAGGGGTTCAGAGATGGCATCCAAAGCAATTGCAGGTCTTGGGAGTGAAAGAGCAGAAGCCAAAAGGGCGGTTCGGGATGTTGCAGTTGATGGCATAGCAACATGGAGAGGGCAAGCACACCCCTCTTGCTCCACCACAGCAAGTGCACAGTGCACATATCTGGAAGCTCCCCAATCTCCTCCTCGTCTCATTCAACTCCACCATCTCGAATTTGCCTTGCTCCACCAATGGCATCATCTCTTCCTCTGCTGCCGACTCATTTGCCTACCAAAAACACTCAAATCAGTGATTACCCAGATGAAAAAATCACAACTTTGGGGAGGAAAATGAAGGGATCTAGGATTTTCTGGAGCTAAATTGCGGAGAGAGAGAGAGAGAGAGAGAGGCACTCACATGGAGTAAAGCTGCCCGATTTGGAGGAATGGCACTGGCAAAGGCGAAGGAGAGGGCAAGAAAGAGAGACACTAGAATCCCATGAGTAGACATAACTTGTTTTTCAGGGATTGGGCTTGATGGCTGGGTTGTGTGGAAGGAAGAAATGGGTTTCCCAATCTGAGTAACAAGGAGAGTCTCTTGGCGTTTGCTAGTGCATAAAAATGCTTTTGCTTCTTTGCTTGCTAATGGGTTTTCTTGAGATGCTTAACCGGTGCTGAATTGTTATAATGCCTCTTGAGAGTTTTAGGAAATGGAGAGGTGTTGAAATTGGGTTGGTAGGAGGAACTAGAGAGAAGGGTTTTCTCGGCACTCTTGCCACTCACTTCACTCACTCACTCTCTCAGGGAAGTGAAGGAGAGAGGAAGGGAGGGATGCAGCTGGAATGGGGAAGTGATGCTATTTCCCACACCGTCCCCCACTCCTAGTCCTAGTTGTGGAAGGCCCACTGATGAGTACACACTCACACCCATTTTAGCTACTCCAAGATAGGCGGTATGGCCACGTGTATCGATCAGGGCCCTTCGTGGATTTGATACCTTTTGATCTTCGGTCGATCTTTAATGGAGGGCACGGGGCTGCTCTGTTCATATTTCATACTTCACCTTTTTTTCTACCTTCGTTTGGCGTTTTTATATATTTTCTTGCTAGGCCGTGTCGTATTCCACTTGTCAACATCATTGATTTTCCGTTCAATGTATTTTGTTTGCCGCCAGAACAATTTTCTTGTTTGTTTTCTCGTGCTCTCTTTTTCCTCCATCTGCGGTGACGGTGATTGTTTTGTGAGCGGTGCTGAGGATCCTTGAGCTGTCGCTTGGACTCGGCACAAGTGGAGGGCTGACATTGTTGACTGCTACTCAACATCAAGTAAAAAGACCGGGTCAGCCTGCCTCCATAAACGACTGTTGAAATCTTTCAAAAAAGGTTTTGCTCTTTTCAACCCCAATGGGAGATCTCCCCCATCATGCAGAGTGTGAATGCCACTGCACCAAACCATAATTTCACAAAAGACGGTGCATTCATACATACATACACACACACACATATATATATTTTTTATTTTTTTTTTATATCAGGACAGGTGATTTTCATGGTCATGCAGTTTTCTTAACAAGTAATTCTGATTTGGGTACATTGTGGATTTAGAAATATGGCAACAATCTGATGACCTCAAATGAGAACACGAATTACACTGAGTTGAAGTAGGATGCAAGTTTCGCCATGTGAGTTGCACAAATGTTGAGTTGCATGGCAAAATAAAACCCAAATTTGATCTTGGAAGTATGAGCATGTCGTTGAAATGACTATATAAGTGCATTGAGGTTCAAGTCGCAACGAAGTAGCTAACATCAAAACTAGAGGGCGAAGGTTCGGGAGCTACCCGCCCTTAACCCTAAGCACCAACTCACACAAGATTTGGTCCCTCATTTTGGACCAAGAACCGATCCTATTAAGCTTGGGACCAAGGACCGAATCAATCCAATAGGTTCGATCCGATTGGAGAGTCAATCTATTGAAAAGGAATATTTTGTTACTCTCCAGATCCCTCCAGAGTTTCCCAGGCAATGGGCTCAACAGGGATACACTCATGTTCATTATGGCGCTGTTCGTCTTGCTTTTACCTTTCATGGTCGTAAAGGTTTGCCAGTCGTGGCAAGAATTGCTTTGTTAGATACCAGATTTCTACAATACCAGCATGCTTGCATTGGTACTGTTCAAACCACTTTTAATGCCGGAACAGTCTTTGTGACTTTGTACCCAAATTTCAACATCGCTCTTTCAGATCCCCAGCTACTTTCTTTCCTAAAAGTCCAAGTTCACTCACTGGAGCCCCTCAAACCGCCGACTCAGAGGCCGCAACCCTACATTACCAGATGGTTTATCGAGTGCAGAATCATGCTCTAGACCTCAACTTCAATAATGGTAATGAAGATGTGTTATTCATCTCTATGCAGAATGACCAAGCGTCCTGTATCCATGTTCCTAGACAGATCCCGAAGGATATGTTGGCCAAGCTCATTCCGGAAACTTGGATTACCAACTATGAAAAGCTACACCAAAGACAACAAGCCTTTCCGGTCTACGGACTCGGAATTCTGTCAGGAAAAAGATGGAACTGTTTCCATCAAATTTGGCAAGGAAAAGGAAGAAAATCCTTCTATCTTCCAGACTCTCTTCATGATCGAACCATGTGTTCCTCAATCGATTTCCGAGCCAGATCCAAAAAAGCTTGTTCGACATTTTGACGGTGGTGGACATCCTGTCCACTACTACAAAGACAACTATGGTCATTGTTTTTGGGATCCTTTTTGTCAATGTTCTTATTGTACAAACTCCCCCGACGAGGTAGATCCTCTTGCAAGATCTCCACCTCGAAGAAAGAAACCCAAGGATAAGGTGTACCAAAGGTACTTAAACGGAGATCCCTCCGTTGATACTCTTGGTGAGTGTAACAAATACCAGTTCATGGTTTCTTATGCACTGCCTCCATCACCAGAATTTAGCACTACACCCCAAGTCTCACCAAACCCACCAAAATCACCTCCACCATCTCCTCCTCAGAGAAAACAAGCTCTCTCCCCGTTTTACAAGCCAATCCTTAAATGGGCTAAGAAGCATTCTTACCCACTTGAAGTCCCAAAAGAAACACCACCCACTTCCTCCATTGCTATGTTTCATGATGCTGATTTTCCTCCTCTTGTCAAAGAAGGATCAAAATTATCGTTTCCTGCTCCAGAAGAATTCATTGATCCTCAAAATAGATATCGTCATGTCCCAAAGATAGCAACCCCCACCGATGTGGATGAACAAGGCGCAGAGAAAAACTCCCGCCGCCGAAGTCGTTCTAAATTGGCAATCGGAGACTCTGTTGGCACAAAACAATGCCTTCAGGGGCAATTGATTCCAAAATTGGAAATGTGCAACAAGATCTCCGAAGGTATGATGAAAGTACCAAAAGATACTTGCTGAGTTCCGAGAAAAGGCTTCACGCCTTGGAATCGGGACAACATCTTGGGTATCATCATCTTGAAAGTCCAAAGCCGAAATAGAAAAGCTCAAGAGGCAAATCCAACTTCTTGAAGAAGGAAGGTTCAGACATTTCGATCCACTAGCACCTCCTGTTAGAACTGGGTATTTACCCCCACATCCACAGACGTCTATCTTTGCCACTATCCCAGAAGATCCCTACAGAAGAGAACCAGATATGGCAGAGATACGAAATCGCCTCAAGGCCATACATAAGGAAAAAGGGAAGGAAAAAACACCACCTATAAAATCAAGTTCGATTGTCATAAGAGAAAGGCCAGATCAGATGATGTTATCAAATCCATTAGAATCCTTTCTAAAGGATTTGGGTACTCAGGAACCTGACTCTGTTATCCAACAGCCTGATCCTGTCATTCCAGAAAAAACAGATTCTGTTTCCAGCTGAACAAACTTCTTCTAATACTAAATCAGATTCAGCATCTCTTTATTCCTCTTCATCCTTCTCAATTCCTACAGTTGATTCCCTCCCCATTGCACCAGTAACTTCATCCATATTCATGGCTGATTCACCAGATGATGAAATGGAATCAAACTATTCTGATCCAGAATATGGACAGACAAGCAATCCTGCAAGGAGCAATCCTGCTAGACATGTATCCATGGCATCAAAACAATTCTTCACCATCGATGATATTCCCTATCCCAAATGGCCAGAAAGACTTGAAGAATTTCATACTTGGTTGAATACTCAGTCCATTACCAACCATGATATGAATGATGTCCTTTACAACTTTGTTACAAGGTTTACAGGAAGCCTCAAACTCTGGTGGCAATCAATTTCAGAACAGGATCAGATTTTGTTCCTGATGTCACCAAATTTCAGCCATGCCATTACTTACTTATATCATGTCTTTGTGGGAAAACCCGGAGATCTCATAGAGATAAAAAGGAGAGAATTTTTTGAAAGAAGATGTTGCTCTCTCCAGGAAAAGCATCTTGATAAGCATTATCGAGTAATGCTTCAGCTCTTTTACCAAGTCGGCGCAGATCCAAATCTAAAGCATGTCTTCCTCACATCCATCCCTAAAGAACTATCCCAGATGGTTGAAAGATCTTTCTTCTCAAAACAAAGAAGAGTACAGGATATTCCCTTGGGAGAAATACAGCAAGAAATCCATTTATGCCTTGAAGAATTATGCTTAAAGCGCCAGATGGTTCGTACCTACATCACAGATGACAAGCGCCTTGAATCAACTTGTTCTCGCCTTTGGAAGTTAAAAATAAAATGCTCCAAACAAGACTGTGATGGTACTTGTGGCAAGTATTCCGGAAGAAAAAGCACTACAAGAAGTATTGGATGAAGAAATCCAAACATGGCTCCAAGCATTTCCGGAAGAAGAAGAAATGGCGATACCTACGCAAAAGGAAGGATCGCACAAGCCATAAGAAATCAAACCGTTGCTACATTTGCAACAAGATAGGACATTTCGCCAAAAACTGTCCTCAAGCGAGAAAAGGTCAGAATCATCATATTGAGATTGAGACAGGTATTTCTCTTGAAAATGATGATATTGAATCCCTATTCTCTCTGCGATGAAGAACCATCCGAACAAACTCTTTGTGTCATTCCCTTTACCAAACTTCCAAGGAAACCGAGTCGGACTCGAATCGAAGATATTTTTCACATATCTCCTACATCTCCAGAACCAAGCCTTGACATATTTTCAAGTCAAACTCACTGTCCCCATTTCCCAGTAAAAATCCTCACTTCGAAGTTTGCCAAACCAATCAATGTTATTGCTCTCATTGACACAGGAGCAAGTTGTTCCATTCTTGATACTAAAATTCTGCCTGAAGAATATTGGACTCCCCATGTCCGATATTTCAACTCCGCCTCTGGAGATACTTTCTCCACAAATGTTAGGACCACCCCCATAACGGTCCAGTTCTTTCCACAGTGTTCCATAACTGCAAAAATCTTTGGATCAAACCTCCCCAATAAAGATCTGATAATTGGGTGGGACATCATGACTCAAATCTCTCAGCTTCGCATTATTCCTGGAAAAGGTCTTCGGTATAAAGATCAATTCTCTAAGTTTGTTAATATCCAAAGACTCTTTTCTATTCAGATGAGTCTACTAGATCCAATTATGCAAAAATTACTAGAATCTTGTTCAGAATCCCATTCGAAATTCGCTCAAAAATGTTCTCATCCTTTATGGGAAAATCCAGAATTCTTTATTCGCCTCCCTTTCAAGAAAAATGAAGACATCAACCCAACAAAGGTGAGCCATGTGGGAATGAAGCCAGAACATCTGGCTTTAACCCAAAGGGAATGCTCAGAACTCTTGCAACAAGGCCTTATTGAAACCTCCAATTCTCAATGGGCTTGCGAAGCCTTTTATGTCAATAAGCGCGCCGAGCAAAACGGGGGAAAAATGAGGCGGTGATCAACTATCAACCCCTCAATCTTTTTCTCCAAGATGATAAATTTCCTTTGCCATCCAGAGATTCTCTCTTTAGTGGTCTAACCAAGGCCCATATCTATTCCAAATTCGACCTCAAAGCCGGATTTTGGCAATCGGGCATCCATCCTGAAGACAGATCCAAAACAGGATTCTGTATCCTAAACCAGCACTTCCAGTGGAAAGTTCTTCCTTTTGGCCTAAAGGTAGCACCATCCCTTTTCCAAAAGGCCATGTGTCGTATATTTTAACAAATCTTGTCAAGTGCAGCCGTATACATCGACGATATTCTCGCTCTGACGCCCCGACGAGTCTCACATGTCAACTCCTTGAGCAATTTGCACAAATTGTGAAGAAGCATGGTCTTATGCTTTCTCAGAGGAAAATGAATATTGCCCAAACAGAAATCGAATTTCTTGGTATGCACCTTAACAAAGGAACATACTATCCAAGGCCACATATTGCTCAAGAATTATTGAAGTTTCCTGAAGACAACTTCAATACAAAACAAGTTCAGCAATTTCTTGGAATAATCAATTATCTCAGGGTTTTTGTCCCAAATATTGCAAAGCTTCTGATTCCTTTGCAATCCATGCTGAAGAAGAATTCCCCACCTTGGGGAAAAACCCAGACTAAAGCAGTCGCTGAACTTAAGGAGATTATGCAGAATCTCCCACCATTGCAAATACCATCAACAGGAAAACGAATTCTTCAAACTGACGCTAGTGATGAATACTGGGTAGCCATCCTCTTTGAAGAAATTGATGGTAAGAAACACCTTTGTGCCCACAAAAGTGGAAAGTTTTCTCAAGCTGAAATGCATTACCATTCCACTTTCAAAGAAATCCTAGCAGTAAAAAATGGAATCAAAAAATTTGAGTTTCATCTCATCGGCCATCACTTCCTAGTAGAATTAGACATGGCATCTTTCCCTCAGATGACCAAGTTTAAACAGAAACAGATTCCAAATTCTCAACTGCTTCGATGGGCTGAATGATTTTCGAAATACTCTTTTGAAACCAAACACATTCTGGAAAAAGAATGTACTTGCGACTTCGTCAAGACCCAAAGCACCAGCTGAAATCAACATGTACATCAAGAGGCCTGCATTCCATATGCTTAACTATGGAGTGAAATACAAGATTGAGAAGATCAAAGATTTACAAAGCTGGAAATACCCCCGGGAGATTATTCAGCAAATCCCGGAACAACGGTCTTGCGAGAACCGGAGAACCTCATGTGGCGGTGCCACGCGGACCTATTCGAGATTCAATGGAGGTTCGATTCTTTATCCTTTCGGGTTAAATTTGAATTATCCTTTCATTCATCCTCTTATACGGAAGGAAGACAATTTCCTTAACAGCTCAAAACGTTATTATGGTACTTAACCAATAAGTACTTGATAGCCATTGAGATTCCAACCAGAAGATTCATTGCCAATCTCACCAGGATATTCTTACTCGGAAGAAATGTGGAAAAAGAAAGTGACAAGAATCTCTTAGACTTTCTTAATTGGTTCTATCATCCTACTTGTTGGAAACAAGACTTGGAAAAAGCGAGAACCATGACACCAAATCCCGAGGTCCACACCATCCTGTTTTTCCGACGCCCATGGAATTTTTTAAGAAATAATGGCATTATTCTTGATTCACCACTGGAAATAGGAACCACATCCTATAAACCTCATTTGAATAGTCGAGAAGCCCGGATTCACAAATCTTATCCAAAATCTGTTAAATTTTGTGAACACGAGTACCGAGAACTCCAGAGGATCTTATGCCAAGAAAATAAAACCGTTCCTGAAAATGTTTGGAATAATATACCTACCACGTGGGATCATTATGACCTAGCACCAGATGCTAAGGAAGCACTCAGGCAATACAGACAAGCTGAATCGTCTCAAGAGCATGAAATGACAAGTGAAGATGACATTGTCCAGTCTACTCAAGACCCTTATGCACGCTTTGAAGGTCCTCTGTCCCAAAATCCCTACGAACAGGAACCTTCATCCTCATTCCAAAACATGGACATATCCTTTTATACAGAGCCATCCAATTAGTCTCAGCCAAGCATTCCTGCCAATACTACCAGTGAAAATACAAACTGGGCAGAAGAAGAAGCATCCCATTGGGCTCATGAACAAGCATCCTCATCAAGAAGGTTGAATCAAATCCTCTCACCTGAAGATCTTGAAGCCCTCCAGCAAAAGTACGAGGCACATCTCCTAGAAGACAGCTCGGATGACTCAGTATGCAGCTACAATGCCCGTGACGGACGAGACCGCTGAGTCCGTACAAATTCATTGTAGCAAATCACTGTTCACTTTTACTGTAGCACTAGGCTAGGGAAAGTACTGTTCACGATAGCGATTCTTTGTTCATAGTGCGCGAATAATTCCCTCCCGAAAGTTTTCAGTGCCTCTGTTTGTACTCGGACCCATGTGCTTGGTCCTTGTTTGTTGGTTTGTGACCTCTTATTGTCTATATAAGGCAAGGATGGTGTAATGTGTTGGGTAGAGTCCCTTGAAGTAAAGTGAGTATTTATGCAAACTCTCTCTATGGCTTTCTAAATCCCCTCTTCTTCTCCAGCCTGGTAGGATCCTCCGAGAAATGCAGCTTCGGTAGGTTAGAAGCGTTTCTATCTTGGCATCTCTGAGTGTCTCTAGGCTCTAAACTAAAGGGCTGAGTGGTTCTCTGCTAAAAGGCTGTCCCTGAAGGACTTGAACTGGTTGTTCGCCCACTGTGGGATGAATACCTGCAGGAAATTTACTCTCATTCCCTGGTTCTAAGTCTAGGTCCATTCATGGGAAAGAGGACCGAATTAACCCAATGAGTTTAGTCCGATTTCAGAGTCAACTCAGGACCAACCAATAATTTTTATTTTATTTTTTGTACTCCTTGAAAAGGCAACCGATAATTGTATTGACCCAATGAGTTCAATGATGAGCGAGGTCAGCTAAAAAAGGCAAGCGATGTGGATCAAGTGGGGTGAACATCGAACAAAATGAGTATCGAATGTTGAGCGGGAAGCAACAAGCCAAGCGAGCATTGAGTGACGAGTGACACGAGTGACTCAAAGCGAGTGAGGCGAGTGTCGAGTGGAAAAGTTGTTTCTTTTGATTTTGGCAAATTGAAGACTAAGATGACAAATAAGATAGAAAACGAATACTAAAAGAGGATACCATAATGAGCTGTTTATACCTTTTTGGACATCGTGAGAACTCCTCACAAAAACATTTTGTGAGGAGTGTGAGCGGTGACGGTGACGGTGAGTGTGAGCGATGCTAAGGATCGTTGAGCTGTTGCTTGGACTCGGCACAAGTGGAGGGTTGACATTGTTGACTGCTACTCAACATCAAGTAAAAGACCGGGTCAGCCTGTCTCCATAAACAACTGTTGAAATCTTTCAAAAAAGGTTTTGCTCTTTTCAACCCCAAAATGGAAAATTCCCCCAGACCTAATCCTCGCGATGAGGCCGCTCGACATGCAGTCAACATGATGCAGGGTCCGGGACGCCTTACAAGGAAATGATAGCTGCCGGTTAATTAATTAAATTAAATTAATTAACAGACCTAAGCAGGTCTATAAACTGCTCCCCTGGTGATGACGGGATACCCTTGGGGAGTCTTCCCCTGGTGGGGTATCAGCTGAACCAGGCAGGGTCTCCCTGCATAGGGGCCCCCTAGACCATAAAAAACTAAGGGGGGGGTATTGGCAACTCCCACGCCAAGAAAAATATAGTGGCTGGGCTTAACGCCCGTAAGATAGACCCGAGTAGGTCTTTAAACTACTCTCCTTGACGGAATACCCTTGAGGAGTCTTCCCCTGGTGGGGTATCAGCTGAACCAGGCAGGGTCTCCCTGCATAGGGGTCCCCCAGATCGTAAAAAACTAAGGGGGTATTGGCAGCTCCCACGCCAAGAAAAATATAGTGGCTGGGCTTAACGCCCGTAAGATAGGACCCAAACAAGTCCTTAAACTGTTCCGTTTATTGGAGTCAACCACAAACGTAAAATGAGGTAATAATAAACCTCTGGGGGAAAATTAACTGGCTGCCATCATTTCCTTGTAAGGCGTCCCGAACCCTACATCATGTTGATTGCATGCCGAGCAGCCTCATCGCGAGGATCAGGCCTGGGGGATTTTCTCATTTTGGTTAATTTTCCTCCAGAGGTTTATCATTACTCCATTTTACGTTTGGGGTTGACTCTGATAAACGGAACAATTTAAGGACTTGTTCGAGTCCAAAATTGGCTGCCATCATTTCCTTGTAAGGCGTCCCGGACCCTGCATCATGTTGACTGCATGCTGAGCGGCCTCATCGCGAGGATCAGGCTTGGGGGAATTTTCCCATTTTGGTTAATTTTTCCCCAGAAGTTTATCATTACCCCATTTTATATTTGGGGTTGACTCCGATAAACAAAACAGTTTAAGGACTTGTTCGGGTCCAACCTGTCTCCATAAACAACTGTTGAAATCTTTCAAAAAAGGTTTTGCTCTTTTCAACCCTAATGGGAGATCTCCCCCATCATGTAGATCAACAGCCCGAAAGTAGAATGTGAATGCCACTGCACCAAACCATAATTTCACAAAAGACAGTGCATACATACATACATACATACATACATTTTTCATGGTCAGGCAGCTTTCTTAACAAGTAATTCTGATTTGGGTACATTGTGGATTTAGAAATATGGCAGCAGTCTAATGGCCTCAAATGAGAACACGAATTACACTGAGTTGAAGTAGGATGAAAGTTTTGCCATGTGAGTTGCACAAACGTTGAGTTGCGTGGCAAACTAAAACCCAAATTTGATCTTGGAAGTATGAGCATGTCGTTGAAATGACTATATAAGTGCGTTGAGGTTTGAGTCGCAACAAAGTAGCTAACATCAAAACGGTTAAATTATTTTGTACATCTGCGCTGGTCCAACACACTTCTAAGGGGAGCGGTGAATTGCTTTGAGGCAAAACGGGAATGAATATAAGTAGATGATGAGGGCTTGTTTGGTAACCATTCAAACAGTGTCTAATTTTGATTTTTTGTTTTAAGCAAGTTTGAGAACGTAATCGCGTTTGGTAAAATTTTTGTTCTTAGGAATAAATTTCTATTTTTTTTTTCCCGGAGTAGATTTAGAACAAAATCAAGAATAAAAAAAAAAGTCGATTTTTGTTTTCGAGGAACAAATCTAAGAATCAAAATCATATTTTTCTTCTTCTTCTCTTTTTTTCTTTTTCATCTACCGCCATCCCACGGTTGCCGTTTTTGCCACCGCCCGCCGTCGTCAGGTGAGGCTCGCCTCGCCAAAGAAGTGAGTTCGGTAAGGCTCGCCCGGGCCTCCCCCGATGGCGGGGCGGGCCTCGCTCGCCTCGGTGAGGCCCGCCATCGGTGGCACGCGGGCCTCACCCACCCGAGCCTCGGTGGGGCTAGGCAAGCCTCACAATTTGGCAAGGTCGAACCTCCCTAGATTACAAGGCTCACCCAGTCCCGCCGGTGGCCAGACGGGCCTCACCCAGCCTTAGCGAGGCTTGCCCAGCCCCGCCGGTGGCCAAGTGAGTCTTGCCTAGCCCTAGTGAGGTCGACCTAGCCACCAGTAAGGCTGAGCCTCAATGGGGCGAGCGTTAGGTGAGCCTCGCCGGCCGCCAACGAGGCTCTCACCGAGGGTTGGGACGCTCGATGAGGTCGCGACCCTTCGGCGACCGGCCACTTGAAAAAGAAGAAGAAGAAAGGAAAAAAATATTAAAAAATTAAAAGAAATTAATTTGGAACATAATCGATAAGCGCGATATATCAACACAATTTTATTCAAGAATTAAAAATTTTAGACGGTTATAAAACACTTAAAATATTTAGAAATTATTACGAAAACATAATAAAAAATAATTATTTTTTATCAAAATCATTTCGGAAAATTGAATTGTTATTAAACGCGCTTTAATTATCCTAAGGCTGGTGTACGAGATCGCACGATAGCAGATGATGTACGGTTTTCTCACTTACAACATGCTCGTGCCACTGGAGCTGTCAACTTTTGCCAACCTGAACTTTTTCTCTGAGAACTATAGGAAAGCCCGACGACAGCACTCTCTCGTGGGGCTAAGTCCGCCGAGCACATTGAAATTTCAGTTCTTTTTGATCCATGGTCTGCTAAACAGCAGAGATTGATGCTGTCCCTTTTGAGCTTTTTACAGTCACATCCATGTCAGAAAAACTTTAGATGCTAAAGAAACTACGTCGAAGAGCTATGATAAAAAAGCTTGAGCCACAAACATCATCCTCAAGTCATCCCATCACCATCTTTCGCGATTTAAATTGCACCTTAGATCGAGACTACTAATTTAAAATTGAACTTTTTACACCGCACATGACTTACAATAATACTAGATTATGTCATACTTTTTTACTCTTTTCAAATCGAAAACTTAATGATGACTCCTAAACCACCCATTCAACTTTCCAAGAAATTCGATATATTGTATGCAAGAATTGAGGTGCTCTCGAATACCAAGTCGAATTTGTTCTCGAGAGAATTAAAGGCACTCAGATAATTCTTCCATCCTAAATTAAAACTGTTTTTTTTTTTTTTTTTTTTTTTTTTTGCCTTTCTGTGCTTAAATTTTTCACTTATTTGTTGAAAAGGGAGATCCAGAAGGTCAAACCTTCTCAGGGGCGAGTGTGAAACTGAAGACATCCCAATTTCGGCCTTTGATGCTACAGGAAGCATCCGCCTTTTCACGGCCTTCGGAGATCTCCGCTCGATATCTCTCTACCCAGGAAATGCAGATCCCGCCCAGATCCGAGCTCGTCGAATCCACGCCCGCCTCGCTCTAGCCTGAGGGATTCGAGGCATACCCAGAAGGAAAGATCCCTCCTTTTCGCCTCGGCCGGATCGGGAAGCGCGATCGGAAAGATGGGTCCGTCGTCCCCGGTCGGGATTCGCGCCGTCTCTCTCGGTCTCTTGGTCTTGGGGGCGCTCGCCCTCCTGGCCGTCGCGCCGACCGCTTATTCCCAGGTATCGAAACTCGGGTTCTTTTTTCCGCTCGCCGTCGGGTTCGTGCATGTGGGTTGCGCGTGTGGTGCTGATGCGCTGCGGCGTCGTGTGTTGTTATAGGATTCTCTTGCTGGTGGGACCGAGAGGGAAGATGATGGCGACTCGATTGTCAGGGATCTGGGTCGACGCAGCAAGGTGAGTTGACTTTTGTTTCCATCTACCTGGGCAAGTTTAGTTGATTAACAGAGGAAATTGTGGAGGTTTTGTGAGCTCTGGGTGGTCTTTTGACTGTGAAATCTCTAGTTCCATCGGCATAAATTTTACATGTAAATTGGGAAAAAATGGAGTTTCTCTGGGATTGGCTTGATTTTGCTCTTTCGTAATTTTCCCACCGATCTTTGATGCTTAGCTGGCTGAGCCCACTAAGAAAGAAACGGCTCGGTGATTGTTGTTCTGGTTATGCTAATGTCTATCTTTGAAGTGCGATCTGCATGGACATCTGAAAGGTTAAGGTACTTACGAGATGAGAATCTTGGTGCAGATTATCCTCAACAAGCTGGGTAATGGTGCTGCTGAGGATGGCAGCTCTGTTGGGATAAATATTAGTTTGGATGGTCCTGGTCTTGGGGTTTTTGATGCATTCTTTACGAGTCTGTCAATGATCCTCGTCAGTGAGGTTTGCCTGCTTCTATCACATTGCCGCACATACTGTAGTTCTTGTGCTGATCTTTCAGTAAATTGGCTTTACGGTTGTCTTTACTTATGTTTTCTCATGCTGCTAGATTGGAGATGAGACCTTTATAATAGCAGCTCTTATGGCTATGCGTCACCCAAAGTCAATCGTGTTATCTGGCGCCCTCACGGCATTGATTGTAATGACGGTAAGTAAGCTCCTGCTTGTATTTACGTTTTCGTGATTGAACCCTCTTGTCCTTGTGCTTTTCTGTTTCTGATATATCTTGGCTTGCAAAATGGCTCTACAAACTCTAAAGCTTGCAGTGTGGTTATTTATTCTGGGTCTCATTTGTAATTTGTTCTCGTCAATGTTGCTTAGGTGCTTTCCACTGGACTTGGAAGAATTGTCCCTAATTTGATATCGAGGAAGCACACAAATAGCGCAGCCACAGGTACACCTTTTCTAGTTAACCATGCTGCCTTTTCAATTGGTACTGAATTTCAGACATGCACTAATTTTCCTGTGCAGTCCTCAAGTGCCTTGTATAACTAGTGTTTTTTGTGAGTTTCTCTTTCCTTATAGGCCCTTAGTACATGTAAGAGATCTTTCTTAAGAAAATCTAGGGTTTTAAAGGTCAAGACAGGTCGATACATTCTGAAGAGAATGTTGCTCTGTTACTTTTGGCTATTCTTTCTGATGATTTCACATAGGAAGAGAACTTTATTGGCATTTACCTGAAATACTGTGGGATCTTTTGAATGAGTTTCATTCTTTAAAGTTTCATTCCGAAGATTCTACTAGCACCTTCTCTTTTATTCGATTTCTCTGCCAATGTTACTGTGATAGTAAGTTGGGTTTTGGTCATTGACTATATTCATGGTACAGCTTGCCATTATTTGTGTGGCAACATGCAATTATTGCTTGATAGACATTTTTAAGAATCATGCACTAGATCATGAATTTCATTTGTATTTTCCTACTTGGGATTATGATAGGGATATCCTTCCACTGTTCCTCTGTGGAATTTTAATAAGTTTATATATTGTGAGAACAGGATATTTTGGAGGTTTGATGAACTAATTTTTCCTTTCATGTCAGTTCTCTATTTATTTTTTGGGTTGCGGTTACTTTATATAGCATGGAGGTCAGATTCAAAGTCATCTCAAAAGAAAGAAATGGAGGAGGTATTTTCATCAGTAACCCTTTCTCAAATTATGTTGTTCCTCTAGAATTCAATTTGTGTAGTTTGTGGTCGTCTGTTTCTTTGTATTCAGAAAGTTGGAGTTGATTTCAATACAGACCTACCATATGGCTGGTGGAAATTAAATTGCCTGAAGCGATGTTTCTTTTTGATATTGATGGCCTTGCATGGAGCCATAATCAATGACCCGAATTTGGTGCCATGGAGCAGACTAGACTAAGTAATTTGGTGCTTTTACAGACCGTCTAGACTAGACTGCGTTTTGTATTTTTTATTGGCCTGCTATTTGCAATGTGTTTAAAATTTTTTATGTCCAGTAGTTACATTTGTAATGATTGTGGAAGTTTTCTGATTTTTTTTTTTTTTTTTTTTTTTTAAAATACTGAAGCATTTAGGAATTATGAACTTTTTATGCTTGGCTGCAACCATTTGAGAATTTTTTGGGTTCTACATATGATATGTGCAGGTAGAAGAGAAACTAGAGGGTGGACAAGGAAAGACATCCTTCCGCCGCTTCTTTTCACGATTTTGTACGCCCATCTTTCTAGAGGTGTGCCTTTTATATAGATTTTTATTTGGACTATCTGTTCCCATCTGATTTCTGCTAAAGATCTGATTATCTTTATATACTGTGGTGACATTCAGTTTCTTGCTTGTTTTACAGTATTTTTCTTTTCCAATTGTTATACAATTCTTGCAACTAATGACATCGTTACTCCTATGCAGTCCTTTATTTTGACCTTTTTAGCAGAATGGGGAGATCGTAGCCAAATTGCTACAATCGCTGTAAGATGTTTCTTCACTGTGGTCTTCCTACTCTCTGTTGGTCTGTATTTTGAACTGCTTAGTGAATCTCTTGATTTTGCTCTCTTTCTTTGGAATCTGTTTGGAAACTTTCTGGTTTTTTCAAAAGCCTCAGTTTTGATGTAGTTTGAGTTTGCCCTATTATTTGCTGGCGACCTTATAGTTAGAAATATGACTGAGCTATTGATATTCTTGTCATTTCCTATTATCTCACCTTCATTTCCTTAGTTTACCTCATTATGGCACGTAGGTTGAATCTTTTATGTTGAGCTATTGGTTGACAAAAGAGTGAGGAAAATGCCATTGTTCATGTAGTTCTCTGTTTTCATGATGTTCGCTTGATCAGCGGTGGAATTTAACACACAAACCCTTCTTTATGTTTAAAAGATCGGAATCTCGTGGGCACATGGCCATTCATCCTTCGTGCATTTTTTTGGATATCTGAATAAAAATCACCATTTTATGTTTATTTGAGTTCTAGTGGCGTGTTGAGCAATCTTGTTATGTTGCAGCTGGCAACACATAAGAATGCCGTTGGAGTGGCCGTCGGGGCGACAATAGGACACACCATATGTACATCGATTGCAGTGGTGGGTGGAAGCATGTTGGCATCCAAGATCTCGCAGCGGACAGTTGCGACTGTTGGTGGCCTCCTCTTTCTCTGTTTCTCCTTGTCTTCTTATTTTTACCCTCCCTTGTAGGTGATTCTGTAGGCTAACATGATTCTTTACAAGCTCTGAGAAGCCCTTCCTTCCACATTTTGTCTACGAAAGTTGATATTAACTGGTGATAATCAGACCTTTTCAGTATTCTTTTGTAAAATGTCAGCGCGTGTTAAAAGTCTTCTGGCTTTTGTTCTCCTTCTTTCTCTATCTTGAATGTACTTTCTGCGGCTTATCAATGACCTTTTCAAAATCCAATTATAGTTTTGGCCAAGTCAAACATGTTCCTCTGCGTATTCCAAGAAACGAAAAAGTACTTCAGCGGGACCGAAATAGCTGTTACATGGCATGATCTGCTTCCATTTTTTTTTGTCAATATCCTTGAGAGGTGAAGTTGCAGTTTTAGAGCCTCTCTTTATCAGGCATTTTCTTGGGAGAACTTGACTAATCTTCAAGTTGATTGTAAATTGGCTTATGTTGTGCTTGGAAGTCTAATTTCACTGGAATCCAACGCATCCGTAGTTGAGAAGCTATTGAAGCTGTGTGGAAATAATCATCTGATGGATTACGAATTGCGCTCGTTGGATTAAGTCCTTAAAATGAATGATGTGAAAAGTAACTAGTGGGATCAGAATCGCTCAATTTACATGGAAAATGTCACAAAGCCTTGTGTTTTCAATTCCAATTTCGAATGACATTCTTCATTTTAACGTCGTTAGCGTCAAAATGCGAGGGTTTCGCCAACAGACCAGGATAAGAAGGTAATGTTAAGATAAAGAATTGCAATGAAATTGTTATTCCAAACAGATTATTCAGTGGAATTTGAGCCATTTTCGAAGTCCGTTTTGTGAAAAATGTACATGCTTATTTTTTCTGAGTAAAGAAAGAAGTTCTATTGATAAAATTAGGAAAAGCAGGAACAGCCTGTTGCAAACAGTATCAAACTACATAAGATGTGAAAAGATAGTTATAGGAAATGTTCTTATCATTTTCCAGAAGTAAAGACACATTTAAGAAAGTTAATCATTGAAGTGTTCCCTAGGGATAAGCATGGAACTGATGGGAATTTGTTCGGTTATAAATTCCAAGGTACGTAAGATAGGTTTTAGATTCCAAAAATTAGGGAAATTGTTTCAAATGGTAAGTTCTAGGTTTTAGGTTGGTGGAATCTAGAACTTGTAACTTGAAACTTTGTTGAGCTATGTTTTCATGAAATGTTAAGGTATTTCATGGCGTTCATTTAGTAATTGTTTAAAATTTTTATTTTAGAATAGAAATATGTTTGGTACAATCCTTAAACCGACTTAAATTTTTTTAATTTTTCAATAAATTTATTTATTTTTCTCTTTAAATTTTTAAATAAATTTATTATATACTTTAAATTTATTATATTTTTAATTTTAATTTTAATTTTTAATAATTTTATTATGTAATTTTATTATATTTTTCAAAATTTCTCATAATTTTTATTCTCATAATTTTTTAAATAATACTATTATATAATTTTATTATATTTTTAAATAATTTTATTATATTTTTGTTATTAGCTTGAGGAAGAAGAATAGAAAAGAAAAGGAAAAGAAGAGAAGAAAAGGAAAGAGAAAAAAAGAAAACAATTTGGCTTGATTCTAGAGTTATTCCGGGAACAAAAGAATAATGTTTTTCTACTTCTTAATTGTGTTTTAAATCTATTCTAAGAACAAATTTGTTCTCAAGAATAAAAAAGTTATCAAATAAATTTTTCTTTTTTTTTTTTTTTTTAAATTTCAAGGGAATAAAAGAATAAAATTAAACACTAATTAGCACGTTATCAAATATGCCATAAGTTTTCATTTATGATTGAGATTTTTACTTTGTTAATATTTCATATTTTTCTTGTACCTCAACATAAGTTATGACTAATAAATTGTAACCAATGCTATAATTTATGATTAATAATAGTAACTTGTATGCATGTAAGTAGTATCTAGGTTTTAAAAAGATTCCACATTCTAAAAAATGAAAAATCTCTTTAAATGGGTAAGTTTCAAATCTTAGATGGAACCTGTACGAACGTGAAATCTTTAACTGCTCACCTTTAGTGTTCCATTGGATTTTCATAGTAATTTAATATCTTTCATGGAGATGGAAATTCTTATAGACCACCATGCCAAATGTCATAAAATATATATTTTCACGAAACACATGGAACCTACAAAGTCTTGCAATCGGTAGGTTTAAGTGTCATCAGATTGTAATGGAACGATGGATGATTGCTCTCCTACCAAGAAGATGGAGTATTAGCTACGCAAAAGGGCCAACTGAGGACTGCCCCCCTGAAATAGTGTGGTGCACCTCTATATCCACATTTGTCAACTGCAACTGTCGTACTGTAAAGGGAATACTGTTATGTGACAGCAACCCGCCAAACCTCGTCATTGTCTTCTAATTTGTAATCATCAACCATCATCGTCATCATTGTAATTGTTACACGTCTTTGGCGAGTTGATCTCCGTAAAGACACAGAGCTGAGACAAGAAAACGACATTCGAGCAGACACAGTATCCACCTTTTTTCCTGAGAAGACATGATCTACTTTTTGCTCAAAAGAAAAGGCCACGACCAATCTGTCCGTGCAAGTATCTGTTGCTGTGTAGCAAATACACAGGGCTTATATGTCCCCTGATGCTTTCTTTTGGCCCCCTTCAAAATGAAGCAATGACGGAATATTGCGTGTCTACTCCACCAGCACCAATCAGGAGCTCAAAAGATTGATGAGCATCAGTTGTGAGATGTGTAGAGTCCACATCAAGAAAAAACGGTGGGTTTGGCTTACACCACAAGTGAGGTTAGTGAAAGGTAGGAGCCCACCGGCACTCCTGCATATGCAGTGTCCCCCACCAAACCAAAAAGATTGAAGTTTTAACAGAATTGGGAATGAGTAGGTTGTACTTTAGCTCTTTGAAAAGACTGGTTTTGGGTGATTAACTACAAGTACGTGGGGGTTGGATTGGAGTGTTCAGCCATGTCAATTAGTTGTTAATCTTTTCCCATCTGTTTGAATTTTGCTGAACTGAGATTTCTTACTAGACAACACATCACTAACAACACCTCGTCCTCAAGTATCCATCATTTTGGGAAACAGACCAGCAATTTTTTTCTTTTAGCCCTTCTCTCTACCAAACTCCAACTGATATAAGTATCGTCTCTTGCTCGTATATCTCGTGTTATTGTGTCATCCAGAGACGTGCCCTCGGCAATCGGCATTACGTATCGTTTCCTCTTCCAAGGCTGGCATCTCTCTCTGAGAGAGGCATATTCTTCCCTCTTCTTTTGTCAGGTGATTCAGGAAATGAGAGACAGAATGGAAAGGCTTGTCCTCCTTCCATTTGCTGTCGGCTGTATATCTGAATCAAGCGTTGCCATAGCTACCCAGAATCACCGGCGATCAAAGAATGTCGACTCGCCACCATCAAGTCTCTCTCTCTCTCTCTCTCGGCCATGCGTACACAAAATCCTTTTGCACATTGCACTGGACACAAAGCACACAGGCACACACGAATGTGTCAAATTCAAATCTCCCCTTCATTGTTTGCGTGTATAGTGATTTCAGGCTCAAATTGTGAAGGGACTGATCAGGAAACGACAGATCGAGACAAGGAGGAAGAAGGGAGCTTCTCTGATGAAAGTATGAAAAGCTCCTTCAACTTGATGGCTCTACCGAAGCCCAACATATCGACCGGCATTCAAAGGCTATTCAAAGGGTTCAGAAGCGTCTCTCACTTATTCGGTGCGTAGTACGCTCATCACCCAGGCATTGGTATTATAAACTTTTCTCGAATACAAACCAACTTGTTTGTTCATTGTGTTGCTAGACATACATGGAAAATAGTCACTAGACAAGATCAACTGAAAATATTGTTGGCCCTGCGATTGCCATACAGACATTTTAAGCAGCACCACTTGCAAAAACATCTAGGGACCAGTTCTATGAAAGTTTGATCATCTAACCTTATATTTCGCAGCACCATTTCTAGTCATAAGAACCGATTGATGTTTCAGTGTACAAGGAAGAGGACATGCAAGAGGAGGAGACGGAGATAGAAATAGGACTCCCAACAGACGTGAAGCATGTGACCCACATTGGATGGGATGGATGTGCAGCCCTCAACCCCATCGGGGGCTGGGACTGTCTGATGCCTCCCGATCACGAGCCGCTCCACTCTGCCGACCGGCATGATCAGCTCTTTCCCTCTTCTGCTGATGCTTCTTTAGCACAGTCTGAGCATTCCAGATCAATTGCATAGGCGAGACCTGCTCCTTTCTGTATGGATGATACTGATGAATTATGTTTGGTGTCGATTCAGACCTTTCTCCGTATTTAATTTGTATAAAGTGAAAACTGTATCCCAGATGAAGCTTCAATCATAGGTAAAATATGATTTATAGCATTACCATTGGTATGGTGAACTAAGAAGCTTCTTATTCTGGGTATGTTGTGCAGTAATCAAGTAGAATTTACAGAGTCCACTTGACATGATTCAAGTAAAATTTCAGAGAATTGCAGGAGTTACATCTGTTAATTACCAACAAACCGGTAAAATGTTTTGACATGAAAAAAGAAGTGATATGGTGAATTCTGTAGAAAGTCACCGGGCGAGTAGAATGAGAAAGATTTGATCGCTCGAGAGCAAATTGATTGATCTATTCAGACATCGATCAATAGCAGCACGCACGCCATCACGTCCGCCAGCAACAAAGATGTTGCTGTGAATGGTTTAGAGGAGTTTCAGATTTGGCTCGGTGTGTCTGACCAAGATGGGGATCTCTAAGCTTTCCATCTCTAGCTGTGAAGTTTTTTTCTTTTTTCCCTTCTTTTATTACATCATGACCCAAATCAATATCAGTCATGCTTGATGAACCAGATTGACACCTCTCAGCTTGCTAGTTTTATCATTTGGTAGATTACTGTGGAATTCATTCGGATGGACATCCTTCTCCCAAATGAAATTCAATCTATGTATGCTGTCCTTCATGAGTTTTCCACATGAAAATTTACTATGGTATTCCACAAACCAATTCGACCGGCAGCAACCATACTTATGACAATCAATTCTTCTCAATAATCTTTTTGCCCCGCTAATCAATCCTCATCTCTCTCCCCCCAGCTAAATAGCGAAACGGGAAAAAGAGGAAAATAATTGGAACCCATCATTTATTTTTATTCCTAAGTAGATTAACATCATTTTGGATCCATCAGGTATTCATATATGCTCGTGCCGCGCCCCTCATGAGTTATACCGCCCGATTCTCTGGGGGGCAGTATGACCCATGAGGGGTGCGGTCCGGGGTTTCCGACCCGACCCGACCCGACCCGAGTAAAAACGGGAGGGTTTTTTTTTTTTTTTTTTTTTTCGTTTTTTGGCTATACTAGAGCTAATGCAAAAACGTGAAAAAGGGCTTCAAAGCCCAAATTGGCTCAGCGGCCGCCATGGATAAGAATGTCACTTCCCTCTCTCTCTATCTATATATATGCACACTCAACTCTCTTTTTGCGCGTCTATCCCCCTCTCTCTCTCTCTCCATCTCTACGCTTATCATTGCGATTGCGCGATTCGTCAAATTAGGGTTTCCTCTCCTCCGTCGGGGTCGTCCGCCATCGATCGCAAATGACCGGGAAGGCGAAGCCGAAGAAGCACACGGCCAAGGAGATCGCGGCCAAGGTCGACGCCGCCACCACCAACCGGGGCGGTGGCAAGGCCGGGAAGGCCGACCGGTCGGGCGTCGAGAAGGGCGGCCACGCCAAGTACGAGTGCCCCAACTGCAAGACCACCGCGCCGGACCTCAAGTCCATGCAGATCCACCACGACGCCCGCCACCCCAAGATCCCCTACGACGAGTCCAAGCTCATCAACCTCCACGCCGTCCTCGAACCCGCCGAGCCCTCCTCCAAGGGCGGCCGCCCCGGCGTCCGAGGTAGTCACAAGAAGTGATCGGAAAAGCTTCCCTCGCCCCCAGAACCTTAGTCTCGACCGTCCGGTCGCGGGCTCTCGTCTTTTTCCTTTTTTTTTTTTTTTTATCGTCTGTCTTCGTGTCGGATTTGATGGTGTAACGGTAGGTCGATGAGGGAAGTTGTTAGGGTTGGGGGGTTGGGGGAGAAAGGGGGGGTTGGGTTCGTCCATCTTTTGGACGCTGTCTTCTTTGGCTAAGCTTGATGATGTATATTGTATGTTCTCAGACTATGATGTCTTAGAATTCGCCTATCATCAATGAATCGAGATGGAGTTTCCTGTCTTTATGCTAATATCGATGGTGTCCTTCCGAATTCCTCTGCCTACTTACTGCTTGTTGATTTGCGTGATCTAATATGTGGGTGTTGGTGTTATGACTAATTTTTCCTTTCTGAAGAGGGGTTTGATGGGTACTGTTAGATTCGATGCGATTGCTTCGTGTCGATAGTCTCGTGTCTTCTAAATTGAAGATGGCTGATCTGACCATCGAGAACGAATTTTCAAGTAAAAGTAACGCCAGATGACCGGTGCACATATAATTGACCGAGTGATGGGTTAAAGTAATACTGGATGACCAACAAGTGATGGTGTTATTCGAACTGGTATCATTTATTGTTATTCCGTGCTTAGAAACTGGATTAATTTGCCGACTTGATTGGTAGCAGATACTATGCCGACACTTTGTGTTGCTTGAATATGTATGGGCTAGATGAATGAGGACAAGGGTTTCTGTTCTTGTAAGTGGTGGCCATGTGTATAATACAAGGGAACCGGAAAGATCTCTTATTCTGCATGCAAGCTTCTCTTGTTGCTGTCTTATATGCCATCTTTAATTGAACTTTGACTTTAGGATGTAGCTCTTATCAACTGAATTATAGTTTCAATTTCTTCTTGGATGTCTTGGAGTGGATTCAACTTGAGTTCTATCATATGAGGAATGTGTTCTGCTTGATCCTCTGTTTTCCCTAGGCAGAGACGACCAAAATACCGTTTTGATGGTCTTTCTAGCTTAAGTCTGATTGCTTTTACGTAAGTTTGTGAGGGCTGGCTGTTGGTATTTATCTATGCTTGGGGGAGAGCAGAGTGATAAAGGAGAAAATGCACTGTCCTGTTTGAGTTTGGCTGCAGGTCATAATCTTAGTTTGGTTGTAGATTATTTACTGCCTGTTGATTGACAAGGTCGATGAATCTACTTGGGACATGCATGGTGAAGGGAAGAAATTTATGTCGCTAAATATGAAGTCTTGATATATGAAATGTTCTCAGATGTATGAACAGTGGTTGCTCTTGAGGTTCTTGCAGGCTAGCGATCCTCAAGAAAGGCGAAAGGATAACAGTCACCTCATTGAGAAGTTATCTGTTTCTGTACAGATCTTTCACTCTCTGCATCCTTATGAGCTGATCATGGCGAATTCACAATCAACACCAAGATGAAGGATCTAAGCAAAAGTTTTAATGCTGTTCCATTATCATGAGCTGATCACGTTTCTTCTCTCTCTCTCTCTCTTATATATCCTGGGAATTTTCAGCTGAGTTGTGTGCGAAAGTCTCGATGGCTCTGATGTTAAAGTGGAATGTCCTCGTGGCCTCTGACTGCCTTTTCTTTGACAGTAGGGTGAAGCGCTGGGACAGTGTGCAGCATCTTTTCCTCTAGGTGTACATGTGCTGTGACTCAGGTAATGTCGTCTGAGAGTGTTAGATCTGGCCAGTCCTGACAAGAGTATAGGCTGGAGATAACATTAAAGAGGACTATGATTAATAATCGTGTCATAAAAGGCAACAAAATGCGACCACTTGACAATGGCTTGATTTTGACTTTTAAATTTCATTTGTTTCGCGGAAAATAATGTTTAGAATTTTATTTTTTTCGAATTTTCCAACGTTAGATTAACAGAAAACGGAGTAGTCAAGGAAAACATTTTTGATCAAGGGAAAAGAATAATTTTAAAACAGGGAAAAATTACTTTGTCTTTCCAAAGGAAGGAAAAAACTTTCTCTGTTCTCTTTCTCATGCACCTCATCGCTCCTTTACCTCTCTTCTCACCCACTTGCTCCTTTATCTTTCTCCAACTTTAGGCTTCCTCCTTTCCGACATGCTCCTCATTTCTTTCATGCTCCGGAGTTTGTCATCCTCCTCCGTTTCTCTGCCTCTAGAGTTCCTCCTCCTCCCCTGCCTTACTGCTCCTCATTTGTCATGTCAAGCGCAACTGATTGAGCGAGGTTAAGTGTGTTGCATCCATTTCCGCATTCTCTCTCCCTCTTCTTCAAGAAATCCAGTTCCTGTTGCTTCTCCTGCTTAACAGGTACAGCTGAATTCTATCTTCTTTCTCAAATCTTTTGCACTTCTGAAATTGTGATTTTGCTCTTCTTGTCGGGCTGATGTTTTCTGACAAATTTGTGAATCTATTTTGTGAATCAAAATGGCGAATGGGTGGAAGCTGATCTTGCCCCTCGCTCATGATGACATTCATCTTAATTTGAGCTGGTTTCAGTTGGGAATCATTTGTTTAGGAGACTTAGGTGATGATTTTAGCTGTTTTTCATTCATTAAGAGGATGATTAGTTGATTGTTTCCTGCTTTTGTCAGAAAATTGGATTCTCCTATAGGATTTGAGTGGAATAATCTTTGCTATTTTGTTGGTTTTTACAAACCAATTGTTGATGTAGGTGATAATGAAGGAGCCATCAAGAATAGCAACAGAATCAATATTCTGGCCCTGCTTAAGCATGTCAAGGAAAAGAGGGGAGTCAGAGGTTTCCATGGTGGCGACTCCATAGATCCCAAGTTGATATTGGTTTAAGATTGCAACATTCTCAGTCCCACCACCCTTGGTCATGTCATAAACAGGTATTTTTCAGTGCAAGAGACGCCAAGTATGGCCTCTTTTATTCCCAAAAGTACGTGGAATTCACTGCATACTCTGCCTTGAACAAAGAACGCCATTCAAATTATCCTGTTTAGAAAATCCCAGTCCCATTAGTTTGCTAATGTAATGGTTTTGAACTTATATGGATGTATTTGAATCATAATCGTTGAGCTTCTGCTTAATAGAGCCTAGTTGATCTGATTGAAGGGAAAATGAAAATGACGTCAAGGCCAAGTTTATCATTGAAGCAGTTAACCATTGACTGGCCCTGAGGACGATGAGGTTAGTCACCGATCAGGAACCAATTAAACATGAGGACATGATGTCATTGACTTGATTATCAGCTTCTTTCATACTATTTACCAGATCTTATTGAAGAAAGGCTTCCCGACATATATGCAAACTCGGGCGGAGTTACCGTCGGTCACTTTGAGTGGGTCCAGGTATCACTGGTCGGATTTTCAAGTTTGTTGCGCCGCAAGATTAGTAGCTTACAAATGGTCTCTCTTATACTGTATATTCTTTATATTATAATAAGAGATATTTATACATATGTATATTGATATATGGAACGTAAGAGGTCTCCATGATCCCCTAAGACAAGCAGAAGTTAGGAACCTAGTATCTTCTAATGGGTTTTGACTTATTGGTTTATTGGAAACCAAAATTCCAGATTCTAACCTCCGCCCGCAGCGGCGCAACTGGCTTGGGCTCTCTCCCCCTCACGAAGGGGAGGAATTTGAATTCCAGAGGCGTCGTTAGGGATTTTGATCTGGAGTATTGTGGTGGTGGATCCTGTGGTCACTCCCCAGGGTTTGTTCGCCGGCTGTCGGCTTATGGGGTTCCCTGGGTCACAAAAAAAATAAAAAAATTCTAGATTATCTTTTCGACTCCATATCTGCCAGATTGTTACCGGGCTGGAATTGAGTGGCAAATTATGAGTTTTCTCACAAGGGTAGGATTTGAGTTGACTGGAATCCTTCTTTGGTGGATTTTGAAGTGATTTCATTCAATAGCTAGGCAATTCATGGTAGTTTGAAGTTTTTCATGTCTGCTTTTCCTGCTGTGTCTCGATAGTATATGCTAAACATACTTTTGTAGCTAGAAGGACATTATGGGCAGACATTATTCAAAGGAGTATATTATGCCGAGATGATGCTTGGCTAGTAGCCGGAGACTTCAATGCTATCAGGGATCCCTCTGATCGGATTGGTAGCTCTGACAATTGGCTTCCTTACTTTGATGATTTCAATCTTTGTTTGACCCAAGCTGAATTAGAGGACCTGAGATATGTTGGCTTTCGGTTTACTTGGTTTACTTCCTCGGGGGTTAATCGCAAAGCTAGGAAAATTGATCGAGTTCTTGTGAATGCTAAATGGAGTCTTCACTTCTCTTATTCGGAAGCATCTTTCCTTGCACCTGGTATCTTTGATTACTCTCCTATAGTGGTTAGGGTTTTGCAGCCGATGGTCTCAAGGAAACCTTTTAAATTTTTCGATTTCTGGACTAAACACCCATCTTTCCATAGCACTGTCTCTCAAGTCTAGGAGAGTCCGATTGAAGGGGTTCCTATGTACAAATTGGTGAGTAAGTTGAAGGCCCTCAAAGGCTGCTTGAAATAACTCAATAGAGAATCATTTTCTAATATCTCTAAAAGGGTTAATGCAGCGAGGGATGCGTTGTTATCCGCCCAGGTTGAATTTCAGTAGGATCCTACTAGTGAGCTTCTTGCAGACTTGGAGAAGACACATCGTAGAACGTTTCTGGAATTGAGGAATTAGGAAGAGTTATTCTTCAGACAGAAATCCATGATCAGGTAGCTCAAGGAAGGTGACCGGAATACCAAATTCTTTCACCATTCTGTTATTAGGAGATAGGTGAGGAACACGATTCTCTCTGTTATGGACTCTACTGGTTCTATTATCTCGAACCCGAGCTTGGTCCACCATACCTTCGTTTCTTATTTCCAAGAGTTTTTGGCACCACACCCCATCTTCCAGACCCTCATTATTGGATCTTCGGGAGATTATACGATGCTCTCTCAATGAGGAACAAGTCGGTTCTCTATCTCGTCCTTTCTCTAACTCGGAGATTCAGGATACCGTGTTCTCCCTTGCTTGGGGGAAGGCTCTAGGACCAGACGGTTTTGGTGTTAGTTCTTCAAGCATAATTGGGAGAGAGTTGAACCTTTAGTCACTGAAGCGGTTAAGGATTTCCTTACAATGGGGAGACTTCTCAAGGAAATCAACAATACCATCCTAGTAATGATCCGGAAAGCTCTTAATGCTACGTCTGTTAATGATTACATGCCTATTGCCTACTGTAATACTATTTACAAATGCATTACAAAGCTTTTGGCTAATCGACTTGCTGCAGTCCTTAATAATATTATTAGCCTTTATCAAAATGCTTTCGTCAAAGGCAGGAGAATTAGAGACAATATTCTTATTACCCAGGAGTTATTTGCTGGCTTCCATCTTGATCCTTTTGTGCCCAAGTGTGCGGTCAATGTGGACTTTTAGAAAGCCTACGACATGGTAGACTGGGATTTTTTGGAGCTGGTTCTTCATGCCTTCGATTTCCGGGACCATTTTGTTAGGATCATTATGGTATGTGTTCGCATTCCTAAGTTTTCCATTTCGTTGAATGGAGAATTTCATGATTTCTTCCTTAGTGGCCAAGGTCTTCACTAGGGGGATCCGATCTCTCCTTACCTCTTTACCTTAATCATGGAGGTTTTTTCCGGGATACTTAGTGTTCGCACTAGGCAACTGGGCTTCAAGTTCTTTTTGAGATGCAAGGCTTTGAGTCTTTCACACCTCTTCTTTGTGGACGTCTTTCTATTTTGTGGAATTGACTTGATTTCCACATCACTCTTAAAGGAGGGGTTGGATACATTCTCTTCGTGGAGTGGACTCAAGCTTAATTCTAATAAGAGTGAGATATTTCTTGTTGGAGGATCGGTAGATTTGCGCAGAGAGATTCTCCTAGTGTTTGGTTTTCAAGAGGGGTCTTCGCCGATGCGGTATTTTGGAGTTCCTATTATCTCCTCCAGGCTCGGCAAGGCAGACTGCATGTCCCTTGTGGATCGCATAACTACAAGAGTCCAGTCTTGGACTTAGCGTTTCCTTTCTTTTGCTAGGCGTCTTCAGCTTATAAAGTCAGTTCTTCATGCAATCCAAGCTTACTGAGCTAATGTCTTTATCATCCCTATTGCAGTGTATTGAACAGATCTTGAGACAATTTTTCTGGAAGGATCCTGGCCCAGGGAGGGGTGGTGCCAAGGTTTCCTGGGATGATATTTGCTTTCCAAAGGAGGAAGGAGAGCTAGGCATCCGCAGTCTGAAAGATTGTAACAAGGCATCGATGCTGAAACACATATGGATCCTATTTACGGATAATGAATCCTTGTGGTATAGGTGGATCCCCTCGACTTTCCTTAAAAGGAAGAGTTTTTGAGTGATTAAGCAACCCACCTGTTGCTCTTAGGCATGGAAGCGAATCCTCCACCTTAGAACTGATTTTCGGTTATCTTTTCTATGGAAGTTAGGAAATGATTGCTTTGTTTTCTTTTGGTTCGACCATTGGCACCCGAGAGGCTCCCTCAACTTGGTGTTTTCTGACTCTTTCATCTACAGATCTAGCCTTCCTAGGCATGCGACGATGGCTGATCTTTTTTTGCCTGCTGGTCAGATCGTGCGAGAAGTTTTACAGTCTTGGGAACATCCCCTTCCCTTTCTAGTGCGGGCTCCTGATCGTCTTACTTGGCAAGGAAACACGTCTAGTTTATTCTCGGTTGCTTCGGCTTGGCACCTCATCAGAAAAAAGAAGCCTCAGGTCGATTGGACTTTTTTGATCTGGAACAATGCTATAGCTCCAAGATATCAATTCATTCTTTGGCTTATAACCAGGAACCATCTTCCTACGTAGGCCTTACTCTTATCGCATGGCAGGATTGGGAATGCTGTATGCCCCTTTTGCAAAGTAACTCCAAATTCTATTGATCATTTGTTTTTTCATTGTAGCATTACGGCTAGTTGTGCATTCTCTTGGGCCACTAGATGCAACCTCCCTTGGAGGAATGGGACTTGGGCTAACAACCTTTATTGGGCTATAGAGTTTCTATCCGATAAGGACTTCTATCACTCTATTGCCCGGTTCTCTTTTGGGGCTCTTTGTCACTTTATTTGGAAATATAGGATCGAGATTCTCTTTAGGAACTATACCTTCACGCTTTTGGCCGTGAAGAACCACCTTATTAAAGTGGTTAAGGATAAGGTTTTAACCTTCTCGAATATTAAAGACAATCCAAGAAACATGAGACTTCAACGTAACTGGGGGATAGACCCCTGCATCTTCTTTTCTACTCTGGCGCATCCATAATATTTCCAGGTTGGAGTGGTGGTGTAGGATGGCCGCTATTGTTTGTTTCGGTGCTGGCCTTGATTCCTGCCAGTTGTCTCATCCTTTCCATTTGGGTGATGACGTTTTGTTTGGTTTTGGCTGGGGTTGCTTTTGTTTGGCCAGCTGGTCGCCTTCTTTTGTTTAGTCCTTTTTTGGTTGTGGCTGTAATTGTACAGCTTAACTGCGTTTTGTGCCTTGTTGGCTTCCCTTCTTTTTGCTCTCGGCACCCTTCCACTCATTATGCCTCTATTCATTATGAGTGTATGTTTTGGTGCCGTTTTTGATGTAATTGTTGGCTTTAGCTTAATATGATTACCTTTCACCAAAAAAAAAAAAAAAAACTATTTGTGCTTGGCCAAAGATAAGAGAGTTTAACAAAGTAAGGAACAAATTCTAGAGTTGTTCTCCATGTGATTCTTGATGTGCCTTTGGATTGCAGAACGTACAAGGTTTCATGTGGGACGGAGAGAAGGTGAACAATGAGCTGAGGACCTCCATGACCAAGGGCTTCAAGGCGGTGAACAAATGTGCAAGACACATGACTGCGACAAATCATCGCTCTTCCGAAATAAGGAAAGAAAAGGAGGCTTTGCTTTCAATTCAAGCCCCTTTTAATGGTTCTCCTCTTGCCCAAATTAATAACTGCTGGGTGAGAGTTTTGATATTGATCGTGAGCGATTTATGTAGCTGTGATTTGTGTTTCTAGCTTCATCCGAGATTCTGAGTAAGAGTGAGGAGATGAAATTCCGATGTACTTGACTAATATGATCGCTAGAGTGGCCAGGTTCATTCTCCCTTTACAAATGCTTGGATACGTGGTTCTTTGCAATTGCGTGGCCGGTGAAGAAAATTCTATTCAAGTGATCGTATTGACTATCAATAGTGTTTAGAACTAATATACTCTTTGTTGGTAGTAGGTAACATCTCTTTTATGTCTTTTATTGCCCCTTTGTTCAGAGTCGAGGCTTCAGGCCTCAATTGACTAGGGCTTGGTCGCTGGGGACCCAAGATTAGTCAAGGGGACCCAAGCAGGAGCACCAGCAGCACCAAGGTCCTGGCCTTAGCCTCCAAGGGCTCAGGCTCAGCTTCGATTCTAGTGCCCATGCTCGATTTTCCTTGTTGTCCATACTCAAGTCACTAGTACCGTGTCTATTTAATACAAAAAAATAAGTTTTCATTTCTCAATGTTGTAAAGTATTTTTCTTTTCATTTATAGATTTCAGTCAAATACTATTTTTCTGAAAAACTTCTTAAAAAAATATATAGTTTTGGCGAAACAAACTAAACCTTAATAGATGTTCTTCCTCCAAGCAAAACTAGTTGCAAAATATAGCAGGAAGTCATTTGCAATGATAATAATTTGATTTGCTTGTGATTGTGTAACCCAATGGACTGCAATTTTTCTAGGGAGCCCTGCTCCAGAAAGAATTACAGAACGGTTCCTTTGGGATGTTTTAAGTTGGCGGCAGGCACATCGTCTCCACGACCAAATTGACTACGAGCAAAGCTTCAAAACGTGAAGTCGAGACATTTTCGTGAGTATTACCGGAAAAGGTACAAGGCAACGAATTGCAATCGATAATCATGTACGAAAACCAGGAGAGAAATCGTTGGTGAGCACAGCAGCAAGGGACAGATGTCAGCTCGTAACTCTTCCGAACCACCACGTTGCTCAGTCTCCCCGTATCTTGCCATGCATTCGCATCCCCACCTGGCCACCCCCTCTCTCTCTCTCTCTCTCTCTCGTCGACAAACGTAGAGGTAATAGCAAAATCTCGGATGGAGGATGAAGAAGAAGACTGGATGTTGTACGGGGAACCCGCATGCGAAACGCCGCCGCCGCCGCCGCCGCCGGAATCCTCCGGCCACTGGTTCACGAGACTCCTGTTCCTGCAAGCGGAGCTCACGTACAAGTGCATCGCCTCTCTCTTGTCCCCGATCTTCTCCCTCCTCTCCTTGGCCTCCGACTCTTACCACCAGGCCGAGGAGGCCAAGGACTCCGTGGAGTCCGCCGTCCACCGAGTCCCCTCCAGCCTCTCCCTCCTCCTCAAGAGGCTCGGCCTCGGCTTCATCGCCTCCGCCTACGTCTGCATGGTCCTGACCCTGCTCGTGGCTCTGTCCGCGGTGGTGGGCGTCGGGTTGGTGAGGATGTGGGTGGAGGAGCCCGTGTTCGTGAGGCAAAGGCTGCATCTCGATTACGCTCGGCTTCATCCCCAGGCCGTCCTCTCCTTCTGCGGCGGCGGCAACGATGGCGGGGTCGGTCTGTGCGAAGGGTTCCACCAGAAGAAGCATGCGGGCATTCCTGCGGGCCACACTTTTTCCGTCTCTCTGTCGCTCCTGATGCCGGAGTCCGACTATAATCGCCGCATTGGCGTTTTCCAGGTGCCCACATCGCATTTCTTTCAGGGTCCTTCCTGTCTTCCGTTGTTCGATTTTACTTAATGTCGAGCGAGTGCGAATGAATTAGTTTCCAATGGTTTTGATGGCCAATCCATCTGGGTTCTCTCAGGTGACTGCAGAGTTGCTTTCGGCGAACAGCGAAGCGATCGCGAGGTCGAGTCGGCCATGCATGCTGCGATTCAGAAGCCTCCCGGTGAGGCTCATGAGGACACTCGTGCTGAGCATACCTCTGTTGCTAGGGGTCTCGGCAGAGACCCAGACGATCAAAGTGGAGGTCCTGAAACACAAGGAGCTGAGGCATCCCAGGACAGCGGCCATCAGGATCACCCTGATCCCGAGGGCTGGGACTTCGTCACCGCCGCAGGTGTGCGAGGCCGAGATCGCGATGAACTCGCAGCTGCCATGGGCGAAAGATGTGGTCCGCAACTGGAGGTGGAGCTTCCGCGTGTGGGCGTCCCTCTGCACGTACACCGCGCTTCTGCTCACCCTCCTCTGCTGCTGCAAGACCCTGGTCCTGCCGTCAACGTCAGCAATGGGGGTCTCCTCCACGGAGCACGACGACGGCAAGCCCGAGATATCTGCGAAGAAGGGCGATCACGGAGCGAGGCGAGAAGAGGCGAGAGGAGGGGACGACGGCGAGGTTGCGGAGCTGTTGAGGAAGTGGCAGCAGAGAAGAGGGAAGTGGGAGGCCAGGTTTGTTTCGCAAGCTGGAGCCGGAGCCGGAGGCGAAGGCGAAGGTTCATTGGCAGCGACCGGCCGGAACTTGACTAGAGAAGGGACGAGCGCAAGAAGCATCGAGGAAGATGAGGTTGGGGATTCGGAGTCCGTTTGCTTGAGCTAGAGCTTCGTGCACATTTTTTGTGACCTGATCTAATCAAATACATGTGCAATTTAGTCATGTTCTGATTTATTTTGCAAAGTTTTTCCGACATCGGCGACTCCTAAACTTTTTCTTGATGTTCAATGTCGATTCCAGATAACTTCTTGTTCGTTTCAGGGTCTGAACGTTTCCAATCGGGACTCGACATCGTCGGCTGATGAGATGGTATGTTGTGCCAAACTAAAACAATATGCAAATCGAAACACTATCCAAGCAAAAGCTATAGGACATAAGAACAAATCATTCAGGCTTCAAATCAATCCCGTTGCAACGTGGTGAAATCGATCGAAACTAAGTCCAATGGAAGGTTGCAGAAAAGAGTTGTTTTCCTCTCTATTAAAGGAAGATAATGAATTTTGTTTCACAATGATAAACTGAGCAAGTGCTCAACCTCAAGCCTGGGGTCCGGTTGCCCGGGTGGTGGCCGAGCGTCGAGCTCATGGTGGTTGTCGAGTCTGATGTTGATGGCGGCGGCGGCGGCCGCTGGTTTTGCCGTTGGTGGCGTTTGATTTTGTGGTGGTGGTAATCGAGTGTGGCCGCGGTAATGAGTCGCGCCTATCAATTGAAAGATGTACATAGATACTTGTATAGCACAGACTAACCACACTAAGAGTAGCTAAATGAGAATCTCTGTTTACGTTGTTTTAGCATTGTGTTTAATGATCTAGTCACATCATCACCATATAAGAGAGAAGATATTTTAAAAAGCACATATTATTCCATTTGTTAAGTTGGATGGAGCTAAGAAGGAAAGACTCGATTGCACTAATTTGGGAAATTCTATGACTTAATTGTACTTTTTCTAAGTTTTGGAATTAAATTGAACTTTCATGACAAATTTAAGGATTTTTGTACACTTATCTCTACTATTAACTAATGAAGTTTACATTTACGGTATGAAGTTTCCTGTTCTTGCATTACTAAAACAATAAATGTTATGGCATATAAGATACATCTTCAACCAAAATGAAAGATGTGCATAGAAACTTGTATAAGGTAGGCTTATTACATTGAGACTCGTAGATCTGTCATATGGGTAGGTTGGGTCAAGAATGGTCCAACCAAAATTGACTCATTTTCATGTCGTGCGAAACTAGGAACCCAAACTCGACTTGATCTGATCCAACTTGACCCATACCCAATTAGACCTAAATTACGAAAATACTTTTATATTTAACCAAATTTAGGAAAACTCATACCCAAGGTGAGTGGGTAGAGTGAGCGAGCACGAGATTGATTGAAATTGAGAGAGTGAAAAGAGAGTTGTAGGGATGAGCTAGGTTGTGAATTCATTTAAGACATATCATTTTAGCTTTTATTATTCAAAATTCAATAATGACCCATTTACTAAATAACTAACACATGTAATAATTCAGTTTATCAAAGATGGGTTAAGATAAAGCTTAATGACCCATTTTGACAGGTTTTACTGAGAGTAGCCCAATGAGTATCTCTGTTTACAATCTGAGCGCTGATAGCTTATGATGAAGACGTCATCTTCAACCATCTTCTTCTTTGCTCTGCAGGAGCTCTTCGTTCACTCAAGCTTTCAGACTACATCGCTTCAAGAACCGCATAATAGACCAATCCCACCGGCAACGATAACAGTATTCCAAAGACAAGCCTGCATATCATGGGACGCGCTTCAATGTTAGCATACGACAAGCTAATAAATTGACACAAACAGTAAAGGAGAATAAACTTACGAGACACTCATTATATCGGCATGTACTTTGTATTGGTTAGCAAATACAAATGGAACAACACCTTCCGGAAGGGCAGCCTGCAATTTACAAGAACCGTGATGGTTCGAAGCTTTTCATGTGCCTGCATATAATGCAAGAATGTCATTTGATTAACAGTAACTTACTTTACCTGTACAATTGATACACACAAAAGTTCGCCACGAAGACCCAGTGCAGCTGAAGTAGCTGCAGCCACTAGAGGTCCTAATATGAACTTCAAGACCATGCTTAATGCTGCTAACCAATATCCACAAGGTATCAATGTTGGCTGTGACCCCATGAATAAACCTGTTTGCTCAAGTGTATGAGTGTAAAGTCATCCATATAGGGAGAGCATCAATCACAAATGGTTGAATGTGTGTACTGAATAAGTACCTATACTGAACATTGCCATTCCAAGACCTGTATCCGAGAGTATTTTTATTGACCCGCTGACAATCAGAGGGAATTGGATGTGCAACCTGCACTTAGGAAGGAAGAACAAGTGAATTCCTGATTATGTTTTCCAAATAATCAAGGTTTTGAATGCAAAAACCCCAAATGCTGCTACAAGTAGAGACTTTTAGAGGGAGAGACAGCATACTTGAATGAAAGTAGAGACCAAGCAAGACCAATTACGCTGCTGTATATGTTAGGGTTTCCAATGAGCTTCCTCCAAACCATCAATAAGACTAGTCTTGTCATGACAGTAACTGGAGGCCTCCCAAGCTCAGCATTCGCTGCATTCCTTTCTATATCACTCATCTCGGATGCATTCTCTGCATGTTCGTTCAATCTTCCTCGTCCGTCTGCATTAGATGCCATACATATATTGATTATACTCAGGATGGACTCAAATATATTCTAACAGAAAAAAGAACTAGAAAGATAAGGAAAGCAAGCATCATATATGACTGGGAAGCATTTGATGATGTCACGGCTTCACTTTCCAAATCATAAAACATTTCTTGCACGATCCTAAACTATTGTTGAAGCGATGCACCAGAATCTTTTGGGGTCTAAATACTCTCCTCGTAACACACTTTGGATGCCACGTAATTTGTGAGGTATGATTAATGAAGGGGATGTTAAGGTTTTGAAAGAACTCACCAAGATCGGAAGGACAATGTGTGATCCTAGAGCTGGCGTGCCTCGACTTGTCTGCCCTCGAACTCCATGCAAACATGTGAAGCCCCTTGGCAGGCCCTGCACTGGAATAACTGTCTCTGAACATCATTGGCATCTCGCTGGGAGATGTCCGGTGAGAAGGCTGGTACGATGGAAACAGGAAGCTATTTATCATCTCGCTGCCTCGATTCCTTCCCCTATAACTTCTCTTGCCAAAAGGAGTAGTTTCTGCATTAACAATCCAGTCAGATGCAGCCCCTGAACTCCCACTTATTCCGTGCTTTTGGCTTCCATAATGACCGTCCGGATTATTAAGGCTCGAATTCCTCGACCAAGACTGCAATGAATAAATCTCTACCCCTGACAGGTTTGATGCCCGTGGGGTTGTTGTGGTGGAACTCAGTCGATCGAGGGATGGACGAAGTGGGGACTCCATAGATGAAACGGAGGATCTCCTGACCACCACGTGGACCTTACCATTATCATCTATCTCGGCCTCAGTCTCTAATGTTTCACAACCATTAAGCGAAACAACATCAGGATCGACCCTGATGGAGGTTATGGCCCGAGAGCAATCGGGAAAGTTTTCATTGATTAGGATCATTGCACCTCTATATTCAAACAAGAATAGCAAGAGGGTATACCATATTAAACCCTGCAGCACCACTATTTGAACCATCAGATCCCTCGTGTATTCTCCGTACATGGCCTGGAGGAGAGGAATGCCTATGATCAGAGTGTTTGGAAGGGTGGAGAGGGAGAAGGAAGAAATCACCCACTCGAGGCTCGACTTTCCGCTGAAGATTATCCACAGTAGAAGAGCGGCTAGAATCACCACTTTCTGGAGAGTGTCAGCTCCAACAAAGCGATAATTCATGTCGTAGAAGTTGCAAGATGCAATCACATCGAAGGAAAGGATGGGGACCGCATAAGAGGCCACGTACCGGTTGATGCCGGCGCACTGTTGTGGGTCGAAGATATTCCAGAACCGAACAGAGGCATAGCCTATGATCATGGCCACGTACAAGGGCATGATCGCTGCAATGATATTGTAGATGTCCTTACCAGAGAGCATGGTTTTTCCAGAGAAAAGGACTAAAGGGCAGTGAACAGAAAAACTGGAAAGGAAAAATATGGGTTTTGATTGACGATGCTGTTGCAAAATCTTGAGTTGGAAGAGAAGGATATAGAGAAAGATGAAGTAATCATCCTTATATATATATGACAAGACCCTGGTTGAACTGAGTAAAGAAGTCCCCTATTTCCTCTCTTCAATTCAGATTGCATTCTTAAATAGGGGGATCATTCACTAGATATTTATTCCTCGAAGGAGATGATTGCATCATAAATTTGACAAAGATCCTGATCGTTTATGGAAAATGAAATCTGACCCCAGCAACCTCTCAAAGGAAAAAGATGAGTCTTGATTGACAATGCCGTTGCAAAATCTTGAGTTGGAAGAGAATGATATAGAGAGAGAGATGAATTAGTCATCCTTGTTTATGTACGACAAGGACCTAGTTTAACTAAGTAAAGAAGTCCCATGCTTCGTCTCTTCAGTTGAGATTGCATTCTTAAATAGGGGGATCATTCCCTAGATATACTCATGTCTTAAAGACGATTGCATCATAAATATGATAAAGATCCTGATCGTTTATGGAAAGTGCAATCTGACCCTAGCACCTTCTCAAAGGAAAAAATGGATTTTGATTGACAATGCTATTGCCAAATCTTGAGTTGGAGGAGAAGGATATAGAGAGAGATGAATTAATCATCCTTGTTTATATGTGACAAGGACCTGGTTTAACTGAGTAAAGACTCCCATGTTTCCTCTCTTCAGTTCGGATTGCATTTTTAAATGGGGGAATCATTCCCTAGATATTTATTTCTTGAAGAGGATTGCATCATAAATGTGATAGAGATCCGGTTCGTTTATGGAAAGTCCAATCTAACCCTAGCACCCTCTCAAAGCAAAAAGATGGGTTTTGATTTATAATGCTATTGCAAAATCTTGAGTTGGGAGAAAAGGATATAGAGAGAGATGAATTAATCATCCTTTTTTTTTTTATATATATATATGAAAATGACCCGGTTTAATTGAGTATAGAAGCCCCCTATTTCCTTTCTTTAGAGCTCCGTTCGTTTCAAGAAAAATGTGTCGTTTCTAAAAAATATTTTCCAAGAAGTCATTTTTCAAGAAAATATAGTTATTTTCCGATGTTCAAATGAAACTTGAAAATGAAGTGAAAAATATTTTTGCTGTTCGGTAAGGAAAATATTTTCCTTCATATACTCTTTTTCATTTATTTTATTTTTTAAAATGGATTTTTCATATTTTAAAATGGATTTTTTAATTATTTTTATTTTTTAAGATCGATTATTCAATTATTTTTTATTTTTTTTTTATTTTATTTTCTTTGTTTTCTATCTTCTTTCTTGGTTGGTCGCCGGCCACGGCGATGGCTAGCGATTGGCCATAGGCGAGCCTCGAGCTCGCCGACAAGCACAAGGCTCGCCAATCTAGTGATGCTCAAGTCCGAGGAGGTCGAGACTCACCTCGATCGCCGAGCGCGAGCTTGTGGCCGATGAGTAGCGAGCTTGAGCTCGCCAGAGGTAGGCAACCCTCATGCTTGCCGGCAAGCTTGAGGTTCACTCATGGCTAGTTGCCAACTGTCGCCGTGGTCGACGACCGACCGAGAAAGAAGAAGCTGGGAAAGAAAGAAAAGAAAAGAAAATTAAAAATAATTCAAATAAAAAGAAGAAGAAGAAGGGGGAGGAGGAAGTGAGGATTTGTGGGGGTGTGAGATAGGAGAGATCAAGTGAGGAAAATGTTTTCCACTTTTGAAAAGTGGAAAACATTTTCCCCTAATTTAGAAGACTTTTTTCCTTTCATGGAAAATGTTTTCCTCAAGGAATTCATTTTCCGTGAAACGAACATCAGAAAATCCGGAAAACGTTTTTCTGGTTATTTTCCGCGAAACATACAAGCATAATTTAGATTCCATTCTTAAACAGGGGGATCATTCTCCAGATATTTGTTTCTTGAAGATGATTGCATCATAAATATGGTAAAGATCCTGATCTTTTATGGAAAGTGCAATTTCACCAAGCACCCTCTCAAAGGAAAAAGATGGGTTTTGATTGACAATGCTGTTGCAAAATCTTGAGTTGGAAGAGAAGGATATAGAGAGAGATGAATTAATCATTCTTGTTTATGGATGACATGAACCTGGTTGAACTGAGTAAATAAGTCCCCTGTTTCCTATCTTTAGGTCGGATTGCATTCTTAAATGGGGGAATCATTCCCTAGATATTTCTTTATGGAAGAGGATTGCATTATAAATATGATAAAGATCCTAATTGTTTATGGAAAGTGCAATCTGACCCCAGCACCCTCTCAATGTAAGGCTGAACAACAACAATTACTGATTCAATCTTCGAGTAATTCGAGATGTCTATTTTGACATATCCTTGCTCATCAACCACTCAAGATGCAGAGTTTTGGATACACAACTCAAACAAGACTCCAAAAAGAAGAAAGAAAGGAAAAACAAGGCAAGGAAAGAAAAGCTTAATACAATCTTGTAGACAGGCCAAGTTGTCCAGATAACATTCCAGTTGAGAAATGTATCGATAGAGAAATGTAATATTCTGTATATACCTAATGAAGAATATATGAGCCTCTATATAAGCTTTTAGAGCTTAACTATCTAAGAAAATGAAATATCAATTACATCAAAAGAATAAAATCAGAATCAATTAAGATACAACTCCTAAATATATCTATATCTCTAACATCCCCCCTCAAACTTAGGGTGATTTGGAAGAAATCAACTTGATTTTGGAGAAGAAATCTAGAAAACACCTAGGTGGATGTGTCTTGATAAAAATATCAGCAATCTTGACGGATGAAATAGAGACTAGTCGAATAGTGCCATGAAGAACATGAGATCGAATAAAATGACAATCTATCTCAATATGCTCGATTCATTCGTAGAAAACATCATTATGTGCTATTTGGATAACACTTTAGTTGTCGCAATGAATTATTCTTCCACTTTGTTGACGCACTCCCATGTCTTCTAGTAGCCACCGCAACCATGGTAACTCTAATGTTGTATAAGCAAGAGCTCGATATTCTACTTTTGTACTAAATCAAGCAATAATGATCTATTTCTTGCTACGCCAAGAGATAAGTGAAGTGCCCAAAAAGAAACAGTAGCCCGTAGTAGAGCAACAATCTTGAGGGTTACATGTCTAGTTAGAATAAGAATAAGCCTTCAATTCCAAGATAGATTGAGAAGAATAGTGAAAGCCATGAAATAATGTACCCTTGATGTAGCAAAGAATTTGAAGTACTGTAGCAAAATGTGTCGTGCAATGCGTGATCATGTACTAACTAACAATATGGACAGCATAAACAATGTCAGGTCGAGTGATAGTGAGATATATAAGGCTGCCAACAAGCTGTCAACAAAGTGTAGGATTCGAAAAAGGAACCCCATCTCTAGCATCAAATTTGGCATTGGTCTCAATAGGAGTGGTAGTGATCCTGTTATTAGTGAGCCCAACTCAAGAGATGATGTCAATTGCATATTTGGTTTGTGAAAGATAATAACCAGAGGAATTTGAATGAACCTCCAAGCCTAAAAAGTAACTAACTTGCCTAAGATCTTTCATTTCAAATTGACTAATATATTGCTTAAGCATTAAAATTCCAATATAATCATTGCCAGTAATAACCATGTTGTCCACATATAAGAGCAGCATATTATGCCCACCGAATGTGCATTGAACAAAAAGAGCATGATCATAAGGACTGGATTTGAAGTCGAGAAATTCCATGGTAGAGCTAAATTTGGAATAAGATGCACGAGAAGCTTGTTTCAAACCATATAATGCTCTACGTATTTGGCATACTTTGTTGAAAGAATGAGTATATCCAGGAAGAGGCACCATATAGACTTCTTCAGTAAGATCACCATTCAAGAATGCATTTTCAACATCCATCTACAATGGAGACTAGCTCTTAAATATAGCAATAGCAAGAAGACTACCAAAAGAAGTGAGATTTACAACAGGAGAGAAAGTCTTTTCATAGTCAACTCTATATTCCTAAATAAAGCCCTTCGCCACTAGTCAAGCTTTGTAACGATCCACAGTACCATTTGCATTGTTTTAATCTTTTATACTCATTTACAACTTATAATGGACTTATTGGGAGGTAAATCAACCAAATCCCACGTATGAGATTTATCTAAGGCTTGCAATTCATCTACCATGGCTTGTTGCCATAGAGGATTAGTACTAGCTTCTTTATATGTGTGAGGTTCAAAGAGTAGCAGTGATAATTACAAAATCGAACAAAATGTTGACTTACTTTGGTGGGGCGATGGACATTGGATGATGGAATGTTAGCTAGTTGAGAATCCACGAATGGAGCAAACATGTCAAAAGCTACTGAGGTGGTATTGCCGATAGAATTGCATCAAGATTAGAAGGAGGATAGGGAGGTAGTTTGAGAAGGATTTATGAGTGAAGGGAGATGTGGGGTTTTCCATGGATTTACCGGAAATAAATCCACGGAAGTATTAATGAAGAAAGGAACATGGGACTATGACTTGAAGGGATGAAGTGAAGAAAACATCTTGTGTTCCCAAAAGGTAACATGATGAGACCTGGAAAGATAATTAGATATAGGATCCCAACATCTATAATCTTTGTATTCAATACCATACCCAAGGAAGCAACATAATCGAGCACGAGGGTCTAATTTTGTGTGTTCATGCGGGAGAAGATGTACAAAACAAGCACTACCAAAGACTTGAAGAAGATTGTAGTTGGGTACACTACCACACAAGCACTCATAAGGAGAAATGTTACCTATTACAAGTGACAGAGTATGATTAATGGTGTATACAGTAGTGAGACAAGCCTCTTCCCAAAACAATTCTTAACAAGAAGCGGAGACTAAAGAGTACAAGTAATATCTAAAATATGCTTATGTTTATGTTTTGCTCGACCATTTTGCTTAGAAGTCCCTAGACAAGAACGATGAACAATAATATCATTTTGGGAGAGAATTTTAAGAAATTTTAGTGTCTCGAAATTCCATGGCATTATTAATATGGAAAACCTTGGTATATTGAGAAAATTATGTTTTTATCATGGTAGCAAAATCACGGTAGATATGAGTAAATTCATATCGATTTTTTATGAGATAAAGCCATGTATAACGAGAATGATCATTCACCTCCCATTGTGGGAATTCGAGATGGTCCCCAAATATCAAAGTGAACAAGATCAAAAGGAGCATGAAAGACAGATTCAGTAAGTTACCCGCCGGCTGCCGATTGTACGGGGTTCCCTGGGTATCCAAAAAAAAAAAAAAAGGCATGATATTTTCTAAATTGGCAAGGTAGGGAATCAAAATGTTTATTATCAACAAAACCTAAAAGACCATTTGAAACTAAGGATTTTTAATCTAGAGGATAAAGCATGACCTAATCGAGAATGCCAAGTTTCAAATAACATTGTGGCTGCACAACCGACAAAGGAGTTAGGAATATTCAAGGAAACAAGCTCAAATAAGTGTCACACTCTACAACCTATTCCAATAGTTTGTCCCGTCCATGGATCCTGCACATGACAACCATGGGAAAAGAAGTGGACATCAAAGTCAAGTTCACACAATTGTCCTATAGAAATCAAATTTAGGGATAGTCCAGGAACCATGAATGTTTCCTATATGGCTAACTCTCATTTGAGAATTATTTGTGATGTGAATAGTAGGGACATGTGAATTGAATGATTTGGATTGAAACAAATCAGTATTGGAGGTCATATGATTGTAGTAGGCAGAGTCAAAATACCATGAATTAGAAGTACTTGAAGCAATAGACATAATAGAGGGTATAGAGAAGCTAGAAGTACTAAACTCTTGGAGAATGGAATGAAGATTCTCTAATGAAAGAGTAACAGACAATCCATTAGGAGAAGTCTTTACGATAGCAGCAGTGGTAGATAAACTTGCATGTAGACCTTGATTTTTGGATCGATTAGCTGTCCCAGTAAGTTGTGTAGGTCGTACTTGATGGTAATTGGACATCAAAACTTCTAATTTATCCATAATAGGCACTATACCAACTGTAACACCGTAGATTGGACCAAAAATGTGTAGAAACTAGTACTTGGAGAGCTTATATGGAGCAAATAACTCCAAAAACAAACTCAAAATGTCATAATACCTAAGGTACTAGTTTGGGATGGCCAAGAACCAATCTAAAAACGCATGAATCGGTCAAAAAAGCAACGGAATTGATCCAATCAATCTAGCTAAATTGGTCAACGGCCCAGTCTGATCGGTCAATGATTCGATCTAACTTGGTCAACAGTTCGATCTGACTCGAGCAACGGTCAAAGGATGACATGGCAATTACATTGGCAAAGCAAGGTTGATGTGGTGATGATGCCAGCTTGAGTGGAGGCATGATGGCATGTGTAGGCATGTGTCAATGGCGAGGCGCATGGATCCCACACGCAGAGACTTCCTACGACGTGTGGAGGCTTTAAAATTTAATTATCTAAGGTAACGAAAATCAATTACATCAAAAGAATTAAATTATAATCAATTAAGATACATATAATAAATATATATGTATATCTGACATAATAAATATATAAGGCTTTAGAGCTTAAGGAAACAAAATATCAATTATATCAAAAGAATCAAATTAGAATATACACCTCCTAAATATATCTATATCTCTAATAATTCCAATGTGTGCACCCTAAGAGGGGTTTCCTCCTTTTCCCTCTCTTTCTTTCAAAGCGTGAGAAAGGGAAGAGAGGGCAATTTCTACTTTTAGAATATAAGAAAGTTGTTTAAAAAGTCCTAAACTTATTGCACTTTTACCAATTTAGTCATAAATTTCTTAACTTTACCAATTTAGTCATCAACATTTTTACATCTTATCAATTGAATCCATCTAGCTAATTTTGGTCGGAAAATGTTGATGTGGCCGCCAACAGTACCACATAGGATCGCTGGCGTTGACGTGGACTATTTTTAATAATATTTTATTATTTTTTGAATTTTTTGAATTTTTTGAATTTTTTCTTTCTTTTCCTTTTGGCTTTCTTCTTTGCCTTTTCTAATGGTTGACTGGCCACAAGCGACGACCAGCCATAGCTAGCGGGCTGGCCTTGCTCGCCATAGGCAAGGCCCGACTAGGCGAGGGGAACCCTTGCCCAGGCACAGCCTGGCAAGGGTCGCCATTGCAAGGCCAGCCCTCGCCTAGGCGAGGTGAGGTTGACCCTCACTTAAGCCAGGTGAGGCCGACTTGCACCCAAGCCAAGTCGCCCTCACCGGGCAACGACAACGCCAGGCAAGGCCACTCTAGCCTGCGTGAGGGTTGGCTTCGCCAGATCTGACAAGGGGAGCCCTCACTAAGGCTCGCCCTTGCCCAAGTAAGTGTTGGCCTCGCCCAAACTAGATTTGGTGAGGCTAGCTCTCGCCTTGCCTTGGGTGCAGGTCAGACTGGCCTAGGCAACCCTTCCACGCCGCGCCTGGGCAAGGGCTCCCCTCACCAAGGCTTGCCCTTGTTCGACTAGGCCTCGCCTATGGCGGGCGAGGCCATCCGGTTGGCTGTGGTTGGTGGCCGGCCATCGGAAAAGGCAAAGAAAAAAGCCAAAAAGAAAAGAAAGAAAAAAAGAGAAAAATATTAAAAATTCAAAAAAATATTAAAATATTATTAAAAATTGTCTACATTAGCGCCGACGATCTTACGTGGCACCACCGGTGTCCATGTTAGCATTTTCTTGCCAAAATTAGCAAGATAGACTCAATTGGCAAGAAGTAAAAAGATTTAGGACTAAATTGACAAAATTAAAATGTTTAAGATTGAATTAGCAAAAGTACAATAAGATTATGATTTTTTGGACAATTTCCCATTAGAATATAGACTCACTTCATGCGCTCCAAAGGCCCTCTTCGACTTCGCATTTGAAGAAGTTCAATGCTTGTTTGTTGGCATTCTGTCGATCGTTCATGGTATCAATGGTATCACCCTCCCTTGCGATTTGCGAATTTGGAGGCTTTGTTGATTACCCAGATAAGTGCGAGATTATCAGATCAAGCGACGTCAAAAAAAAAAAAAAAAAAAAAAGGAGTCAATTTGAAACTTTTGCCCTTGTTTCTTTCTACTTCAAAAGTGTGATCCCCTTGCTGCAAGAGTGAAGTTGGGAGATACAACGCTCGTAAAGTCATGACGCTCATGATAATCATTTAGTTGATCTGTTTTTCTATTTTTTCGCTATCGCGATGGAACGGAAATACGTATGAGACACGCTTGATAACCATTTTGTTTCTTTTTTTTTTTTTGTTCCTGAAAATAGATTTAAAACATAAATCAATTTAGTAGCATAATTTTATTTTTCTGTTTCTCGAACAAATTTTTATTTGAAAAATAGGTTCGGAACAAAAATTAAAAAAAAATAATTTTTCTATTTCTAGAATAAAAGTGACAAATAAAAACTTCTCATCATTCATTCTCGTTATGACCTGCCTCCAATCCACCACCCGCTGGTTACCAAAAGCCTACCATCGGCTGCTGAACTCCAGCCACTCATCACTGCCCGTAATGGCAAAGGTGCAATAGTTTGAGGATTTTTCAAGCAATTTTCCCTCTAAAAGTGAGTAACTTTACAAAAAGATGTCCCATCCATCACTTTATTTAAATTCGGACAATTGCGCACAAAATCCCAACTATTTCTAACATGTAGAAAACACGCTGTCCAAAATTTTTCTTGTGATACTTTTAGCTACTGAAGTATTTTGCATCTAGGGTATGAAGTTCCTGTTCTTGCATTACTGAAACAAAAAATGTTATGGCCTATGTAGCACGGACACTTTTCGGAAGCCTTCGTGTCGTGTCCGACACTCCGACACGTGTCTGACACGCTCCGACACGTCCCGACACGCGGTCAATGAGTGTCGAAAAATCCGACACGTGGTCAACTCTCTCCGACACGCTCCGACACGCGAGTCTAGAATTCCGACACGCGATTCCGACACGCACGGGGTCAATTTTAAAAATTTCTAATACTTGAGGGGTCAAAATATAAATATACACAAAAGAAGTAATAAAATTGCTATAAATATACACGCACGGGGTCAATATTTTTTTCTTCAGTTTTTTTTTTTTAGAATTGTTTTATTTTTTTTTAAAGTCTTTTACTATGAAAGAAGTAATAAAAATGCTATATATGATAAATAAATAAATTTAAAAAATCTCATTTCAGCATTTTTCTTTAACTAATGTTCTTTTCCTCTAAGTTTTGTGTATTATTGTAATAAATTAAAATAATGAATGATATTATTTAATTTTTTTGTGTAAATTAATTCTAGGTTATTTTTGTTATTATTTATTTATGTATTTATATATAAAAATATATTTAATATATAACGTGTCGGAACGTGTCGAAATTTTCTATTTTTAATAAATGACGTGTCGGCGTGTCGTGTCGTATCGTGTCGCGTGTCGCGTGTTCGTGTCGGTGCTACATAGGTTATGGCATACGAGGTACGCTCTTCACCCAATAAACGAAAGAAGTACATCTTCACCCTATAAAGCAGACTAACTACACTGAAAGTAGCCCAATGATTATCTCTGTTCACAGTCTGAGCACTAGTAGCTAACTGAACATCTCTGTTAACATCAAAGAAGTACATTTTTATGATTATGAAGACATCATCTTCAATTATCTTCTTCTACGCTCTGCACGGAGCTCAATTCATTCAAGCGTTCATACTAGACTGCTGCAAGAACCGCATAATAGAGCAATCCCACCGGCAATGATAACAGTATTCCGAGGACCACCCTGCATATCATGACATGCATTTTAATGTTAACATTTCACCAAGCTAATCGATTGACACCTATAGTAAAGAGGAATAAACTTATGCCACACTCATTATATCGGCATGTACTTTGTATTCGCTAGCAAATACAAATGGAACGATCGATGCTGGAAGGACGGCCTGCAATTTACAAGGACCGTGATGTTTTAAAGCTTTTCAGATGCCTGCATATAATACAAGAATGTCATGTAATTGGCTTATAACTTACCTGTAAAATTGATATACACAAAAGGTTGCCACGAATACCCAGCGCAGCTGAAGTAGCTGCAGCCACTAGAGGTCCTACTATGAACCTCAAGGCCATGGCTAATGTCGCTAATGAATATCCACAAGGTATCAATTTCGGCTGCATTCCCATGAATAAACCTGTTTGCTCAAGCGCGAGTGCGAAGTCATCCATACGGGGAGAGCATCAATCACAAATGCTTGAATATTTGTACCGTATAAGTACCTTTACTGAACATTGCCACACCGAGTGTTGTATCCGAAACTATTTGTATTGACCCTCTGACAATCAGAGGCATATGGAAGTGCAACCTGCAATCAGGAAGGAGGAACAAGTGAATTCTTGATTTTATTTTCCAAATAATCAAGGTTTTGAATGCAAAAACCCCGGATGCAGTTACAAGTATAGAATTTTATTGGGAGAGACAGTATACTTGAGTGAATATAGAGACCAAGCAAGACCAAGTATGCTGCTGTACATGTTAGGGTTTCAAATGAGCTTCCTCAAAAACCATCAATACAACGAGTCTTGTCATCACAGTCACTGGAGGCTTCCCAAGCTCAGCCTTCACTTCATTCCCTTCTTTATCACTCATCTCAGATGCATTCTTTGCATGTTCATTCAATTTTCCTAAAAAATTTTGACCGCCTTACTTAGATGCCATACAAGTTGATGATACTCAGGATGGACTCAAATATACTCTTAACAGAATAGGAATAAAAACAAATGAAAGCAATCATCAAATCTGGCTGGGAAGCGTTTGGTAATGTCATGGCTTCAATTTCCAAAGTGAACATTTATTGCACGATCCTAAGCAATTTGTTGATGTGATGGGCCAGAATCTTTCGAGCTCTAATGCTCTCGAGATACTCTCCTTGTAGCACACTTCGTATGCCACATAACTTGTGAGGTGTGACTAGTGAAGGGGATGTTAAGGTTTTGAAAGAACCTGTAGAATTAGCCGTTTCCTCTTGAACACCAAGATCTGAAGAAGAATATGTGATCCCAGAGCTAGCATGTCTTGACTTGTCTTCGGTCAGGCCCCAAGCATACATGTGAAGCCCCTTAGCAGGCACTGCACTGGAGTTATCTCTGAGCAGCATCGGCACCTCGCTGGGAGATGTTGGGTGAGAAGGCCGGTGCAGAGAAAACGGGAAGCCATTTATCAACTCGCTGCACTGATTCCTTCCCCTGTAACTTCTCTTGCCAGTACAAGTGCTTTCTGCATCAACAATCCAATCATCTTGTGCATCTGCTGATTTTGAATCATTTAAGGAAGATGTAGCCTCTGTACTCCCACTAATTCTGTGTTTTTGGCTTCCATGAGAACTGTCCGAATTATTAAGGTTTGATGTGCCTGAGCAAGACTCCGATGAATAAATCTCTACCCCTCAAAGGTTTGATGGATGTGGGGTTACTGTTACGGAACTCAATTCTTCAGGGGATTCACGATGTGTCGACTTAATAGATGAATCGGAGGATCTCTCGACCCCCACGTGGACCTTGCCATCATCATCTATCTTGGCCTCCGCCTCTAATAGTTCACAACCATTGAGCGAAACAACATCGGGATTGACCCTGATGGAGGTTATGGCCTGAGAGCAATCAGGAAAGTGTTCATTGACTAGGATCATTGCACCTCTATATTCGAACAAGATAAGCAGTAGTGTATACCATATCAAAAGCTGCATGACCACTATTTGAACCATCAGACTAATTGAGGGATATCCGTACATGGCCTGGAGTAGAGGAATGACTAAGATCAGAGTATTTGGAAGGCTGGAGAGGGAGAAGAAAGAAATCACCCACTCAATGCTCCCATTTCGGCTAAAGATCAACCACAGCACAAGGGAGGCTGGAATCACCACTTTTTGGAGATCGTCAGCTCCAACAAAGCGATATTTCATGTTGCAGAAGTTGCAAGTTGCAATCGCGTGGAAGGAAACGATGGGGACAGCGAAAGTAGTGACATACTTGTTGATGCCGGCACACTGTTGTGGGGTGAAGATCTTCCAAAACCGAACAGAGGCATAGCCTAAGATCGTGGCCACATACAAGGGCATGATCGTTGCAACGATCGTGTAAAAGTCCTTACCAGAGAGCATGGCTTTTTTCAGAGAAAAGGACCAAAGGGCAGTGAACAGAAAAACTGAAATCCAAAGAAGTGGATTTCGATTGACAAAGCTATTGAGACTATTGAGGTGGAAGAGAAGGAAGCGAAGAGAGATGAATCAAATCATTCACAGTCCATAAATGAGGAGGACAGAAATGGCATTCTTAAGTAGGTGGATTATCCCGATCGTTATGGAAAGTGCAATCTGGTGCCAGCACCCTTTCAACATAAAACTGAATGGCTACATTTACTTAGCCAATCTTCTGATGTCTGCTTTGACTACTCATCAGCCACTCGAGATGCTGAGTTTCGCATTCCCAACTCAAAAAAGACTCCAAAAGAGAAGAAAGAACCCAAAAAAAAAGCTCGATACACTCCTGTAGACAGTCCAAGTTGTCCAGACAACATGCCCATGTTGACACCCCAAATGGGGTTTCCGCATTTTCCCTCTCTAAGTCTCTATGTCAACGTAAGAAAGGGAAGAGAGCAATTTCTGCCGTTAGAATACAGACTACTCTCTTCACGCACTGCGAAGGCCCTATCTAACTTTGCTTTCAAATAAGTTCGATGCTTGCTTGCTGGCTTTCTGCCAATCATTCATGATATTAATGATATCCCCCTCTTGCGATTTGCAGGTTTCGAGGCTCAATAAATTACTGAGATAAGCAAAAGATTATCGGATCAAAGAAACAGGGGTCAATTTGAGCCTTTTGCCCTTGTTTCTTTCTACTCCAAAAGTGTGTCATCCAATGTTTATACCAAACCTTCACACACTTTCTCAGTTTTCGTATGCAGGTTGGCACAGCTTTTCTGGAAATGGTTGCTTCTATATGTATAACTGAAATGAACACCCTTGACATTTTGTACTGCATAAGACACCTCGATGGAAATCTACAAGGATGAAGGACTTGACCGCAAACATTATGAGAGTCACAAGATAAAAGGGATATCATAGACCAATATCCAAAAGCATGTCTTGGCATAAGAAGAGATGTTGTAAAAACCAAGGCAGAAGAGAAGCTTTCAACTAAAAAAAGAGCAGACCATAATCAAATAACCACATAAAACCCACTGCTTCGGAACCTTTCGACATTTGAGTTTATTGCAGTCGAGGATGCTGTTATCAGCATAGCTCCTAGAAGTGTTTGTTTCTAACTGATCTTAAGTGAGCTTGTGAATGTTTTCCATATCAACAGCCTCCTGGAGAGTCCCTTTTTCGACATGATCCCACCACTTGAACAAGAAATTGTCCACAACTAGTCTGAACCAGGGTGACAGCTTCAGACCTTCATCACCAGCATCGACTCTCCTCAGCAGCTCTATTAGCTGCTCCCTATTCACATATTTGACATTGGCGACTTCATCGGGATTTGGATGGACACTGACATCTCGAACAATGAAGAGCAAGTAGTCAACTGCAAATCAAGAATGCAACTCAGTTCACCAACATCTTAAGTTCGCAGCTAGCAGGCAATATGAATAAAAGCAAATGAACCCAATTAACGCCAAGAGTGAAGTCGGGAAGTATAGGGTGTGCAAGGCAAGTGGACTCACGTTCATGTTCTCCCCACTTGCCATCAGAAGGAGCCTTATAAAGTATGCGACTTAGTGGGATGAATTGATCAACTGGCACATCCTCAGCAGGAATACCCAACTCATCCAAGAGCTTCCTCTGTGCAGCATTCCTGACACCTGGCAATTATATAAAAGAGATCTACATTTCAGGATGCTGAGTAGCATTTAATTACTTAAGGTATTAAACAAGTTTACAAAAAGTGCATCTAGAGTGGTGTTTATTACCCAGAGCGTTCTCATCAATAAGCTCGGATTCCCGGTACAAGGGATGACTGCAGCAGGTGTTTGTCCATACAAGGGGGAAAGTTACCTTTGTAGCAGATCGTTGCTGTCAAGGTACATGACACACAGTCAATTTACGTAACAGCTCAAGGATGAAAACATCATACCACAAAATTGTTAAGTGATAGCTGACCACAATGACACTAAGAAACTTGAAGAAAATAAATGGATCATCATAGGTAAAGCATATATTGATTACTGTACCAGCCTACTTCTCTCTTCTCTGTTTTTTTGCTAATTCAATACACGTGTCAATTTGAAATGTCCAACTTTAGAGTTTTACCATGCAGTCACGCAAAAAACAGCCAAATCATATAAAGGCGACAGATTCTAAAACAATTCAATCCAATGCAAACATGAATCTACCTCTCCACTAGCATCTTTGAAATGAATGCACACACTGCTTCAGAGAAACACAGTGAACCAAAGTCCACTGCAACAAAGACTCCTGTTATCAGTCGAATTTCATTAAGGTAGTTCAACATACAGGATTGTCCATATTGTGGAATTACTTACCTATTCCCTCATAAGCTTTTCAATGAAAACAATGAATGATCAATGACTCGATGAGTTACTGAAGAAGATGAGGAAAAGTAATCATTCACTTCCAAACGCTCATTCTCATCATGGGTATACACTGAATTCTAGAAGAATATTAGCTTCATACCTGAAGCAGTAACTCGTACTTTGAGTTGAAGAGGAAAACACTGAAAGCTCTGTGCAGCATATGTTCCTTTTCAATTTTTTCCATTAAGTGACCTGCAGTTTCCCAAAAGCATCACAGAACAAAACCTGAAGTGAGCAGGAGAACCATTAATTACATCAGGAAGAGGGAAATTCTAGATTAATCACATCAGGAACTTGTAGTTTACAATGCACACTCTCGAATTAACTAAAAGCCGGAGCCTCTATGTCTGCACATACATTCAATTTTATAATGTATGGTTATCCTCCACAATGTAGTGAGATCGTGCAGAATAGAACAGGAGGAAGAAAGACTACAAATCATGCAGATTCAAACCCAGAAAACCACTCGACTAAATGATCGCTTACAATTATATTTTGATTCATGACCGACAACCTGATCATTTTCGTCAACCAAAATGCATCTGCAAGAAGACATAGTAATGGCAACATCAGAACAAACTGACAAGAGCACGGAGGAGTAAAGGTCAAGCATTTTAAATACTTATGCTCGATGACATAACCATGCGAGATCACATGTGGAAGATGCAGAATAACTTGGAAACTAGAGGGCTTGCGAAAACATCCAGAAATCAATCGGAACCAAAATTTGTACTAACATGTTCCCACGTACACGTGAAGTTAAGCTGGGCAAGGGAGGAAAGACATTGGAACAAACAATATCAACAGTCTGCTACGATAACTGTTCACTTGAAGTGCAGCATATGAATAGAAAAGTGTAAAGGGCGCACATCTATGTCTTGGCAGCCGGGCAACTATTGCCTGATGATGGAGCTAGAAAACAGAACATGGTATACCAAACCGACCGTTCACAAAACAGCCAACACTATTGAATATTCATGAATCATCACGAGAATCGCCGATCACCCGCTTCGCAAACTAGCAGAAATTCTTCACCTTTCGGATAGTTAACAAGGACCAAAATAAAATCTGGCCACAAGATTTCGGCTCATCCGCCACTTGCCGTCACAACTCTCCGAATCATCTAAACAAGGCCTCACTGTTCTATCCAAAAACCGAACTTGCAGACAATTACACGCACGACACCACGAATCAGCAAGATGGTAGCTCACAATCCTCGCGGAAAAGCACCCAAAAAAAAAATAAAAGCAACCCAGAATACACAGCCTTTCGGACGTCAGCCGACGACACCGAATTCGCGAAAAAGGGGAGGAAGGAGCAGAGCACGCACTCGTCCTCGAACATGAGGCGCCTCTGGACGGCGTCCATGGCGGCATCGGGGGCGTCGCCGGCGGCGGTCCTCACGGGAGACTGGACGGACGAGGACGCCGCCCGGATGCCACTGAAGGCGAACGCCCGGCTGCTCGGGAGGCGCCAGAAAGGGGCGGCGTGGGAAGGGAAAGGCGGGAACTTGCGGCGGCAGCGAGCGGAGAAGAGGGCCGGGCCGGGGAGGCGCGTCGTCAGCGACATCGGGCCGGAGGAAGGAGGAGAAGGAGAAGGAGAAGGAGAGCTCGGCTGGCCGGCGCTGGACTGAGATCATCCGCCATTGCTGAAGGCAGAGGTTCGTGGGTTTTATCATGTTTTTTTTTTTTTTCTTTTAGTATTATTAATTTTTTTCATATCATCGAAATGGGAAAATTGAGTTTTTTCTTCCTTCTTTCTTTTTTTTTGGGTAGGTGGGTGGATGAGAGGTACAGATTTTTTTTTTTTGTTTTTTTGAACAGGAGGTACAGATTTGACATGCTTTCTTGGACTAGGAATTAAGGTTGCCCTCTCTGCTCTCTCTTCTTTTTTTCTTCTTTTTTATGTGGTGCGTCATGTTTCACATGTCGAACGTGGGAATGGACATATCTTGTCGGGGTACATCTCTTCCGCCATCTTCTATTCCCTTCCCACGTTTCCCATCCACAAAAAATTGAAAACCCTTTTGAATCTGGGTGACCGTCGTGGTGCTAACGCTTCGCGTTTTCTTTATCGTCTTCCCCCGCTCTAGGGGGCTGGGATCGCACGAATAGGGGGATTAGATTGACCCGATGATGAACCAAAAGCGCCTTCCTTGTTGGGGCTTTCGGAGCACATCTCATGAGGCCATGCGGTGATAGTTGGACTTGATAGGGATGAACAGGCATCTTATATGAATGCCCCCTCGATTTTTTCCTTTGTTTGGTAAGGTCCATGGAGTGGAATAGATACTTCAAAATCATGATTTCAGATTTCGCTCCATTCCATCGTATAAAATGTTGCAATGTGACTTTTGTCTATATGGAAACGTGTTGCCTGCTTTTCAATGTTTATGAGAGCTAAAAGAGCGGGATGCCTAATGGACGGCGTTTGCTCTCGTTCAAGTGCTGCTGCTACTCTCACCAGATTTTTCCTAGACAATGAAGTGGATTCGGAATTCAACTTGTCAAGGAGCGCCTGTACTCTTGTTCCTATCTATGTAGGATTTTTCTTATAGCGAGCCGACGGAAGCAATAGAGGTTTTGGGGGAACACACAGCGGACACTTTTCATGGAAGATCCGCCGGCACCTAGGGAAGGCGTCATCCTGTAGCAGCAGCCAATCTGCTACTCTTAGGCTTCAGCGGATATCTCCTAGCATGGTGGGAAAGACAACCAGATGTGATCAGGTCCTCCCTACAAAATTCTTCCAAGAGAGACGAGTTCCATGTTGATACGGGATAGGAATGAAAGATTGAAACGCCTAACAGTTTTTAAGTATGTTATGGATATTGGAGATTTTCCATAGTGTAACGAATGGACACAGGTCCGGAGCTTCGGAGCTGGCAAGGGGCGAAGTGGGAACGGAAAGATGGGAGCTTGGAGGAGGGAGGAGAAGGGAAGAGAAGATGGGGACGGTGGTGAAAGAGAGAGGGGGAGTTCAGGAGGGGAGCGGTCACAGACATTTTACGGGCTTCTCTTCTTCTTCTTCTTCTACAGGGTGTTCGGTGGTTCTTATACTTGCACTCTCATGAAATTACTGACATCGATCCTATTTTGAAGGTCGCATCATGTGTTGGAAAGACGCCCGTTTCATTTGTTAAATTCTCAACGTGGGAATCAGGGAACCCTTTTTGGACTTTTTCAGTAACTCCATGCTTCCCACGAGTGCCATTGTTATGTCATTACGAAGATTGGATCGGTAGAAATGATGTCAGTCAATATTTCCAATCACTGACTTTTTTTATCTGTAAGTGTATGGAGAAAATTTCGCGGAGAGGGTTTTCTACAAGAAAAAATCATTACTTATTCATGTATATATGTATGCCAGTGTAATAATTTATCCAATCAAACATGATTTGACTAACATCATATCCCTGCTAACTAACAACACCTCGTGATTTCACCAAGGCCTCCTAATTTCATGTGCCAATGGCTTACCGAACGTGGACTTCGGTGCTATTCGCCTAGCTCCAACTTTCCATGGTTGAAAAGGATCCTCGATGTTGCCTGAGTGGCACTTCTTGATACTCAATTTCTTGACTATCAACCTATATTGGGATAGTCACATGGCTTTTTTTAGAACGATGACTACTTAATGCAACCACAAATTATTGGACCACCTTAGACTCTAAATTTCAGTATAGCAACTTTCCATTACCATATGTACTGGGTCTAACTTTGCCTAGCGCAGATGATGCACTATTAATATCTATTGATGATAATTAGATACTATCATGTGTCCACACTTTGGTGGATTTCTCGAGCAGAGTTTGTCAAACTTCTCATAGACACCTGGGGAACTAACTATTAAAAGTCTCGCCAAAATAGCCGGCCCATTCAAACGATAGGGTCCAAATTCACCGAAAAGAAAGACGGCTTGGTGATTATCAAGCTTGACCACTCCCAAGAAAAAGTGGAGGTCGCCCCCTTCATATTTCCTACAATTTTGATGACGTGGCCATATGTTTCAGAAGATGAAGGCGTAGGAGAAAGGGTTGAGATGGAAGCTTTTGAAGGACGTCACCTTGTCTACTTCAAAGATCTTATGACAAGGCACCGTCAATGGGATTTAAGCCACCATCACCTGCTATGTCTAGCCATAATGGACGAAGAGGATGACAAACATTCCAGAAGAAAGAAATCGTCTCGTTTTGCTGTGAGCTTTTTCAAAGATGAGAAGATAGTAGTCAATCTATTAGACCCTCTGGAGGAGATGCAGGACGTTACCAATTTTTGGTGTCCTATGGACTACCCAAACATTATATATCTCCTCCCGAAATCTCTCCACCATCTTCACATAAACACGAACCCACTCCTCCAAAGGCCAAACCTTCTATAGCTAAACTTATGTCTCCATTTTATAAGCCCATCCTCAAATGGGTAAAGAAAAATCCTGATTGTCAGAAACGCGTTGCACAATTTTGTAAAGAATAAGCAAAGGCCACCTTCCTTCCCCACTTGCTGCATATTCCAGCCTCTAGATTTCCCGGCCTTGGACGAATTTACAAGCTCAACTAGATAATTGGATATGAGCATCGTCCAAAGACTCAAAACCCAACGACTCAAAACCCAACTAGAGTACTCAAATGCTCTGGCCCAGGATGAGGTACTCAAAACGTTCAGCACCAAGGCCTTAAATGTTTAGCTTGAAGTTCCGAAGTAAAGACTCAAGTAGTAGAAGCAAAAACTCGTCTAGACTGTATGTCCTCCAGCGAGTAGAAAAGACAGCGGTAGCGTAAAAGAAGCTGCTACAACTCCTTCAAGACAAGCTCCAAAAGATGGAAAGTTCCGTTATTTTGTTTTACCATGTTGCTATAATACATAGTATAACAAATTCTATATATATTGCGCATGTGTGAAAAACTTAGGCTCCATTTTTTTGCTTGGAAAAATAAGTTATAGGAATATATTTTCATCCTTTTTGGGTGTTTGGTGCGGGAACATCCATTAATTCTAGGAAATATCTTCCGTAAATTGGAAAATTCACATTAAAACACGAGGAAAATGACTTTCTATTTAAAATAATAATAATAATAATAATGGAGCTCGGCACTCTCTCATGACACACCATCGTTCACTACCGTCTCTCTTCTCTTTAAACATTAAACGCGCACCACCACAGCCGGCCGCCACACGCGTCATTGGACCGCCATACTCGCATACCACCGTCTTCTGCATCATCCAAAGCCTCCGTCAATCAAACGAAAGGGGAAATGGGACAATGTGAGTTGCACCAGAAAAAAAAAAAAAAAAAAAGGGGAGAAAATAGTCAGGCCCAAACTAGATTTCAAGCCCACCATCGGGGGTAAAGTAAAAAAAAATGCTCATAAAAAAACCATAAGAGAAAAAGAAACTTGTCTACACCCGCAAAAGTATTCTTCCACTATAGAAATTTGTATTCATTTATTTCGTGAAAAAATGAATGAAAAAGTGATTGTTTGTATCGTTTGAAATAATTAATTATAAAAAAAATATTGTCATCATATACAATAATCTATGTTTAGATATTTCGTGAATGATGAAAATATTTTTCGTTCATATATTTATATAAGCAATATAAGTAATTATTTTTTAAGAAAACATTTTCCAATCAAACATGATGAAGACCTAACGAAAGGCAGATTTGAGAACCCATTGAAAGTTGGTGGCTTTTATGTGACAAAAGAAATTTTGAGGCAGATTTAGTTTAGACTTAAAATTGAGAGTTTTTTAGGGAATTAGGTCCTTCTTTTATTGTCAACTCAATTCGGTAATATTTATATTTTTTTTTTGGTAATATTTATATTTATCTTCTTAGTTTTGAAGAATTTACAACTTGAATCAGTTGTTAAGGGAAAATTTACCAATCAAATTATAGAGTTGAAAAAGGTTGTGGAAGAAGATGCATTATAGTTGTTTAGTCCGATCAAATACGTGTGATGAGAGGTAAAAAAAAAAAAAAAATTGAAGAATGAGAATTTATATAAGAAAGAAATTTAAAAATATGTAGGATGAGAAATCTTTATTCGATTCTGGAAAGTATCATATTAAAGTATTATTTAACAATTATCTTGACTATTTAAATTATAATTTTACTGATTTTCTGTGCGATGTCATCATAGTCTATGTCAGCAAACAAGAGCTGAGGTTTGGATCCAAATCCATCGATAAGTTTAGTTCCATAAAATAGAGATAACATAAAGTGACGCAAGTCTAAATTTATTTTATGTATTGTTTAATTGAAAGGAAAAATGTAAAAAATAAAATAAAAATTAGAGTAAGGCCATTGTGATATATTAATCTTAATTTTTTTCTATGACACAAAACCTTAAATTTTTATCCGTGTAACATATTTATCATTCATTAAGATTTTGTCGATGAATGCTATTAAAAATATGCTCACAGTAGATGTCGGGAAGTAATTGATATTGACATGGTGCACGTTGCTTAAGTGACAATATTTTAACTAAAAAAATATCTAACAAAATCTTGACGGATAGTAATTATATCACATATATATAAGTTTGGGGTTTTTTATATTATAAGAAAAATTATGGTAAATATGTAATAGTGGGCATAGCTTGTGATTTTTGATGTCACAAAAAAATTCAAGTAAATGTGTCATAGTAAACATAGCATTTAAAATTCTAGAAATATTGAAAGTATTCCACGCAGAGATGCAAATAGGACGTTTCCATAATTTTCACTAATTTGAATAATATTTTATAATGAGCATATTTCTTATGAGTGCTATAATTGTTTTAATAAGGCTCCGTTGTTTTGTTTAAAATATTTTCTTAAAAATAATCATTTTTATAACTTATGAAAATGAATGAACAAATATTATTCCATTCTTCATTGAATTATTATCAATAATCAAAATAATATTTTTCAAATGAGATATTTCTATGGAAGAAACCGAGGGCGGAATGGCGATTATAAAGCCATCTAACTTGGATCGTGCTGCTCTCCTTTTAACTGTCCACTAAGGTTCTCTTCCTCACTTCTCCAAGAAGACGCTCTCTCTCTTCCTCTCTTCCTCTCTTCCTCTTCCTCTCGAGCAATTTTTCTGGACGCAGAGTCGCTCAAGACTCGCCCACCTTCGATCCCTTCTCATCTTGGTTTATGAGGTAATCCCTCTTTCTCTCTCTTGCTTCTTTCGTTCGCTCGCTTAATCTTTACGCCGTGTTCTTGGGGCTATCCGAACCGATCTCACTCGTCGATCTACCGACGTGCTCGGCTTGTCTTTTTGCGAAAGATCGAATCTTGGGATGTTCTTGTCATCTGGGTCCGTTCTTTATCGGTTTCTCGATTCGATGCGCGGACCCTCTCCGCGATAGGCAGCTTTTCGGCTGAGCTTGGCTCGATTGATGATCTTGATTCGAGTAAGGTTCACGCCGGTGTTTCGAGGACCTCGTTCTGCCCCCACCCATCATCGACCCGAGTTCTTGTCGGCCGAAGAATGGCGTCGTGTTTCGTCCCGTGTCTCGCTTTGCGGCTCGTTAGCTGATAAATCTCTTCAAAGGGTTGTTTTTTCACTCTAGGTTATGTTCGTCTGCGGTATTGAAATCGCGGGCTTTGGTTTGCTGTTCCTTTCTAAGTTCATTGAGATGTTCAGAATTGCCGTTGGGCTGTAGAGATATGTGACTGTTGAGCTGATTCTTGATTGTTTTGTGTGTGTGCAGCTCGAAGGAGAAACCCACTCTCGGGTAAGTCTACAGTTGTCCCATGTTATCTTGTGCGGTTAGGGTTTTTGCTATTCCATGATTTTCACAGTTCGTTTACAGCTGCTTAATGAGGCTAAGTCCAATATGGAGATTGTGCTCCCAAATGTTTCTGCAATTTGTCTTTGCTTTTTACTGGAATCTGTGGTCTTCTTTTATGATATTCTATTACTCCATGCAGTGGCACGCGGATTAAGACCCGCAAACGGAACATTGCAGCTCCACTGGACCCTGCAGCATTTGCTGATGCAGTGGTCCAGATTTATCTTGATAATGCTGGTGATCTGGTAATTTTTATTTTTTATTTTTTTGTAATGAAGATATTTTCCAGCACTGCACATGTTTGTTGCGCCCGGTGACCAATTTTTTGTGCAGCTCACTGAATAATTAGTTTGAGCAGGAACATATTGCAAAGAGTATTGAAGCTTCAGATCTCAACTTCTCAAGATATGGTGACACCTTTTTTGAGGCAAGCCTTTTACTACTGTACTCCTTTTCCTCTCCTACCTTCCATTGGCATCATTATCTAGCAATGGCCCTGTATGCCGTAGATATTGAGAATGCTTAGAGCCTTGTGCTAGAGCTTGTGGTTTCTTGAGGACTCGATGCAATACAACTATGCAGCTTTTTGTGCATATGTAGAGCTTTTGTTTAGTCCTTTTATTATCCATATAACCTTGTCAGGATTAGAGTTTCCTGCTGATTGACTTTCAAGAATACTTTTGGGTTTCATGATGTTGACAGGTGCTTGCTAGTAGCCTGGAAGTAAGCTAGCGATTATGTTTAAACTAAAATCTGGTCAATCGACTAGGTTTACTGTATAGAAATTTTACTTCTAAAATTTATGGGAGTGTTAACTGTTAAGCATGACATATGTTGGACCTGCATTCCTCATTGAACTTTGTGGCTTAGCACGCTGGACCATGTATTTATCAAAGAGAGTGATTCAATTCGCTGAAGTATTCTCATTACAATTGACTCAACAGATCTCTTGTTGCATTCTTTCTGGTTGCATTGACATAATAGTTCAAAATAAAAGAAAATTTTCACCTACAGTGAATAATAATTCAACGTGCAACAAGGATATCATAAACGTATGAAAAGTGAGGGAGAATGTTAAAGACTTTTGTTCAAGGAAGAACATTTACTGCTCAATGAATTAATAAGTTCCCATCTTCCTAACATTTGAGGATTAAAGGAATGTAAATAATATTTTACTCAGAATTTTGTTGCTTTGTATTTTACGAGGTGTGAACCAAAGGGAAAAATAAAACCTTCGCATTAGCCACCACGAAAATAACAAAATGGATGCTAATTAGTTGGTAAACATGTCAATGATATTCAAGGAGAAAAGGGATTAAAAATCACCAAGTGATGGGGGGGGTAAGGGATCTGGTAATAAAAAAGGAAGAAGTAGATATGAAAGAGAGAGAGAGAGAGAGAGAGAGAGAGAGAGAGAGAGATCTGAAAAGGTGCTAGCTAGTAGCTAGGCTGTTGTGTTGGAGAGAGAAATATGGCTTTTTTTATTTTTATTTTTTTGGGCCGAAGAGAGACAGTTGGCTTTGATATATTTTGGCAATGTGATAGTACAGTAATGTGTGGGCTGCAAGTTGGGAGGGCTGAGAACCTAATTGTTCAAAATGGAAAGCCCAATCTTCATTTGATTACATGGACATGTAAAAGAATTTCTTTGGGTTGAGTGGCCCATGGCCCCTTCCAGCCCAGCCCTGCATCAATCCTTTGCATACATGTGCTTATGTGATTCCTTGAGTGTGTGCAGTTTGCTTTCTGTGAACGTACTCTTGTCATAGTCATATGTTCTTGGGAGTTGCCAAATTTATGCTAATGAAAGATTATAATGAACCTTGACTTTTGATATCCGTAGAATCTACAAAGACATTTTTGATGTACTGCATTCCTTAAACTTGAAGCTATTTTTATTGAACTTTTCTGGACTATCAGTGGGCAGTTCTGTTTTTTATATTCACTCTGTTATGCCATGAATATTTAAATTGTGTTGCTGCTACAGGTTGTTTTCACAGGAGGGCGTACACAGCCTGGCACTACTAAACCTGATGAAGGGGAGCGCCACCCTTACTCTATTCTAGACTGTGAGAGCAAGCGTGAAGCAATACTGCCATCTGTTATCTACATACAGAAAATTTTGCGGCGGAGGCCATTTCTCATCAAGAATCTCGAAAATGTTATGCAAAAACTCATACAATCAATGGAGTTTCTTGAAGAAGATGAAAGGAAGAAACTGGCAATTTTTACAGCACTTGCGTTTACCCAGAAACTATCTGGGCTTCCACCGGAGACCGTATTTGAGCCCCTGCTCAAGGATAATCTTGTGGCAAAAGGGCTAGTTCTCTCATTTGTAACTGATTTTTTTAAGGAATATCTGGTTGATAACAGCCTTGATGATCTGATTGCAATCCTGAAGCGTGGAAAGGTGGAGGATGATCTTTTGAAATTTTTCCCAACAAATAAGCGCTCTGCTGAAGCTTTCTCTGAGCATTTCACGTGAGTTCCTCTTCTTGTAATGTGAGATGACTGAGAAATTCCCTCGTAATGTCTTTGGTCTGTCTTGATCTGTCAATTATGGTCTAGATTATGTAACTAGGAAGAAGCTGCATACTCGCGATTTTCTTCTTTTTGAAACCTTGTTTCACTGTTTGCTTGAGCTCTGCATCAATCAGAACATGCTAATGGCTATTGAGAAAGAGCTGTACCTTGTTGTGTAGATAGTGCAATTTGGCTTTAAACTAGCTAGCAGGTTCTTCCTGCACAATCTAGGAGGTGAAAACTCCCTCCCCCCCAAATCATCATGTGCAAGCAGCATAAAAGCTTAGTGCTTTGGAAACAGGATGGGATTTGTAAATTCTCCCTCTAATAAGATATGTGGAAATGTCTAGGCAACCTGAATATTATTATGCAATATCTGGAATTTCTGTGTAAGAATCTTACTATTCACTAGTTTGACTTTATAATCCTCATATTTGTTGTCCTAATTTCCAGATTTACTGTCAATATTATGGTCAATATGTCTAGTTGCAACCTCCAATCCCTCCTTCCCCTCTTTCAGCCTTTAATGTACTTCAAAGGTGTACACACACTAAATTTTTGTTATTTACAGCAAGGAAGGGCTTGTACCCTTGGTGGAATACAATGAGAAGAAATTATTTGATGGGAGACTGAAGGAGATGAAAGCTGCCCTGACTTCTCAGATTGAAGAGGAAAATGATATATCTGAAGTGATAGATACTGTGAAGCAGCGCCTTAAGGATGCCAAGTTACCCGACATTGAGGTCGTGCGGATGCTATGGGATGTCATTATGGATGCTGTTCAGTGGTCTGCGAAGAATCAGCAGCAGAATGCTAATGCAGCTCTGCGTCAGGTGCACTTTTTTTCTGTCTTCCTCCTTTCTTGTGTTTTGTATCTTGATCATTTAATTTGTCTCATGAGCCAAATATGATTATGACTTCCACATGAATCTTTGTTATATAAATGCTAATGGTGACTTCCCTGGCCAAGGCAACCTTTTGAAACCGGATCAGATGACCTGGTTTAATGGGGAGCTGGTTGCCAGTCTGGTCCAGTTCATATTGCTAGAAAAGTGTTGCACCTTGTTGCTGATGATCAATGATTTGCTGTTTGATGATTTCGTATACTAGAGGCATATTGTGTGTGCAGCATGAATGGTTTTTGCACGAAGAATCTACTTGAAAATTGAGGATAGGAGATGTATAAGCCGCTTGATCTCTCTACTTATCCTTATTTACATAGCAGTTTTGCTTAGTACAAATGGTTGATGTGCATTGGAGGTGAGTTAAAACGATAACATTAGAACGTTGGATGTTATTAAGAAGTTGCCATCCCTTCAAAAGTCTCCAGCTCGATGTTCTAACCAATCAATGTCTAGTTGGTCTTAACCATCTTGACAACAATTCCATTTTGGTCAAGCGGATGTCTTCTCACCTGTTGAAAGTTTATTAACCAACCTTTAAAAGCTATTGTGAAACTTTCACTCTTTTAAAGGTTTTAACAACATGGTCCTTCATTTTGCAGGTAAAAACATGGGCTGGACTTTTAAATACCTTCTGTACAAGTGGGAAACTTCAGCTAGAGCTCATCTACAAAGTCCAAATGCAATGCTATGAGGATGCTAAGCTGATGAAGTTGTTTCCTGAAATTGTGAGGTCTCTCTACGAGGAGGATGTGCTGGCAGAAGACACCATTCTTCATTGGTTCCGCAAAGGAACCAACCCCAAGGGCAGGTATACCCCGTATTCATTTTTGCACTAATGGTGTTTGTACTGATGAATGCCTGCAGAGGACACCATCAGTTTCCTGTGTTTAAAGCTTTTATTGAGTCGCACACATGTAGTCATTATCGTTAGGAGTATGATTAAAGGAGAGTACATAGATAGACGTGATACAATTAGCTGTGTGGGTTTGGCTGGATCTAAACCGAGGCAAATGTACATAGATGACTTTTGGCGTTTAGAGACCTGGGTTTACTGCATTTACTCATTATAGTTGGTATCCCAAATTGGATCGATTTGCTCAGGATAGTTTCACTTCTTTCGTCATACTTGATGATATCAATTGATTTCTGTGTCCTGCCTGGCGGTTGTCTTATTTGGATGCAATATGCAGGCAAATATTTGTGAAAGCGCTGGAGTCTTTCGTGAAATGGCTGGAGGAAGCAGAGGAGGAAGAGTAGCTGCAGTCACAGCGGCAGTTGATGACACCACAGCCAATCTTTTTCCTATAAATTACTATTGCCAGTTGCCTTTCTGCTTAACAAAAAACTCGTTTCCACGTGCCTGCGAAACATTGAACGCCTGTTGACAATCATGATGATGAAAACTGCAAATCATTTGAAGTTTGCAACGAATAATTCTCTATGATAGCATGACTTGTGAGGGAGAATGCAAGGAGACCCTTGCTTGGGTCATCTGGTCGTCACCCGCACGACTGAATGAGAATGAATGAAAAGCCAAACTCGTGTGTTCATAGAGTGGGAGCTGCAATGCATTTAGCCTCACTAGAAGAAGGAATTCAAGATAAAAAAAAAAAGGTCAGCATGCATATGCATCGACAGAAAAAACTTAGGTTTCTTCTTTATTTCCTACATACCATTTTTGGCGGACAAATAAAACGTGCGTGCAGAAAGCTAGGAACACCATAAGTAAGCTTTCTCCCCAGTTGGGGGGTTTTGTTGTTGTTCCTTGGTGGTGGTTTAGATTGTACTTCACCGTAACGCAGGAATCCGATAGCTCTGTTGAGGGTTGCCCTGCTTGTCAAGTAACTTTGGTGGGTTAATAGGTTTGCGTTTTTTATTTTAATGTGTCGATACCTATAAGCTTTAGCCCCTCAATTAAGGGGAAATTTTTTCTTCCTTCTCCTTAGGCAATATCTCATATTTGGCATACCAGATTTCAGACATAACAGTTTAATGACTTACTAAGGACAGCGAATTATTTAAAGTATGTGATGAATAAACCTCTTTGATGGCATGGTTTGTGAGGGAGCCTGCAGGGGGACCCTTTGTGTGGAGTCCACCTACATGACTGAATGAGAATGAATGAAAAGCCAAACACGTGTGTCCATAGAAGAGGAGGTGCGGTGCATTTAGCCTCGCTACAAGAAGGAGTTCAAGATAAATAAAGGTCAACATGCATATGTATCCACAAACAAAACTTGATTTCTTCTTTGCTTCCTCGATACCTTTATTGGGTGGACTAATAAAGCATGGAGTGCAGAAAGCTGGGAGCTCCATAGATGAAGGGTCCAGAAAGTGAATCGTTTGTGTGGGAACTAATGGATTTGGTAGGTAAAGATGCGGAAATGATACGACTATGATCAAGACGATTAAAATACTCGAACTTTGAAGACGACAGGCCTTTTTTTCAACTGTAAATTGGAGAGCCAGTTGGGCAGAATGAGCATGGCCCGGTGGTTGCGCGGCTTGTCATTTTCTACCTTTCTCGTTGTCTTCGGAATGATTGCGTTGCGGGGCAGAAAACGGGGGGAAATTTCTTGACTAGATCTAGGCCTAGTGGACTCAGTGAGCACACGCGCCTCACAAGATCAGTGGCTGTGATTCAGTGGAGCCATCATATCCGGATTCATCGAGTTTTTCCCAACAACATGGCACACTTTCTTCACCTAACATCGCCAGCGTTTCCCCGAGAATATGAAACGAGAATTGCCTTCCCTTGGTTCAAGCGCATGGACCACCCCATCGGTGGTCCATCTGTTTCCACGGGCGACGGAGAGCCTCTGAAATGGAATTGGATCACCAATAGTTTTGGCCTTGCTTTGCAATAAATGAGAACCACGACACGAAAAGTAATGGGAAAGTTGCCAAAAAAGTCCAAGGATTCCAATTCCTATCTGTTCCCCTCCTTTCCCCAGCCGCCCAAGCTACGCTTTGGTGTTGGATGTCCGAAGCTATTGTCTTTATGGCCTTTATGACTAATTCGCTACTATGCCACTCTCTTTCTTACACACTACAAATAAAGCTAAGGCTACAAGAAACGAGCATATACATACCACACATCTTTGGATTGGGATGTTAAGTGTGAATCTCACGCGATACTCAGATGTTTCTTTCGATTTTCTCCGCCTTGATTTCGAATCATCAAATTGTTCATTGACAATCCCTCTCGTCAGTGGGAGGTCCATGCCCAAAATGTCACTATTCCAACTATTCATGGAAGTTATAAGAGGCCTTGAATTCTTGACGTAGAATGCGATGAGAGTGCGACTTGTTAGGGCAACAACCTTGAGTTGCTCTTCCAATTACTCAGAAATCACCACTTCACATATAGACAAAGATTTTACATTAGATTAAACAGCAAAAATCTACTTTGCTATCGGAAACGAATGATGGGTCGGCATCAATCATCACGAGTTCGTTCAAAGTGCGAAAATAGTACAAGCTCTCATGCATGTGGGATCAAGATAACTAGGGTTTTCCCCCCTGCGTGCGTGCATGCATTATTTGCCCGTAGCGTCAAGATTCGATAAATTATCGAAGGACGGAACATGGAGCCACCGACCCCGGCGGGTGTTCAGCTACGTGGGCCGTCGTGTCTTGAGATCAATGACGAGGACATTCTCCTTAAAAAGGGTACAAACCGATGTGTCACCACGTGGGAGAGACAGAGAGAATCTATATCATTATGCACGAAACCGAGCAGCTCTGACCGATCCCAGGATTGATTTAGGACGATGGGAATACTGCAACTTGTGCTTAGATATGATCTGCTCCTCCCTTATCTGTTCGTCTACTTGCCCGAGATGCGCATCGAACATGCAGATCGCGAAACATCTTACGCGCTTATCACTGTTTTATGCACGATGCTCGGCTGTGATGAACATGAGGGCGAGGAACCGAAGTACGATTCCGTCGTGTTCCACGTGGCTGGTGGTAATAACTCGATTTATTGGACCCCAACCGACGATCGGATCAGATATGTCAAGGCTTAGTGAGTTAGATGATGAGGTGTTCAATAATATAGAAATGTACTATTACTTTATAGAGGATTGCTTATTGAAATGCAAGTGTGATTATTGGAGTTTATATAACCAGCTAGGCTATTCGGTATCGTTTGACATTTGTGATAACTGATAAGCAGCCCAGCTAACTGTAACTCAATCCGAGATCATGATTGTAGGACCTGCCTTATACAATTCGGATGCTCATTCACATGCTTGGTTATTAAAAGGCTGTACACAAGATAATTATACGAAATGGGGAAGCATTTTTTATCCAAGATTAGTGAAGGGCACCAATAATGATAGCAAGTACAAAAAAAAGGCAAAGCATGGCATCTTTTATAATAAATTATCAAATCCAAATTAAACTAATAGGTGAAAAGAGATTCCACGTATATGAAAAACATGTAAACCATATAGACAAGTAATGTATGACACTCCAACACTCCACCTTATGTGCAAAGCTGAACGTGAATATGAACGGAGAGTTTGGGGGGGAGGGCTACATAACAAGTGATAAATTGGGGTAGAATCGGATTTTGATGTCATGCTAAAAAGCTCAATCCAAAAAAGTTATTAGTTGAAGGGAGGTTATATGTATATAAATAACATCTAAATCTTGTAGACAAATGGCATGGAATACTTCAATACTTTAGAAAGCCATGAATATATTAAGATATGAAAACAAAGAGCAAAAAAGAGAGTGATGCAAAATTCAAAAAGATGTATTGTAGGGTAAATGAATGGGAAAATTGTTCAAAAAATCTTAAACTTATTGCACTTTTACCAATTTGGTCCTAAATTTTTAATTGTGACAATTAAGTCCTAAATGTTATCATGTTTGGTCAATTGAGTTTATCTTGTCAATTTTAGCAAGAATCACTAAGATGGATGCTGACCATCCGATGTGGCATGATCGATGCTAATGTGGATAATTTTCAGTAATATTTTCACGATTTTTTTATTTTTATTTTTTCTTTGTTTTTTTAAAACTCTAGCTAGTCATACCTCTGGCTAGTCATATCGATTGATCTTGGCTGATCATAGGCAAGCACCAATGACGCTTGCTTGGAATGAGTAAGAGCATCACGGCCCTTGCCAACCACAAGTGAGAGCCTTCGTGCCCTTGCCAAAATCTAGGTGAGGGTCACGACACCCTCTCTAGCCATAGGAGAGGGGCTTGTGGCCCTTGCCTACCCCTCGCCTATGGCTAGTGATGGTTGGGCACCAAGGGATCGGCCGAAGTTGTTAAATACAGGAAAGAAATGAAAAGCAAAAAAAGGAAAGAATAAAGTAAAATATAAAAAATTAATTTTTTGAAAAATATGAAAATATTATTGAAAATTGTCAACGTTAATACATATTGGACCACTTAGGACGGCTGGTTTTCACTAGCAATTTCAAACCAAAATTGGCTAAATAAATTCAATTGACAAAATGAGAAAATATTCAAGGTTCAATTAGCACAATTAAAATATTTAGAATTGAATTAACAAAAATGCAATAGAGTTTTCTTTTTGGACAATTTTCCTGTAAACAATATGTCAACGTAGAAAGATGGTAGATCTTTTGCAAGTCATTATCTGCGAGATTTCATTATTTTACTCGCCGAACCTCATTTTATTAATCTTAAATAGCATGAAGGAGAAAAAAAAAATGCAACTCACTAGCATTAGCTGTCTTACGACAGCTGACCCAAAAGCATGTTGATCATTTTCTTGGCTAATTTTTATATGATTTTCATGGAGTTCTGTACTCATGTACATATTATTAGATAGTCAACAATCCTTTTCGATAATAAAAATAATAAAGAATCGACACAAAAATCAAAATGCAGCTAGGCAGACGGTGTACTAGTGATTCCCGTCTTCTTTATTATAATAATAAAGTTCATCAAATCTAGCATCTTACATTTTTGATAAAGTGTCGCACTTTTAGACAAAGAATAAGAACATCCCTAGGCCAATATCGAAAGAAGGCTCACTTTTGATTTTCTCATTATCCTTCCACTTTATAGTTGATTAAATCGGGGATCATGATGATTCGCTTTTAAATTCTTATTTCGCATAGAAAATTAATTTTTAATAAATTTTTCTAAGGTAATAAGTGGGCAAGATTATTACACAAAATGGGAAGCATTTTGATACAAGAAAATGAGCGACAAAATTAGTGATACAGGAGCGAAAAAAGGCAAGCAGCTTATCATATAATAAGATAAGAAAACAAAGCATAGAAGAGCAAATCATACCACAAATAAAAGCACTTTTTAGTGGGCTTATGGAGGAGCAGAAAGGGAGTCAATATCAATACCACATAAAGATTGCATGGCAATTCCAAATAAAAATAAATTGGGAGTTAAGACCTTTCAAGCCTCTCTCAAGCTAGTTAAAAAGGTTATGAGACAATGTGGAAGTTAAGGGATCTTTTTAAGTTGAAAATGAGAAAAGGAAATTATCAAAAAGATTAACAAGAAACCATAAAGCCACCTTAAAATTCGCGTAATTCAGTAAAAATATTGAACTCTACTTTACGAGATAAGTTAGCTACCAAAAAATTCATTATGAATCTGAAGAATACATAATTTATAATTGCTCAACTAGTCAAGTATTTTTCAGCCCTAGTCTAAAAATAAAGCGAAACCCATAAATGTTATCTTCAATCTCTCATAGAAAAGTTTACCTAGAAAATATACAAGAAGAAAACCGTAACACTCACTTTATTTACTCTGATGTATAGTAACTTAGTAGAATTCCGTTTTTATATGTTCTTAAGGGGCTTGCTGACTCAAAATAGGGATCCAATTGCAACGTGAGAAGTATTCTAATAATTTATTACTTTTGTCGGTCATTGTTTGCAAGAGTCTACTGTCTTTTGGAAAAAAACTACTTGATCCTCATTCTATTAATCGCAAATATTGTGGCCATAGTTCGACCGTCACTAACTTTATCATATAATAATTGAAAAAAATAACTTTTAACTAGTTTCCTTTTGCTGTCGTACTCAACCTGACGCAAAAGCACGTTGATGCTTTTTTGGCTCATCTTTTAAATAATTTTCATGGTGTTTTCTGTTCACGTATATATTATTAGATAGTCAACAACTATTTTTCGATGATAATAATTATTATTGTAAAAGTTTGACGCAAAAAAATAAAATAAAATGAAATGCAGTTAGGCTGACGGTGAACTTATCCTCTTTATCATGGTAATAAATATATATGATCAAATCTAGCATCTTATACGTTTGATAAAGTGTTACGCTTTTTAGACAAGAATAAGAACATCTCTTTGCCAGCATAAAAAGTAGGGAAAGGACTCTACTTTGTAGAAAAAATGTAGAATAAAAAAGCGCCCTCAAATCAAAATAAAATGGGGGAAAAATCCAAAGAAATTACTGAAAATTGGAAGAGTGCAAGGAAAACAAAAATGTCAATTGTACATTATTATTATTTTTTCATTTCCTCTTATCCACAAGAATTATGTATATGTGTGTAAAGATATATATATATATATATATATATATATATATATATATATATATGCATATATTTAATTTTTATGCAGTTCTATTTTATTATTAAGGGTTAATATCATGTAAAAATTCGAACTTGTACATATGTGCCATAAATTAATTTTTGGTAAATAAATCCTATGTGTAACAATTTTAGTTTTTCATGATAAAAAAATTAATTTATTATAAAATTGGTATATTTATGATAAATTTATCCTATATTAATTTTCATTAAATTGCGTTTATATTACAAAAAATCACAAATTAACAAGCGGATATAAAATCCTAAGATGGTATACTAGTGTCATTCAACTTAATAAATTGATGGTAAATTTAATGGAAATAATTTGATGATAAATTTATCATAAATGTATTGATTTGAGATTGTTGATGGTCGAAAAAATTGATTTTGGATAAGGTTTTGGATTTTTGGTGGCGTTATCCGTGTTATTAAATAGCCTTGTCAATTGTCCTAACCTACCCCATCAAAAGGTCAATTAACTTTGTTCCATCTTCGTTGTCTGGTGCTCTCTCTCTCTCTCTCTCTTCATCTTCAAGGAAGCACCTCTCCGCTCGGCTTCCTTCGCACCACCATTTTGCTTGATCTCGAGAAGCTTCGTGCTTTGGTCGTAGTTCTTGCGTCGGAGTCGCTCCCTCGCTTGCTCTGATCTGTGAAGCAAAACGAGTGATTGTTGGGGGGGAATCTTTTTCCTTTCGGTGGAGGCATTCGAGTGATCCGAGTTCGATCGTGGCAGGCACGGTCGAGTGGTCGGTTGGATCAACTGGGTTTCGTGAGGTTGCTGGATTGGAACCCAGAATTGGATTTGTCTGCAGATAAGTTTTTTTTTTTAATCTTTTCCTACGCGATTTGCTGTCATTCTTGTTTGAAAAGTGAAAAGAGAGAGGAGGAAAGAAAGCATTTTGTTGCATACCAACTCTTTGGAGGCCTTTTGTGGCTGCAATTCGCTTGTGCCGCAAGGTGGGTTTTTTTGGGGTTTTTTGTTTCTGAAGGCAATTCGGGGTGGCGGGTTACGTGAGTTAAACGGGTTGTGAGGTTAAAAGGGTATGCCGCAATCTGCTGGAATTCAGATTGTAATCTGATGTACTAGGAGACTGATGCTGCTGTTGGGTTGTCATTCAAGAAACTTTATGAAATAAGGGCTGACCAGCAGATTAATGTCTGATTATCGAGTTGTGAATGCACGAGGTTGGAATCCTTGCTTCCTGGCCGTAGCTGAGAGGTAAGGCTGAGTTGCGGGATTTATTAACATTGCTCGTTAAGACTGGAAATTGAGTAGTATCTGATGGATCCATCTTCTGATAATAGGGAGTCTGGTTGTGTGGCTGCTCTGGAGTGCTTAATAAGCATAATCAGGGCCCTGAAAATGGGGTCCTGCTTATCGTTGGAAAGCAGGAGCCCTGTGCCTGGTTCACCAATATCTCCGGCACTGGGCGTTAGGAAAAGGAAAAACTCGAAGAAAAGACCAGGGTCGCGGAATTCTTCCTTTGACTACCGGAGGGAGGAACCATTGCATAGGATTCCTGGAAGGTTGTTTCTGAATGGATCAAGCGATACTGCCTGCTTATTTACCCAGCAAGGAAAGAAAGGGACCAATCAAGATGCCATGATTGTATGGGAGGTCAAGTCCTTTCCTACTGTATTTTGCTAAGTTCTGGGAATGGGGATTAAAAACTTTTTGCATCATTCAAACTTAGTTTGTAAAGAGCGCTACACAATATTCTGAAGGTTGTAGCTTCCTGAGTGTGCAATATAGGGTTTGCTTCCTTCACGTGTTGTGCACTTAAAAGGGATTGACCATATTGTTATATCTCGATGTTAGCTCCTAATAGGTACTTAAATTATTTTAAATGATATCAGCTTCTTGAGATTCAGCAATAATGCAACCATCTCTACACAGAAAATGCTTTTGCTGTATCAAAGTGGATAGCATGTTCGGTTTTTTAAGTCTTTGATTGCCTAATTGAGTTGTAGATCAACTTTTGACATTGCTTTTGATAAGTGGATTGCGTTTTCTTTTTTCTTTGCTATGAGTTAGTCTATCTGCATGAATATGTGAACCCTGTCTTTCTTATTGTCATAATGACTTCACTTTCCATGTGTAGAGATCCATGTCATCGGCTTCTATTTTCTGTTTAAGGAAGAAACACGATTCTCCTATGCTTTCATCTCTCTGCATATCATAGTTTCCTGTGGTTATGCTCACCCTATTGGTTGAAATGTTTTATTATATTAACTTGTTACATTGGAAATCCATATTTTCGAAAAAAAATGGCCAGCTTACTTCCCTTGTCTAGTGAAGAGTTATGATTGCAATGAAATTCCTCTTGGATAAACTCCTAGGCTGATGATTTTGTCCAGGTGCAATTCGTAAACTACAAGTGCAGCTATTGTTTGGATTCCCCATTAGCTCTGTTCATAAATGTTGTTGCTGTTTTGTTGTACCTTTCTTGACTGCTCGTCTGCTTATATTGTTTAAATAATTACCTCTGCTTATCTATTCAGTTGTTGCTGACATGTGCTTGTAGGCACTTGTAATTGCTACCATAGCGGTCTTTTTTCTTTCCTTGCTGAAAGGTCTCTATGGTGATGATAATTGTACTATTATCTAGTAATCATGAAATAGAATAATGAAGTTCTATGTCTTCTTTGTCTCGTGGCTTGAAAAACAGAGAAGAACTCCCTCTTCTGCACCTTTTATGTTCTCAGTCATGTTAAAGGTTTGGAGACTATATAGCATTGGATGGTTGTGTCATGTTTTAGCAATGCCATTTGGTTCCTTGAATAATTAATATTTGTGCCCATTCAATTAGAGTTTTCTCATCTCATACAATAAGTTGTGAACTTTCAGAATTTCTGCTCAAGGAAAGACACAGTTTTTTGTGGTGTCTTTGATGGACATGGGCCCTATGGTCATAAGGTTGCAAAGAGGGTGAGAGATTCACTTCCCCTAAAATTGAGTGCTCACTGGGAAGTCTCTATAAAAACTGAAGATGCTCTCAAAGAGATCAGCCTTAGTGCCTTGACGAGCATGAATTCTGAAGATACTGCCTCAATATCTTTGGATGAGGAATCGAGGGTCTCTACTGACCTGGAGGAAATGGAAAAGCACCCCGAGGTCTTTCAGGCACTCAAAAAATCGTTTTTGAAGGCTTTTAAAGTCATGGATAGAGAGCTGAGGTTGCACTCGGACATTGATTGCTTCTGCAGTGGGACAACAGCAGTGACATTAGTCAAGCAGGTTACTACCTAAGCATAATTATGGACCTTCATTATAATATATTTTCATAATGAAGGGATCTTGATAATGAATGCGTTCATGGTTTTGTAGGGTTGCTACCTTGTGATTGGCAATGTTGGGGACTCCAGAGCTGTTCTGGGTACACGAGATGTAGATAACTCTCTCATTGCAGTTCAGTTAACTGTTGATCTGAAGCCTAATCTTCCAGGTTCTCTCTCTATTTCTGTCTCTCCTTCTCACACGCAAAAATTGAAAAGAAAAAAGGGAATGGGAAAAGTCCGGCTTATGAGCAATAATTGCTTAGGGCTAATGCAATGTTTAATTTAAGGAAGTTGGTACAAGAGGACAAGAGGACACACATACAATGAAACTTGTACGCCTTGCTTGACAGTAACCAAGAGATGTAGTTTAAAGAAGCAAATGGAAGGATTAGATTAATCACTTCTATGAATCATATTGAACATCAAATAACTATACGACATTATTTCTGTGAGGTTTTGACTTGAAAATGATGAATTTTCGGAAACAATTTACAATGCCTACCAATGCAGAAAGCCTCTTCCTTCGTACATCTCTTGGGCATAGATTCTAGAGTTGGATGCCAAAAAGCGACTAGTTCTCACCTAATTTCTTGCAATTTCTTTTAAGCCATATTTTTCTTAAGTAACTTGTTCCTTTCATTTGAGACAGCGGAAGCAGAGAGAATCCGGAAGTGTAGGGGACGGGTATTCTCTCTTCAAGATGAACCAGAAGTTGCTCGTGTCTGGTTACCAAACAATGACTCCCCTGGCCTTGCAATGGCACGAGCTTTTGGTGATTTTTGCCTTAAGGATTTTGGTCTAATCTCTGTACCTGAAATATCATACCGATGTCTAACAGAGAAGGATGAATTTGTTGTGCTGGCAACAGATGGGGTAGGTGGTCCAGCTTTAATGCCTCGCCACTTCCTTTAGTTTATAGATTATAATTGCGATTAACATTCCCAAATTATTCTAGGTCTGGGATGTGTTGTCAAACGAGGAAGTGGTAGACATTGTTGCTTCAGCCCCAGCACGTTCCTCTGCAGCTCGATCCTTGGTGGAGTCAGCAGTTCGGGCATGGAAGTGCAAATACCCCACTTCCAAAGTTGATGACTGTGCTGCTGTTTGCCTCTTTCTGGACTCCGACAATTTCTCCACAGCATCCAATTTAAAATCCAAGGAACAACTTACTTTGAGGGATCAAGTTGACACAAGCAGTAACGGAGAAAAGGTTTTTGCAATGGCTGACCTCTGTGGATCAGACATTATGGTTGACAATGGTAAAGATTGCACGTCAAAGCATGAGGAAATACATTCCAAATCAGAGAAAGATTGGTCTGCTCTTGAAGGAGTGTCTAGGGTAAATACTCTCTTGACTCTGCCAAGGTTTGTTGCCCAAAAGGGAGATAAAGGCAGTTAGGGATGCAAGGAGTCTTAAACAATCATAAAGAAGGTTTGCCTCTGTCATTTGCTTTTGTGTATGTTGTTTTCTTTTCTCCCCTTTCCTGTTTCTCTGTCTCTTTGAATGGATGGGAGAAAAGGATACGCATTTAGGGTTGTCGATTGTTATAGAGAGATAGGCCCGGCTTTATTAGCATGCCTGGGACTGGGGGAATGTCCTCTCTCTCGTTTTTGTTGTGGGATGGATGTGCAATTTTGTAGAAATCCTTCTCTCTGCCATTATTATTTTCTCAATACAGAACATTTGTGCATCACAATTGTGCTGAAAATCCAATTATTGACATGAATGATCTCTTCTTGTGTTATAATATGGACCATACTCGATGCATATGCTTTCGGAGGACACTATGCAAAAGATATCTTATTTGAAATTACATTATTATTTTCTCCAAGTACATGGCGGAGTTGTATCTGTGATGCAACTTAACCTGAACAATGCAATGAAACAGGTGTAAAATTATGTCAGATTGGTCTTCCATCTAACCAACGGCTATAGAAGTCTAATGCCTCCCTTGGCTTGTAATAGGAGACCATATGCCCAGAGCCCTGCACAATGATAAACAATATCAGAGATGATACAAGCCATGGTGACTTGTTTGTGATGGCTTAATGACTTTGAGCACATTCTATAAAAAGAATGGAAAATTGCGAAGATTTCATGATTTAAATTAGAGGGCCAACAAGCACTTCCGTTTTCAGGCATCGACTGTTCTGGTTTTGTAATTTGGAACTGTGTATGTCACGCTACATTCTATCAAGGTTTTCTGGCTGAGCATTCAAGAAGATGCTACTTTGCTTTGTCTAAATTCTCTTCAAGAATCTGAAACTAATTTCTTGAAGTGAAATGGGAGTTTCTGAATAACCTTGATGGTCAAGAATGTGAGGTGGTTGTCATATCCTTGGAGATGCCCGCACATTTTTTTTTTAAAGAAAAAAGAAGCTTTGTTAATGCATCATAGGACAATAGCTAGTTCTAATATTTGTGAAAAGTACTTTTAAATGTGGGTGCTAATGAAAAAGAAGAAGAAACAAATAAAATAAAGAATCTGAAGAAAACTGACTTGAGATCAAGAAAATCCCCACAAATTTTATATTTCTTTGATGATCAGGTCTCCTTTTTAAGTCACATCTTGCTAGAGTTTTATTCGCAGGTTGGAGTGCATCAGTACAGATTCTGATACTATTATCGCTGTAGGCTAATAGAATAATCTGATAGATCTGGGTAAGATATACTTGTACTGCGATAATATTCAAGATATTTGGTACTAAAGAGGGTCATTCAATGGACATCACAAATATAATCTGATAGAGAATAACTGTGAAATTTGTGGTTGCAACCAGGCTAATCACTTGCTTTCTTTATATATAAAATATTCAGATGTGCCTGGACTTTCTGCAGGTGCAGTTGATAACAGCATATAGTTTTTTAAAACTCGAAAGAAAAACTTACCCAGCTACTTGATCGTTAGAAACCGAAGACCTCCATTCATCTAGGATATCGTATCCCAGCGATCTGGTCCATGCTTGAGTTCCAGTGAAAGGCACGGCAAAATCATGGTCCCCGCTGCTGTTAGATTAGAAACCTAACTGTTTCATGAGGAATGCCTGCAAAGGACTAATCAAACTAGTCTGCCGCAGAATAGTCCTGAAATGCCATTGCAATGCAAAAGGCTTATCTATGAGATGTCACACCTGTATGTGAGTGCCCGATATCCCTTGGAAGTTGAGGGAGAATAAAAAAAAAATTAAAAAAAATTCTAGGTTACAAAAATTTTTGTGAACGTGTATCAAACACATTTATATTCTTTTTTCCATTTTGAGAATATAAATTTTATGTAGTTACAAAACGTATTCTTTTACTGAGAAATTGTTTCGGGGAATATAAATAAAAAAAATACTATTTCTGAAAAGAAATTATTCCCCATAAGAGAAGCGTTACCAAACGGATCCTAAATTTCTGTGGTAAGGGATCATGCTTCCAGCATCACAGCTGTAAGTAATTCGGCCCTCGCCGCATAGGAGATCAAGGACGTTCCGTGCTCACCTATCGTAAGAAATGAATAAGCCAATGTTAGATTTAATAAGTTGACACTTGATTCTTGGGATATCAAATGTAAGGATGTAAAAGCGTTATACCGGCGCAGCATGTATAGCTTCTCTAACTGCTTATTCAACCACACAGTCGCAAGTTCTTCATTTGGCAGAATCTGCAGCATCAGGGTTTAACATATAAAAGATCGGCAAGATATATTGAAGATCAAAAGGGCATGACTTTAACGCTCCACTTATGCGAAAAGGTGGTGCTACAAATTTACCTGGGTCTAGAGTGAAAGGTTTTTGTTATTATTTCCAGTTGAAGTTTTGCATTTTCTTTCTTTTCCTTCATTTTTCTTTGGCCTTAAGTAATATATACAACAGAAGGAATGCTTTCGAAAATCTACTTCTTGAAGAACACTTTAAGAGTCAGAACGCACGGCAAATTTCTACGACACTTCAATCTTCCAAAAAGGAACAGAAAGGAAAGCAAAGAACTCACCCGACATGGACCATTCCTTGCACCTGATATTCTCTTCCTCATTGGATGAGGCTCCTGAGTTGCTGGTTGATTTAAATTCACAGGCACAATTATCTTGTGATCGTGGTTTAATATTTTTGAGGGTGCGGATGGTAACCATTTTGACCAGAAATTGATTTATAGAAGAGAAATAAATTTTTATATTTCTATTTATGGATGAGATTTTGAGTAAAAATTCATGTTTGATAACAATGCAAAATTTATGTTCATAGAACAGAATTTCGTTTAATAATAACACAAAATTTCTCTATCCCGGGAGCAACGGATGGCGACAATGGCAGCGGGCAGAGACCGGTGGATGATAGGGGTGGCGGATAGCGGGTGGTAGCGGCGACCGTCGGTGGTGGATGGCGGCCATCAGCAACCGGCGATGGACGATGAGGAGATAGTGGCAAGTGGGTGGCTAGCTAATAGATAAGATGAGCGAAGAAAAGTGTTTTTTTTTCTTATTTTTGTTCTAAGATTAGAGAAGTAAAAGTCATTTATTTTTTTTATTTCTATTCCAAATCTATTTCCGACCTAAAATTTGTTTCAAAAATAGAAAAATGAAATTGCGTCACTAAATGTAATTCTATTCCAAAAACAAGTTTTGAACAAAAAAATTATCCTGGAACAGAAATAAAATAGTTATCATACGTGCCCTTTGGGCTCAAGAATATTGTAGCCATTTAGATAGACCGTAAGCTGGAAAATAACAAGAAATTTATGAAATTATCACCCTAGTGTAGTTACATATCTAGTGGAGCTTACTTCTTTTCTTCTTTTATTTTGTACTACATTGCACAAGGAGCAGAAACCATGCATAAATACAATTTTGGTAGTTGTACCTGGTAAAACTTGTCGATATTTTTGCTACAGCTTCTGCTGGGAGGGTCGTTGAATTTTCTTTACATGTAGCCTGACAGTCCTGCAAAAGTGACATTATGTATGCTCAACATGTAAAAGTTTTCCTGATGTGAACTAAATTAATTGATATTGTAATTTACTGTTTTTACGGTTACCGTAAAACGGGGTTGGTCTAAGATGAGATAGAAGGTTTCTTAATTAGTCTAATATTGTTTGTTAGTGTGGGCCAAGTTGAGCTTGGCCCGTAATGAGTGGAAACTCTATAAATAGTGCTCAAGTCTCTCATCTAACCCTAATTCTCACATGTATCCTCACCTAAGGGGCATTTACCTAACGCTAAACGTGAGGGGGGCCGCCTCATTGAGCCAGTGATACGGAGGGCAATATAGGAGAATGACTTGCGTGTGGAACATTCACCCCTGACTGTATCTGCTGAAAACTGCCCTGCATTCCCTGTTTCCTTGACGTCTTTCCTCTGGCTCTTCCCAGTTTCATTTTCAGTTGGGACTAGCTTCAGTCTGATTTCTGTCATCCTTCACCCGTTGCATAGCAGAATTTAGTTAAGACGTAGAAGCTGCAGTGTTTCCGCTTCCGCTTCAAGAACAATGGATCCCAAAACAGGTGCGTTAATTTTTCTACTCAATTATGCATGTTCTTGTTCTAGTTATGGAGATTTTGGGATTACGCAATTTGCGTCCAACATGTGGTATCAGAGCCTCCATAACCTTAGAACTTGAATGCAATTGATTTTGCCCTATTTTGTACGGATTAGCCCTAATTAGTACGGATCTTGCCCTAATTTGTGATTTTCGAGACTTTTTGTTCAATAAAAATTAAATTAAATCACAAATTTGGATTGGGGGCGACGAGACGAGCAAGAGGGTGGGCGGCGCGTCGCCGGGGGATGCTGTACGCGCCCCCACGCGCGGCCACGCGCCTCCTGGGCGTCGAACGCGCGCCTCGCGTGAGCTCCACGCGCCACGCACTCAGGCGGCGCGTGTGAGCGCGTGGAGCCTTCGTTCGGCTCGTGTCTGGCGGCGTTGGACTCGTATGGTGATTTCCTATCTCGTGGTATATTTATTTTATATGTTTGATGGTTTTATTGATGTGAAATTGCATATGAAACCCTAGATACATGTATTTTAAATGATTTTTTGCGTATTTTTCCTTGTATTTTTCTGTGATTTTGGAAATACAAGTGTTGGGTTATAGGTATATTATCACATAATCATTATAAAGGTGTGATTCATCAATAAAAATCAAACTTTATTGTGAACTGAAGCTGACCTAATGAGATACAACCATTATGGAATAGTAATTGAGCTATGTATTGAGCTGATGAGAAATAGTAAAGGTTATGAAACTTTTGTTGCTCAAGCATACTCCTTAACACCCTGGTAATCTTTGAATGATGGATGTCTTAAGAACTCGTGACCAAACTGATTGTACTGATTAACATATCTGCTGTATGTGGGTAATGCATGTCGATTAAGTTACTGCATATTGTACATGAACTCATCTTGTCACTTGTTAATGTCTATCAAGTTGAATATTTTTATGGTTAAGGAGTATGACAATATTTATGCAGAGCAATAGTATCTACTGTTATAGTTTAGATATTTAGTTCTGTGGTTTGACTCAATTTATAGGCCACTAGTTGAAGTAATGATATTTGTTACCTAAAATTGATTAATAAATCAGTTGTTGGCCTTGGAGTCATTTTTGCCTTATGAACTCATGAGTGATAATGGATGAGCTGTCAAGTTTGTTAATCTGGAGTACCCTGTATTGCTATTGATGTTAATTTGTGAGGGATCTTTTAGATCAGCATTCTTTTTATATTGTTCTGGTAATATGTAATCGAGATGCATAAGAGATGTTTTATTCTCTGTTATGAGAAGTTTCTTGTGTTACTGTGATCAATGGTCTCATTGGAATCTGTCTTCCAGGTTCGCTGTATATATATAAATAAATAAAGATTTTATTAATGAATAAAGCAATGTAATTAGCATGATATGTGATTTTGGTGATATGATGCTTCTATCACTAAAGTTAAAATCACATGTATATGGTGTATGTGAGAAGTAAAGTTTATATCCCTGGTATGAGAGAATTTCAATGATTCAATTGAGTAGTGACCGCCAAAGTGGCATGCTTGATTGTGTTTGAGAAATTTCGGTCTCGTATGATAATTGGGATGTCTCCTGATTTAATGCGTAGTCATACTCCCAAAGGAGGTGATTGTGTATTAGTTCATGGAGGGATACATGATAGTGTGGTGGAGGAGTGACTGATTCTAGTGATTCATATGCCCAAAGGTGATGAATTCACGAAGAATTGGAATATATTCTCATAATCGCTATCATATGGGAAATGTACAACTGCATATCATGTATTCTGCCCAAAGGTGATTATATGATTATGCGTGTAACTCTCTGGATGTGTACTTGTACGTCAAGTTACATAGTACTCACATGATGCTAATTATATACATTGCTAGGTTTTCAGTCACTTTTTCTGTAATTAATAATTTCATTATTATTGAGGTTTTTACTGCTTCAAATTTTAAATTGTGGACATATGATTTGTTGCTTGAGAAAATGGCAATTGATTTTTGCTTATTGTCTATAAAGCGTTCCATTCTGGAACACTTGAAAAGAGGTTTGCCTACGGACTGCACTGCTATAAGATGATGGAAGCCTTAGTTGTTTGAAATTATGTCTTGTTTGATATTGAAATTAGGACACATCTGCAAAGATTGTGTTTAAGTCCTAATGACATATACATCTCGTATATGGTTAAAAGGTTGTTTCCGAAAGTCTTCTATTTAAGGAAAATGACCGAGATAAATGTCTTAAAAGGTTCTCAGGCTTAACAATTGCCGTGAGTATTTTGGTAACTATGACAATGCGAAATAGCTTAAATGGTCATTTGTTAAATACTTGGTAGATTCTGGGGTGGTAACTTAATTACTATGTCTGAAAATCCTGACAATAGATTTGGCCGAAATGCATAATTGCACAATTATTTACATGGTAATTGAGTATGATTAGTAAGACTAATTTATTCGGTCTTTTATGGAATGATATTTTGAAAACAACCTTTTCACACGCAAAACGTGTTTCTTATCAAGATTATTTCATAAACTTCTTTTGACTTATGAACTGGATGTAAATTACTTAACTCTTATTAAAATTAAGAGGCGGTTATCTAATCCAATATTAGATGCGTTGGAATTTAGATTCACTCGAAATTATTTTGTATCTTACCTAGATTGTTCAAAAGGGTATTGATTTTAAGACCCTAAAGAAGATACAAGAATTATGGAATCACATACTCTAAAGTTTCTAAAGATTGACGTAATTGTAGAGGATAATTGCTCTCAGACTATTAAAGATAATAGTATGATGGAGGCCACTATGTTTTTGTCTTTATCTATACAGATAATTATGAAATCTCCTGTACCATAGACTAAACTTGTTGAGGTTCAAGGTACTATTTTTGATATAGTTTATAATGAAATTTCTTAAACCTCTCAAGTGTAGAATGAAGTGGTTGCAGCTTTATTAAGGAGATTTGTTAGGGAAAGACGATTAGTTATATCATCATACTATATAGTCTATTTGTGAGAGCATGATTACAATATCTATTACATGGTTGTTTTAGCAACTTATATAAATCTCGTTTTCTGTTCTCAATTAAGTATGTGATTAAATGCTATAAAAAAAAAGATAATAATGTTTTCACTCTGAAAGAGGGGTGGATTGTTTATAGTGAAGAAATAATTATTTCTTTAAATATTCTTTCAGAGTGAACGTGTCATTAATAATTTATTTTGATATAAAGTTATGCCAAATAGATATAAAATCTGTATTGTGCAACTAGATGATTTTACAACAGATTTAAGTAAACTTGTGTGTAGACTGAAAAGTTCTAATTCATGGTCTTAAGCAAGTTTCCAGACAATATTATTAAAGTTTCATAGTGTTGTTATTTTGTTCAATTGGGAACAAAATAATTCAATATACTGCAAGGTTAGTGGGAGGAAATTTATTTTTTCTCATACTTTATGTACATAATATTTTGCTTACAAATTGTGACCTTGAGACATCTTATATCCTTTATACTGAGATCTGTAAGGATTGTTTTTGCCATATTATATTAGATTTTCTCAGAGGACATTTGCTGATTGTATATTGGAAATATTCAATATACATCATTGCAAGCCAGGAATTGCTCATGGTGTTAAGGGCGATGGACTAAATCTATCATATTGTCCTTATTTAGATATTGAGAAAATCTAATTAAAGGGTGTATATTGTGTTAGTGCACTTAAAAGTATAATGTATGCTTGAATTTGCACTAGACTAAATGTTGTCTTTGTGACGGGACTTCTAGGCAGATATCGGTCAAATCTAGGACATGATCACTTGGTTGCTGTCAAGAAGGTTTTAAGGTACTTAAAGAAGATAAGAGATTATATGCTAATTTACAGACATGTTTAATTCTTGCAGTGAGTAAGGTATTCATATGTTAACTTTGCTGGCTGTTAGGATGATATAATATCAATAACAAGATACAGATTTATGTTAGTACGAAGTGCAATAAATAAAGTTCTATGTTATCTTCTACTATGTATGCAATGTTAGTAACATTATTTTAGTTGTTACTTGGGCTATTAGGCTCCAGAACCTCATGACGGAGTTGATCGTTTTAACTTGATGGATAGACCCATATGGTTGTATTGAGATAACAAATTTGTAGTATTATTTATTTACTACAGAGGTCTCAAGGAGTCTAAATATATAGTGGTCAAATATTTTTGACCATAAAAAAACGGTACAGAAAAGTGACTTATAATATAACATATTTTCACAGATGATGTGGTTGCAGATCCACTAACTAAAGGCCTACACCCATGTGTATTTGAATGACATGTCATTAGCATGGGCCTAAGAGTATCTTCGGATACTGTTGTTTAGTGGGAGCTATTTTGGCTTTACTCTGATAAAGGTTTCATCTGTGTTCGTTACACTTTGTAACGGTTTGATATGTATCAACTTTTGCATTCAATAAAATATTTTGAATGTGTTGTTATTATATTGAATACATATTGATAAAGTCTCAAGGGGTTGTATAAACCTTAAGTGAAGGCTAGGGGCATCCGAGCATCCGGTTATTAGCCTTGTGCATATGTCTTGTGATACATAAAGAAATGTTAATCATAAGGACAAGACATATGTGGGTTCATTGGAACCATAAAGTATTCTCTAGTGGCACAAGTTTTTGTGACACCTAAGGTAAGAGAATGGTGACTGACAAATGGGATCTCTCTATGAGAGATGTTATCCATTTGACACACTACCATATTGAATCCATATCTATAAAGTTGAGAGCACTCGTGACCATGGAAGGCTTTGTGTGTATACATGCAATTACCGCCATGATTCGGTGTTTAAGACTTTATGGGATATGATTGACTATTAAGAATTATCTTTGGACCAAATGTGCGCACATACAGTACGATTTCAATTAATATAGTCCAAGTGGGAGAATGTAAGAGTTTTCCTGATGTGGACTAAATTAATTGATATTGTAATTTACTGTTTTTACGGTTACCGTAAAACAGGGTTGGTCTAAGATGAGATAGAAGGTTTCTTAATTAGTCTAATATGGGCTGGCTAGTGTGGGCCAAGTTGAGCCTAGCCCGTAATGAGAGGGACTGGCTGGAAACTCTATAAATAGTGCTCAAATCTCTCATCTAACCCTAATTCTCACATGTATCCTCACCTAAGGGGCGTTTACCTAACGCTAAACGTGAGGGGGGCCGCCTCATTGAGCCAGTGATACGGAGGGCAGTGATACGGAGGGCAATAGAGGAGAATGACTTGCGCGTGGAACATTGTGTTTCCGCTTCCGCTTCAAGAACAATGGATCCCAAAACATGTGCGTTAATCTTTCTACTCAATTATGCATGTTCTTGTTCTAGTTATGGAGATCTTGGGATTACGCAATTTGCGTCCAACACAACATACCGTTCAAGACGACAAAGATGGATTGTGTCATCAAACAAGTGATTCCACCAATAAACGCCGTCCCGATCCTTGTACTCGTATGAAAATACGGTCATATTTGGTCTCGATCAAATATTATACCACTGTTTGTACTGTACAGCATGGTCTGAACTCCCTTATATGACCCGCCTCAAAGAAGTCGATCGAGATCAATCCCATACCAAAAGCGAATGGCACAAGAGCAGCAAGGCCATCGAATTTCCCATCTGTTTGTCCATTCCACACCATGTAACCCTGCAGACTGCCTATTCAAATTTTCATTTTGAAACAGAACCCATAACCATTCATTGAATTAATATACTGCTCAGTGATTTCAGCAGAGTACAGGAAGAGGACATGCCTTGAAATTGATTAGAGGCTCTTCACCATGTTCAATACCTGTACAAGGAGAGATAAAAATTCGGACTGAACAGAGAACATAAATTTTCCTTTATAGAGGTTAGTATGTTTTATTTTTTACCACTTCAGAAGCAAGAGTTGGCACATGGATTCCAGCATAGGACTCTCCGGAGATATAAAATGGATTTGAAAGGAACTCCAGATAAAGGTCAAACCTCTAGATGAAAAGAAAGGGAATTATGCAGGCCAAGAGTTGGAATATAGAGAAATAATTGATAAATGGTTTTACAGGCTGCCACAGCCACCGCCATACTATCTATGCCATTCAACTCCAGTAAATTGGCCAAAGCGTTATCTTTCCTTCTGTTTTTTCTCGGAACATTTAGATAAGTTCAGAAACTCTTTACCTCGAGAAGAAAAGCGTGTGTCCGATGCGGTCTGTAGGTCTCCTGTCACATAACTCCTAGGATTGTCAGAGTAAGACAAACCTACTCCACGTGGTGGATCCAGATATAGTATGTTGGAAACCTGAAAGACGTACGAGAGTCTTGTAAGGAAAGAGCATTCTGTCAAGAAAATGAGTGACCAGTGACGTATGTATATTCCTGTTAGAAATGGTGATCCATTTTCTAGAATTTCCTAGAATTGCTAAATTTCTAAAATTTCTTAGATGAAGTTTCTAGAAGAAAAAGGAAAATGTCCAATATGTAAGAGAAGTCTCTAGAAGAACTACAATCTAAAATTTCCTAGAATAAGCCTAAGTGGACAACATTCCACATTATTCTAGAATATTGTATTTAGTCTCTATAAATAGGAAAGAGGGGGAGCGTAGCAAAACAACAAATGTAAGAGGGTGAGAGGAGCATGAGTTAATATTTTATATCTTGAAGCTTCTCCACCAACACTTCCTTCAACTATTGTAAAATTATTTTATCCAACTAATGAAACTATTTCCCATATTCCATGTTCTTTATCTTTTAATTATCCTAGTCCATCCTCTATAAACTACACCATACACTTGCACACATCACTAACCAAAAACTATAATGAATACCAAAACCATGCTTCCGCGCACATTTAAACTCTAACAATTCCCTTACAAGATTATCGCATTAAGTGGCATCCACGGTAAATTTGGTGCAAATAAAAGAAAAGGTTTCTCATAACCAAAGTGCTTGTCAACCTTGGACCAGCTGAAGGGATTGAGGTGCAATGTAGGCAAATTTTTAATTGACTTTCCTGCTTTGAAATTAAATGTTCCTAATGGAAGCAAAGCAAAGGAAGGGACTTAATATCTTTGACAGCAACATGTACAACGGAGAAATCTTTAACCAAATGTAAATACAGTGTTCGAAGATAAATCCTCCAAGACTAGAACACCCAGCTCCACCATTAAGCCATAATACTACTGGGTCTTTTAAAGTATTTCTTTCGGATGAAACCAAGTAATAGAACAAATTCTTCTTTCCATGCTTTGCATCTATTGTCACATAGCTGCAAAGGTTAAAATCCAACATTTTCATAACAATGAAACACCAAGAGTCAAGAGATCAACAATAGCTTGTTACTGGAACATATTATAAGAAGATATTTCCCTGCATAATGTTTGGAGGGAAAAGTGTTGGTGAAGCCTGGTAGGTGAATTATAACAGATTCTCTAGGGCCTGCTCTAGCTACTGAAACAGTGAAAATTAAGCTAGATACTATGATGGATATTAGTTTCAAGATGATCATGGTTCTGTGTATCTACTAATTAACTTATTTGTGAAAGTAACAGATGAACTTGCATTGGTAGTGTAGCAAAGATTATAAGTAGACCATCTTGTACTTCTTTCTGAGAGGGAGAGGGAAGGAGAGAGAATGGAGGAAAAATAAAAGCATACATGGTAAAGAAACTGAAGGTAAGTGAGACTAGAGTTACATTTAAAGGAAGATAGGAATAGTAATATGTAAGACATGCAGGAGCTCGGTGTGATGAAGTAACTGAAAATAAACTTATTTGGAGGATATTAATGGATAACACATTGTAGAAGACAAGTGATTTCAAGAAAATTTGAATGGAACAAGGAGTAAGTAACAGATAAAAGAGACAAGTAGATGAGTTGGCTGAGATGCTTTATGCAATAATTTCCTTATTCTGAAGGATCCACCAGTTGGAATGGGCTTTAGCATGGATTCTTTAGGAGCTGCTCCAAAGCAGTGAAAATTAAGCTAGACACTATGATGGATTTTAATTCCAAGACGATCATGGTTCTTTATACCACTAACTAACATAAATCTGAAGATAATGAGTGAACTTATATCGGTCTAGTAGGGAATAATAGACGTAGACTGTCCAATACTTCTGAGAGGGAGAGAGAAGGAGAGAGAATGGAGCAAAAAGAAAAGACAGACATAGAAAAGAATCTGATTTTGAGGATAGTACTGGACAACCCAATGTAGTAAGACAAGCCATTCCACTAAAATTTGAATGGAACAATGAGTAACAAATGAAAGAGACAAGAAGATGAGTAGCCTGAGATGCTTTATGCAATCATTTCCATTATTCGGAAGGATCTACTTGTTGGAAGGGGCTTTAGCATGGCTTTTTTCTGCTTCGAGCGCCCTCATTGGAACGAACTGAAGATCGGGTATTCTGTGAAGTTATTTTTAATTATTGTTTATAGTGCTTGAAATTTTAACTTAAATCTGTACCAGGCTTGTATTGTGTTGAAATCATTAGCTTGCCCTCCTCAAGAAAGTTTATCCTTGCTATGTTATTTAAAAATATAGCCCTGAGACGAATTGTGAGTTGTGTTAGAAAAAGTCTTACAAGGATAATCAGTATGATGTGAGATACTTAATATATCCCAGTGAGACCATATCTTATTGGTTGAATTGAGCTCCCAACAAATGGTTTATAGTCTGGCGAGCATGCCCCTTTTCCATTAAATTATGTTTTTATCTTTTCAACAACAGGCCTAGCTAATCACCTCACCAAAATTGCAACCAATTGCCATGTTGCTTTTGCTGGAAAAGGAGATGGTCCCTCTGTTCTTCAGCTTTAGCGCTCTCTGAATCACATGATAGAACGGTTCACTAGCTTTTGGGTGCTAGTGTCATCTATTTTCATTGCCATTCATTTTCTTGAGTCATTTATTACCAACAATGAGCTTGACATCTTTAGTTTTCTTGCCATGCCGTGTAGAGTTTTGAGTTTCTAATGGGTAATTCAAAGAAACTTTTCTATGGTGTCATTGATGGCCATGGTCCATGATTGTGGAGCAAGGATCCAATTTCCTAGAATTTGAGCGTCCCCTGGGAACTATATATCCAAACTGAGATGTTCTCTGAAAAATCAGCCTTAGTGCCGCTATAGGAGTGACTTCTAACATGCTGTCTCAGAGCGTGACATTTGGCGTCTGGGAAGAGACATGCTGCCTCGGTGTGTAGGGATGAGGAAGCAAGGGCATCCATTGAGCTGGGGGAAACAGAAAAGCACTGGGACTCGAACAGCTTTTTGAAAGCCTCGAAAGACATGAAGAGATAGCTGAGAGTCTTTTTCGTCTTATTTGACACTATTTCGTGATTCATTTCTACTTTTGCATCTGCAAAGTAGACAAAATTCTCGGGCTAATTGGGCTATAATTTTCTTTGGAGAGGCAATTTTTTTGACGGTATATGTGGAATTTGCTTTATTCCTTCGCTTTTTGACCAATTAGGCTATGTTTGGTAATATTCTTAAGAATAACTAATTTTGTTCTTTTATTCTCCGGAATAAAAAAAGAACATAATTCCGTTTAGTAAATTTTTATTATCGAAAATAAAAATATGTTTTTTTATTCCCGAAAATAGATTTAGAACAAAATCACTAAGTAGAATAGAGTTACTTGTTCCTAGGAACAATTCCTAAAATCAAGTCTAATTTTTTTCTTTTCTTTTTCTTTTCTTTTCTCTTTCCTTTTATTATTATTATTATTATTATTATTATTATTATTATTATTATTATTATTATTATTATTATTATTATTATTATTATTATTATTATTCTTCTTCTTCTTCTTCTTCTTCTTCTTCTTCTTCTTCTTCTTATTTGCCTTCTTCTTCTTCTTGCCAAATTAGGTTATCAAGTCATGGTGGTGAGGCTTCTCGATCTTGCCAAAGCCAACCTCACCCAGCCAAGGCGAGGCTTGGCTTTGCCAGGCCCAGGCAAGGCGCCTATCGACACCGACCTAATGGTGGCTCGGCGAGTCTCGATCTTGCCAAATCTAGGCTTGGCTTCGGTTGAGGCAAGGCCAACCTTGTGTTGCCTAGGCGAGGTGAGGCTCACAATGCCCAAGTGAGCTTGGTAAGGCTGAGCCTCGCCTTGGTTGGCCTCACCCAGCCAAGGCGAGGCTCAACCTCACCCAGCCAAGGCGAGGCTTGGCTTCGCCAAGCCCAGGCAAGGCCAACCTTGTGTTGCCTAGGCGAGGGTGAGGCTCACAATGCCCAAGTGAGCTTGGTAAGGCTGAGCCTCGCCTTGGTTGGCCAAGGTTGAGGCTTGTAATGGCCAAGTGAGCCTCCGATGAGCTGGCTGGACCTCACCTAGCCGGTCGTTGACCACCGTTGTGGCAGGCGAGCGGCCACAAAGAAAGAGGGAGGAGAAGAGAAAAGGAAAAAGGAAAAAAGAAAAGAGAAAAATAAGAAAAATATAATGAGAGTATTAAAAAATTTTAAAAAAATTAATAATCTTACCAAACACATTTCTATCTCAGGAATATAAATTTTGGATAGTTATCAAATCACTAAATTTAGAAATTATTCTTGCAAATAAAATAAAAAAATATTATTTAGAGCAAAAATTATTTTAAGAATAAAATGGTTATCAAATGCACCTTATCAAGCCAGGGATGAAGCGGTGTGAAGTTGAAGATATTATTAAATTATTCGGCAATCTCTCAGGTACATTGAGGATTCCTCATGCGCTAAAATTGTATGATGAGATCATTTTGGTTCAATGAGCTGGGAATACAATGACGCTATATTGGTTTTCCATCTAACCAGCGACTATAAAACTCCAATGCCTCTCGTGGCTTGGTTTGAGCGACCATGTGCCCAGCTCCCTGCACCAATGAGATAAACGGTAGAATGAGAAGGGGATGTCCAAAGATTTTACAAGGAAAAGCAAGGCAATGGCATGCATCAAGCCGCCTTCTATAGAGTTCCTTCCTCTGATTGACTTTCACTTGCTAGGTAGCTTTTAATAATGGATGATGAAACAAGAATAGGTATATTGGAGTATGTTGCACATAACCTTTATTGTTAAGAATGTGAAGTTGTTGTCATATCCTTGCAGATACCTGAACCAATTCAAGAAAGCATATATAGTTAATGTTTCACTACGAATTGGTGTGCTTAACAGAAATAGGTAACGAAAGGAAAAGGTATGATGAAAAGTCCTATGGGTAAAAGGTCATATTTCTGGTGTGAAGTAGCCCCATCTGTGGCTGCTGTTGATGTGACTGGAATACCTATAGAGGTCAAACTTACCCTGCGACTTGACCATCAGTCATCCAACGCCTCCATTCATCAATGATCTTGTATCCCAATGATCTGGTCCATGCTTGAGTCCCAGTGAACGGTACTCTCATATCATGATCTCCACTGCCAGTACACCAATGAATTATTAACTTAAATCAGTCAATGCATAAGCAAACCTCTGTTGATCTGTCCAGTTAGCAAAATGTAAAGATGCCACAACAACACACTAAGTTGGTGCCTAGCAAGGTCCATCCTAGATTTTTGCTCAGATTTTATTAACCGATGCTCTCTTTAGCTCAGTCAAAAAAGTTTGAGGTCACTACCAGCGCCCTTGATTCCAAAAGTTAGGACATTGTTGTGGCCCTTGTATTTGTCTTATAAGTTTAATTTCATCCAAGTTCTCCTCAACTAGTAAAAAGCTGTATATATTTTGTCAAATTCAAACTTTTTCTGGAAACCAATGGGGTTTCATAGGAGATCTAGCATGTCACCATGTTACTGTGAATGCAGGATTGTTCTGTCAGATATCTCACCTGTATATGAGCACTCGGTAACCCCAGGAAGTTAAGTTTTTGTGGTAAGGGATCATGCTTTCACTACCCCATGAATAATTGACTCTTGGGGCACATATCCACCAAGGACCTGCCACGCTTGCCTATTGATTACATTCCAGATTGATCAGTTATTTGACGCTTGATGCAGTGATATGAAATGAGGATAATGTTTTTCATTACCGGTGCTGCATGAATAGCTTTGCGAACTGCTTCATCATTCAACCATGCAAATGCAGCTTCGTCATCCTGTGCCATCACAATTCAGCATGTAAAACGGATTGTATGTACTGGAAATCAAAGGGAAGAATGGGAGTACCAAGTGAAGCAAAAATCTGGGGAGGCAATTAATTTGTTCTGACAATCCAAAGTGTTTTGCTCGTTCCCAAATCCCCCCCCAGTGGAAAAAAAAATTTCCTTGAAGAGAGCTAACGAAGCAAAATCAAATCATACTTGATAAAATGACTGACTCACCACACATGGAGGCTCTCCGTGTGATCCAGCGCTTGAAGCTCCAGCATCTCTTGTGGTCCAAAAAGGTGAAGCTCGACCAAACATTCTAGCTCGCTTTGGGAGAGGCTTCTTATTCACCCCTGTTCGATGGACGCCCAAAGGCATATTTGTGTTTCCACTTTCATTCTTGGTCTCTGAATTACCATAGCATGGCTCAAGAATGTCATACACGTTTAGACCTGAGACAGCCTAAAAAGTGGTCAAAGCACTCGAGATAATTAGAACTTGACTCATTTGTATCTACTTGAGTACCTTTCCCTCTTCCTTAAAATTTACAGAACATGCACAAAGTGCTAAAGAAAGCTTTATTAATTTCCAGTATAAGACAGTATGGTGACAATCTCACCTGTGTAACTTTCTCAAGATTCATCTGACAGGTTTCACTCGGAGGATCATAGAAGTTTCCACCACAAGTGGTTTGACAAGCCTGAAACGATCAAATATGATCCATTTAAGCTCACTGTTAATTAGCATAAAGACGGCTTTTGGCATCACACAGAGATTTCCACAATTAATGCTTGATGTTATCGATACTTAGTTATTGTGTAGCAAAATTAGTCATGCCGGTGTCAATTATCTTCCTACAGAAGCTTTAATGCAGTAAAATCTCTGAACGAACTCCCTGATCCAACCCACCTCGTAGATGTCACTTGAGATCAGCCCCATTCCAAAAGCAAAAGGCACACGAGCATTGGCATCAAATTTTTCATCTGTCAACCCATTTCCTATCATGTAACCCTGCATCATGCCAATTTATTTGAGATTTCAACTAGCCGTATCAAATTCATGATCATTCTTTGAATGCTGCACTGCCAAAACTATTATAGAATATGAAGAAAACATACCTTGAAATTGATAAGAGGCGTTTCACCAATTTGAATTCCTACACGGATAGAAAATCTTGTATTACATATTCAATCCAATACAAGAACCTTGCCTCTGGTGAGTATGTATTACCTTTTACCACTTCCGAAGCAAGAGTTGGCACATAAACTCCAGCATAAGACTCTCCAGCAATATAGAATGGATTTGAAAGGAACTCTGGATAAAGTTCGAACCACTAGATGGAAAAAAAGAACTAGTGTTAGCTTTGACACATTATTTTGGCCTGCTGGTTTCCAAAGCTTATCCAGAATAGTTTAGGATCTCATTACCTTGAGAAGAAAGGCATGCGTTTCAGAGGCAGTCTGTAGGTCTCCCGTCACATAATTCTTTGGATTATCAGAGTAAGATAAACCAACACCACATGGAGATTCCAGATATATTATGTTGGAAACCTGAAATATGTGCAAGAATCTGGTATCATAGACTGCACAAGTTAAATAATGTTGCAACTAATAAGGGTCAGGCTGTGAAGATGATTGATATTAGAAATGACTGTAAACTCAATCCATGAGTCAATGTGGCATGCTTGTTTCATATTGTTCAGTGTTAATCTAGAACAAGCCATAGTGCTTAGTTGCAACTGAAAAGATAAGTTTCCAATGACCTTGGACCAGCTGAACGGGTTGACGTGCAATAGAGGCAAGCTTCCCTTTGGCTTTCCTACGTGGAATTTAAATGGTCCTGGAAACAGGCACTAGGCTGTTAAGCGGGCCACAACATATCCGAGGGAAATACGCTTATCACATAAATTATGATCACCAGGGATTAGCTGATACCATGTTCGTAGACAAAGCCATCAAAGCTGGAGCACCGGGGTCCACCATTAAGCCACAGTACTACAGGGTCTTTCGAAGGATTCCGTTCTGAAGCAATGAAATAGTAAAACAAGTTCTTCTTTCCAGGAATTCCATCTATAGTCACATACCTGCATATTCCGAATTTTGAACTCATGTGATAACACAGATTCAAGTCGAAAAACAGCTAATCACAAGTACATATATGTGGTTACATACCCTGCATAATGTTCAGAGGGGAGAGTTCCATCAAAGCCAGGCAAAGAAGTTATGAGAGATTCCTTGGGAGCTGCTCTAACAGATGAAACAGTGAGAAGCAAAGCAAGTGTAATGCTGCATATGAACTTTAAGATTATCATGTCTACACGATTATAGAAATTCTTGAAGCTCATATATCCCGCATAACCTATAATATATTTATAGATGGAACCAGGAGTCCAGTAGAATGAGTTGTCGAGAGAGAGAGAGAGAGAGAGAGAGAGAGAGAGTCGAAGACATAAGGGAAGAGAAAAATAGGAGAAGCTGAAATGCTTTGCGCAATTATTTTGTATGGTAAAAACTACACTCTGACCTCGAGAGAGCAAGGACAATCGTTATAAACAATGAAGGAGAGAACTTGGTACAAATTTTGGGGAAGTAGTAAATGAAAGAGATAAACGGAATGGGTTGTTTCATATGCTTTGGTTCAATCGTTCATTGTTCAAACGGGTTGGATGGGTAATATTTTGACCAAGTCAAGAGTGGTGGGCCCGAATGAAATTAAAAAAAAAAACGAAACTAAAAAAGGGAAAGTAAATTGATTTGGTCAATAAAGAGAGAAAGTGTACGCTTTGTTGACAGAAGGAAACCGATAGCACGCACAAGGGAGGGAAGGAAAGAAAAGGAGAAAAAGAAGGGAGGAAAAAGGAAAGAAAGAGAAGACTTTGTACGTGCTTACCACGAATGCCATGCCAAACCAATTCAATTATGTCGCACGCCTGATAAGTGATCACATCCCTTGTTTGTCCAATCAAAATAGTTTTCAGAGTTAGGTTGTATTCGAAGTTCTGTGAAAATCTGTAAACTATCAGTTTTGAAAAATCTAAGGCGGAAAAAGAGAAGAAACCTTGAAAAAGTCAACATAAGAAAAGCAAGAGGTAAACGGTGGAATGATTCAACCCTTTTATGAGGACGAAAGCACGCATGCATGAGTAGAAGGGAGGAAAAGAAAAATAAGGGAAATAGGAAGCAGAAAGGAGAGGGAAAAAAAAAGAGAGGGGTTTCGCGTGCGCTCACCATGAATGCCTCGCCAAGCCCGAGTTACTACGTGTCGCAACACCTGGTAAGTGCTCGTGTCCCTCGTTAGTCCAATAGAAATAGTTTTCAGATTTACGGCTTAAAATTGGAATTTTGGGAAATTTGAGCTGTGTAGTCTTGAGATTTTAATTGTCAAGTTATGAAATTTCTTAGGAATAGTGATGTGACACTCCAGAACTTCACATGTGACACGTGTTTCTTATAATATTAATATCTTTTAGCATGGGAAAGCGTAATCAAACGTTTTCCAATCTCTTCACAAAGAAAATCGTGTAAGTATAGACAACGTATTTATACTTTTTTTTTAATTTATACCATATTTTAAGTTCACAACTCTACTAGATTTCAAGCAAAAAGGCAAAAGTCTAGGTAGGAGTGAGGAGACCTTTCTCCATATTACACAATAATTCCCAAAAGTCAGCCTATAGAAACGTCTAGATTGAAGTCACAGGTCGATAACTTTTTCCTCCGATGTGTCTCCATCATCAAGGTCGAAGCCCCTCAACAAATTTACTAACTCGCTATTAAGGTTCTGGTACCGGGCAATAAATCGAAAAAGAATCCACTCTGTGAAACCTCCTCCATCAACTCACATAGTAAAAATATACTTGGTATATATTATTCCAAATTACGGTTCAAGCACATTTTCATAAAGACCTTCGTATTGCGTAGGGATGCAACAATGTAAAAGTTGAAAGGTGTCTATCTTACATGTTTGAAAAATAAAAGGAAATGAGTCAACCCAGTAAATGAAAACTCTATTTTTAAGTTAGAAGAATTCTCTTACCACTTCACCTAATATACATAAAGTGAATGCATAATAATATAGTTAGTGTGATAAAAATATTATTAGAATTTACCTTTCCCATTTCATTTACCACAAAAGTCATCAACCAACAATATACCCATTCAGACTCATGCATGTGTACACCATGTTTCACACAAACTGTGACGCCCCAATCATGCCACTTTACTTTCACCATCTTAATAGCCATTATTTCTTCATTAGCGCATAAGCATGTATAACGTGAATTATGCAAACAAGCACAATCAGAAACATAATAGGTCAATGTCAATTTCCATTTCATTGGCTTACTTATTTAATTACATGGGTGAATGCAACCAAAATAATCATTAGTCCTAACCTTGGGGTAAACCAAAAAGAAATCTACACCCCGACTAGCAACGCACACACGTGCCACTCCATCGACATGCCCGCCATCGCGAGCAAAACCAAAAACTAAGTATCATGGAATTCATCGCCATGGAAATCAACCCTCCCATAAATCTACCATCCCATGTCACTCCCGATCGTTACTATCTAATTCCTTATTGGGGTCACTGTACTCCGAAGGTCCACTGCTATTACTGTCATTGTCGTCTATGCCGTTGGTGTCACTATCGTCCCAATTTCGGAGAGGTCCCTTTAGCTCATCTCCCTCTCAAATGAACTAGGCAACAAAATGATATGGTATCATGTGAGTGTGCCCTATATCTACCCAAACAGTAGAGCTCTAGCGTACGTATATTCTTTCGGACTAGGACAAAGTGACGCTTTCAAAACCGCACTTAAAATGATACACTTGTCCATAATGAGCTAGTGAGGGTACATTCATTTTTCTAATTATTTGAAAGATTGTAATACAACAGGCATAAGCCAAAGCTTAGCAAAAGATAAGACAAATACATAAATCAATTGATCTAATGCACTCTTGATTCCTAGGATTCACCTATAGTGAACATATGATGCAAATGACAAGTACTCAGTACTTATAATGTACTCACAACCGCGTGTAGCACACAAAATGTAATTGCACTCAACAAATGTTCCAATTCATGCATAACACATCATTTGGTCCACCCCCATTTCACAATTTTAACCAATGGTAAGTCGGTACTGTGTGGGTCACTTCCGACCTATCATTCAATGAGACTTCTAGGGAACCTTGTTACCCCCTAGGCATCCCACTCCAAGGCATATAGGGAGCACACAACATTCTAAGAAACTCTCTCGACATCCATTCCAGGTCATCATCAAGGAAATCACACCACATAGGCTTTGGGTACCACTTTAGTAATCCAATCACACATCACCAAGGGTTGCCATCTGTAGCCTCATACGCATCCATCACCACCTATGTAGCACGGACACTCTCCGGAAGCCTTCGTGTCGTGTCTGACACTCCGACATGTGCTCGACACGCTCCGACACGTCCCGACACGCTTCGACACGCGGTCAACGAGTGTCGAAAAATCCGACACGTGGTCAACTCTCTCTGACACGCTTCGACACGCGAATCCAGAATTCCGACACGCGATTCCGATACGTACAGGGTCAATTTTAAAAATTTCTAATACTTGAGGGGTCAAAATATAAATATACACAAAAGAAGTAATAAAAGAAGTAATAAAATTGCTATAAATATACACGTACGGGGTCAACATATTTTTTTTTTCAGTTTTGTTTTTTTATAATTGTTTTAGTTTTTTAAAAGTCTTTTACTATGAAAGAAGTAATAAAAATGCTATATGTGATAAATAAATAAATTTAAAAATATAGTTTCAGCATTTTTCTTTAAACAATGTTTTTTTCCTCTAAGTTTTATGTATTATTGTAATAAATTAAAATAATGAATGATATTATTTAATATTTTTCGTGTAAATTAATTCTAGGCTATTTTTATTATTATTATTTATTTATGTATTTATATATAAAAATATATTTAATATATAACGTGTCGGAACGTGTCGAAATTCTCTATTTTTAAGAAATAACGTGTCGGCGTATCGTGTCGTGTCGTGTCGCGTGTCGAGTGTCGCGTGTCCGTGTCGGTGCTACATAGATCACTACACACGGCATGCATATGACGTGGCATTTTATTTTATCAATTTTGTGCATAGGCTATAACATGTAACTATTACAATAACCCGATATCTCATGCACACTTAATAGCCAGTAATTTTAGATTTTGCCACTATAATTAATAATTAGGTTAATACCCTGAAAAACCATAAATTGGTGCACCTGTGACAAATTTATCAAAAACTATTTTTTTTAACCATGAAAAACTCCAAACCGATACACTTATGACAAATTTACCTTAATTGACCATAAAAATCTTAAACTGGTACATTTGTGATAAATTTACTTTAAACTATTATATTCGATTGCCAAAAACCTTAAATTGGTATGTTTGTGATAAAAATATCATCCATTAAATTGGATTAATACCACGCAAAATTACAAAAATTGTATAACTGTGACAAACCGAGAGTAAAATGCCAAATCGGTACACCAACCAACTGTTACGTGTCTTTCAACTTAATAATTTGACAGCAAAATTTAACGAAAATTAACAAATGGTAAATTTGTCAAAAGTGTACCAATTTAAGGTTTTTGGTGGTAAAAAAATTAATTTGAGATAAATTTATCATAAGTATATTGATTTGTGGTTTTTCATGGTATTAACTCTTAATAATTCGAAGTCATCATCAAATAACATCACATCACAGTGAATCTTATTTTGTTGGAAAGCTAAGATGTGTTGGTTGACTTTCCAGAAGACATCATTTCAAAATTCTCATGTTTTCCCTTCATAAATGCCTCATTTTTAAAATTGGTCAGAATAAAATAGTTTTGCCCACTTTTAGAAATTACTTTGATTAAAACAATTAATGACTTCCAAAATTTCCAAATTTTGGATATGTCACAGAAAAGATGATGACAAATAGTTTTCATGAGAACAATAGGTCAAAATCGACATGTAACTTTGCCATTTATTTGCTTGAAATTGGAGTAAAACAGAACCTCAAAGTAGATTATGTAACGCCCGAGAAATTAGTTTTCATAAAACTCAAACACCATTAAAAAAAAATTGATGTGTTGTAGAGAAAAGAGTTTTGAACAACTTTTGTGAAGAAATCTCGTCAAGATTCTAGCTAGAAAAATCTATGGAAAATAAAAAATCAGTGAAGGTCACAATCACAGCAGTACTAGTCAATTATGAACTGAAGAGAAACACGACCATTTGACCACCCAAACTGACATAGAAAAATATGAAATTTAACTATGTTAAAATTTAAGTATTGAAAGAAACTTTGAAGAAGGAAGTTTCTCAAGATCTGATCTGAAAAAGTAGCAGCAAAAAATGGCAATACAGAAGGGTATCGCATGCATGAGTTTTCTAGGCTTGAACCAAGTGCACGAATCAAGTCCTACTGTAATCTCGCAGACTTCCATGCATCAAAGCACCACACCACAAGCTAGAACAGCCATGCAAGATATCATTTCACTTCATCTCACATCCACGAGCCATTGGTAACACATGTAAGGTACGAACTCAGCATATAACTTATTGCCAAAGCCATCTATGGCTAAATTTTTCACATGCAAGATCCAAAGATCACTATAAACCAACATGCATCACATAAAAATGACTCAAGCCTCTCTTTTAAGCCTCGACCAGAGTTGATGTGATCAGGTAATTTTCTATTGACCTGATTACTTGATTGACATGAAAAATAATGGACCTAAACCATGGGTACATGCAAGTGGACTATCTAGGCCAAATTGGATAATTTCATGTGATCAAAATTGCAAATTAATCAAAATTGAACTCAATTAATATTGTGACGCACCTATTCGATTGATTGCCTATACCAAGGGTAATCTACTGTATCCAAATTGACTTTGAATTGATGGTACGACTTCTATGCTAAAAATGAACCAAAGTTTAATATTGAGATTGAGCCTTAATTTGTGAAATTAACTCTTAGTCTCAACTAGATCAACTTCAATTTCTTTAATTGAAGTTCATTAGCTTGGTTTCCTATATTCACGAAGGGTGTATTCCTCAAATTGAAAAGTTCCCAATTTAATATCCTAAAATGGACCCCTTAATTTGGACCCATCTCAAGAAAATGAGTGGAATGAAAGTGTCCGTTCACAAATCTTGAAGAATTGATTTAGACCTCCTAATTTGGGCTAAAAGCGATAATTCACATTTTGACATCGTTCTTGTAGCTGAATGGACGAGTGAATGAATAATGATCCCTAAATCAAATGCTGTAAAAAGAACTAAGCCTAATTTTGACTAGAACGAAAGTAATTTTATTTTTGGTCGATTTTGAACCTAAAATCGAAAAATTCAAAAAAATAAGGTTCTTAACTGATTTTCGTAAAATTTTCGATGCTAAAGTCAAATTGAAACTAAAATGAAGTATTTTGTGGTTTTTTTTTTTAAATTTTTTTAAATTTTTTTGGTTAAAGATTTGACCAAAAGCTAACCCTTTAGTTGACTTTTTTTTTTTTTTTTTTTAAATGTTGGTTTTTGGGTCGGTATTTGAAATTTTGAAAATTATTGGGCTAAAGTGAAATTATGACCATTTAGAATTTTTTCTGCAAAAAGCCAACTTTTGACCTAGGGTTAACTTTTGATCAAAGAGTGGACTAAAAAGTCAACTAAAAAATTAACCATTTGACTTTTTGGGTTTTCGATGTAAATGAATAAGAGGTTGTTTAAAAATGATAAGGTAAAAGAAAGAAATGGAAGATGACATTTTTTATTCAAGAAATGGGATTCGTTGCAATCGGAAAACTTAATCTCGAGTTTCAAACTTTAATGATGCGTTAACTAAAAATCAGATGTCAACAAAGATATCTTTATAGGCTAGCTACCGAAAATATAAATGGAGACCTTGCTGAGGGAGGAACTTGGTTGCCTTGTCACGGGGCGTTATGCGTGACCATGATTGATATTTGAATATGAGTTTAATTAATGGATAGACCATTGGTGTATAATTTTGTTGAGATTGATTAATGAACTTAGCTATTGATATTTATCATGATACTATTTATTTAATGAATGTTTTCTGATACACTCATACATATATATGGTAATGTTAAAGTGATATAACTCATTTCATTCATCTTTCGTGTTTTTCAAGTCTTTTGGTTCGTGGTTGTTAGAGCAAAAGCATTAATGATGAGGACTTTTGAGTGTTGGATTTTGGTAGTTTGAAATTGTGTTTTTTGGGTGGAACGGCGATTATATGTGTATGATTCACGGTGTGATGGTATGTATCAAAAGGGATGGTGGCAAAGTTGCATTGTAATTCTAGTTCTAGAATGTAGTAGTCCACTCTTGTATACATTGATACGTGCTAGAGGAAAACTTATTGGGAACATGGAGAATTCTAGCAATCCTTCACGTGAAGAGATCATCAAAGGAGAGTCCAAGACCTAATACTTCAACTATTTAGTTTAAGCTAATGAGGTATAGATCAATTAGAATTATTAACTTTTTCACATCATATACCAATTCTTCGATGTATGATTTTACTAACATAACTCACACATTATTTTCAACGATATCTTCCTCAAGTGAGAGCTCAGTATTCGTTTTGCTACCATTAGGATAGTTGTGAGGTTATTTCTTTGCAATATTCATTTACATCGGATTAGATTGGGCCAACACTTAATCATTAATTTTGATATTACTTATTAAGAAAAAAAAGTAAAAGAAAACAAATTAGGGAAGAAGATTGACAACTTTTTTACATGTAAAACCTTTCAGCGTGAGAAAGGAAAAAAAAAAATCATGCTACTGCAATATGCAATCTTTTTCACTATTAGTATTAAAATCTTTTTCAATTACAAGGGAGATCGCTTTGATATTCAATGGGCTACAAAAGTTTGGTGGAAAATATTGCATAGTGTCGTAGCATGAAAAAGGTCTTTCGTTCTTGTAGGCACATAGCTCCCAATCCTTACCTTACAAGCCAAAGGTGTTGCCCTATACTCCCCAAGTCATTGCAGAGTTGGATCCTCAAGTTTTGGGCTTCAATTTTAATGATATTTTTCTTTATCAGACTTCACATTCTCATCAATCTCTCCTTTGGAGACTGATCTTCAAAACAACAATAGTTTCTCATCATTTTCACTCATTTTTGTAACCCATATTGTCCTAGTGTAGTGGCACATCCTCATCACTATCATGGAGGGCAACTAAGGCAATGCACAACCTTAATTTCTCAACAGTAACATCTTGGTTGACATATAAGCTACACTTTTGCACCAAGGATCTTCTACAATGACAATGCCGCATTGTCTATCAACTCATTGATACGATGATACTTCATGTGTTCATTTTTTATCCTTTGAGTAAAATACCATTTTTTTACAAGACACACTAATTGTTACTAAAAAAAAAAAAAAAAAAAAAACCCTTATCCAGCTACTTGCATATTTACTTCCGAAAATAATTTAACCAAACTATCTCGCAAACTTCTCATACAATAATGTACTTTACTTCAGTGGTTGCGAGGGACACACTTCAAAATCTAGACATCCAACTGACTTTAATGCCATTAAAGGTAAAAACATAGCTCGAGGTACTATTCTTATTGTCAATGTCACCATCAAAATTTGCATCGACAAAGTCTTGTAAAGTCATATTGTTTTCCATCAAACAAAGTGCATACTCATAGTGTCTCTTATGTATCTTTGTAGCCACTTTATGAATTCCCAACGTTTTATGCTTGGATCGGCAACGTATATGCTCATAACTTTCACTGCGTGAGTTATGTCTAGTTTGGTACATATCATATTATCTATCAAACTGCCGACGTGGACACCTTAGCCATATTCTCCACCTCCTTATTTGTATTTTTTAATGCTTCTTTGAGAGCTTGGGTTGATTTCTTAAAGGAGTGCTTTTGGACTTTATGTTCTGAATTTTGAATCTATCTGGCACCTTCTCAATGTACCTTTTTTCGGTGATTTCGGAATTTCTTCTAATCTATTTTGTGTGATCCTCATCCCAAGCACACAATTTGTTGGTCCCAAATCCTTTATTTCAAGCTCATTTTCCAATTGTTGTTTTAGTTTGTTGATCTCCCTTATGTTAGATCCTACAGCAGGCATATCATTTGTATATTAGGGAAAAATGATATGGTAGTCATCAAATTTCTTGAAATAACAGCAGTAACCCATTTCACATCTAGCGAACCCATTACAATATAGTATTACGTTTCTTTTACCACTATTTAGGAGCCTATAAATGATACAACATTTTCTTTATCCTAACAACTAGAAAACTTTTTGATTGTACCATGCAAATATCTTCTTCTAGGTCACCATGGATGAGTGCAATCTCCATATACAATCACACTAGATGTAAATTCTTGGCAACAACTCACCATCAGCCTAATAGTAGTTAAATTCACAACTATAGAAGAAATCTCTATGTGTTCAATTCCTTTCTCCTGCTAAAGAAGTTTTGCTACCATCAGCCTAGATGTAAATTCTTGGCAACAACTCACCATCAGTCTAGTAGTAGTTAAATTCACAACCATAGAGGAAATCTCTATGTGTTCAATTTCTTTCTCCTGCTAAAGAAGTTTTGCTACCAATCTTGTCATGTAGCTCTTGCTACTATTAGGTTCTTATTTGACCTTGTACACCTACTTGTTCTACATCACCTTCTTCTCATTTAGTAACTAAGTTAACACTCAAGTTTTGTTTTTCCCAATAGAATTCAACATATCTTGCATCATCAACTCCAACTTAATGAAATCTTTAACACACATTGCTTCTGAAAAATGTTTTTGTGACGCCTTAGAACGTCACACGCTACAAGTGTCTTTTCTGATTATTTCTCATTTTATATCATGAATATGCGGAGGCATATTAAAGTAGTCATAATATTCCATACTAAATGATCATACAAGTTTAATAAAATACATATGCATCTTTCTTCTATTAACATCAGTATTTCAATACAACATCCAAGGAAAATGCAAAGTATGTAACTCCTAGGATAGTTAAGGTCACATAACTGTTAAAATTACAAATTTACCCCCAAAGCTTCTAAACTTACTTAATAACTAACTAATTAACACTAAAAATCATAAAATAACCCTATTAATAGCCCAATCTCACTTCTAGAAATTTCAAAATTGTCAAGAATTTACTAATATACCCGTTTTTATGTTATTCAAGTTTCATCATAACCCTTTTTTAATCTATTGAGGGCATTCTAGTAGTGAAGGAAGCTTTTCAATTCATACCCAATAATCACAATAGCTTAACATACAATTATTGAAACTTAATCATACATAGAGTAAAATCCAGAATGGATGAAAAAAAAGAATCAACCAACCAAGCTCAAGAGTAACAAGTAAATCATTCAAGCTTATTCCTTAAATTTTTCACTTATCTTGAGTGAAATTTTCAACAATGCAAGCCTTTAATCACCTTGAAATCAAAATAATTACTAAAACTAACAAGTCTTAGACATTAGAAAACAACAAAGTTAATTGGAAAAATTTCAAATAAGGGCTTGAAATGTTATTATTTTCTCAAAGAAGGGTCTGAATTGGACTTTGTTTCTCAGTATCAGAAAAAGGGCATGAAGTGGTTATGACAATTTCAAATAAGGGCCTAGGCTTGCAAGCCGGCAAAATTTTTTCGTTGATCAAGGGTATTTTGGCACAAATACAATTTAAATTAAATTAGATTATATTATAACTTTAAAAAAATTAAAAAGAAAGGGAAAAAAAGAAAAGAAAACACAGGTGGGAGGGCGCTTCCTTCCACTTGTGGCCACCACCCCATTCGGGAGGCAATGACAAGGCGAGGGTCACTACCCTCTCCCACTTGCTAGCCCTTGCCTTGTCGGCAAAGGTCGCCGGCCTTCCCCTAAACACTAGCAATCTTGCTGGCCTTCACTACCACCCTACTAACGATGGGGTGGCACCAGACCCTCCTACTTGTGTTTTCTCTTTTTTGTTTTGTTTTGTTTTTTGTTTTTTGTTTTAGTTTTTTAAAAGAAAAAGATAGAAAAAAGAAAGAAAAAAGAAAATTTTAAAAAATTCAAAAAGACGAAATTGCCCTTCACATTTGGTGAGTTCATGCTCTTCTTTGAAATTAATATATGCACTTTAGGCCTTTATTTAAAACAAAGTCCGCTTCGGGCCTTTATTTAGGAATATAAATGCATTTCAAGCCCTCATTTAAAATAATGTCCACTTTGGGTTTTTATTTGAAAAAAATGATCGCATTTCAAGTCTTTATTTAGAATTTTCCAAAGTTAATTTGATAGAAATAGAGGAAACCGTGAATATACCTTGTGGGACACTAGATTGAAAGTGAGGGGCTGGACCTTCATTGTCTTGAAAGAGAGTGGAATAGAAATTTTTTTGAACTTGAAGATGTGAAGGTGATGAAGTTGCATGTTCAAGAGAGGAATAAAGGTAATTTATCTCGTCTTTCACATTTATTCTATATTGAAGAGTATTTTGAAATCAAATATATTAGTTTGAGTTAAAGTGATGATATCAATTAACAAAAGTTAATAGCAATAAATATAAAGTTACTAGAGTTAAAAATAATATGTCATGCATGAGGTCATAAGATCTAGGTTCGATGGATTCAATTGGGGAATATGGGCAAAACATAAGGTGAGAATTAAGACATTTGTCCAAGCTAAAATAGTGGCAAATGGCATAGTTTGATTAAAAAAATGGAAATATTAGGTTAGTTTGGACATATACTTTATATTGCACTAGATAAACAGGGAAATCAATATTCGTTTGAAATGCCGATAAATCAGAAAATTATTTTGAAACCACTAAAATTATTAACAGAAGATATAAAACAATAGGGAAACCTTAACTCATAAAAACTTAATGTTGGAAAATTATTTGATACATATTCAAGAGTCTATCAGTTCCAATTAACAATTACTTGTTGACACTCGAATTTTTGTTGACTTTTAGGGTATCCGTTTATTTAAAAAAATACAAAAAATATAAAAGATGAAGAAAAATAGGTGAGATAAAAATGAATAAAAAGTATTAAGAAAGAAAAATGAGTCGAGTGGACTGGTGTAATTAAGCCCATTCTTTTTAATGCTTCCGCAGCCCATTCTTTTTATTTCTTCTTCAGCCCATCCATTTTTTGTTTATTCTTTGAGCCCATCAGAACCTAAAATGAAGAAAAAGTCCAGCTCACACGTCTGGAGAAAAACGAGAGGATCATGTTATCTGGCTAAGGGGAGCTTTGTAGGTGAAAAGTGGAAGGCTCACCGGTGAGAGACAAAGCTAAGGAGGACGTTTGCGTCTGCCAGATCCAACTAGACGTTCGTGTCCGCCGCAATCTTGTCCCCGAACAAGGTAATGTCCTCGAACGACTTATTTTCCTCTCCTTCTTTGAAGGGTAAAGTGTTGAAATCTGTTGGTAAACTTTTGATTGAAATGAGTGGAACTTCGGCTGTTTGTGACAGATAATAACAAAATAGAGCCATCAGGCCGAGAATCGCCTTACTATCTAGTTGGGATTTCACTTTTTGAACCGCATAACATATGATCGACAAAATGGCGGAAAGAAAACCGGAGAGCAATTTGTTTAAACTCAAAATCGATCCATGTTTGAGTTCATATTTGTTGAATCACGTCTGACACGCTCGTTTTCTCCTGTGTTTTTATCGGTATTATGTTATATGTTTCGACCGTTGACGTCGTCCGCGCACACTCCTCTTCACCGGAGACCCCTCCCGCACCAGCGAAGTCCACAGTTGGAAGAGATGCTAGTCAGCCCATCTCACTTCATTATAATGTATTTTTGCTTGATTAGGTTGCTGGAGTTACTGCTATTAAGAGCAAGGGTTCAGTAGGATGGTTTTTCCGATAGATGGAGTGGGTGGCCGGATCTGGTCAGAATAGATGACTGGAGGGTGAAGATAGTTCGGCCGGATCTTGTTTTGCTTTGTTTGTTTTCATTTCTAGGGATAATTTTAGGATGCTTGCATATTTCCTATTATAATTACAATTGATTGCATTTTTCAATATTTGGATGTTACATACTTGTTGTAGGTTAGGTATCGAAAGGGTATTAGCCTTAGGGCTAATGTAATTAAGTTCATGAGTCCAAAATCTCTGGTTTCGTAAATAGTAAGATATCCTCCCATATCTTACTAGTTTATAGGCAATCCTTAAAAAAAGGCTAGTGATGACTCATTTTATTAAAATTTGCATAGGCTTAATTGATAAAAAAAATTGAATACCCTATGTCGCGTGAAGTATAAGCATGGAAGAGGCCGTCAGCTCGAAATTGACAATATCCTTATACCTAATAGTTCCTTCTCCCACGAGAGGGGACGCATTTACTCTTATCTACTCCTTCACTTGTCATGCCTTGAACATTCCCTCGCCACAGGAATGCGAGATCCTCCGCGGCGAGATTAATTCGCGACATCCCAAGAGGCGTTGTCATCCCATTAATTTTATCTTTTCATTAAGCATATGTAGAAACGTGTAATCTCCGACACCCAATCATTAACAAAAATGGATAGTAAGGAAAGCACACATACATACTACACAACTTCCCTTGCTTTATTTATATACTTGGAACGTTTTAAATTTACAAGCCTAGCATTAGGGTCGTTTTGACTTTATGTCCAACACAAAAAGGAGATACAAGAGATGGGTTAAAAGCTACGCGATGAGCCTATCTCTTTTGACGAGACCTAACCAAAAGCAGCTCCCCTAAGAGGACATGCCACCTAGGCATCACCCACCAAATTGTCTAGCAAGCCTGTATCCTTGTTTGATTCGGATGGACCATGGAATCCATGGAGAGGTTCGAAGAGATCTCTGTCGAACCAAGCGTACCAAGCATGGTAGTTATGTGAAACGAGGTCGCAATACCTCTCATTGACCTAGGTAGTGGTGGTAACCCTTCAGAAAGCGGTTGACTCCCTAAACATGTCTATGAAGGTGACCTCTATGCTCATTGGTACGCCAAAACACATGAAAGGGGTGAGGTAAGGGATCCGTACCTATTGGCCTGAAAAGATTAAACAACAACAAATGAATTGAAAACTCAATAAGTAAAAATCCTAAATCTTGTATAGGCGAATGCTTTGCATTGAAACCTTACGATTACCTGATCCAAACATGTCAATAGCAAATGAATAACAAAGCCTAAGTTTTGTCTTAACTATGTACATGAAGGAACCTATCCTCTACTTATGTCCTTCGAGTCCTAAATAAAGGTATACAAATTCACATGTGCCATAAATAGCGCAATTAATAGCCAATAATATTCACACGTGTCAGATATTAGCATCTAAAACATTATCAAAGCCTTCAATACTTAATCATTGGCCTTCAGAATATCCATATGTCTCTCACTTCACACATAACCACAACTATGGCATGCATGTGCCTTCCAATTCACTAAAATGACAATTAAATCATGCACATGTCTCATGCATATCATATAAGGCCATGTTAAACATGCACAAGCCACAAAACAACTTTCAAAGTATCTACATAATACTTAAATGATTCACACACGTTGTGACATTCCGATTTTCCAATTCTATTTTCAATAAATTGAGACGGGCATTTCGTTGGCACGCATATAGTTCTTTTCCCTGAATTGATCACTCATGGGATAACTAGTTTATCAGGTGAAACCGTTAAGGATTATAATGCATCAGACTTGAGAATTTGACTAGGAAACGACCTTTCGACCGAGTTAATCTGCAAGGGTCATTACGGCACAATTAAAAATTGATTAGAAACTGAAGATAGGTCGACTCGACAGAGGCATGTGATCGAGTGTGGGTGATTCCACCAGATCGCACAATTCTTGTCGATCGGCACTGGACCGGCTTTTCTGTCGTTTAGGTACCCTGTGTCCGTGTTTGAAACCTTGAGATTATCCTGACAACCGAGAGTCACCAATGTGTCAAAGGTGTACATTGTGGCTTGAATTGATCAACCACAGGTCAAATGCACAAAAATTTCTAAAAGCTACCCGGTAGATCAGGACTCGCTAGTATTAGGGGTGTGCAACGGAAACCACCCGAACCGGAACCGGACCGAACCGGACCGGACCGGCCGGTTTTGGGCGGTTCCCACGGTCGGTGGTCCGGTTCCTGGTTCCTAATCTTGGAACCGGCAGCCGGTTGGTTCGGTTCCTGGTTCTAAGGTGGGAACCGGACCGACCGGACCGGACTAAATTTTTTTATATATAATTTATATTCATATAATATATAAACACATATAATATATGAATATTATATATGAAACTTATTGCAATCGGAATTGCAATTTAGGTAACAACCTCTTATGTGGCCAAGAGACCACCAAAACTCTTGTTGTTACTCTTTATTTATAGAAAAAACTCTCCTCATGCTCACACTCTCTCTCTTGCTCCCCTCACTTGCAAACGACAAGGCACTTCAAGCCTTAAAAGTCTCATATCGACTAAACATTCAAAGTATAGAAGAGAGATTGTCTATAAAACCTAAGCCAAGCACAACCTTTAATCACGTTGTTCATGGGTTTTATGCTTAAAATTAAGCATGAAACACATAAACTATGATTGATATTCACACAAGTGAAGTTTGAATATTTTGCACGTGGAAACATGTGTGAGTAGTTTTATTAGATTGCTCGGAAACCGAATTTGATTGATCGGTCCGGAGTATGATTATTCTTTAGTGAATGGTCATTCTTTAGTGAAAAAAGAAAGTGCCAATTCTTTTGGATTGGATCGGACCGGACCGGACTGGAACCGATGGTCCGGTCCGGTTCTCGGTCCTAAGACCAACGGTCCGGTCCACGTTCCCAAAATTGGGAACCGATTCTCCCGGTCTGGTTCCCGGTTCCACCTTGGAACCGGACCGAACCGGGAACTGATCACCCCTAGCTAGTATCGTGCCAGAGTGAAATCAACCGTGAATTGAGATCGAATTTAGAAATTGGAAGTCTGGGTGTGTCACAAATTATTTTAGGATCATTAACTCATCTTCGGAAGATTTTTCATGTAATCAGAATTTTTCAGCAATTAAATCCGAGAATGGCTAATTTGGCTCGAGAAATTAGTAGGTCCGCTTTTGGTCGTGCTTTTGGGACTCAAGTTAGTTCAATGGTCAAGTGATTACGTAAATTGAAATGTGGTGATATTTGATTAATTTTATGGATTTCAATTTGGTTCAATTAGAAGAGAATTGAAGAATGGGATGCGCAAAGTTTAAAAATTGGTATGCCACGGCGGAAATTGAAATTGGACCTATTGGGAAGATTGTGGTGGAAGATTTGGATGAGTGGGAAATGATGTCACATGAGGTCATGATGGGCCATTTTTGTTGGATTAAAGAAAAAGAAAAAGAAAAAGGAATGGTCCCATCTCTCTCTCTCTCCTTTCTCTCCCTTTCTCCCATCGCCTCTCTCCTCCATCTTCATTGTGCGAAGACCAAAAAAATGTAGAGAAGAGGCTGGAGCAGCCATGGCCGTCGCACGTCGCCAACCGGAGCTCCTCGTCGTCGTAGCTTGCCGCCCGTTCATGTGCGTTGCCCCGCACGCCAGCTCACCTTTCCGCCGCTGCCCGTGCGACCCCGAGCCTCCAGCACCGTCGTCCTTCGTCGTCGAGCTGCTGCCGCCATCCCCAAGGCCACCGAGAGACCGCCGAAGTCACCGCTCGTCATCGCACGAGCTGCTGTCGCCCTTCCCCGCCGGTTTCGCGCCTCACCAGCCGCCATTTGGCCCTCCTCCGCCCGTGACCAACAGCTGCAAAAATGGGTATCTCAGCCCGATTTTGGCCTGTTTTGGCTGGCTTCCCGACCCCGAATGCTTGGCCCGCTTTGAGGAAAGTTGTTCCCCTCGGCGTCCCCGTCGTTTTGGTCCGCTCGGCTCGCTAATCCAGTGAGTTTAGCTCATTAAATCTTGATTAAACGGTTAATGATGCCCTAAGTGTGCTTAGTCTAAGTTAAGTAAGCTTAGGTGGTTAGTTTAGTTTATTTAATTGTGATTTAGATTAAGATGTTTATTTAATTTAAAGCATGTTTAATTAAATGTTAAGAGAGTTTATTTAATAATAAACCTTGACGGGACATAATAGGATTTTAATTTTGAATTATTTAAATGTTTTGAAATTCTGGAATTTATAATATTATATTATATTCCGAAATTAAAAAAAACGGAAAAATTATTTTTGACCCAAATTACTCAGAATTTCGTGCCGATCGCTTCTGTGTATTTAGAATTTGAATTTGATGATTGATTGTGGCAAATGGAGTGTGATTGCGATAAATAAGGATTCTTTTTATAAAATCCCAAGTGTCAAAAATTTGATGGAAGAACGACCGTATTTGACCACCTATTAGAGGTCGTGCCCAGTGGGGCCGTGATTGACCACCTATTAGAGGTCGTGCCCACTAGGGCCGTGATTGACCACCTATTAGAGGTTGTGCCCAGTGGGGCCGTGATTGACCACCTATTAGAGGTCGTGCCCATCGGGCCGAGATCTACCACCTAATTAAAGGTTGTGCCGAGTGGGGTCGTGATTGTCACTAGTTGTTAAACCTTCCTATAGGGTCGTGATTGGAAGCAGCGATTGATTTGCTAGAATGACATGTAATCAGCCGAGTCGATTGATCGCTGAGACGATCCAAGTGGTTGAATTGTTCTGATAATGTGATTGTGTCACAGTTGTTTGGTTATCATAATTGCATGTGGTTGAATTATATAAACTGTGCTAACTTGCAGATGAAAACTAATGCGAGGTAAGTCTTCTTGATGTTGTGGCTAGGCCACCCGGGGCGTATTTTCTTTCTAATAGGAGTTTAGGGGGTTGAACTTGCTGAGACAACGTCTCATCCCGGTTGTGGGATTAAAATTTCAGGTCCCTGGTGGACGGAGCAGCCAGATAGCTTTGGTTGGCCTTGAGGAGTTGCAGATGTGAAGTCATAAGGATTGGAGAACGTGTCCGACTTGTAGGTCGTAGGACAGTTCCTTTTTAAGAGCCGATCTTTTGTAGGCTTTTGGCTGTAGGCTTTCGTTTGTAACTCCGTTGAATTATGAATGTGTTATGTTGTGATTTTGCTTCTTGCTTTTTCTATCCCGTATTTCATTGTCAGGGGTTTTATAATACGTTCCGCTTGCGCAATAATAAATGAATGGGGTCGACGACACTACCTGGGAATGTCGCATTTGCATGACCATGGTGGGATGTTGGCGCGCTCGTGGTTCGGGGCGTGACACACGTTTAGCACCTTGAGAATCACATGATATCCCACATTGCCATGCTATCTCAAATCCAATTATTAATCACACATAGCCGAAACCCTCCGGCTCTTTTAGAAACCTTCGGGACAATTGCCTCGCCCCATCGAGCACAACATCCAAACCTTCATCGGGCATCCTTTTGAGCATCGTTCCGATAAAACACTCTCACGAATGGAATTTGGAACCCTCCAGGCATCACCGTTCGACATCTCTTGGTGGTGGCATTGTCCACTGAAACCTTGGTGACGGGAATCCCTCACGTGACCATAAGAATCAAGCACACAAGCATTTGGTTTTATCTTTCATACTAGTCCAAATATGAATGCCATAAGGGTGTGCCAAGCGATGTGAAACTCATGACCTATTGTAAACTCATCAATAAAGTATGTCTAGCATGAAACTAAAATCGTAGCTTGACCCATGACATTCGAGTACCAGCCTACGTCAAACCCAGATTGTACGATACACCTCAATATTGCCGAACCAAGAGAGTGACCCGGCCCAACATACTTCCACGTATATCTAAGAACCAATGTCAATCCAGCTTCGTAGGCTTGATGTGAACTCAAGTATTGACCGTGACCTCTAGACTTTTATATGTGAAACCACATCCATATGGCAAACATGATCCTTGAATATCAAATCTCATAACAACATAGATGGACAATTCAACCACAATAGTCATAACATACAATAAATCACATCACATAATCCTATACAACCAACCGTGGCAATCAAATGAGAAGATTAAGCCTAGGTAATAATAATAAATGCTTCACAAACAATAATCACAGTAAACCTCTTAACCCAAGTAATAACCTAAACTTAAACGAACTATTTCCACAAATCATGCCAACCCAAACAACCTCAATGAACACATCCTTACTCCTCGCTCATCCTCGAGCCTTATAGTCCAAGCATATCATGAGCAAACCATGCAAAATTAATCACATGAGCTCCTTAACCTATGATAGTCCCATGACACTAGAAATAGACCTAAAACTAAGTTACGTAATGCAATGGCTTAGTTGACGTTTAGGAAATCTACTTAAAAACAATTGAGATGCGAGATACACGCCCAGTGGAGAGATGGTGGCTCAAGGGTGGCATGGTAGCGGCGTGAGGACGGTGAGCTGGTGGCAGCATGGTAGCGAAGGCATAGCACAAGGAGAGCAGTAGCTCGGGGGATGGGCGAATGACGGGCGTGTAGTGGCAGGCGACCAGGCAACGAACGGGTAGTGAATGGCGAGAGAGAGAGAGAGAGAGAGAGAGAGAGAGAGAGAGAGAGAGAGAGAACTTCAAGAAGAAGGAGAAGCATGAAGAGAAATGGATCAATCACAGCCAAAAAAATGGAGTATCAAGTTTGCGAGAGGACGTTAAACTTAAAGGGCAAGAAGCAATCCTAGCCTTCCATCCTGTCGAGTTCATCATCCAAAATCAAAGGCCAAGATTTCTTCTTGACTTCTCAATTATTGGCTAGGTTCAAGAAGGGCAAAATGGTCCATTTCCCATTGTCTTCCCAAAAGTGGTGCTTGCTGTCATGCCCCGAACCCCGAGCACGTGCCCATCTCTCTCTGGTCGATAATATTTTGCGACTTTCCAGGACGAGTCGCCGACCTCTTCATTTTATTGCACATGCGGAAGCAAATAATAAATCCCTTGACAGTAACCATCTCGGGATAGAAAAGCAGGACATTAATTCACAAAAGCACACTTTTATAAACAATGAGATTCAAGTACAAAATGAGTCTAATCGAAAGCCTACAAAAAAGTCGACTCTCAAAAGAGGCTGTCCTACGACATACTGATAGGACACATCCACCAATCCTCCGTACTCCTCCTCCTCAGACTTTGAGGCCTTGGTCCTCCACGACCACCTTTAAGGATCTGAAAATGATTATTCAATAACCAGTGAGACAATGTCTCAGCAAGTCTATACTCTAAACCTCGATTAAAAGGGAAATACGCTTTAGGGCGCTCTAGCCATACAACCACACAATTGGAACATGGAACTTACCTCGCTTCAGTTCCTTCCTGCAGGTTAGCACAGTTCATATCTCAAATGCACGAAATTAATGCATACAACAATTGAAATGCCTTACTTTTCTCAATCAACTACAAGGGTCTCAGCCCAATCAATCATAGGAGTTCCGATTATAAGACCAAACCGTTATGACATGACCCATACCATGCCATACAGTTTTGTCTCATAATTAGGTGCATCAAACTCAGACAATCATGCATTCCAATTGTTAATTAAGTCACTCGAGGCACTGTTGACATTCATGTTTGGCAGTCTATTGGCATAGCCAAGCATCGTTTCTTCCCCATAGAGCACAGTTACGTAACAAAGACGGCTATCCCGAAGAAGCTTAGGTCCAGAATCTACTGCGACCCGCTACTCGTAACCTGAAAGTGGGATTTAGTAACGTCCGGCTTAAACGCTAGGATGGTTTCTCTTTAACCAACACATGATCAACCAATTACGGCCCAAGACACAATGCATTGTATTCAAATGCCTTCAGTAAAATAGTGATCCTGGCCTATTTTCTTTGTATTAAAAACACCCGGTGAAAATAGTCGTGTGTGGGTACATGGTCAGATTGAACCTGAAAAATTCATAACCTTCTTTTCAAAATCCTATTGGTTTATATCGTATATAAAACCAATTTCGATGTTAAAAACCCGACACCCGGGATTTTCTGAATAAATAACGAATTTATAAATTTTTGGAATAAATGTCCAAAAATCCAATCATCACTCAATTTGCATAATTTAACACTTGATTGCATAAATTAACCACACCATTGCAATCCGTATAAAATTCCGGCCACCGACTATCTCGGTCTAATTTCTAGAAAAATAATTAATAATTAATTAATTTCTAAAATTAATTAAATAAATCAATTTAAATAATAAAATGCCAACCTAGGCCAAAATCACTAAATTAAATACCAATACAGACTTGGAAAATTCCCGAACCCTTCTAGAAAAATAACACAATTTATCTCCTTACCAAAAAAAAATAAAAAATAACACAATTTATCTAGGCCTCACTTAACCTAATCTAACCACCTAACATGCATATTTGCATAATTAAATCATTAAATTAATCTAACTAACCACCTAATTCCTAATTAAATAAATCTAAACTCCCCTTAGACGTCATTAGCCTACTAAGAAGAGTTGAGTGAATAAACTCACTGGTTTATTGCGGAAACCGGTTCACCACAACGACGGCGCGACAACAGCTGAACTCGGGTCGCAATGACACCCACAGGCTTGGACCGGGCCTGAAATTGGCCCAACAAATCTCAGCTGAAATTGAGATTTGTTAACGAGATGGGCTGGGGCTGAAACTTCAATCAACGGGCTTCGAATGGGCTGGAATGAGCAGGCCTCTGATTTTGCTGGGTTTCAAGATTGGACTGGGCTTGTGGACTTCACGGGCCGAACAAGAAAATTTTGTGGGCTGCTGAACCAGGCCCAAGACGCTGGGCTCACTTGATGGGCTGATATGGGCTGAATTCTGCAAGCTTTGCTGGGCTTGAAAGATTTCGTGGACTGAATCCACTGGGCTGCTGGCTTCGGTGATGAAGTGCTGAAGGTGCGGACGAAGGAAGCAGCAAGAGCTGCTGCTGGGGAAGACCACGCGGACGTGAGAGGCGGCAGCTGGGACGTTGCTGGCGCGAGCGAGCTGGCCGTTTGCTCGATGAAGACACACGGCAGTAGGGTCAACAAAGCAGGAACTCAGCTGACTTCGGTGGGCTTTGGAGATAGCAGCGCGGCAAGACCGAAACTGTTTCGGTGGAGAAGCTGGTGGGGGCTTCTTCAGACGGTGGTAGCTCGGCACAATTGAACACGCGTGGGCCTAGTTCTTCGGTGGAGCTCTGGGCTTCTTCGGTCAACAATGGCCTTGCTGAAGAGAAGAGTTGACCGGTGGATGGCGTGGGACGATGGTTGATGATGATGATGATTCAGTGGATGGATGGTATGAGACGTTGGGGATGGCTGCTTCACTTTGGTGGGTTATGCGTGGGTGGAGAGAAAATGGGAATGATGGGATGATGGGAAGAGACGTGAGGAAGAAAATTAAAGATGGGGATGGGTTGCTCGGATGAAAAAAAAGCGAGAAGAAATGAAAGTGAGGTAGAAGCAGAGGACGTCGAAGAGAGCAAAGCACGAAGATGGAAGAAATCTTGCAAATGAAGCTAAGGAGGGGCCCAATATTCTCAATCCTTAGCCATTGCCTTAATTGCTTGTCCCCCCATTTCTTTCTAACAAGATAATACCACCATTAATCCAAATTGAAGCCAAAATTGTAGTCCCTTCCAAGATTCCGAATTTCACAATTTGAGCTTCAATTTCTTCATGAAATTTCTCAAATCAACGTCTAATTTCGTCGTGGAAAAAGAGATGGGAGAACGGTAACAATTCGAACAATATCGAATCAATGCAGCGGAATAAAATAATCTCCCCTCTTGTGTAAACCTAATAGGAATCGATATAGTAGAGTAAAATAAATACCAAACACACGAACACAAGACGATTTTTTACGTGGAAAACCTCATCGATGTGAGGAAATAAAAAACCATGGGACCGAAGTCCACCCGAAAATCTTCACAATCAATAAAATTCTTCTCTAGTAAATACTAGAGGTACATAGCAGCAAACACTTCAAGAATATAATTCTTGGCAATACACATGAACTTTACAAGAGATCAAGGATAAATCTGACAAAAAACGCAGGTTTTGATCAATCCACGAAAAACCTGATGTATAGAGCTTCAAACGAAAATCAAATCGTTCGGATTCAATAAAATTGCGTCATGAACATGCTGACAAAATTTCAGTTCAATCGGACCACGAATCGACCTCCGATGCCAGCTTGATGTAAATCAGATATTGCCCAAAACCTCATATTTTCTGCTTTCTCTTTTTCTTTTGTTACTGTTTCCTTTTGTGGCTACCACTTTATATAGATAGTAAGAAACCCTATTTCCTCATATAACTTATCATATGGGCTCAAGCCCTTTTTGGGCTTGCAACTCATTAGGCTTTCTCCACATAGGAGTGAACCCAGCTAACAAAAAGCCCGTAGAATTTCTATAAATGCCCCTTGTCAAATAGCTCGATTTACAAGGCGAAAATCTCTTCATTTCAGCCGCTCCGAATTTCCATTAATTTTCTGCAACGTCCGAAACGGTTTTTTGTAAAAATCTCAGAATCTCTGAAAATTATTCAAAGGATGATTTGATGTTCTTAAAATACCTCGTGACACCACATAACTTTCAATTTCTGAAATCGGGTTTAAATTCACGATTAATTTCAACTCGGCGCGCTTTTATCGTGACCTAGTCTACCAGGTAACTTTTAGGAATTTTTGGTGCAATTGACCCGTGATCGATTTATCTCGAGTCATAATGTACATTTCTGACACATTTGCGACTCTTGATTGTCGTGAAGATCTCGATGTTTCAATTACAGGCACTGGGTACCAAAACGATAGAAAAATCGGTTTAGTGCCGATCAACGAGTATTTTGCAATCAAGTGAAATCATCCATACACTCATCACATATCTCAGTCGAATCGACCTATCTACAGTCTCTAATCGATTTTGACAGTGTTGTAATGACCCCTGCGGATCAACATGGTTGAGCAGTCAACTCCTGATCGAATTCTCAAGTCCATTGCATTTAGATTCCTTAATTGCTTCCCCAAATAGTCTAGTTATCTCGTGAATGATCGGTTTAGAAAATAGCACTATCGACGTGTCAACGAAAGGCCCGATTTATTTAATCGAAAACGAATTCTAACAATTCAGGCTGTCACATTTGCACACTTTGAATGGCTTCCCAAAATTTGTCTCATCTCATTTTAAATCATAATAGGCTAAATTGGTTTTACCTCTAGGTTCGTTAAAATTTATGTCGTCAAATTAGCATTTCTTTAATTAATGCACTAACGGGCTCACAAAACTTATTTCAATTCATAGGAATGTTTTCATAACATCTACCATCAATACCCATACTTGGACTCAGGTTTGTGGCTAAGTTTCTATCGGAAATGGCTTTAATGTGACCAATGCGAATTTAGACGGCATTGGCATAACTTGCACGGTCAGACTCAAATTGAGTTCAATGCTTGTCCAAGATTTTACGTGTGACTTTTAGTTGAGCTTGATCGATTCATGAATGACTTTCGATTGTCATGTAATCGAGTAGGATCGATCAATTTGCCCTGACTCATGATTGTTTGGAATCGGATTAGGATTGTTCACGAATGGTACATTGACTATGCGGTGTCACCTATGACCAATATATACTCGAGCTGAATTAGTCTATACCCGTTCATTGATCGACTCATGACGGCATGTGATCACCCACAGTGATTCTTATGGTCGAACAGTACTTTCATGGTTGACCACTCTTGTCCATCGTAACCCTAATCTTTAGTCTCCTTGCCCCTAATTAGCTATTCAACTTGTGAACAATCCCTAGAATTGAGTCACAACCTATCTTCATTACCAATGTACTGATCCATAGTCCATTCTTTGCGGTCGGTTTGAATCAAGGATGTCACATCACTAATTACTTGAACTGAAGACTCTTCATCTCTAGCATTGCTTTGATGGTATTGAAGAAGTGCTTTGATAACCATGCACTTGTTACCCTTTTATTGTCAAACACTATGAAACAAGTATGTTCCTCTTGAAAAGACCTAAGCTGGAATGATCCACTCTTCTTATTCAGTGCGATATATATCTTTAATGAATAATTTCATGGTGAACACTTTGCTCTTAAAAATTTATTGATATTTCTAACGAATTCAATACTCCTTTATTCAACAAATGAATATTTGACAATAGCTTCTTTGAACTGCTTTGCATCATCGAATTTCATACCAATGGACAAAAAAGGACATGCAAGTCCTCCTACGCATATCTCCTTTGGCATCTTCATTTTCTAAACTATGAATCTTGTCGTCACCGGCACTTTCTTCATAATTAGTTTGATTACCATCAACTGGAGCTCCTTCATTCCCATTTACAAGTCAAGATTCATGCGATTCTCCCAAATCTATGATTTTATTTCTCTAAAAGTCCCTATACTTTTTTCTTGACTATGTAAGTTCCTCATCATCATCATTACTCGAGTAATTCATATCTTGCAAAGTTTCATCATCTAATTCACTGGATAGAGCAACTTCCCACTCTAATCCAGTGAATTCTTTATTGTCTAAGTCTTCACCAGAGATTCTTTTTGATTGGGTTATATATCCTGTCTCCCTCTCCTCCCCATCCTAAGGAAATTGTTGTCTTTCCTCTAAAACAGATCCACACTGAATTTGAGTAGTCTGTTCAATACTATCTTCTACTTCTCATACTTGAGTGCTCTCATCACCTTCATCGTCTTCGTCTCCATCATCTTCGTTATCACCGTAATACTCAACATATATGGTTGCTTCCTCGCCATGAAAATAATAGTAAACAATGTCCTTTATACCGTTATCATCATTGAAGGTTCTCAAACCCTCCTTCACTCCTTTCCCAATAACATAATGGTGAAATTTTCCTATTTTGCAATGTAATTGATACATTATTTTCCCTCACGAAATTAATATATGATGGCTTATCTACATCAACAAAAATAGTCTCTTCGTTTCCATCAGCATATTCCCATTCATCGGCGTCGATGACGAATTTCCCACTATATCTGACAATGACGCCTTCATCGTCTTCGTCTTCATTATCTTCATTATCACTGTAATACTCAACATATATGGTTGCTTCCTTGCCATGAAAATAATAGTAAACAATGTCCTTTATACCGTTATCATCATTGAAGGTTCTCAAACCCTCCTTCACTCCTTTCCCAATAACATAATAGTGAAATTTTCCTATTTTGCAATGTAATTGATACATTATTTTCCCTCACGAAATTAATATATGATGGCTTATCTACATCAACAAAAATAGTCTCTTTGTTTCCATCAGCATATTCCCATTCATCGGTGTTGATGACGAATTTCCCACTATATCTGACAATGACGCCTTCATCGTCTTCGTCTCCATCATCTTCATTATCACTGTAATACTCAACATATATGGTTGCCTCCTTGCCATGAAAATAATAGTAAACAATGTCCTTTATACCGTTATCATCATTGAAGGTTCTCAAACCCTCCTTCACTCCTTTCCCAATAACATAATAGTGAAATTTTCCTATTTTGCAATGTAATTGATACATTATTTTCCCTCACAAAATTAATATATGATTCTCGAATTTTTTTCCCTTTTAAACCCCTAATTTTTTCCCTCCGAATGACTGACTCAGAGTATCACCTATGATTAACCTGACTATTGAAAGCAACAAGGCGGCAACCAACAACGACAAGCGAGCGAGCGATGGGCGGCAAGCAAACGATGGCAAGCAAGTAAGCGAGCAAGGGTGAGCAATGTTCAAAGAGAATCATCGACGATGAGGCGACATGATCAGAGCTCTAATTTTTGTCCATTTTGGGTAGCATCGTGTGGTGTCATTTCTGGCCATTGACATGTTGTGGCCCCGTTTAGTCCAACCCAGCCACATTGGACTAAGCGATGCCGTCTTGCCAGTCCATGTGGACTGGAATTTTGTTTTAAAAAAAAATGCAACTTGGCCATTTTTTTTAATTTTGTAAAAGCCACGTAACTGTATTGGCTTGGATATTTTGCCGGTGGCACTAAACTAATCAATTTTTATTTTATTTTATTTGACACTTAAGTAAGCCGGCGAAAAGTTATAGTACTAAAGTAAGAGACGCATATAAGTTAAGGCACTTCTAATATTCTTTTCCAAGACTCCTTTTCCAAATTGGGATGTTCTCTGGAAAAATCAGCCTCAGTGCCAAGTGACTTCTAACATGCTGCCTCAGGGCGTGAGATCGGGTATCTCTGAAGAGACATGCTGCCTTGATGTGTGGGGATGAGGAAGCAAGTGCATCCATTGAGCTGGAGGAAACAGAAAGGCACTGGGACTCGAACAGCTTCTTGAAGGCCTCGAAAGACATGAACAGAGAGATGAGTCTTCATCATCTTAGTAGACATTATTTTGCGATTTATTCCTCAATTTCCATCTGATAAGTAGATAAAATTCTTGGGCTAAATGGGCTATAATATTCTTTGGATAGGCAATCTTGACCATTATAGTCATGCCTCGGCAAGTGTTTTTGTGTGGGATATATGGGGAATTTGTTCTATTCCTTTGCTTTCGATGCTCTCATCACAGCCAATTATCAAGCCAGGAGGAAGCACTGTGAAGTAGAAGATATTATTGGATTATTTGGCAATCTTTCAGGTACATAGAGGAAGTTATATGTCCTCATGTGCTAAAATTGCATGCTGAGATCATTTTAATTCAGTGAGCTGGAAATATAATGACGCTATATTGGCTTTCCATCTAACCAGCGACTATAAAACTCCAATGCCTCTCGTGGCTTGGTTTGAGCGACCATGTGCCCAGCTCCCTGCACCAGTGAGAACCAGTGGGATAGACGGTAGAATCAGAAGGGACGTCTAAAGATTTTACAAGGAAAAGCAAGGCAATGGTATGCATCAAGCTGCCTTCTATAGAGCTCCTTCCTCTGATGGACTTTCACTTGCTAGTTAGCTTTCAATAATGGATGATGAAACAAGGATAGATATATGGGGAGTAATGTTGCACATAACATTGATTGCTAGGAATGTGAAGTTGTTGTCATATCCTTGCAGATACCTGAACCAATTCAAGAAAGCATGTGCAGTTAATGCTTAACAGCATAGCTTATTTCCACTACGAATTGGTGTGCTTAACAGCAAAAGGCAACGAAGGGAAAAGGTATGATGAAAAGTCCTATGGGTAAAAGTTCATAGTTCTGGTATTAAGTAGCCATATCTGTGGCTGCTGCTGATGTGACCGGAATACATATAGAGGTCAAACTTACCCTGCAACTTGATCATCAGTCATCCAAGGCCTCCATTCATCAATGATCTTGTATCCCAGTGATCTGGTCCATGCTTGAGTCCCAGTGAATGGTACTACCGTATCATGATCTCCACTGCCAGTACACCAATGAATTATTTTCTGCCATCTGTTAGCAAACTTATGTTGATCTGTCCAGTGAGCAAAATGTAAAGATGCCACAACAACACACTAACTTGGTGCTTAGCAAGGTCCATCCAAGTTTTTTGCTCGGACTTTATTAACCGATGCTCTCTTTAGCTCAAGTCAAGAAAGTTTTAGGTCACTATTCAGTGTCCTTAAATCCAAAAAGCTAGGCCATTGTTGTGGCCCTTGTACTTGTCTGTCTCCACAATATAAGTTTAATTTCATCCAAGTTCTCCTCAGCTAGTCAAAAACTGTATATATTTGGTTAAATTCAAACTTTTTATGGAAACCATTGGGGTTTGATAAGAGATCTAGCATGTTACCATGTTGCTGCAGATGCAAGATTGTTCTATCAGATATCTCACCTGTAAATGAGCACTCGGTAACCCTGGGAAGTTAAGGGCGCGTTTGGTAACGATCTGTTTAGGGAACCGATTCGACAAAAATGATTATTTTTGATTCTGTTCCCGTGAACTGATTTTGAGTAAAAGAATGTGTTTGGTAACTGTCCAAAATTTCTGATTCTGGAATAGAATTGCGTTTGATAACGTGTTCATTGATTATGTTCCAAATTAATTTCTTTTAATTTTTAAATATTTTTTTTTACTTTTTTTTTTTCTTTTTTTTTTTTTTTTTTTCCTTTTTCTCCTATTTTTCTTCTTCTTCTTGTGGCCGGTCGCCGGACCGGCGATCGGCCGGATGAGGGCCGGCGACCTCACCAGAGCATTGCCGGCCCTTGGTGAGGCTAGCCCTCATCGGCCGAGCCTCGCCGGTGGCCAGGTGGGCCTCGCCTGGCTGGGTGAGCCTCCAGCGAGCTGGCCGGACCTTACCCTGGCCAGGCGAGCCTCCGGCGAGCTCGCCAGACCGGCGGCCGAAGACCGGCGGCGACCGGCGGCGGGCGGTGGCGGGCGGTGGCGGACGGTGGCGGGCGGCGGCAGGCGACGGTCGCGGGATGACGGAAGGGAAGAAGAAGAGTTTTATTGTGTTGATTCTTTTTTTTATTCTCGGACGTAGAATCAACTTTTTTTTTATTCTCAAATCTTGTCCCAAACTGATTCTGGAAACAAATTTGTTCCCGGGAACAAAAATTTTACCAAACGCGATTTTTGTCTCAAACTAATTCTGGGAACAAAAAATCAGAATCAAACACTGTTTGGCACGTTGCCAAACAGGACCTAAGTTTTTGTGATAAGGGATCATGCTTCCAGTATCAATTGAATAACTATTCCGGACTCTCCTGGCACATATCCACCAAGAACCTGCCACGCTTGCCTATTGAATGCATTCCAGATTGATCAGATTTTTGACCCTTGATGCAGCGATATGAAATGAGGATAATGTTTTTCATTACCGGCGCTGCATGAATAGCTTTGCGAACTGCTTCATCATTCAACCATGCAACTGCAGCTTCATCATCCTGTGCCATCACAATTCAGCACGTAAAACTGATTGTACGTACTGGAAATCAAAGGGAAGAATGGGAATACCAAGTGTAGTAAAAATCTGGTGAGGCGATTCATTTGTTCTGACAATCCAAGGTGTTCTGCTCGTTGTTCCCAATCTCCCCCCCCATCAAAACAAAGAAGAAGAAGAAGCAGAAGAAGAAGAAGAGGAAGAAGAAGAAGAAGTTCTTTAAAGAGAGTTAATGAAGCCAAATCAAGTCATACTTAATAGAACTTTGACTAACTCACCACGCATTTGATGTGAAACTCATCCTGTGATCCAGGGCTTGAAGCTCCAGCATCTCTTGTGGTCCTAAAAGGTGAAGCTCGACCAAACATTCTTGTTCGCTTTGGGAGAGGCTTCTTATTCACCCCCATTTGATGGAAGCCCGAAGACATAATTGTGTTTTCACTTTCATTCTTGGTCTCTGAATTAGGATAGCATGGCTCAAGTATGTCATACTCGTTTAGACCTGAGACAGCCTAAAAAGTAGCCAAATCACTGGAGATAATTAGAACCTCAACTCATTTGCATCTAATTGAGTACCTTTCCCTCTTCCTTAAAATTTACAGAACATGCACAAAGTGCTAAAGAAAGCTTTATTAATTTCCAGTATAAGACAGTATGGTGACAATCTCACCTGTGTAACTTTCTCAAGATTCATCTGACAGGTTTCATTCGGAGGATCATAGAATTTTCCACCACATGTGGTTTGACAAGCCTGAAACGATCAAATATGATCCATTTAAGCTCACTGTTAATTAGCATAAAGATGGCTTTTGGCATCACTTAGTGACTTCCACAATTAATGCTCGATGTTGTTGATATTTATCGTGCGGCACAATTAGTCATGCCGATGTCAATTATCTTCCTACAGAAGCTTTAGTGCAGTAAAATCTCTGAGCGAACTCCCTGATCCAACCCACCTCGTAGATGTCACTTGAGATCAGCCCCATTCCAAAAGCAAAAGGCACATAAGCATTGCCATCAAATTTTTCATCTGTGACCCCATTTCCTATCATGTAACCCTGCATCATGCTAATTTATTTGAGATCTCAACTAGCCGTATCAAATTCATGATCGTTCTTTGAATGCTGCACTGCCAAAAATATTATAGAATATGAAGAAAACATACCTTGAAATTGATAAGAGGCGTTTCACCAATTTGAATTCCTACAGAGATAGAAAATCTCTTGTTACTTATTCAATCCAGTACAGGAACCTTGCCTCTGGTGAGTATGTGTTGCCTTTTACCACTTCCGAAGCAAGAGTTGGACATAAACTCCAGCATAAGACTCTCCAGAAATATAGAATGGATTTAAAAGGAACTCTGGATAAAGTTCGAACCACTACATGGAAAAAAAGAACTAGTGTAAGCTGCAACACATTATTTTGACCTGCTGGTTTTCTAAAGCTTATCCAGAATAGTTTAGGATCTCATTACCTTCAGAAATGCATGCGTATCAGAGGCGGTCTGTGGGTCTCCCGTCACATAATTCTTTGGATTATCAGAGTAAGATAAACCGACACCACATGGAGATTCCAGATATATTATGTTGGAAACCTGAAAGATGTGCAAGAATGTGGTATTTTAGACTGCACGAGGTAAATAATGTTGAGACTAACAAGGGTCAGGCTGCGATGATGATTGATATTTGAAATGACAGTAAACTCAATCCATGAGTCAACGTGGCATGCTTGTTTCATATTGTTCAGTTTTAATCTGGAACAAACCATATTGTTCAGTTTTTATCTGGAACAAACCATACTGCTTAGTCGCAACTGAAATGATAAGTTTCCAATGACCTTGGACCAGCTGAATGGGTTGAGATGCAATAGGGGCAAGCTTCCCTTTGGCTTTCCTACGTGGAATTTAAATGGTCCTGGAAACAGGCACTCGGCTGTTAAGCAGGGCACGACATGTCCCAGGGAAATACACTCATCACATAAACTATGATCACCAGGGATTAACTTGTACCATGTTCGTAGATGAAGCCATCAAAGCTGGAACACCCGGGTCCACCATTAAGCCACAGTACTACAGGGTCTTTTGAAGGATTCCTTTCTGAAGCAATGAAATAGTAAAACAAACTCTTTTTTCCAGGACTTCCATCTATAGTCACATACCTGCAAATTCCGAATTTCGAACTTGTGAGATAACACAGATTCCGGTCGAAAAACAGCTAGTCACAAATACATATATGTGGTTACATACCCTGCATAATGTTCAGAGGGAAGAGTTCCATCGAAGCCAGGCAAAGAAGTTATGAGAGACTCCTTGGGAGCCGCTCCAACCGATGAAACAGTGAGAAGCAAAGCAAGTGTAATGCTGCATATGAACTTTAAGATTATCATGTCTCCACGAGTATAGAAATTCTCGAAGCTCATATATCCCGCGTAACCTATAAGATATTTATAGATGGAATCAGGAGTGCAGTAGAATGAGTTGTCGAGAGAGAGAGTCGAAGACATACGGGAAGAGACAAATAGGAGAAGCTCAAATGCTTTGCGCAATTATTTTCTATGGTAAAAACTACCTTCTGACCTCGAGAGAGCAAGGAGAATCGTTACAAACAATGAAGGAGAGAACTTGATACAAATTTTGGGGAAGTAGTAAATGAAAGAGACAAACAGAATGAGTTGTTTCACATGCTTTGGTTCAATCGTCCATAGTTGAAGCGGGTTGGATGGGTAATATTTTGACCAAGTAAAGAGTGGTGGGCCCGAACGAAATTAAAAAAAAGGAAAAGTAAATTGATTTGGTCAATAAAGAGAGAAAGGGTACGCTTGGCTGACGGAAGGAAACCGAGAGCTCGCGCAAGGTAGGGAAGGAAAGAAAATGAGAAAAAGAAAGAAGAGGCAAGACGAAAGAAAGAGAAGGCTTTGCGTGTACTCGCATGCCTCCCCGAGCCAATTCAGTTACATCTCAACGCCTGATAAGTGATCGCACCCATTGTTTATCCAATCGAAGTAGTTTTTAAAGTTAGGTTGTATATCCAAAGTTTTGTGAAAATATGTAAAATATCAATTAAAAAAAAAAAAACCCTGAAAAATTCAACGAAAGAAAAACAAAAGGTGAATAGTGGAATGCTTCAGCCCTTTTATGAGGACGGCAGCATGCACGCATGAGTAGAAGGGAGGAAAAAAAGAAGAAGAGAAAGAATAAGAAGAAAGGAGAGGAAAAAAAAAAAAAGAAAAAGGAGAGGGGTTTTGCATGCCCTCGCCACGAACGCCTTGCCAAGCCGGAATTACCATGTGTTGCAACATCTGGTATGTTCTCATGCTCCTCGTTCATCCGATCAGAATAGTTTTCGTATTTAGGGCTTAAATTTGGAAGGGAAATTTGAGCTATATAGTACAAGATTTTAGTTGTCGAGCTATGAAATTCTTAGGAATGGTGGTGTGAGGCCCTGGCACGTCCCCCATGACACATGTTTCTTATAATATTAATCTCTTTTAGCATGCAGAAGTGTAATCAAACGTTTTCCAATCCCTTCACAAAGAAAGTCATATAAGTATAGATAACGTATTTATATTTGTTTTATTTATATCACATTTCAAGTTTACAACTCTACTACATTTCAAGCAAAAAGGCAAAAGTCTAGGCAAGGATGAGGAGATCTATCTCCGTACTACACTTTACTTTTAAAAGTCAGCCTATATTAACGTCCAGATTGAAGTCACAGGTCAGAAACTTCTCCTTCTGCTACGTCTCCATCATCAAGGTTGAAGCCCCTCAATGGATCGAGCAACTCGCCAACAAGGTTTTGGTACCAAAAAATAAACTGAAAGGAAACCTACTCCGTGAAACCTCCTACATCAACCCACACAATAGAACTATACTTGATATATACTATTCAAAACTCTGGTTCAAGTATACTTTCATAAAGACCTTCGTAATGCATAAGAACACCATAGCGTAAAAGTTGAGGGGTGTCCATCCTACACATCTGAAAAAAAAGAGGGAATGAGTCGAAGCTCAATAAATGAAATTGCTAGTTCTAAGTTAAAAGAATAATCTTACCACTTTACCTGGTACACACAAAATGAATGCATAATAATCTAGTAAGTGTGATAAAAATATGATTAGACTTTACCTTTCCCATTTCATTTACCACAGAAGTCGTCAATCAATAATATGTTCATCCATACTCGTACATGTACACACTATGTTTTACACAAACTTTGGCGCCCAGGTACATCACCCTACTTTCGCCATCTTAATAGCCATTATTTCTTCTTTAGCGTGTAGGCATTTATAACATGAATTATGCAAACAGGCACAATCACAAACATAATAGGTCAAGGTCAATTTCCATTTCATTGGCTTACTTATTTAATTACATGGGCGAATGCAACCAAAACAATGATTAGTTAGGGTAAACCAAAAAGAAATCTACACCCCCTAGTGACACACACGTGCTACTCCATCCACACGCCCACCATCGCGAGCAAAACCAAAAAGTGATTGTCGCGGAATTCATTACCATGGAAATCAACTCACCTATAAACATCTACCTTCCTAGAGAAAATATTCAGTGGTATGTGCGCGCCACGCCATGCGCTGACATGATGCGCACATACTACTTAGATATCGACACGTGTCATGTGGGACCCGCTGAAAATGGAAGGGCTAGCTCGGCTTGGCTCGGCTCACTGGCAGAAGAAAAGACAGGTCACACTCATGCACAAAAGATTTATCTCTCCTCAATTGAATTTTCTACAATTTTCACGCCCACCATCGCGAGCAAAACCAAAAAGTGATTGTCGCGGAATTCATTACCATGGAAATCAACTCACCTATAAACATCTACCATCCTAGAGAAAATATTCAGTGGTATGTGCGCGCCACGCCATGCGCTGACATGGTGCGCACATACTACTTAGACATCGACATGTGTCATGTGGGACCCGCTGAAATAGGAAGGGCTAGCTCGGCTTGGCTCGGCTCACTGGCAGAAGAAAAGGCAGGTTACACTCATGCACAAAAGATTTATCTCTCCTCAATTGAATTTTCTACAATTTTTTCTCTCTCTCTCTCTCTCTCTCTCTCCTTGCAGGAGAACAAACAAAGAACGACCGAGACCTGCGTTTCCTTCTCCGCTTCCGCTTCTGCCTTCGGCTCTGGCTCTGCCTCCTCAAAAGCCTCGCTAGACATCTGCCTATGGCACGTCGGAGCCTCACTAGTTGCAGTCGGGTCTCGACCCCCTCCACCTCTAATTATTCCTGCGGAGATTGGGCACAAGGTTTGTGTTCGCCTTCGACTTCGGCTCCGCCTCCCTCCCCCAAAAGCTTTGCTGGTCATTTACCTTTGGCACGTTAGAGCCTCACCAGTCACTGTTAGGTCTTGACCCCGTCCACCTCCAACTATTCCCGCAAAGATCGAGCACAAGGTTTGTGTTCGCCTCCAGCTTTGGCTCCGGCTCCGGCTCTAGCCCCCAAAAGCCTCACCGGTCATCTACCTCTGGCATCGTCCATCTCCGGCATATGCTTGTCCTCCCATCTCGCCGGCCTCTACCGCGAAGCCATCGGCCTTCGGTAGGAGGGAGGCGGCCTCGGTCTTGTTCCCGAGTGGCACTAGGCTCCTCGCCACTGACCGGGCGCTGTCCCTAATGCTAGCCCGCTCGGTCGTGAGGGAGATCTCGGCGGACCTGGGCGGGGTCGACAGTGCGAAGAAGAAGGACAAGCGTGGGTTGGAGAAGGATTCTCACTTGCTGTGGATCAGATGAGCAAGAATCATATTCCCACTGTTTCTTTCTTTGAATTTCAGTCGCACTTCGTTGACTTTCTCTTTGACTTGACACTCTTGTTCCGCTCGCGTCCGTGCGTTTCTCTTTCGATTGGTGAGTTTCCTTCTTCCTCCCCTCTCATGGGCCAGTTTCGGAATGCACAGTCAAAATCCCGAATGGGTTGTTTCTGTATCTTGTTGGATTGTTCAGTTGCCAGAGAATGCACAAGTAGCAAGAGAGCACGAAAGTGGATTCATTCAATCATCATCTGCCGCCACGCCTCGTGTTTCTTTTCGTTTCTTTTTTTCTTTTTTTATGGTTAATTGGAACCTTGCAACTTGAGTGGACTAATCTATTAGGTGAAGCCGTTAAGAGATATAAACGCAAGGTGTGTTTGTTTTGTGAAAAGCAATTTCCGGGAAAAAGTTTTCCTCATTTTCTAGCGTTTGGTTCATTTAGGAAAATGAGTTAACGGAAAATGTTTTCCTAATTAACGGAAAATGTTTTCCTTCTAAAGCTTAAATTCAGAAAAACGATTTCCCTTTTGAAAAAACCGGAAAACGTTTTCCAAAATATTTTAAGGTCCTTGCTTGATGAAAAATTTATTATTAAAAAGAATTTCTAATTAAAAATTTTGAATTTGTTATTATTATATCTTTTCTTTTCTTTCTTCTTTCTTTTTCTTTTTTTTTCTTTTTTTTTCTCTTTTCTTTTTTTGCTTGTGAACATAAACCCTAACTCCTCCTCCCCTCTCTCCTTCTCCTTCGCCCCCTCCTTTTCGTCACCGCCGCCTCCTCCAACCCTAGCCCCTCCCGTGCTTTCGTTGGCTTCGCTCCCTCCCCTTCCTCTTCGTCGGCGTCTTCTACACCTTCAATCATTTTTCAAATGCAATCCAAACACCAGAAAATATATTTAGTCACGTATAACCAAACAAAGGAAAACTAACCGTTTTCTTAGAAAAGGGTTTCCCAGAAAACATTTTCCAAAAACGTTACGTTTTTCGTGAAACAAACACACCCGCAGTAGACTCGAGAATTCGATCGGAAATCGGCTGCTCAATCGTAATAATCGGCAAGGGTCAATATGACACCGTTATAATCGAATTGTGATCGGGTATAAGTCGATTCGATGGAATGACGTAATTGAATTGCGGGTGATTTTGCATGATTGCAAAATTCGCGTCGAACAGCACTAACCTGATTTTCTATTGATTTTATACTCGGGACACGTAATTGAAACCTTGCGATTTTTACGACATCCGAGAGTTGCGTACGAGTCGGAGATGCACAAACGTGGATACAAAATTATCGAACATGGGTCAAACGTGCTAAAATTCCTAAAAGCTAGTCGATAGGTTAGGTTGTACTAAAATCGTGTTCGGTCGATTTTAATCACGAAATCGAATTAGGTTTCGGGAATCAAACGTTTGAACGTGTCACAATTCATTTTTAGGACGTCGTCGCATCTTTCAGAGAATTTTCGTCGAGTCCGGAATTTTGCGGAAAATTCAATTTCGGACAAAATTAAATAAAGGAAATTCGGATGGGCTGCTTCAAGGCTTTATTTGGCTGCCAAAAGGGATTAAATTGTGAAGAAATGGAAGGAAAATAGCCATTGGAGGAAGCCTTAACTAAGTGGGTTAAAGACTTTAGAGGTTTAACACTTGAGTACTTAGATATTTCCCTAGGATTCTAATTGGCCCTTGTCTTGACTTTTTGGCTACCTTCTTCTCTCTCCATTGCCCTCCATCCCATGCACATTCATCCCTTCAGCCGATCCCCTTCCCTTTTGCCTTCTTCTTCGTCTATTTTCCTTCATGCGTCTTCCCTTTTTTTCCTTCTGGTTCTGGTCCTCTCATTTCCTTTGTGCCGCAAGCCTCTAGCCAGCTCGTCCACCTCACACGCCAACACCACCAGCCTAGTGACAACAGCTGCCCGTCCACGCACCTTGTCGCCAGCACCACCACCGCTGCTCCTCAACGCCTTAGCCCAATCCAGTCACCAGCCCACTCAATTCCAGCAGCCATCGGTGTCACGCCCCGATTCTCGAGCGCGTGCCCATCCCTCTCTGATCGATAAAATTTTTGCGACTTCCCAGGACGAATTGCTGACCCTTTCGTTTTACTGTACATGCGGAAGTGAATAATAAATCCCCTGATAGTAACCATCTCGGGATAGAAAAGTAGGACAACAGATTCACAAACAAACATGCTTTTATATTCACATAGAGTCATGTACAAGGTCTATGACCAAAAGACTACACAGACCGGCTTTTCAAAAAGAAGCGGTCTTAATTGACCTACATTTCATATCACCTCCTCTCAGTTCCAAGTCCTTCACTCGACGATCCTAAAAATTTAAGCCCACGACGGGGTGAGATATAAATCTCAGGGAGTTCACACACTAAACCCCGATTATGAGGGAAATACGCCAAGAAGCGTCCTAACCACACAATCACACAATCAAGAGATGGAGACTTACCTCGCCTTAGTTCCACCCTTCAGGTCAGTACAGTTTATATCACGAACAACCATACAATTATGAGCAACAATTAAGCTCCAACAACAGGAACGCCACCTTTAATCAATCATGTGTTCCTAGTTTTACTTTCAGCATGTAGTACGACCTACTTTCTATTTGGTGGTCCTTTAGCATTGTCAAGCATTGTCTCACACCATTGTGCACGGCATCGTCTCTACGTCGACGGCATTCCACAAAGGAGTATCGGTCCAGAATCTATTGCGACCGGCATCCATTGGTAGGGCATCCCATATAGGGGTAATGGCTAGCTTACTAGCTCGGGATGAGTTCTCTTAACCGACACACGATCACTCAGACATGGCTTAGGGCACCGTGCATTGCACTAAGTTATCTCCCTTGAAGTGGTGAACCTGGCCTATTTTCTTCGTATTAGAAATTCCCATGAGGATCGTCGTGTGTGGGTACATAGTCAATTCATCCCAGAAATTTGATCTCCTTTCTTTTAAAATCCCATTATTTTATATAGTACTTAAAACTATTTCCGATGTCAAAATCCAACACCCGGGATTTTTTGAACAATTATTGGAAATTCACAATTTCGGAATTAAACACTCAAATTTCAAATCAGCACTCAATTTGCATAATTTAACACTCATTTGTAGAAATTAACCACACCATTACAATCAACACAAAATTTCGGTCACCAACTATCCCGGCCTAACTTCCAGAAAAATAATTAATAAATAATTAATTTCGAAGGTTAATTAATTAAATCAATTTAAATTCTAAAAATACCAACTTAGGCCAAAATCACTAAATTGAAAACCAATACGGACCCGGAAAATTCCCGAACCCTTATAGATAAATAGCACATTCTATCTAGGCCTTGATTAATTTATTCTACCCACCTAACATGCACAAATAACTAATTAAATCATTAATTTAATCTAACTAACCACCTAATTTCTAATTAAATTAAACTAAACACCCCTTAGACGTCATTAGCCTACTAAGAAGGGTTTAGTACATAAACTCACCAGTTAATTGCGGAAACTGGTTCGTCGCGATGACGGCGCGACGGTGGCCGAAATCCAAATTTTCGGCGGCGTTGGCAGACACTCGGGTCAGGCCTGGAATTGGCCCAACAAATCTTAGCTCAAATTGAGATTTGTTATTGACTTAAACTGGCTTGAGCTGCTTCGTGGGATTCGATTGACGTGGGCTTGGAAATGCCGAATTGGGCTTGAAGAAAAGACCTAACTGGGATAGAATGCAAGCTGTTGGGCCGTTCAATTTGGCTTGGCTGAGCTGGCTTTGTGGAGTCGATTGAGATGGGCTTCTGCTGAACTTGATGAACTAAAGACAAGCCCAGCTGTTGGGCCACGAAAATTTGCTGGAGATGGGCCAAAGATGTGGATGAAGAAAGCAGCAACGGAGAGGAAGCAGCTTCGGCGATGATGCCGGCGTCCACACGAGGAAGAGAAGGCACGGGCGGCAGCAAACTGGGTCAACAAACCAGCGAAGGGATCGAGGTAGCTGGTGTCAACGCGGGGCTTCGGTCAAGAGGGGGAAAGGGCTTCGTTTGTTGCTGGACAGCTCACCAAAACCGAAAGAAAAGAAGGCAGCTGGCTGGATGCTGCTTCAATCAACAAAACTTGTTGGAATTCGAGTCAGCGGAAGACGACTTACCTGATTCCGATGCGCAAACAGCAAATAGCCCCAGAACGAATGTTGAATTGCGAATAAATCACGAACAGCACTACCTCACGTTAGTCTGGATGCAATCACAAGGAAAACACCCGATTTCCACAGCGTAAATGCCGATTGTTCTTGCAAAGATGAAATGGAACGCCTTAATCTTCTTTGATGGAAATAGGGAGAGAATTTGATGCAAATGAATGGCCAACCGTTCAACGGTTGTGTTCGGGAGCCTTTTATACGTCTCCCTTCGTACCCCTCCATTTGTGCCTTTCCATCGTAGCATATCAAAGCCAATTGGTGCGGTCCAATCGCACCCCATCATGGACGTACTAGCTAACTAGCTAATGTACAACATCTCCCACTCAGACATGATGGGCTTGATAGTTCTCTATCAAGAATATAAGGCATTCAACATTCATCAACTTTACAAAACAATTCATACTAGCAAATAAGCCATGCGACCAGTGAGTACACCTGCACTTGGGAGCTCAAATTATGCACCTGTTAGGGATAACATAATGGCTACAACCCCGAAAAGATATAAACAATCGATGTCTCATAGTGCCCCAGACATATTTTGTTACATCAGTCCAAGTATACCTATCCCTTAAAGGCTATACTTGACTATTCTCAAAACACCATGTATTTACAATTACATCCGCAACCACAAAGGGCGATATAATTGGTCGACCAGTAAATACATGCGATAGATGTAAAATAACAATAGTCTTCCTTCGCACTCATGTCTCTCTCAATTTCAAAACAACTGCTTTCCTAGACACATCCCATAGGTCATATCCATTCATGACCACCCGTAACATGCTAAAGTAGCAACATTGATCTTTCACTTTGAGAACATAGTCAGAAGTAACATAGGGCACAAAATTGAGGTAAAATACAAATTACCTCAAGGGCTCACACGATGAGTAAATAGGGATAATATTACTCATCTTCCCTTATTGGTCGTACAATGCACATGTAGTACGAATTACATGCTATAGTGGATTACTCTTTCTATAAGAGCGTATGTCAATTATCAAATATATCCACCATACAGATCTTAGCCTAAACATAGTCACGTACTTCTCACGTACTCATGTTTAGCCCGAGTGCTATATCAGCTCTCTTTCTATAGCGCCCAATTAAGTACTCGCATCCGGCATCTTTCAGGCATACATGATTGTGGGACTATCATGTTCGGTCTTATTATAAACCAATCACAGACCTCATCTTGACTCCAATCAAGGCGACATATTTTATGTACCAAACTTGCTCTTCAGCATTTATTTGTACATAACGTCTCATCTCAACATGCTAACTACAGCATTTGAGGTGATTGCTCGTGTGAGTGAGCCAATCATTTCCTGCTGACATACTTTTCAATAATATATGTGTGTTTGTGCTAGTCTCATAGTGGATTTGTACTCATTGATAAAATACCATATCACTAATAAACAAACAAGTACAATACATTTGTCCACAAATACATAAACCAATGATCCTCTAAAATAACAGATATCACATTCTACGCAATCCTAGTGACATCCTATGGGTCAAGAACATGTCTCTAGGAATAGTCTTCGTAAATGGATCAGCAACCATTCTATTGGTTGAAATGTATTGCAGGATCACTTCTTTCTGCGCTATAATATCTCTGATAAAGTTATTCTTTATGTCAATGTGTTTTGTCCTTCCATGATACTTGGGATCTTTCACATAGGTAATGGCTGCTTGACTATCGCAATAAACCGTCACCGGTCTTAGAACTTCAGTGACAGTGGCTAAATTTTCCAAAAAACGTTTTAGCCATACTGCTTCTTGCACTGCGGCAGAACATGCAATAAATTCTACCTTCATAGTAGACAAGGCCGTGCATGTCTGTTTCTTGTTATTCCAAAAAATTGCACCTCCATTGAGCAAGAACGCATATCCAGAAGTCGATTTACGCTCATCCAGGTCTCCACCCCAATCGGCATCTGAATAACCTAATAGGCGTAAATCATTGCCTTGGTAACAACGTCGATAGTCCATTTGGTAACAACGTCGATAGTCCATGGTGCCCTTCAAGTATCTCAGGATCCTCTTCACTGCCTTCCAGTGTGCTTGACCAGGATTTGATTGATATCGGCTCACCAATCCTACGGCATAACATATGTCGGGTCGAGTACACAACATAGCATACATCAAACTTCCGATTGCACTAGCGTAAGGAACAATTTCCATCACTTTAATTTCTTCTGGAGTCTTAGGACACATCTCAGTACTTAGGCCTTCACCTTGCATGACAGGGGTATCAATGGGATTACAATGCTGCATATTGAAACGCTCAAGAATCTTCATAATATAAGACTCTTGTGATAAAGTAAGGAGTTTCCTCGATCGATCTCTTTCGATCTTAACTCCTAATATATAAGCAGCTTCTCCCATGTCCTTCATCTCAAAATTGGAGGACAACCATTCTTTTATGGTGATAACCAAAACCTTGTCATTTCCAGCCAAAGAATATCGTCCACATAAAGTGATAAAATTACAAATTTATCTTTGGACCGCTTGACATATACACAGTGATCTTCTTCGATCATCGTGAAACCAAAAGTTATTATTGCTCGATGAAAACGAAGATACCACTGTCTAGATGATTGCTTAAGGCCATATATTGAGCGATGAAGCTTGCAAACTTTATGCTCTTGACCTTTAGCTATGAAAACTATTGGTTGTTTCATATAGATTTCCTCATCTAATTCTCCATTGAGAAATGCCGTCTTTACATCCATTTGATGTAATTCAAGGTCCAAGTGTGCAACGATGGCTAGAATAAGGCGTATTGAGGCAAACCTTACAACTGGTGAAAAAGTTTCCTCATAATCTATACTCTCTTGTTGAGTATAACCTTTTGCCACAAGGCGAGCCTTATACTTTTCAATAGATCCATCCGCCTTTCGCTTAATCTTGAAGACCCATTGGTTTCCAATGGCCTTACGATTAGGTGATAGATCAACCAAGTCCCAGACATGGTTTGCCCTCATTGACTCAATCTCATCTTCCAAAGCTTTTCTCCATTCTTCCTTGTCAGAGGATGAGAGAGCCTCTTGAACAGTCTTAGGCTCGGCATCGTCTTTTTGAGCAATCATAAATGCTTTCCCTTCAATCTCAAAACGACGACGGGGAATACTTTTACGATTACTTTTACGCAATTGAATTTCTCTTGAATTCAATTCATCAGACGATGCAACACTCCCACTAGGTCTTGTGTGTTGAGGTAAATCTTCATTTCCCTCTACAACATCAGTGGGTGTGTTATTAGGATCTTCCATCTCATATAATTGGAAGTCCTTATCAATCTCACCTCTATTAGGAAAATCATTTTCCAAGAACGTGACATCTTGTGACTCCATTTCGGTCACACTTCCATCAGCTTGTTCACCTATGAACACGTACCATTTGGAGTGTTCGGAATATCTTATAAAGATACATTTCTTCCCCCTAGGACCTAATTTTCCATGTTTGTGGGAAGAATTATGAACATAAGCTACACATCCCCATGGACGTAGACTACTCAGGTCTGGTTTCCTACCAGTCCATAATTCATAAGGGGTGGAAGTGACCGATTTTGAGGGCACACGGTTAAGTATATAGGCAGCAGTCAATAACGCATCTCCCCAATAGGAGATAGGTAAATTTGCGTGCGCCATCATAGACCTAACCATTTCCAATAGGGTTCTATTCCTTCTCTCAGCTACCCCATTTTGTTGTGGAGTACCAGGAATAGTCAATTGTCTTACAATTCCCTTTTCATCACAAGGAGCCTTAAATTGCTCTGATAGATACTCACGTCCACGATCAGTTCTCAATGCCTTTATTGTTTTGTTCAACTGATTCTCTACCATCGCTATATATCATCTAAAGCAGTCCAATGCTTCTAACTTATGGGAGATCAGAAAGACATAACCGAAACGTGTGAAGTCATCTATGAAAGTGATGAAATATGAGGCTCCATGCCTCGCCCTCACATTCAAAGGACCACAAATGTCAGAATGTATGAGATGCAATGGAAATTTAGCTCTAGTCCCTTTACCGAATGGTAATCTAGTTATTTTTCCCGCCAGACAATGTTCACATACGGATAGACTAACATTAGTGAGCGACCCTAAAAGGCCTTCTCTAGCTAATCTTTGCATTCTTTGCAATCCAATGTGACCTAATCTAGCATGCCAAGTACTTGCATCAATCTCAACATTGTTAGAAGACGCAATTAATATCAACATTAACATTGTACTGATCATAGTCAATGTCTAACACCATAAAACCATTCGATACATGACCTGAACCATAATAAACTGTTCCATACAAAATGTCAACACAATCACCATGGAAATTCAATACATAACCTAAGCTAAGAAGAACAACTACAGAGACCAAGTTTCGTCGAATATCTGGAGCATAAAGGATATCATGCAGGAACAGGTTTCGACCACAACGTAAGAGTAATTTACATGTGCCGATACCCTTCACTTCAACTCTTGAGTTATTCCCAACATATATCCATCTTCTTCCAGGCGGTATCCGACGATACTCCACAAATGCTTCTCGGTCTCTAGCTACATGGTCTGTTGCTCCTGAGTCTACAGTCTACATTGGATAAGATTCAGCAAGCATTACAGTACTAGAAACAAAAGCATTACTCAAAGTAATGGAGTAATAGGGTACCTTTTTCGGCTCAGTGCATTCACGAGCGAAGTGACCCAACTTGCCACAATTATGGCACTCCATCTTGGCCTTGTCCTTCTTCCCACCACGCTTCTTGCGTCGGAAGGTCTTAGCCCTCTTGGGTGCCTGATCAGTCATCTTCCCTTTGTTGTTGAACTGAAGATTCCTCTTGCGCTTGAAGCCCGAAGCCTTGCGCGAACTCGATTCAGCAACATAAGCATGGGTAGAGGATCTTGCAGCCTCTATGCGCTCATCCTCTAATTCCAAATGACGCGCAATATCATCAAAAGTGACAATATTCTCATTATGCGTCATATTGATCTTCATATGCTCCCAATTATCAGGAAGAGACCTTATAACAGCCTGAACTTGCTGTTCATCAGTAAGGGAGTGACCTGCCGACTTTAGCTCATGGATCATGTTTGACATCTCCCGAAGATGCTGCCTCATCGTTACATTTAGGCGCTTTCGGAATGTGTCAAACTTGATGGTGAGTCTCCTCAGCTTAGTGGCAGATGTACCCCCAAACTTATCCTTCAAGACAACCCACATAGCTTGAGCTTTGTCATAACTCTCAAACTCACACATGAGATCATCTTGCATACAGCTCAGCAACGTGATGCGAGCAATGCTATTTTTCTTTTTCCAAGCTTGATAAGCTTCTAGATCTCTCCTGTGTTGAGCTGAAGTTCCATGCTCAGGTTCATCCATGGTATGGTTGAGGGTTTCCAAAACCTCTTGTTCCTCAAGGATGTACTGAACCTTTCGGTGCCAAATATCATAATTGTCACCGTTCAGCTTCTCACCCTTATTGAGGTCAGCCACAATGGTCTTAGATGCCGATGCCATAATCAATTGCTATAACACATTGACATAATAAACGTAGAATCAATACTAGCACACTATATAGAGTAACACACATATTTAATTTGCAGCAAAGACAAACTAAATTAATGATAATTCAACAAAAGACACAAAAGCAAAAGTTCACAATGTTCCCGATCAACTTCTATGTACAATTGTTCTATTATCATTAATTAGTTTAATTTGCACAAATTTTGAGTTCTAGGTGAGGATTCCTTTCAATTCTACCAACCTACGAACTCCCACTAGGAAAAATAATTACATGACCTTATGTAATTTCTACATTTTTCCTTAACATAAAAAACATAGCATGATAATAACCAACGTATAAACAACAATCATGCTTCAACTATAATTAAAATTGCAATTCAACATGTAATGGATTTCCTACCATTGTTCTTATTTTCTAGCAACTAGAAAATTACAAGTATATTAAAATATATACATCATATCATTGAACCAAGCTCTACACAGCATATATAACATCATCGGCCGGTCCAACTGGCGACTGGTCCGACCGGTCCAACCGGCGAACGGTCCGACCGGTTTGACCGCCGGACCGGTTGACTGGTCAACGGGTCGGGTCGGGTCAACGGGTCGGTTCACCGGTCGGGTCGGGTCGGTCAACGGGTCGGGTCGCTGGCCGGTGACGGGCCGCCAACTGTTGCCGGCGCTGACATCATCGATGACGTCATCACGGCGGTTACCGACCGTTAGATGACGTCACCACGCGCCGGTTCGCCGGCGGGCGGGCGTCGCGCGTGTGCCAGTTCGCCAACCGGTGTGTGTGGCGCACGCGCTCGCTTCGCCAGCGCTTTCAGGCGCGTGGCGCCCACGCGCAGCGGCTTCTGGCAGCGTGTGTGGGCGCGTCCGGCGTCTCCCGGCGGCGCTCGACCCATCGCCGGACTCGTCTCGACGAGCTCTTTCACCCTGTATATTCAAAAATTAATTTTGACCAAAAAATTATTTCAAAAAACGGCCAAAACCTCTCGGATGCACGCTACCCCGAACCCGTTCTTCGCTCCAGTTCAATTTCAAGTTTTTCATAGGGCAATTCTGACTATCAGAGATCCAAACAGTGTAGAATACAAACTCTTGATCTCAATATCAAATGGTAAATTTGAAAACTCGATGAAAAACAAGGCAGAAATCACGATCAGGCTCTGATACCAATGTTGGAATTCGAGTCGGCGGAAGACGACTTTCTTGATTCCGATGCGAAAACAGCAAATAGCCCCAGAACGAACGTTGAATTGCGAATAAATCACGAACATCACTACCTCACGTTAGTCTGGATGCAATCACAAGGAAAACACCCGATTTCCACAGCGTAAATGCCGATTGTTCTTGCAAAGATGAAATGGAACGCCTTAATCTTCTTTGATGGAAATAGGGAGGGAATTTGATGCAAATGAATGGCCAACCGTTCAACGGTTGTGTTCGGGAGCCTTTTATACGTCTCCCTTCGTACCCCTCCATTTGTGCCTTTCCATCGTAGCATATCAAAGCCAATTGGTGCTGTCCAATCGCACCCCATCATGGACGTACTAGCTAACTAGCTAAAGTACAACAAAACTGAAGGTCTTCGCAGGAGATGAAAGCAAGCAGATTTGATGGGCTTCAGTGCTTTTGGACGCGTGGGCGTGGGCTGCATGCGGCTTCGGTGAGGGAGAGTTGGCATCCGCAGGAGTGGCAAGGGTCAACAAATGGTTTTGTTTTGTTGATGGTTGACCAGGGAAAAGTGGTGCAGCAGAAAGTGGGATTTTGGGGCGTGTGAGAAGAAGAAAATGAAAGAGAAGCAAGATCGGAAGGTCCAAGACGTGAAGAAGGAGGAGTCCTGCGAAGTGTGTGACGGAAGTTGAGAGAAAAGAAAGGGGCAAAAGTCAATAAAACCTATCCAAAGATTAAATTCTTGGTCCCCAAAAGCATTCAATCTTATCCCTTAGTCTCTTATATCTTTATTGTAAAGTAAATCCACCAATTAAACCAATTTTGAGGCCAAAAATTGCAGCCATAGTCCAAGCTCTGAATTTCATTCTTTGGCCTTCAATTTCTTTAACAATTTTCCCAAATTTAATGTCCAATTTTGATGTAGAAAAAGCCCACATAATTTCTACAAGTCCCCTTTGCCATATAGCTCGGTTTGTAAGTCCAAATTTCCTTCAATTTGGCCCATCCGAACTTCTGCTATTTTTATCGATTTTCCGTAAAAATCTCGGAATCTCCGAAATTTTTTTGAAGGATAAGTTGACGTTCCTAAAATAGGTCGTGACATGACAGATTTTTCAATTTCTGAAATTAGGTTTAAATTGATGGTTAATTTCAATCCGATGCGATTTTAGCATAACTTAATCTACTAGGTAGTTTTTAGAAATTTTTAGTGCAATTGACCTATGATCGATTTATCTCGAGTCACAATGTACATCTTTGACACATTGGCAATTCTCAGTTGTCGTGAAAATCTCAAGGTTTCAAATATGGACACAGGGTACCCAAAACGATAGAAAATCAATTTAGTGCCAATCGATGAGAATTTTGCAATCAGATGGAATCACCCACACTTTAATTATATATCTTAGTCGAATCGACCTATCTCTGATCTCTGATCGATTTTGAAAATGCCGCAATGACCCTTGCAGATCAACATGGTCGAGCAGTCGATTCCCGGTTTAATCTCAAGTCCATTGCATGTAGATTCCTTAATTACTTCCCCAGATAGACCAGTTATCTTGTGAGTGATCAACTCAGAGAATAGCACTATCGGCGTGTCGACGAAAGACCCAATTTATTTAATCGAAAATGAAATCTAAAAATTCAGGCTGTCACAACCGTACCTCTTGGCCGCACCACCACTACCATTCTAGCAGACAACGCCACCCGATCATCCTAGCAGAGCCCCTGTGTTCAGCTGCCATTCGAGCCCTAGCAACCGCTGCCACCAACCATGCCTACCAGCTCCTCCAACCAACAGGCTACAGAACAGAACCGAGACCAGCCCTTACTGTGAGCCCCTTGCTATTTTTAGCCCCGGTCGGTCCTCCGTTAGAGACGTTGTAGCCTCGAGTCTTAGTCACCGTTGCGCCGCCGTTGCCGTGAACCCGTTGCCGTCCTAATTCGGTGAGTTAACTCCGTAATCCTTAATTAGGTAGGCTTAGGGGTTAGATTAGTATTAAACTAGATTAATGTTAATTACTTAGTTAAATGAACTAGTTAGTTAGGTTAGTTTGGTTAGGGTAGCTAGTTAGTTAGGTTAGTTAGTTTAGTTTAGTTAGCCTACCCTAGGTTAGATTAGTTAACTTGGGTTAGTTAGTTAACTATGGTTAGTTTAATTAGTCATGGTTAGGTTAATTAAATTAGATTTATTTAATTAAATGCAATTTATTTAATTAATCGTAATTAGCGTAAATCATGATGAAATAGCCGTTTAGTGAAATTTTACGCTGATTCTCGTGGTTGAATTTATATGTGAAATTGATTTCTTATTTGTGCAATTGAGTGTTTGGTGATCGTTATGGATTACTATTACAAAATTTGATTTTTGGATATTTAATTAGAAAAATACTAGGTGTCAATTTTTGACGTTGATTTTTATGTACTATATAAAATCGTGGAGTTTTGAACTGGGAGCGTACCAAATTTGATGGTTCAATTTAAATGCGTGACCACGCATGATTATTTTACTGGGATGATTTTTAATATAAAGAAAAGTGGCCAAGTCCATTATTTGAACACGAGGTATTTGAGTGCAAAGCATGGTGTTCTTGGCCAAGTATGTGCGCGTGTGATTACTATCGGAACTTGTCACCTGACGAGAGTCGAGGAGGCAATGCTTGATTAATTTCGGATGCCCCATGTCAACGGATGTCGGTCGCAATAGAGGCTGGGTTGATGCTCCTTTATGGAATGCCGTCTAGGTATAGATGTTGCTGTACTCGACTGAGCAAGACGACGCTCGGTTATGCTGGATGACCGCCAACTATTGATTGGCCGTGGCCAATGGGTCGTAATAACTGGAACATGCCTAAGTAGTTGTGATAGCTACGCCTAATTATGGGGCAAAATTGTGTGGCATGGTATGGGACGTGTTATAACGATTTTACCTTATAATCAGGACCCATGTGATTGGTTGAAATATGAAATGATGTGTTCCAGTTATTAATTGTGCTTGTGATATTTATAAGTGCATATGTGATGAGCTAATGTGCAGGGATGCGCTAAGGCGATGTGAGTTATGTATGGTGCATGTTTGGGACCACCTTCGAGGCGAATTTGCATCCTAATCGGAGTTTAGGGTTTTGACTCACTGAGATTTATCTCACTCCATTGTGGTTAACCCTTTTTCAGGTCCTTAGTATGGAGAGACGACCAATTCATTTTGGGGTACCGAAGGAAATAGACTATGAGCCCTCCTCCCTATTCCCAAGACCACCCAGACCCGTGAGTTAGTTGTGACCACTATCTGGGTCGATGAGGGTGTCCGTCATTGGGTACCTCATCGCTTCAAAGTGTGGTTCATTAACTATCCTAACGGGACTCAGGAGGGTCCTTTGCAAGATTTTGACGGACCTCCCGCTGGAACCGAGGATGGGGAAGTAGCCCACCCATGGACATCGACATCCCCAATGGTGTCGAGGAGAATCCAGAGTCCGAGGCTGAAGGGTCCAGAGCATAGGTGGCCTAGGGCTTTCTTTTCTTAGGTATAGACTTGTAAATATGAACCCTTAGGTTAACTTGATATGTTTATAAAGTGTGGTTTGTGAAAAAGTGTTAGCATGTTTTACTATCCTTATGTTTGATGATTGTCTGGGTGTTTATTTATTTCGCTTCCGCATGTGCTTAATTGAAAGATAAAAAGAAAGGGTCGGCGATGCGTCCTGGGATGTCGCATTTTAATCGACCATCGAAGGATGTGCGCGTGCTCGGGATTTGACGCGTGACATATGCATGGTACAGTCAAAAGGTTTTCGGATTTTCAGGATGAAGAAAAGGCTGTATCCTTTAAAGGCTCCTAAACAGTGGTACAAAAAACATAACACCTATACGCGTTGTAGCAAGTTCACTAGATGTGAAATGGACTACTGTTGTTACTTTAAGAAATTTGATGACTGTCATACTATTTTGATCTGATATACGAATGATATGCTTATTGTAGAATATAACACAAGGGTAATCAATAGACTAAAAAAACAATTGGAAAAGGAGCTTGAACTAAAGGACTTGGAAACAACAAATTATACGCTTGGGATGAGAATCATGCAAAATAAATCAGAAGGAATTCTGAAATCATCTAAAAAATTACATTTAAAAGGTGTTGGATAGATTCAAAGTTCAGAGCATAAAGTCCAAAAGTACTCCTTTAGAAAGCTAGCTCAAGCTTCCAAAGGAGCCGTGAAACAAATGAGGAGGCGGAGTATATGGCTAAGATATCGTTGTTAGCAGTTTGATATATGATATGATGTGTACGAAACTAGACATAGTTCACATAGTGAGAGCTATGAGCATATATGTTTTTGATCCAGGTATAAAACATTGGGAGATTGTAAAGTGACTACAAAGATACATTAGAGGCCCTTTGGCTATGTCACTTTATTTTATGAAAAATAGTATAACTTTACAGGACTTTCTTGATGCAAATTTTGGTGCGTTACCGTTGAAAAATTTAGGTTGTGCATTGTCTTATTTGCCCTCCATGGTAGTGACAAGGACGTGCTGTTACACTAGGGAAATTTGAGTTACAAAAATGAGTGAAGGCGATGAGAAGCTATTGCTGTTTTGAAAATCAGCCTTCAAAAGGGAGATTGATGAGATTATGAAGTTTGATAAATGAAAGTACCGTTAAAGTTGAAGCCCAAAACTTGGGGATCCAACTCTACGGTGATTTGGGGAGTACAGGGTAGCGCCTTTGGCTTGTAAGGTAAATAAAGGTTAGTGGCTATGCCTCTTAGGTGAATTTTTATTAAAGGGTATATATGTAACTTCCACCATACCTTTAAATGCCCCATACCGTTGTACATTAGAGCAATCTCTCTTGTAATCGAAAAAGATTTTGATACTAATGTTGAAAACGATTGCATAGTGCACTAGCGTGCTTTTTTCCTTTTTCGTTTTACATGTAAAAGAATTGTCAATCTTCTTCACTAATTTCTTTTCTTTTACATTTTTTGTTCCTAATAAGTAATATCAAAATTGATGATTAATTGGTTGGCCCCAATCTAATATAATGTATAATGAATATCTCAAAGAAGTAATCTCATAACCATCCTGATGTTAGCAAAATGAATATTGAGCTCATATTTGAGGAATATATTGTTGAAATTCATGTGTGAATTGTGTTAGCAAAATCCCACATCAAATAATTGGTATATGACATGGAGCAGTTAGTAATTTTAATTGGTCTATACCTCATTAGCTTAAACTAAATAGTTAACGTGCTGGGTCTCAAGCCCTCCCTTGACCATCTCTTCATGTGAAGGATTGTTGGAAGCTTTCATGCTTCCCACAAGTTTTCCTCTAGCAGATATTAATATAGACAAGAGTGGACTACCGCATTCTACAACTAGAATTACAATGCAACTTTGCCACCATCCCTTTTCATACATATTGTCAAACTGCAAATCCTACAAGGATAAGTGTAATAATACGATCGTCTTTCCATATGAAGAATGCAGCCTCAAACCACCCAAGTCCAACTATTAAAAGTCTCCATCGATAACGATCTCGTTCTAATGGCCACTAACCAAGGGACTTGAAAAACACAAAGGATGAATGAAATGAATTATATCTCTTTAACATAACCATATACATAAAAGAAAACATTTGTTAAATCAATGATATCATGATAAACATCAATAGGCAAGTCCATTGATCAATATCAACAAAATCATACATCAATGGTCCATTCCATTGACAATCTCAAATCACATGTCAATAACCATCAATTGATCAAACTCATACTCAAATATCATCCATGGTCACGCATAATGTCCTGCAATAAGATGACCAAGCTCTCCCATTGGCAAGGTCTCCATTTATAATGTCGGTGGCTGGCTCATAAGGATATCTTAAACTAATATACATACCCACAAGTCCCTCATTGGGCTCACAACAATGTTGAGTATCAACATCAATCCACTACATTCTCCGCAATTTACAAGGCCAAATCTAGAAATCATTTCATATATCTTAATACGTTTCCAAATTATTTGAAACCCAATCGTAAATTACTTCACAATTCAGTATATAATCTTTCATAAATCATATTTAAAGTCAAGGACTTCTCATGTATTTTTTCCAAAAGGTTTCACAAGCCCATTTGTAGGTAATCAGTTTAGATTATAATACATTTTCATATCTGATAGTCAAATGGTAGTAAATGCTTGATCTAATTTATATAAGAATTATGCTCGTTTCTAACTCATAACATAACTAATCAATTTCGTTTTTGAAACATGAGTTTATAAAATCAAAAAAGTGATAACACCATTTACCTAGAAATTCCCAAACCAAACAATCGGCAACAAAACGACCTGATGATCTGGCAATCCTATCAATTAAACAAGAATCGATGTTAAAACTAAGTAAAACTCTACCTCAATTATGAAATGGCTAAAATACACCTAAACACTGACAAATTGACTCATATGGGCTAACATATCACTCACCCGAAGCAATTACTCAAACTTAAACCCAACACAGAACTCACACGCGAAACCCTAAAATCTCTCTCTAACTAAACCGTTACTCTAAACCGACCCTCGGCAAAGCCCATAGCTCCACAACGCCATAATCCACCACTCAAAATTTGGACTTTGTGGCTTGATTTTCACAAAACTTTGGATATACAATCTAACTATGAATATTACTTTGATTGAATGAATAAGGGGTTCGATCACTTATTGGGCATTGCAACGCAATTAAATTGGCTTAACGAGGCGTTCATGGCACGCACAAAGCCCTCTCTCTGTTTTCCCTTTCCTCTTCTTTCTATTTCCCCTTTTGTTTCCTTCCCTTCCACGCAGGCGCTCTCGGTTTTAATTTGCCAGCCGAGCGTACCCTTTCTCTCCATATTGATCAAATCAATTTACTTTTCTTTCTTGCTTTTTTTGTTCGGGCCCACCACTCTTGACTTGGCCAAAATAGTACGCGTACAATAGTTTCGTACAATGAATTATTGAACCTAAGCATGGGAAACAACTCATTCCGTTTGTCTCTTTCATTAAAAAATATTACTCGTACAATAGTTTTGAACACTGAATGATTGAACATGGGAAACAACTCATTCCGTTTGTCTCTTTCATTTGCTACTTTCCCAAAATTTGTATCAAGTTCTCTCCTTCATCGTTTATAACGATTGTCCTTGCTCTCTCGAGGCCAGAAGTAATTTTTACCATACAAGATAATTGCTCAGAACATTTCAGCTTCTCCTATTTCTCACTTCCCTCATATCTTTACTCCGTCTCTCTCTCTCGACCACTCATTGTACTGGACTCCTGGTTCCATCTATAAATATTTTATAGGTCACGCGGGATATATGAGCTTCGAGAATTTCTGTACTCGTGCAGACATGATAATCTTAAAGTTCATGTGCAGCATTACATTTGCTTTGCTTCTCACTGTTTCATCTGTTAGTGCAGCTCCTAAGGAATCTCTCATAACTTCTTTGCCTGGCTTCGATGGAACTCTCACCTCTGAACATTATGCAGGGTATGAAGCCACATATATGTACTTGTGACTAGCTTTTTTCGACTTGAATCTGTGTTATCACACGAGTTCGAAATTCGAAATTGGCAGGTATGTGACTATAGATGGAAGTCCTGGAAAAAAAAACTTGTTTTACTATGTCATTGCTTCAGAAAGAAATCCTTCAGAAGACCCTCTAGTACTGTGGCTTAATGGTGGACCCGGGTGCTCCAGCTTTAATGGCTTCATCTATGAACATGGTATCAATCATTCACTGGTGATCATAGTTTATGTGACGAGAGTATTTCCCTCGGACATGTCGTGCCTCGCTTAACAACCTAGTGCCTGTTTCCAGGACCATTTAAATTCCACGCAGGAAAGCCAAAGGGAAGCTTGCCCGTGTTGCACCTCAACCCGTTCAGCTGGTCCAAGGTCTTTGGAAACTTATCTTTTTAGTTGCAACTAAGCAGTATGGTTTGTTCCAGATTAAAACTGAACAATATGAAACAAGCATGCCGCATTGACTCATGGATTGAGTTTACAGTCATTTCAAATATCAATCATCTTCGCACCCTGCCCCTTATTAGTCTCAACATTATTTGCCTTGTGCAGTCTATGATACCATATTCTTGCACATCTTTCAGGTCTCCAACATAATATACCTGGATTCTCCATGTGGCGTCGGTTTATCTTACTCCGATAATCCTAAGAATTATGTGACGGGAGACCTACAGACTGCCTCTGATACGCATGCATTTCTTCTCAAGGTACTGAGGTCCTAAGCTAATCTGGATAAGCTTTGGAAAACCATCTGGCCAAAATAATGTGTCACAGCTAACGCTAGTTCTTTTTTTTTTTCCATCTAGTGGTTCGAACTTTATCCAGAGTTCCTTTCAAATCCATTTTATATTTCCGGAGAGTCATATGCTGGAGTTTATGTGCCAACTCTTGCTTCGGAAATGGTAAAAGGTAATACATACTCACCAGAGGCAAGGTTCCTGCATTGGATTGAATAAGTAATTGGAGATTTGCTCTCCCTGTAGGAATTCAAATTGGTGAAATGCCTGTTATCAATTTCAAGGTAAGTTTTCTTCATATTCTAATGGTTTGGGCAGTGGCAGCATTCAATGAATGATCTTGAATTTGATACAGCTAGTTGAGATCTCAGACAAAATGGCATGATGCAGGGTTACATTGTAGGAAATGGGGCCACAGATGAAAAATTTGATGGCAATGCTCTTGTGCCTTTTGCTTTTGGAATGGGGCTGATTTCAAGTGACATATACGAGGTGGGTTGGATCAGGGAGTTCGCTCAGAGATTTTACTGCACTAAAGCTGCTGTAGGAAGATAATTAACGCCGGCATGACTAATTTTGCTACACAATAACTAAGTATCAACTACATCAAGCATTAATTGTGGAAATCTCTGTGTGATGCCAAAAGCCATCTATATGCTAATTAACAGTGAGCTTAATGTTTTTACCAAAAAAAAAAAAAACAGTGAGCTTAATATGGATCATATTTGATTGTTTCAGGCTTACCAGACCACATGCAGTGGGAAATTCTATGATCCTCCGAGTGAAACCTGTCAGAAGAATCTTGAGAAAATTGAACAGGTGAGATTGTCACCATACTGTCTTATACTGGAAATCAATAAGGCCTTCTTAGTACTTTCTGCATCTTCTGTAAATTTTAAGGAAGATGGAAAGGTACTCAAGTTGATACAAATGAGTCAAGGTTCTAACTATCTTTAGTGCTTTGGCCACTTTTTAGGCTGTCTCAGGTCTAAACGTGTATGACATTCTTGAGCCATGCTATCATAATTCAGCAACCAAGAATAAAAGTGAAAACACAAATATGCCTTTGGGCTTCCATCAAATGGGGGTGAATAAGAAGCCTCTCCCAAAGCGAACAGGAATGTCTGGTCGAGCTTCACCTTTTTGGACCACAAGAGATGCTGGAGCTTCAAGCCCTGGATCACAGGAAGAGGTTCACGTTGAATGTGTGGTGAGTCGGTCAAAGTTTTATTAGCTTTGTTCAAGGATTTATTTTATTTATTTTTTATTTATTTTTTGGGGGGGAGGGGAGGGGTTGGGAACAATGAGCAAAACACTTTGGATTGTCAGAACAAATTAATTGCCTCACCAGATTTTTGCTTCACTTGGTACTCCCATTCTTCCCTTTGATTTCCAGTACATACAATCCGTTTTACATGCTGAATTGTGATGGCACAGGATGATGAAGCTGCAGTAGCATGGCTGAATGATGAAGCAGTTCGCAAAGCTATTCATGCAGCACCGGTAATGAAAAACATTACCCTCCTTTCATATCATTGCATCAAGTGTCAAATTACTGATCAATCTGGAATGCATTCAATAGGCAAGCGTGGCAGGTTCTTGGTGGATATGTGCCAGTAGAGTCAGTTATTCAGGTGATACTGGAAGCATGATCCCTTACCACAAAAACTTAACTTCCCACGGTTACAGAGTGCTCATATACAGGTGAGATATCTGACAGAACAATCCTACATCCACAATAACATGGCAACATGCTAGACCTCCTATCAAACCCCACTGGTTTCCAGAAAAAAATTTGAATTTAACCAAATATATACGGTTTTTTGCTAGTTGAGGAGAACTTGGATGAAATTAAACTTATATTGTGAAGACTGACAAGTACAAGGGCCAGAAAAATGTCCTAACTTTTTGGAATCAAGGACGCTGGTCGTGACCTTAAACTTTTTTGTCCGAGCTAAAGAGAGCATTGGTTAATAAAATCCAAGCAAAATCTAGGATGGACCTTGCTAGGGACTGAGTTAGTGTGTTGTTGTGGCATCTTTACATTTTGCTAACTAGACAGATCAACACAGGTTTGCTTATGCATTGAATAATTAAATTAATAATTCATTGGTGTACTGACAGTGGAGATCATGATATGAGAGTACCATTCACTGGGACTCAAGCATGGACCAGATCATTGGGATACAAGATCATTGATGAATGGAGGCCTTGGATGGCTGATGATCAAGTCGCAGGGTAAGTTTGACCTCTATATGCATTCCGGTCACGTCAGCAGCACCCACAGATGTGGCTACTTCACACCAGAAATATGACCTTTTACCTATAGGACTTTTCATCATACCTTTTCCTTTCATTACCTATTGCTGTTAAGCACACCAATTCGTAGTGAAAATAAGCTATGCTGTTAAACATTAACTTCACAGGCCTTCTTAAATTGGTTCAGGTATCTGCAAGGATATGACAACAACTTCACATTCTTAACAATCAAGGTTATGTACAACATTCTCCCTATATACCTATCCCTGTTTCATCATCCATTATTAAAAGCTAACTAGCAAGTGAAAGTCCATTGGAGGAAGGGACTTTATAGAAGGCATCTTGATGCATACCATTACCTTGCTTTTCCTTGTAAAATCTGCAGACATCCCTTCTGATTCTACCGTCTATCTCACTGGTTCTCACTGGTGCAGGGAGCTGGGCACATGGTCCCTCAAAACAAGCCACGAGAGGCATTGGAGTTTTATAGTCGCTGGTTAGATGGAAAACCAATATAGCGTCATTGTATTCCCAGCTCATTGAATCAAAATGATCTCATCATACAATTTTAGCACATGAGGACATATAACTTCCTCTTAAGTACCTGAAAGATTGCCGAATCATTCAATAATATCTTCTACTTCAAAGTGCTCCCTCCCTGGCTTAATAATTGGTTGTGATGAGAGCATCGAAAGTGAAGAAGTAGAACAAATTCCATATATATCCCACATGAAAACACTTGTCTAGGCGTGACTATAATGGTCAGGATTGCCTCTCCAAAGAATATTATAGCCCATTTAGCCCAAGAATTTCATCTACTTAGCTCTCTTCATGTCTTTCAAGGCCTTCAAGAAGTTGTTCGAGTCCCAGTGCTTTTTGTTGGAGAAAATTCCCTTATTGTTTTGAAGTTGACAAAACATCCATCAATCTAGTCTAAAAACTTCTAGACTCAAATGTTAAAGTCTGACAAACTCCAAACTCTGTTGTCAAAGTCTGAAGACTTCAAGACTTCAAGACTTGAAGACTTAAGACTCTAAGTCTACCTTCACTAACAGTTTCCAGACCAACGAAGAGAAGATTTATCGAGATGCGAGTTTATCTTCAAAGATTCGATTCGTTTGGTTTGTAGAAGATCCTACGGCTGGAGATAGCATATCGAGATCAATTATTCATGGAAACAATTCTGAGAATCAAGATATTTTGAAAAGCGAAGTATACTTAGAAGGTTCTACTTATGGAAACCTAGATCTTGACTGTATGGGCGAGCATGATTAATGGGCTATCATCACATTCCTTAAATGACTCGAGATCTCCTTGATTGATTCTGTCCAACGGGTAGATTGAAAGAATTCCTTTGATAAGTGTCGACAGCTGTGAAGGCATGAAGGAGTATAAAAGGAAGATGCTCAAGTTATTCGAGTGTGTGCGTGAGAGAAGAATTCCAAAGTCTGAATATTTTAGTTCTTCGCTGTTTCAATCGTTAAGCTTTCATTGTACTCAAAATTGAGAGTAAACACCTGTGAGACTTTAAAGAAGTGTAGTAGAGTCTCTATACTGTAAAGTCAAGGACGCAAGACTGTAACATCTCTTTTGTTCCTTAGTGAAATCCAGCCAGTGGGCTGTTAACGCGGGAGAGTGGACGTAGGCTTGATCTAAGTCGAATCACTATAAACATTGTGTTTCTATTCTCTTTCCCTTAAACTCCTTATTTTTATTTACAGCTTTATACAATTGTTTGCTATTATTTATGTTGCTAGCAAATTATTTGAAGACTTGTAAAAATTTATTTATCACCTATTCACCCCCTCTAGGTGATCTTACTAGCCCTTTCAATTGGTATCAAAGCCTGTGTGCTCATTTAATTGAAGTGTTTTTACTTCTGAGCTAAAGATATATGACTAGTATTTTGGCTCCAAGTTTAGTTGAAGGCCAAAGCAACACCAGACCTCCATACTTTGGTGGAAAAGAGTACAATGTTTGGAAACACAAGATGAAGGCATTCCTAAGATCGAAAGATCCTCTGTAATGGGATGTAATAGAAAATGGAATCATTCCTAAAGTTGCATCAGTCTTAGAAAGAGGAAAAGAAGTTGTAGATGCTAGCAAAATGGCACAAGAAGAGATAACCAATAGACAAGCTCTTAATGCTAAAGCAATCTATTCTTTATACTATGTTTTATCTCTTACTAAATATAACAGAATTTCATCTTGTGAAACAGCCAAATAAGTTTGGGATATGTTGCATGTTACGTATGAAGGAACTGATTGAGTTAAAGAAACAAAAATCAATAATTTACTCAGACAGTATGAAGCCTTCAAGATGAAACAAGGAGAATCCATTACTGACATGTTTAGTCGTTTCACAGAAATTGTAAATGGCCTATCATATCAGGGACAGCCAATCTCAGAACCAATAAAAGTCAATAAATTGTTGCGTGGATTATCCAAAGATTGGAATCACGTGAAGACTTCATTAAGAAAAACACAAAGGATCATGCCACTTACAATTGATGAACTCGTAGGCACACATCAATCATATGAAGTGGAGCAACTCAATGAGGAAGAAGGTCCTAAATGTAAGAAGTCAATTGCTTTAAAATCTAACGATGATTCTGATGATATAGATTCCGAAGATGACATGGATGATGAAGAGCTAGCACTCATGATAAGGAAATTCAGGAAACTGAACAGAAAGGGAAGAAGATTTAACTGGAAGAAGCAACACTCTCAAAAATTCCAGAACAAATCATCTGAGGATGAAGAAAATAACAAAGATGTGGTTTGTTTTGAATGTAAGAAAAAAGGACACATCAGACCCAACTGTCCTCTGCTAAAGAAAAAGAAAGCAAGAACTAAGAAATTTAAGAAGGCTCTCAAAGTAGAGATATAGAGTAATATAGAATGTGAAGAAAGTGATGAAGAGTATGCTAACATATGTTTAATGGCAAACTCAAACTCAGACTTAGACTTTGAAATAGACTCAGACTCGGACAGTGAAATCGAGGTTAGTAATTTAAACATCCCTATTAAGATCTCGAGGTATATTGATGAACTTTGTCTTAGTCTCAAAACCTCTCTTAAAAGGATTTCTGAATCAAAAAGGGAAAATTCCAAACTGAAGCAACAGGAAATTTCTTAGAAAGAAAAGTTTGAAAATTTAGATAAAAGTTTTGTTATCTTGAAAGAATATGCAGACTCTATTTCAAAGAAAAATACATTTTTAAAAGAGGATATTTCAAATATTATAAAAAGGTTTTCAATAGGATCTGAGAAGTTTGATAATATTATTTCAATTCAAAAACCATATTTCAATAAATTTGGTTTATGTATGGCACCAGAAACTATTCCTTTAATTGATTTTTCAAAGTAAAGGAAAGAATCAAATAAAGACCCATAAAAACATTTTACAGAAATCATTTTCAAAGAGTTTTTGTAAAACCTGTTGGCCGAAGTACTCTAAAATGTTTAAAGTGTAATAACTCAGAACATTTTGAGAAAGAATATCCTATGGTATGGAGACCTGTTAAGAAGGAATGGTCAAAGACTGCATATTGCACTAACTCCCCTGGACCCAAGAAAATGTGGGTACCAAAGAAAGCTTGAGTTCTTTTTATAATTGCAGGTCACTGTTAAGAAAAAGATAAAATGGTATTTGGATAGTGGCTGCTTGAGACACATGACAGGAGATTTAAGTTATTTTATAAAGCTTATGCAAATAAAAGGGGGAAAAGTTTCTTTTGGTAGAAATAACAAAGGAATGATTGTTGGATATGGAATTGTAAAAATTGAAAGTCTTACAATCAACAATGTTTCCTTGGTGGAAGGTCTGAATTACAATCTACTCAGCATTAGTCAACTGTGTGACACTGGATTCAAAATTAACTTCCAAGAAGATATTTATTCGAGAACTAGTAAGGAATTTATCTTAGTCTTTCATTGGACAAAGACGTGGGAATATTTATCTTCTGGATAAAACTAGAAAGTTCTCAATGTCTAATATCCATTCAAGATGAAGCAAATCTATGGCATAAAAAACTTGGCCATGTCAACATGAAGCAAATTGCCAAAATTTCATCCAAGAAGCTTGTTCGTGAACTGCCCAACCTGACGTATTAAAAATGTGACTTATGAACATCATGTGTTTTGGAAAAACATGTTAAAAGTTCTTTTAAACCTATAAATAAAGTTTCTACTAATTGAGTTTTGCAGCTTCTGCATTTGGATCTTTTTGGACCAACCAGAACTCAAAGTATTGATGGAAAAAGATACTGTCTAATAATTGTGGATTATTATTCTCGCTTCACATGGATATATTTCTTGGCAAGTAAGTCTGAAACATTTTCTTACTTTTCAAAATTTGCGAAGAAAGTGCAAAATGAAAAATGATATACTATTTCAAGTATTATGACAGACCATGGAGATGAGTTTGAAAACCAAGATTTTGCTAAATTCTGTTATGACTCTGGTTTTCAGCATGTTTTCTCCTCTCCATATACTCTAGAACAGAATGGAGTTGTGGAAAGAAAGAATAGATCTTTGCAGGAAATGGCTAGAACTCTTTTAATTGAAAGTAATGTTTCTTCTCGTTTTTGGGCTGAAGCAGTTTCTACAGCTTGTTATATCATTAATAGAGTTTTCTTAAGACCTATTCTGGAGAAAACTCCTTATGAGTTATTCAAAGGTAAGAAGCCAATTGTTTCATATTTCCATGTGTTTGGGTGCAAGTGTTTTATTTTAAAGAATGCAAATGATCGAACTGGTAAGTTTGAAAAAAGATTAGATGAAGGAATTTTTCTTGGCTATTCAACCTCAAGTAAAGCCTACAGAGTATTCAACAAGAAGAGTCAGTCTGTGGAAGAATCTATGAATGTCAAATTTCAAGACTCAATGCAAAATCAAATGAATCAGGCTCAACTTGAAGAATCTGAATCTACTCCAAATTCTACAAAGTTTACTTCTCCCGAAGTGGTTCAGATTCTTGAAGTTCGACAACAAGATGAACTAGAAGATTCGACTGAAACAGAGGATCAGCAGACTCAAAAACCAACCAGCCATTGTAAGCATAAATCAAGTCATCCCAAGGAACTCATCATTAGCAACATCGATGAAGGAATTTGTACCAGATCCAAAAGGTATGAAGAGTCTAGTGCTTTAGGACTTGTTTTTGAGATTGAACCCAAGACTATAAAAGAAGCCTTGGCCGATGAAAATTGGATTGAAACTATGCAAGAAGAACTTAGACAGTTCAGCATTAATGATGTTTGGGAACTCATTCCTAAACTTAAAGGTAAGTCTTTTATTGGAACTAAATGGGTTTTAAGGAACAAGGTGGACGAGAAAGGAAAAGTGGTTAGGAACAAAGCAAGACTCGTAGCCAAAGGATATACATAAGAAGAAGGAATAGACTATGACAAGACATATGCACCAGTAGCGAGTTTAGAAGCAATTAGATTATTACTTGCTTTTGCTTGCTATAAAAATTTCAGATTATTCCAAATAGACGTAAAAAGTGTATTTTTAAATGGATTTATTCAAGAAGAAGTCTATGTTGAACAACCACCTAGTTTTGAAGATCCAAGAAAGCCAGACTCAGTGTTCAAATTGAAAAATGCTCTTTATGGATTAAAGTAGGTGCCTCGGGCTTGGTATGACAAGTTAAGTAAATTTCTAATTTAAAATAGTTTTGATAAAGGTAAAGTAGATACTACATTGTTAATTAAGAGAGAAGGTAAAGATTTTCTACTAGTTCAAATCTATGTTGATGATATCATTTTCGGTTCACCTAATGAAAATTTGTGCAAAAAGTTTTCTAAGTCTATATAGGATGAATTCGAGATGAGCATGATGGGTGGATTAACCTTCTTTCTTGGATTACAAGTCAAACAATTGAAGAAGGAAATTTTCATTTACCAAGAGAAATATGCAAAAGATCTTATTAAAAAGTTCGGATTAGAAAATTGTAAGAAGACTGAGATACCTATGTCAAGTTCTTTAAAGCTGGATAAAGATAAAGAAGGAAAGAGTGTAGACCAGAAGCTATACAGGAGCATAATTGGTTCACTTCTTTACCTTACTGCATCTAGACCTAATATTTTGTTTAGTGTTTGCATTTGTGCTAAGTTCCAATCAAATCCCAAAGAATCACACTTAACTGCTACAAAGCACATCATCAAATACATTGCAACAACTCCAAATCTAGGTATGTGGTATCCAAAAGAATGAGACTTCACTCTCCTTGGTTATTCAAACGCAGACTTAGCAGGTTGCGGAGTGGATCGAAAGAGTACTTTTGGTACTTGCCAACTTCTAAGCAACAAGTTGGTATCATGGTTTTCAAGAAACAAAGTATTGTAGCTCTTTCAACAGCTGAAGCAGAATATGTAACTCTTGGGAGTTGCTGCTCTCAAATTTTGTGGATTTGTCAATAACTAAGAGACTTTGGAATTGAAGAATCATGCACCAAGATCAAATGTGACAACACCGACGCCATAAATCTCACAAAGAATCCAGTTATGCATTCAAGGGCAAAACATATAGAGATTTGACACCACTTTATTAGATATCATGTTCAAAATGGTGAAGTTATGATTCAGTTCATTGATTCAAAAAATCAACTGGTAGATATATTTACAAAGCCACTGGAGAAAAGCCTATTTGAATCTATTCGCACCAGACTGAATATTACATCTTTTATCGAGTAAAGTTTGGAAGTGCTCAAGACTCAGAGGTAAAGTCTGAAGATGCTCAGACTCATAATAACTAAGAGTTACGATCGTAAGTTATTTCGATTCTAGCATTTTAATCTCTTTAAATAAAAATTTGAAAATGTATGGTTACTTTTTAATCGCTAATTGATTGTTATATTGTTAGAAAGTATCTTTTCCGAGTTTTTGAATTTATGGCTTTTCTTTTTCAAAAAGACAGTTTTATTTTTTTCTTTATGACAATTCGTTTACCCGCTTTACTTGCTTTATATACTATTGAGATTCTTCTTCTTCGTTCTCACTCTCAAACCCTAGAATACAAAAATCGCACTTGCTCTCACTATCTCTGTAGTTTATTCCAAAATTTTTTTACCTTTCCCAGCAAGTTTGAGAATTTCTCTCTTAAAGCAATAATGTCTTCAAGAAAGTTTTTGAGAATCGCAAGCAGGGAACCGCGACACATGCCTGAGGGTCCTACACATTTCGATTTGACCAAGGAAGAAGATTCTTCTCAACCGCAGTGATCAAGTCAGTAACAACCTTCTCAATAGCTTCAGTCACCTCCACCGATTCAACCAGAAGAAGAAATTTTGGGAGAAGTTGAACCTATAAGAACGCTAACACCTAAAGTTGCTTTCAAACTTTATTCTAAGTTGAAAGAAGGAGGTACTGCTATATATTTAATTGATGAATATTTGAGAGAGAGAGAGAGGCTACAAAATGAGACTCTATTTTTGCGCGATATGGAGAAGATGGGTATTGCAGAAAAAGGGTCGGTTGAAAAAGCCTTTGCTAACTTTCCTAGTGACCCACGTTTTGGCACGGGTAATCAACTAGAAGGACAGGACGATGATGAACGAATGTTCACGCATTTCCAGCCTAGAACAGGAGTGGCTGTAAATGTTGATGGTGATGGATCGAGTCTATTTAGATTGAAAAATCACAAGAAAGTTTATTCGAATTTGTTGAAGAGAGGGGTTATGAACCCCAAAAGCGTTGATTTTGATTTTCTCGACTCTATGCAAGTAAATCTGAGGGAGAAGTTTGTACTTCTTCAATTGGAGCGTTTTCGTTATGAATCTACAATTACTTATCCTAAACTCACAGCCTACTTCTATTTGAATCTATTATTTTTGGATGCAAACAGTTTCTCTTTCATAGTTAGGGATAAGGAGTTTTTGGTGGATATGGACACTTTGGCTGACTTGATTGGAGTAGAAAGAGTGTGTTTCCAACCAATCAGTGTGTCTGTTGCTCACGCTACACTGGTATTGGTAAAAGAATCTCTTACTTCAGGATGAATGCCTCAAACATCTTGCTGCATAAATCAACTGCATCCATCCAAAATCAACATCCAAGACTGATGTGTCTCGTTCTGAAGTAAAATTGATGTATGCCATCAATGTTGGATACAAATTCTCTCTCCCGCACACCATCCTGTTTCACATGTACATGGCAGTGGTAAAAGACAAGGGATAACTCCCTTACTCTGCACTTATCATGCGTCTTTTTAGACATTTCAAAATTCACATTCCTGCACCTTTGTGTTTGACAAGCATTACTCAAATGGTGATTGGCTTTAAAATAGTCACCAAGATGCAATTGAAAGAGCTTGACAAGGTATTAGAGCGCATGAAGGAAAAGTCTACTATCAAGGCAAAACAAGACTCTACAGTGGCCAAAAGGAAAGGCAAGGAGCTCATGGATGCTCTTGTAAAGAGGAAGAGAACTCTCATCTTGCAGGATGAAGGAGATGATGACGAGGTGACTCTTTCAGCCTTAAGGAACTTGAAAAGTTTTGTTAGCTTTCACGAGACCAGAGAAGAGACTGAGAGAAGAGATGAAGGAAGAAGAAGAAGAAGAGGAAGGAAGAGGAGAAAAAGAGGCTCGAGATGACTCTCTTGAGCCTACATTGGTTGTATCCTTGTCAAGCAACTTTGAAAAGACAAGAAGTGAAACTGCTAGTGAGAAAGGAAAGGAAAAACATCACTCACTTGTTGAAGCAGAACAGGAAGAAGAATCCATTTCCCCATCTAAAGGCATACAAACAAGGGGAGTTGCTGAAAAACGAGGTATTTCTTCACCTATTCTAACTAGTGATATTAGTCAATCTACAGCAGATCCAGAGGGCGTGTATGCCTCTCTTCATCTAGAACTAGACCTTGAGGCATTCACTCCAAGTCAAACTGCTAAAGATCCCTCCAATGTCAAGACTCCAGGAACAGATTCAGCTGGACCCAGTGCTACACTAGCATATTCAACGGATTTTTCACGAATAATGGATGTCCTGATTGATTTAAAGAAGGGTCAGTATGGTTTGAAATATGAGATAAAAGATCTCAAGAAGGCTTTCTTGGCTACTTCAGTTTCGTTGCAAGACTAGTTATCTACCTTGAAGACTCAAGTGCAAGATTATGTAAAGGGCGAAGAGTTACAGCAACTGAAGGAGACTATTGGAAAGCTTGAGAAGATAGTGAGCTCTATGGGGGAATTCCAACTTGTTCGCTTGCCAAAACAGCCATGATTTTCACACCATTTTCTTCATTCAACACTTTTTTACTCCACTTTTTGATGTGACAAAAAGGGGGAAAAGTCGTGCAGATTTGTCTGTCTCTATCTTCATTTTTTTGATGATTTTTAGACTTTTGTGTTTTTGGTTTGGTTGTTTGGTTGTGGTCTTTTGACTTTAGACTGTTGACTGTTGCTATGGTTTGAATCTTTGATGCTTGCAGTAACTTAGCCTGAGATACTGTTTGTGGATGGATGGTTATTTTGCAGGACTAACATGTTTTCTGTGATTGCAGAATTGATGCTATCCAAGTCCCAATCAACTTATTTTTATAAGCTATCATGTATTGCTTAAGTTTTGTTTTGCAGGACAAAAGTTTTCAAATTTGTAGGAAAGTTTTGTCACCATAAAAAATGGAGAGATTGTTGAAGAAAACTCCCTTATTGTTTTGAAGTTGACAAAACGTTTCCATCAATCTAGTATAAAGACTTCCAGACTTAAATGTTAAAGTCTAATGAACTCCAAACTTTGTCGTCAAAGTTTGAAGACTTCAAAGACTTCAAGACTTCAAGACTTTAAGACTCAAGACTCAAAGTCTACCTTCACTGACAATTTCCAGACTGACGAAGAGAAGATTTATCCAGATGCGAGTTTATCTTCAAAGATTCGGTTCGTTTGGTTTGTAGAAGATCCTATGGCTGGAGATAGCACATCGAGATCAATTATTCATGGAAACAATTCGGATAATCAAGATATTTTGAAAAGCAAGGTATACTTGGAAGGTTCTATTTATGAAAACCTAGATCCTGATTGTATGGGCGAGTATGATTAGTGGGCTATCATCACATTCCTTAAATGACTCGAGATCTCCTTGATTGATTCTGTCCAATGGGTAGATTGGAAGAATTCCTTTGGTAAGTGCCAACAGTTGTGAAGGCTCGAAGCAGTATAAAAGGAAGATGCTCAAGTTATTTGAGTGTGTGCATGAGAGAAGAATTCCAAAGTCTGAATCTCTTAGTTCTTCGCTGTTTCAATCGTTAAGCTTTCATTGTACTTAAAAGAGAGAGTAAACACTTGTGAGACTTTAAAGAAGTGTAATAGAGTCTTTACACTGTAAAGTCAAGGACGCAAGACTGTAACATCTTTTTTGTTCCTTAGTGAAATCCAGCCAGTGGGCTATCAGCGCGGGAGAGTGGATGTAGGTTTGATCTAAGCCGAACCACTATAAACATTGTGTTTATATTCTCTTTCCCTTAAACTCCTTATTTTTATTTATAGCTTTATACAACTGGTTACTATTATTTACGTTGCTAGCAAGTTATTTTGAAGACTCGTAGAATTTTATTTATCACCTATTCATCCCCCTCTAGGTGATTTTACTAGTCCTTTCACTTTTCTGTTTCCTCAAGCTCAATGGATGCACTTGCTTCCTCACCCCTGCACACTGAGGCAGCATGTCTCTTCAAAGATACCCGATCTCATGCCTTAGGGCAGCATGCCGGGAGTCACTTGTTACTAAGGCTGATCTTTCAGAGGACATCTCAATTGTGATGAGAGCATCGAAAGTGAAGAAGTAGAATAAATTCCATATATATCCCACACAAAAGCACTTGACTAGGCGTGACTATAATGGTCATGATTGCCTCTCCAAAGATTATTATAACCCATTTAGCCCAAGAATTTCATCTGCTTAGCTCTCTGTTCATGTCTTTCGAGGCCTTCAAGAAGTTGTTCGAGTCCCTGTGCTTTTCTGTTTCCTCCAGCTCAATGGATGCACTTGCTTCCTCATCCCTACACACCGAGGCGGCATGTCTCTTCAAAGATACCCGATCTCATGCCTTGGGGCAGCATGTTGGGAGTCACTTGTTACTAAGGCTGATCTTTCATAGGACATCTCAGTTTGCAAACATAGTTCCTAGGGAATGCTCAATTTCTAGGAAGGGATATCTACACTAGAAGTCCTAAATCTTGTCATGAAAGTGTAGTTAAGTCCAAAAACTTGTAAGAAATGCAATCAACTTCTAAAAATTGTAAAATTGATTCAATTAACTTATTCCATTTAACTTTGTCCAATTTGGTCAACGGAAAATGCTGATCTGGCTTTTTCTTATTATTGTCTCTATCTTACGTGGCGATGACTTGGCCAAAACGACATCATTTTGGTCCAAATCTAATTTTTAATAGAAACTTCATATAAATTAAATTTGAAAATTAAGCTAAATATTAAAAAAAGAAAAAAACAGAGATGGGACAAACCAAGCAGTGAGGGCTGCAAGCCCTTGCCGCCACTGTCTCGCCATTGCCAGGAAGGTTGGTGTTTTTAATAAGTACTCTGGCTTTGGAAAATCATTGACATCTGTTTTCAAATTTGCATAGTTGCTCTTTACCTTGTACTGTTAAATACTTGCTGTCATTGGACTAGCTTGACTCTATAGGCTAGCTTGCGGTTGTTGATATGGAGGAGTTTCCAAAAAGTGTGATGAGAGGACTAGAAAATGTGATGTGGTCACTTCAATCCTTTATTTGAAACAAAGTCTATTCTAGACCCTTTTTAAAAAAATGACCACACTCTAGGTCTTTACTACTGATGATTGGTTTTGTGCAGACCAGAATTTTTATCCCTTTTGGACTTTTCCAAGAGTGAGTCTATCCTCTTCTGATTCAATGTTCTTCACTGATACAGGGAGCTTGGCATATGGTCCCACAATACAAACCAAAGGAGGCATTGAAGTTCTATATTCGTTGGTTATTAGATGGAAGAACAATCTAACATGAATATATGCGTGGTTCATAAGGCAAAATCGTTTTATTATTCAGGCTACAACATGATAGTAGAAAACTTCTATGTACCTAAACGATCGCCAACTTATTCAATAAAATTCTCCCATTGACTGGAGTTCTCCCTGGGACATGACAATTGGTTGTGAATGAGCCGTACATGTGACTTATGAAAAGATAGTGCATGGAGAAAACAGGATCCCACCAAAATTTAACCTCTATCCACAGCCAAAAAGAGAAAAAAGGCGCTGCGGGGTGGTGGTTTATAGCCACGCTTACCTCCCCAAAACAAGCCCCATAATGAAGTAGTTGGCTCTAGTCTGAAGATGAAGAAATTGAAGAAGGCAAGGAAAAATTGTCCACAGGATAACACCAGAGTCATTCTGTTCGATCAATCTCAGGAGGCATTTTTAGCTCTTTTTCTGTTATTTCAGCCTTTAATGACGGTTGTTTGGCTCCTCAAAGATCATGCAGTGCTTTTTTTTCTTTTCCTTTTTTTTTTTAATTCCTATTACTTAATATTGGGGTATGGTTCATACTCCCCATCAATAGGATGGCACGGGGGTCCTACTCCCGGTGAGCAGGCAAGGTTTGATGGTAGCACCTTGAGCCGCCAAAGGACCTTTATAATTTAAGTAGAGAAATGCTATGTGTCAAATATAGTGGAATTCTCTACTGAATTGACTTTAATTTTAAGGTGAATCAGAATAATAATCTTTTGTCTCGAATTTTCTTTCTCGCTTTTATTTTCGTACTCTTTGTGATTATATGTTGAATACAAACACTTAAGGGAGGCCCTTCCTCGTCCGTTGATGATGAAGCAGGACGTTCACACCTTGTACTTTCTAGAGTTTTGTGGCACTTAAACAAGATGGTGTGCCACAAGCCACGCGAATCAATTCCCAAGGGGACTTTGCTAAAGTGGTCTTATCATGTATCCTAGACGCACACGGTGTGCATGTCATAATATAGCATGTGATGCCTAGGTGTGACATTTTGTTCTACTCGAGATAGTGGCAGCTAGTACGGTGGCTCGATGGCCTCTCGAATTGCCCTACACAAAAGCGTGAAGCGCCAGCTAATGCGATCAAAATGGTGGCAGCAAGGTCGTGTGATGACAACTCCACCTGTGAGATTTTTCAAAGTAGTTCGGGCGAGAGGACGGAATCCGTGACTCGTTTCGCAACCAGATCACTGCCGGTTAAGTTCCATTTCCGGACCGCGAGTAGGAACATGAGACTAGTTCTTGTTTATTTGATAACCAAAAATAAAACCATATGCTGAATTCATCCCTCTCTTTATTGTTTGTTTCATCCTTTCATCTTGAAAGTGCTAGTATTACCACCTAGAGAGGGGTGAATAGATGTAAAAACAAATTAAGCTAATAAAAACAGTAAAAGTTATTTTCTTCAAACAAAATCTGATTGACACCAGATTTCTAATATAAATTGAGATTCAAATAAAATGTTTTGGAAATTAGCAGAACTCAAAAAAATATTGCAACAAACAAATTAAAAGAGTTTAGGGAAGAGAAAATTAGACACAAAATTTAAAGTGGTTCAGCTTAGATTAAGCCTACGTTCATTTTCCCACGCTGACAACCTTCTAGCTAAATTTCACTGAAGAATCGATAGAGAATTACAACGATTTGAGTACAATTACTTAGTAAAGAGTTTCTTTCTCTCTCACTAAGTCACTATTTTTGTATTTTTCTCTCTTAAGTATAATTATAAGCGCTATAGATGAAGAACAAGTGGTTGGAAATGCTTCAAACTTTGGAATTTTTTCTCACGTGCACTCTCAAAGGACTGAATGACCTCATTAAATACTCCTCCATGCCTTTCTATCCAGTGGCACTTTCTAGAGGAATTTCTTCCAATCAACCCATTGGATAGAATCAATTAAGGAAATTTTGTAGCCGTTTGAAAATTGAGATGAAAATACGACGATCCTGATCGCCTATACAATTAGAATCTAGATTTCCATAAGTAGATATTTCCCAAAAAGGAACTTGTCTTCGAAATTGATTTTATCAATCCGTGATTGATTTCATCAATATTTAGAAAATGTAAGTGAGATTCTCCGTCAGAAAGCTAGATATTAAGGATAAATCTTGCACGTACTGAATCCTTGTTGATCGATCAATAATCCTGAGTCTAATTATATTTCCATTCTTGACTTGAGTTCAGTCTGTATCTTCGTCAAAGTAGGAAAGACTTCTGATGTAAAATAGACTTTAACAGAATTTCACGATATATCATAAAAGTCTAATATTCCTTAGGGTAAGAGTAAGAATAAGAGAAAAAATGTTTTGTCAATTTCAAAACCTGAAAGGAGTTTTCTCAACACATATGTCGTCTCCTAAGTGTTTTATTGTTGATACATCTTAGAAGTAATGAATTGCAGCATTCAATCAGACAGAATACTATGTCGTTGCAACCAACTAGAAATTCATCTTCTGAAGAAAGCTCCATTGCTTCCTCAGATAAACAAACACACCAAGAGAAGATTCCACTGTCTTCTTTTCTTTCCACCCTAAATGCCGTTTATTATGCTGTTGACATAATGTGTGTACATAAGTAGCTCACTTCTATGTAATAGTGATCTCAACACACCACTTGACATGGCATAGTGTGATATCCTAAATTTCGACTTTGCTTCAATAAAATGAAATTGGCTTTTCACCGACGTGTCTATGGTCCTTTTTCTCTGAGCTGATCACTAACGAGTTAACTCACCTAGTAGGTGAAGCCGTTAAGAGATATAACCACGGTAAAATCCTTAAAAGCTACCCGGTAGGTTAGATTGGACTAAAATCGCGTCCGGTCGATTTTAACCACGAAATTAAATTTAGTTTCGGAAATCGAACGTTCGAGCGTGTCACGATTCATTTTTAAGACCTCGTCTCATCCTTTGAAGAATTATCGGCGAGTCCGAAATTTTCAAACTAGAAATTATCGGGTGAAAAATCAAAGACCGGAAGAAAAATAAAAATAATAATAATAATTATATTACTATTATTTTTTCTCTCCCTCTCTCCCCCTCCCCCACGTGATTCTTCCCCCACCTTCCCTTTCTTTTCTCTCTCTCTCTCTCTTTCTTTTCTCTCATTTCTCACACCACCCTTCTACCACCCCCTTTTTCCCTCTTATTTTATTCTCCCCTCTCTCGATCGAGCCTCTTCTTCTTCTTCTTCTTCTTCTTCTTCTTCTTTTCCCTTGCTGTCGTTCTGCTCCCCACCACCAGCACCACCGTAGCCCCACACCCTACTTGCCACCACACCACCTTTGTCCGCCGCTTGGAGCCGCGCCGTTCGACATCCTCACCGCCGAATTGCCATCTTGCCGTCAAGCCCGACGAGCCACCGCTCGTTCGGCGCTACCACTCCCCCGACGTCACTGCTCGCTCACCGCCTCTTGCCACCACTCGCTCGGCCGTCTAGTCCATCGTGCTCCAAATTGCCACCACCACCCCCAAGCCAAGCCCTCTCCCCCCTTGGTCGTGGGTTTGAGCCGTGGCCGCCACCTTCGCTGTGCCGTTGGTGCCGCTGTTGGTGCCGTGAAGACTCATGACTTGGTCGCCTTCGCGCCACCATCGCCGTGGACCTTTCAGTTCGCTAATCCGGTGAGTTAACTCTCTAATCATTGATTAGGTTGTTAATTACGCTTAGAGGGTTAGTTTAGTGTTAATTCTTAATTAGATTATTACTAAGTGAGATTAGTCTTAAGATGGATTAGTGCTCATCTAGTTTGATTAGATTAGCCTTAAGATAGATAGTGTTAATCTAATTGGTGAGATTAACACTAATGAGGACGGATTAGTCCAATTGAGTGGATTTTTCTTGGATCAATTCACTAGACCCTCGCCATTTGCCATTTTTATAGATCGAAATGAGTTGCGAATTTGAGATTGATTCCTTCTTGAGAAATTTTTTAGACATCTTCAACTATGACATATATTTTACTCAAGATTTTTAGAGATTTAAAACTATGAGATTTCAGCTCCATCATTTGTAAATAGAATCTCGGACTGTGCTGGAATTTGTGACCTTTTGGGATTCTAGGGATTTTTATCAACTCTTAGGGTTCTAATATCAAAATGATTTCTTCACAAAAGTTGTTTTTCACATCTTTTAGTTTAACATATGCAAATTTCAGATCAAACGAACAAGTTTTGGACCTCAAACCAAACTGATTTTGGAAAACAGACTTTCTGGAAACGGACCCAGTTTTTGTACTGGATTGAGTGATTTATTAGGCATAATCTAGAAGGATTTGGGCTAAGGTGTCTTCATGAAAAATGTTTTTTTTTTGTGTCCTTTACGACATATTCAAATTTGAAAATTTTCCGAACTCGTTTGATTAATATTCTTGATTTAAACTCAGAGACGCGTGAGTGGATTGTTTTTGCCGGTTAGAGCCGGTTATGATTTTGTGGTGTTATTGGTGCAATGCTTGCTGGTTTGTGCATATTTGATGATATGGTTGGTTTGTGAAATGCTTAGAACTTATGCATGATGATGTGTGAATAGTTGTGCCATGGCGATGGTTTGTGGTAATGGTAAAAGATGGTTGTTGAAGGGCGATATGTGATTATGTGAGGACTATTGAAAGATGAGGTGATGTGTTGAGGCAATCATATGTGTTGTGTGGAGGAAACTTAATGGGTGGTGAGTTGGTAAAGAACTAAGTGCTACATGATAAAGTAACTTTGTGTGAGCCACCTCTAGAATCTTGTACTGTTGCTTATTGTAGTCAATGGCTAAGTGATACATGGTGAACTAAGTCACATGAGAGCCACCTCTAGAACTTTGCACTATTGTCTTGCATAGTCAAGGCCTAAGTGTTACATGACAGCGTGACTTCGTGGGAGCCACCTCTAGAACCTTGTACTAGTGTTGTTTGTGAAAAATGACTAAGTGCTACACGATAACAGAATTTCATATAAGTCACTTCTAGAACCTTGAGCTATCGTTCATTGTAGTCAAGGACTAAGTGCCACACGATAACAGAACTTCGTAGGGGTCACCTCTAGAACCTTGAGTTAGAATATGGAGTTTGGATATTGAGAGTGAATATCGGGTGTGAATTGAACCACCGATATGAGTTACCCGCGCCTGATTATGGGACGAAATTGTGTGGCACGGAATGAGAGGTGTCATAACGATTTGGCCTTATAATCGGGACTTCTGTGAATATTTGATGAGTGAATTAATGTGTTCTAGTTCTTGAATGCATTTGTTGTATGCATAAGTGTTTATGAGGTGTACTAATATGCAGGAATATACTAAGGTAAGGTAAGTTCTGAGTGATGCATGTTTAGGACGCTTCTAAGTGAATTATCGTCCTAATCGGGGTTTAGAATGTTGACTCACTGAGATTTATTCTTACCACGTCGTGGTTTACAATTTTTCAGGTCTCTAGAATGGAGGATTCGGAGTCCGAGGTGGAAGGGTCTAGAGTTTAGGTGGCCTCATAGTTTCTTTTGAGACGAGACTCATGTATATAGATTGGTAGGACCGGCTTGCTATGTTTATAAAGTTTGGTTCATGAAAAAATGGTTGTCCTACTTTTACTATCCCATGTTTGTTGTTGTCAGGGGGTTTGTTTAATTCGCTTCCGCATGTGCATAAAATAAAAATGGTTGGTGACGCATCTTGGGAACATTGCAAATTTTAGTTGACTGCCAAGGGGTGTGTGCATGCCCGGGTTTCGAGGTGTGACACCCTTTGAAGCTTGGTTTGGTATCACGCCAATTCTTCACCAATTCTAAGAAATTTGAAGGTGTTTGGATGTCTGTGTTTTTCTCATATTCCACAGGTTAAGAGAGACAAGCTGGGAGAGAAAGTTGAACTTGGGATCTTTGTTGGCTACAGTTTAGTGTCAAAAGCTTACACAATCTATCAACCACAAACAGGGAAGGTCATCACTAGTAGGGATGTTTAGTTCCTGGAAGATGAGAAATGGGACTAGACAAATGAGTCACAAGGCAAGCACAAGGAAGTCTCACTGGAACTTGAGGAGCTGGTGGATAATGTTCTAGTTAGAGATACCGGATCTCTGACCGATATATATCAAAGGTGTAGTGTGGCTATTTTGGAACCTACAAGTTATGAGGAAGCTAAAAGTGATCAGAGGTGGATGAATGCAATGAAGGAAGAGTTAGATATGATAGAAAAGAACCAGACATGGGAGCTAGTGGAGAGGCCTAAAGATAGGAAGGTGATTAGAGTAAAATGGGTTTTTAGGACCAAACTCAATCCTAATGGCTCAGTGAATAAGCATAAGGTCAGGTTGGTAAGGAAGGGATATGCACAGGTTTGGGGAGTTGATTTCTCATAAACCTTTGCTCATGTGGCAAGACTAGATACAATTAGAATGACTTTTGCATTAGCAGCTCAACAAGGATGGAAGACGTATCAGTTAGATGTGAAATCTGCCTTTTTGAATGGAGTGTTGTAGGAGGAGATTTATGTTGAGCAGCCAGAAGGCTTTGTCACACCAAGCTAGGAGGAGAAAGTGTATTTGTTGAGAAAGGCTCTCTATGGCTTGAGGCAAGCTTCTAGAGCATGGTATAGTAAGATGGATGAGCACTTGCTGGGCTTGGGTTTCAAAAAAAGCCTAAGTGAATCCACTCTATATGTCAAGAATTTAGTATCTGACTTAGTGATGGTGTCTTTTTATGTGGATGATATACTGGTGACAGGGAGTAATAGTGCTCAAATTACTACATTTAAGCAAGAGATGACAAAGATGTTTGAAATGACTGATCTTGGTGAGATATTGTATTTTCCGGGAATGGAGGTTAGGTTGACTCATAATGAAGTTTTTATCTGTTAGAAGAAGTACTTGAAGGAGATCCTGAAGAGATTCAACATGGAGGAGTGTAAGAGTGTGAGTACTCCAATGGGTCAGAAGGAAAAGCTTAAAAAAAAAAAAGGATGGATCAGAACCTGCAAATGAAAGAGTTTATAGAAGTTTGATTGGGTGTCATATGTATCTCACTACAACTAGGCTAGATATCACATTTCCTATAAGTGTCTTGTCTAGATTTTTTAATTGTGCAAGTGAGTTGCGTATGATAGCTGCAAAGAGGGTGTTGAGGTACTTGAAAGGTGCTCTTTCATATGGGATTAAGTTTTGCAGAGTTTAGGAGTTTAAGTTGCAGGGATATTCTGACAGTGACTAGGCTAGATAAATGGATGATATAAGGAGCACTTTAGGTTATTGCTCTACATTTGGGTCGACATGTTTTTCCCGATATTTAAAGAAGTAGGAAATAGTGGCTCAATCAACTGCAGAAGCTAAGTTCATTGCAGCTAGTGCAACTGTGAATCAAGATAATGGTTGAAGAAGTTAATGGATGATCTGCATTTGCAACAAGAAGAAGACATAGAAGTATTTGTGGATAATCAAGCTACTCTAGCTATTTCACAGAATCCAATATTTCATGGAAGAACAAAGCATTTTAAGGTCAAGTATTCTGAGAGAAGTGTAGAAGGCTAGAGAGGTGAAACTAGTGTATTGCAGTTCAGAAAACCAAATTGCAGATATATTCACTAAGTCATTTCATGTTGGTCGATTTGAACTTCTCGGGGCAAAGCTAGGAGTGTGCAATACTTGATCCAGGAGGAGAGTGTTGGAGTATCAAGGCTGCACTATCTTTTTTATTTTTATTTTGTTAAGTCAGTTTGCTAATGTCCTGTTTTCAAGGAGTTAGTTATTCGTTGTTTTTACTTGGTCAGTCCTATCTTGTAGGAGTGTTTAGCTGCAAGTTTTTTTTGTTATTCTATTAGTTTGTTGCTGGTTTTGTGGACCAAGCAAGCTGTTAGTTAGTGGACAACGTGTGTTTATGGTGAAGTTTTGGTCTGTATTTAAGCAATTTCAGTTTTCTAAATAAAAAGAAGTTCCCTTCCAATAAAATAAAATAAAAATACAGCTTTTGCTGTCAATTCTTCTTCTGTTCTTTAAGAAACAACACAAATGATGAGTTTTTTCTATATTTTATTTTCAGGATGCTCTAGATATATACTGTTGCTTCCTCTGTGTTTTTTCTCGCTCTTGTGAATCAGTAATTGAAGGACACGATTAATGGCTCACCTTCATTCTCAGATAAACTATATTGAATTTCCAGCATGAAGTTTCTGTCATACAGACCTCTTAAGATTATTTTGTTGATTCTGTCTTTATCATTCTCGGGTTTATCTCATCATGAAAGAAGGGAATATTGAATGTGATTTCCCTATTAGTTTCGAGTGACTATCATTGAGAAAAAGGTCGACTATTAGAAAAAATGAAGAAGAGAACTTGAAACGAATTTTAAACAAGTAATAGATGAAAGAGACAAACAGAATGAGTTGTTTGACATGCTTTGGTTCAATTATTCAATTATTTAAAAAGAATTTTATCTATCGAATGGGATGGTGGCAAACTTACATTCTACTTCTTGTTCCGGCCCCTTGTTAGTCCACTCCTCTAGTCTGTATCTCATCTGCTATTGACACGTGATGGAGTATAACTTACGGAAATGAGAGGTAACTTGTTCTCCTGTAAAATTTCCTCCTCCTGCCTGCCCTTAAATTTTTTGTTACCTTCTTATATACATTGGAAAAAGTTCTGGCACGCAGCCAGTATACTTAAATTTAAACATCTTTGTTAAACAAATAAAGATTCAGATGTATTAGACTCATGTAAATCTGTACCATGCAATAACTTCTCATTAACAAAATTGTTTGTTCTAACTATGCTGCTCCACTGTGCTAGGAAAAAAATAATGAGTTGCTGGATAGCATATTACCAAACAAGATTCAGAGAGAGGTACAATCAACTATGACCAAAAAAAGCCTTTAAGGAGCCCCAAGAGTATATGAAAGCTGGAAAGTACATGGTGCTGAAATGTTTATGCCTATTGTTCTCTCGACAAGGAACTTTACTTGTAACGACTTCATACAAGCTGTGGTAAAGAAAACCTTATCCTTTCTCGTGTGATAGAATTGATGTTATTATGTACCGAGAATTCTCACATGCTATGCCATGTCAAATTGAGATCACCATTACAAAGAACAGAGCTACTTATACACGCACATCATGTGACAGCGTAATAATTGACACTATTGTGTTTCGATTGTAGGAATGTGGGAATGTCTGGTAGTGAATACACAAACTGGACGTGAGTGATACTAAATACACATCATAAGGAAAGTAGGAATGTCTAGTAATAAATAAGAGATCATAAAGAAACTGGACGTGAGTGAAGACAGAATACACATTGAAAGGAAAGTAGGAATGTCTAGTAATGAATAAGACATGCAGGAGCTCTGTGATGTTGTAACAGAAAATAAACTGATCTGGAGGATAGTACTGGATGATGGATTACACAATGTAGTAAGACGAGAAATTCAATAATATTTGAATGGAACAAGGCGTAAGTAACAATTGAAAGAGACAAGTTAAATGAGTTATCTCAGATGCTTAATGCAGTTAATTCCATTATTATGAAGGATCATCTAGGTGGAAGGCCCTCTAGCATTGCTTCTTTCCGCTTCTAGCGCTCTCACAGGAACAGACAGAACATGGGCTATTCCGCATAATTTTATAATACTTGCTATCTTGCTTAATATTTGTATGTAAAATCCGCATTAAGCTTGGATTTTATCAGATTCATTAGCTTGCCCTCGTTAAGAAAGATGATACTTGTATGTTAATTAAAAATCTAGACCCTTGATCTTCTTGTCTAGAGTGCATCACCCAATCTTCATAAAGGAATGAAAAACCTCTATGTGATGAGCTAACAATGATCTATAGGCATGCCCCACTTGAGAGGAAGATTGCCAATGCCACAAATGAGTTTTTTTCTCTATTTTTTATCTATCGGGATGCTGTAGACCTATACCGTTGCTTCATCTGTGTTTTTTTCTCGATATGCGACTTCTTAAATGAAGGATGTGATTAGTGACTCACCTCAATTTTCAGATCAACTATTACGAATTGCCTGCATGAAGTTTCTTACATATAGATCTCAATGATGATTGTGTCACCATTCTCCTCATCACAACCAATTATCAAGCCAGGGAGGAAGCAAGGTGAAGTTGAAGATATTATTGAATTATTCGGCAATCTTTCAGGTACACAGAGGAAGTTGTATGTTCTCATGTGCTAAAATTGCATGGTGAGATTATTTTGATTCAATGAGCTGGAAAAACAATAACGCTATATTGGTTTTCCATCTAACCAGCGACTATAAAACTCCAATGCCTCTCGTGGCTTGGTTTGAGCGACCATGTGCCCAGCTCCCTGCACCAGTGAGATAGACGGTAGAATGAGAAGGGGATGTCTGAAGATTTTACAAGGAAAAACAAGGCAATGGCATGGATCAAGCCGCCTTCTATAAAGTTCCTGCCTCTTATTGACTTTCACTTGCCAGTTAGCTTTTAATAATGGATGATGAAACAAGAATAGGTATATTGGAGTATGTTGCACATAACCTTGATTTTTAAGAATGTGAAGTTGTTGTCATATCCTTGCAGATACCTGAACCAATTCAAGAAAGAATGTATAGTTAAAACAGCATAGCTTATTTTCACTACGAATTGGTGTGCTTAACAGCAATAGGTAATGAAAGGAAAAGGTACGATGAAAAGTCCTATAGGTAAAAGGTCATATTTCTGGTGTGAAGTAGCCACATCTGTGGCTGCTGCTGACGTGACCGGAATGCATATAGAGGTCAAACTTACCCTGCGACTTGATCATCAGTCATCCAAGGCCTCCATTCATCAATGATCTTGTATCCCAATGATCTGGTCCATGCTTGAGTCCCAGTGAATGGTACTCTCATATCATGATCTCCACTGTCAGTACACCAATGAATTATTAACTTAAATCATTCAATGCATAAGCAAACCTGTGTTGATCTGTCCAGTTAGCAAAATGTAAAGATGCCACAACAACAAACTAACTCGGTGGCTAGCAAGGTCCATCCTAGATTTTTGCTCAGATTTTATTAACCGATCCTCTCTTTAGCTCAGTCAAAAAAGTTCGAGGTCACTACCGGCGTCCTTAATTCCAAAACTTAGGACGCTGTGGCTCTTGTACTTGTCTGTCTTCTCATCACAATATAAGTTTAATTTCATCCTAATTCTCCTCAACTAGTAAAAAAATGTATATATTTTGTCAAATTCAAACTTTTTTTCTGGAAACCAATGGGGTTTATAGGAGATCTAGCATGTTACCATGTTATTGTGGATGCAGGATTGTTCTGTCAGATATCTCACCTGTATATGAGCACTCGGTAACCCCGGGAAGTCAAGTTTTTGTGGTAAGGGATCATGCTTCCAGTATCACCTGAATAACTGACTCTTCCGGCACATATCCACCAAGAACCTGCCACGCTTACCTATTGAATGCATTCCAGATTGATCAGTAATTTGACACTTGATGCACTGATAGGAAATGAGGATAATGTATTTCATTACTGGTGCTGCATGAATAGCTTTGCGAACTGCTTCATTATTCAACCATGCAACTGCTGCTTCATCATCCTGTGCCATCACAGTTCAGCATGTAAAACTGATTGTATGTACTGGAAACCAAAGGGAAGAATGGGAGCACCAAGTGAAGCAAAAGTGTGTTGAGGCGATTCATCTGTTCTGACAATCCAAAGTATTTTGCTCGTTGTTCCCATCCCCCCCTTTCCCCCACCCCAAAAAAAAAATAATTAAAAAAATAAAAGAAAATAACTTCCTTGAAGAGAGCTAATGAAGCAAAATCAGATCATACTTATAACTTCAACTAACTCACCACACATTTGACATGAATTTCATCCTGTGATGCAGGGCTTGAAGCTTCAGTGTCTCTTGTGGACCAAAATGGTGAAGCTCGACCAAACATACTTGTTTGCTTTGGGAGAGGCTTCTTATTCACCCCCATTTGATGGAAGCCCAAAGGCATATTTGTGTTTCCACTTCCATTCCTGGTCTCTGAATTACCATAACATGGCTCAAGAATGTCGTACACGTTTAGACCTGAGACAGCCTACAAAGTGGCAAAAGCACTCCAGATAATTAGAACCTTGACTCATTTGTATCTACTTGAGTACCTTTCCCTTTTCCTTAAAATTTACAGAACATGCACAAAGTACTTAGGAAAGCTTTATTAATTTCCAGTATAAGACAGTACAATGACAATCTCACCTGTTCAACTTTCTCAAGATTCTTTTGACAGCCTTCACTAGGAGGATCATAGAATTTACCACCACATGTGATTTGGCAAGCCTGAAATGATCAAATATGATCCATATTCAGTGACCAGTTAATTAGCATAAAGATGGCTTTCGGCATCACACAGTGGTTTCAACAATTAATGCTTGATCTTAAGTTGTGGGCACTTATAGTTTTTCTGTGGCACAATTAGTCATGCCAGTGTCAATTATATTCCTATAGTAGCTTTAGTACAGTAAATTCTCTGAGCAAACTCTCTGATCCAACCCACCTCATAGATGTCACTTGAAATCAGCCCCATTCCGAAAGCAAAAGGCATAAAAGCATTGCCATCAAATTTTTCGTCTGTGACTCCATTTCCCACCATGTAACCCTGCATCATGCCATTATATCTGACATCTCAACTAGCTGCATCAAATTAATGACCATTGGATGATCCACTGCCTTAACCAGTCAGTGGAGTATGAAGAAAACATACCTTGAAATTGATAAGAGGCTTTTCACCAATTTGAATTCCTGCAGGTAGAGTAAATCTCCTATTATTTATTCTAGACAATGCAGGAACCGCCTTTTGTGAATATGCATTACCTTTTACCACTTCTGAAGCAAGAGTTGGCACATAAACTCCAGCATAGGACTCTCCGGAAATATAGAATGGGTTTGAAAGGAACTCTGGATAAAGTTTGAACCACTAGATAGAAATGAAGAGCTACTGTTAGCCGGGACACATAATTTTGGGGTGCTGGTTTTCCATTGCTTTTCTCAAGCAGTTCAGGACCTCATTACCTTGAGAAGAAACGTATGCGTATCAGAGGCAGTCTGTAGGTCTCCCGTCACATAATTCTTTGAATTATTGGAGTAAGACAAACCAACGCCACATGGAGAATCCAGGTATATTATGTTGGAAACCTGAAAGATGTGCAAGAATATGGGATCATAGACTACACAGGGTAAATAATGTCGAGACTACTAAGGGACAAGCTGTGAGGGTGATTGATATTAGAAATGACAGTAAACTCAATCCATGAGTCAATGTGGCACGCTTGGTTCATATTGTTCAGTAACCATACTGCTTAGTTGCTACTAAAAAGATAAATTTCCAACGACCTTGGACCAGCTGAACGGGTTGAGGTGCAATGCGGGCAAGCTTTCCTTTGGCTTTCCTGCTTGGAATTTAAATGGTCCTGGAAACAGGCACTAGGCTGTGAAGTGGTGCACGACTGTCTGAGGGAAATATGCTCATCACATAAACTATGGTCACCATGAATTAACTTGGATACCATGTTCGTAGATGAATCCATCAAAGCTGGAGCACGCAGGTCCACCATTGAGCCACAATACTACAGGGTCTTTTGAAGGATTCCTTTCTGAAACAATGAAATAGTAAAACAAGTTCTTTTCTCCAGGACTTCCATCTATGGTCATATACCTGCCAAGTCCGAATTTCAAACTCGCATGATAACTCAGATTCAAATCGAAAAACAGCTAGTCACAAATACATATATGTGGTTACATACCCTGCATAATGTTTAGAGGGGAGAGTTCCAACGAATCCAGGCAAAGAAGATATAACAGATTTTTTTGGAGCTGCTCTAACAGTTGAAACAGTGAGAAGCAAAGCAAGTGTAATGCTGCATATGAACTTTAAGATTATCATGTCTGCACGAATATAGAAATTCTCGAAGCTCATATATCCTGCTTAACCTACAAAATATTTGTAGATGGAACCAAGAGTACAGTAGAATGTGTTGTCGATGGAGAGAGCAGAAGATGAAACGGAAGAGAACTTGGTAAAGCTGAAATGCTCTGCGCAAGTATTTTGTACTTTAAAAATTACCTTTTGACCTGTAAGGTGCAATGAATCGGTGTAAAGAATGAAGGAGAGAGCTAGATACAAATTTTGGGAAAATGGTAAATGAAAGTGACAAACAGAATGAGTTGTCATGTGCTTTGGTTCAGTCATTCATTATTTAAAAGTTGTATGTATCAAAAAGGATGGTGGTAAAGTTGCATTGTAATTTCTAGGGGTAGAACTGTTAGTCCACTCTCTTTGGGAGCACGATGAGTTCCAACTGTCCTTCACATGAGGTGATCATCAAGGGAGAACTGTTAGTCCCGTGCTTTGGTTCATGTATCAAAAAGGATGACGGTAAAGTGGCATTGTAATTTTAGGGGTTCCACTCTTGTCGGGAGCACGCCAAGTTCCAACTGTCCTTCACATGAGGAGATCGTCAAGGGAGAACTGTTAAGTCACATGCTTTGGTTCAATCATTCATTATTTAAAAGTTGTATGTATCAGAAGGGATGGTGGTAAAGTTGCATGGTAATTCTAGGGCTACAACCGTTAGTCCACTCTTGTTTTGACCACGCCGAGTTCCAGCTCTCCTTCACATGAGGAGATCGTCAAGGGACAACTATTGGTCCGTTCACGTTTGAATGGGCAGGGCCATGAAGAAGTAATAATGTGGAAATTTAATGCAGGGGGTGAAAAGTCAACTGATGACACGAGAGGATGTGTTTCCACTTATGACCTGAAAGGATGCGTTTCCGCTCGTGAGTTGGTTGAAAAACCATTAACTTGAAGTTACTAGAAAAAAAAAAATTGGGATAAAAAAAAAAAAAGAGAGACTTAGGGTCCATTTACTTCAAAAAAAAAACATTTTCCGAAATGTTTTCCTAGTTTCACAATCCTTGAAATCAAAATAATTACTAAAATTAACAAGTCTCACACATTAGAAAACAACAAAGTTAATTGGAAAAATTTCAAATAAGGGCTTGTAGTGTCATTATTTTCTCAAATAAGGGTTTGAAGTAGACTTTGTTTCTCAGTATCTGAAAAATGGCATGAAGTGGTTATGACTATTTCAAATAAGGGCCTAGGTTTGTAGGCCGGCAAAATTTTTTACAATTTAAATTAAATTAGATTAGATTATAACTTTAAAAAAATTAAAAAGAAAAAAAAAAAAAAAAAAAAAAACACAAGTGGGAGGGTGCTTCCTCCCACTTGTGGCTACCCACCCATCCAAGAGGCAATGACAAGGCGAGGGTCGCTACCCTCTCCCACTTGCTGGCCCTCACTCCGTCGGCAAAGGTTGCCGGCCTTCCCTAAACACTAGCAATCTTGCTGGCCTTCACTACCACCCTACGACGATGGGGTGGCACCAGACCCTCCCACTTGTGTTTTCTCTTTTCTGTTTTTTTTTTTTTTTTTTTTTAGTTTTTTAAAATAAAAAAATAGAAAAAAAGAAAGAAAAAAGAAAATTTAGAAAATTCAAAAAGACAAAATTGCCCGTCACATTTGGTGAGTTCATGCCCTTCTTTGAAATTAATATATGCACTTTAGGTTTTTATTTAAAACAAGGTCCACTTCAAGCCTTTATTTAGGAAAATAAATGCATTTTAAGCCCTCATTTAAAATAATGTCCACTTTGGGCTCTTATTTGAGAAAATGATCGCATTTCAAGTCTTTATTTAGAATTTTCCGAAGTTAATTTGATAGAAATAGAGGAAACCATGACTATACCTTGTGGGACACTAGATTGAAAGTGAGGGGTTGGACCTTCATTGTCTTGAAAGAGAGTGGAATAGAATTTTTTTTTAACTTGAAGATGTGAAGGTGATGAAGTTGCATGTTCAAGAGAGGAATAAAGGTAATTTATCTCGTCTTTCACATTTATTCTATATTGAAGAGTATTTTGAAATCACATATATTAGTTTGAGTTAAAAGCGATAATATCAATTAACAAAAGTTAATAGTAGTAAAGTTACTAGAGTAAAAAATAATGTGTCATGCATGAGGTCATAAGAGCTGTGAAGGTGATGAAGTTGCATGTTCAAGAGAGGAATAAAGGTAATTTATCTTGTCTTTCACATTTATTCTATATTGAAGAGTATTTTGAAATCACATATATTAGTTTGAGTTAAAAGTGATAATATCAATTAACAAAAGTTAATAGTAGTAAATATAAAGTTACTAGAGTTAAAAATAATATGTCATGCATGAGGTCATAAGAGCTAGGTTCGATGGATTCAATTAAGGAATATGGGCAAAACATAAGGTGAGAATTAAGACATTTGTCAAAGCTATAGTAGTGGCAAATGGCATAGTTTGATTAAAAAAATGGAAATATTAGGTTTGTTTGGACAGATACTTTATATTGCAAAAGACAAATAGGGAAATCGGTATTCATTTGAAACGCCGATAAATAATAAAATTATTTTGAAATCACTAAAATTATTAACAGAAGATATAAGAAAATAGGGAAACATTAACTTAGTAAAAACTTTAATGTTTGAAAATTATTCGATACATATTCAAGAGTCTATCAGTTTCCATTAACAATTATTTGTTGACACTCGAATCTTTGCTAACTTTTAGGGTATCTGTTTATTTTAAAAAGATACAAAAAAAATATATATAAAAAAGATGAATAAAAATAGGTGAGATAAAAATGAATAAAAAGTATTAAGAAAGAAAAAAGAGTCGAGTGGACCGGGGTAATTAAGCCCATTCTTTTCAATGCTTCTGCAGCCCATTCTTTTTATTTCTTCTTTAGCCCATCCATTTTTTGTTTATTCTTTGAGCCCATTAGAACATAAAATGAAGAAAAAGCCCAGCCCACAAGCCTGTCGCTTCTCTTCCTCCCGCGCTCCCCCTAGTCCCCCCGGAGAAAATATTCAGTGGTATGTGCGCGCCACGTCATCCGCTGATGTGGCACGCACATACCACTCAGATACTGACACCTGTCCCAAGCGGGACCCCTGGAAAATGAGAAAAGGGCTGATATTCGACTGGCTTGGCTCGGCTCCACTGCAGAAAAGAAAAGACGGTCAGCGTATTCCTCCCGCTCAAAATTTTTCTCTCTCCTCACTTGAACGGGCGGCTTCTCTCTCTCCTCGTAAAAGAACCAAGAACGGTCAGAGCCTTCCTCCATTTCCTTCTCCGTGCATCCCACCTCCTCTACCTTCGTCTCTGGCTCCAGCTCCGGCTCCGCCTCCACCTCGGCCTCCGCCTGCCCAAAAGCCTTGCTGGTCATCTGCCTTTGGCATCTCGGTCTCGTTCCCGAGCGGCACCAGGCTCCCCGCCGCTGACCGGGTGCTGTCCCTGACGCTGGCCCACTCGGTCGCGAGGGAGATCTCGGCAGACTTGGGCGGGGTCGACGGCGCAGCAAAGAAGGAGGGGCCTACTGCATTTTCTCTCTTTTTTTCAATGGAGAGCGCGCTATCTCTTCCTGCTTCTGCCTCTCTCTTCCTCAAGCACTCCTCTTCTCTTTGTCCCGAGCCCTCTCACTCACCCAAGCGCCCCCATCCTCTCTGTCTCGAGCCCTCTCACTCACCCTAAGCGCTTCCCTCCTCGCCTCGTTCTTGGTCGATGATGGTGGAGCTCTGCTTGATGGCTTCGCATGGTTATCCGTCGAGCCTCGTTCTTGGTCAGGAGCAAGGCGCTAGCAGAGTTGTCAGGGTGAGTCTCGACTTCTCTCGGTTCCTCCCAATTCTGTCCATCGCGGATTCGAATCGGAACGAACTGGGTTTCGTGCCTAGGGATTGCCGAAGCGCTTTGGATAGCTTCCGTCGGTTGATTCTTGTGCGGTGTTGTCGATTTTGTTTTGTTGTCGTGGCAGCTCCGTGCTTGCTGCTTGGCGTTCGGTCTTTGATTGGGTCGTGCGGTGTTTTAGCTCTGTAGCTCATCGTTAGCTGCGGCTTTTGTGAGTTTCGATGCTGCACTGTGCACGTCGTTGACTGGGCCTCTGATGTGTTGCAGAACTCTAGTTCTCTAGGAGATTCATCTATGTAAGATCTCTTGATCACGAGTTTTTTTGTTTTTTCACCACTCTTTGTCTAAAAGATTGAAATTTTACAACTCCATCTTGACCTCCGTGGCTTGATGCTCCAAGCTTAGTGATTTCGGGTTTAAAGAGTGTTGTGAAGTTGCAATTAAATTTTGCTTTTCATTGGTGCTTGCACGTTGCGAAGCTTTGTCTTTGTTGATTCTGACCTCCTCAATTGTTTAGGGTGGTTTAGATCTATGTGCAGTGATGTTTGCTAGGGATTTTCTTTTGTTCTATGTTAGATTATAGAAATGGCTAATGTTGGTCAGGTGTCGATTCCTTGTTATTTTGCATCCTGCATTCAGGAAATCTAATTATGGAAAGTGCAGGATCTTCAGCCAATTTTGCCTGCTGCTAGGACAAGACAAGACATTATAAGATTGGGATCCATGACCCTCAGCCATAATCAATTCAAGGAAGCAGTGGATGTTGGATATTTCAGCAGTTTTGAAATACTTATTAGAAATTATAATCGTCATGAAAGTCATCATTTCTGTAACGGCTTTCTAATGGTTGTGTAACGGTCGTCTAACGGCTTTATATCTTTTGATTTATTACTTCATAAACTCTTAATTATTTTACAACGGCTCTTTTAACGGCTCTATTTTGTCTGAATATAAAAATAAGATCTCATAAGACAATCTAGAAAGATACACAGAATAAAAAGAGAGAATATCCTTTCTTTCTTTAAAAATCTTTCCTTTCCTTTTCCTTGCTGGGTTATACACAAAAGTTGTTCTGTTTCCTTCTAATATTCAGTGCAGAGTATAGAAGAAGGTCTGTTGTATCTTGGGAGGATAGCCGCTGAAGCCTTACGCACCGAGTTACGTACTCCGAGGGGCGGAATTATCCTTAAGGACAGTGTTTGCACGACTCAAACATTTCTTTTTATTTTCTAATCTTTTGTAATGTATTTCCAATAATTATTATTATTTTATGTATTCTAATATTTTTTTCCAACAATCTTAAGGATAATTACCTTATAGCTTTCAAAATTGGAATTGCCGGTGCTTCCACCGACCTTGGAGTTGAACAAGGATTTGGAGATGGTGAAGGACAAGTATCACATATTCTTGGGTGCTTTGTCATGGGACAGTATCAAGCATTAACACAAAATAGTTTTCGGTCGTTTTGGTAAGATTATTGAGTTTCAAGTAAAGTCATTTTTTGGAAACTCTAAATTAATGCTTGAATGGTATAATTGCCATTTTGGCGCGCTGTTTCCACATTTTGAGGAATCATCATCACACAGGTCGGGATACTTTCATTCTAGTATTTGAAATTTGGCGTTACGAGCTTGTGTGTTCTCTTTAGATTTGAGTTGATTTGATCTTGTTAGACATATTCCATGAATGTGTGCTCTCATATATTTACGGAAGATGCTTACAGATTTTCAAAATTACCGATGTAGAAAATCTTTGAAAATGGCATAGTGATTTTGTGTGGCTACTAAAAAGAAATAGAAAAGGAAAACCATAAAAGAAATGGAAAGAAATCGGGCTAATATTTCTTTTATATATATTTATTTTTATTTTGGGGCTTCAATACCTATACTTGTTTTTCCAATAGAAACGTGTGTAGGTGTTTTCTCTCTCAAGTTCGTGATTTTAATAATCATCCATTTAAGATTGGAAATTGGGGCGCTTCTCTATTACTCGAAATAGTTTCCATTTGTCCCTAATTCTTCATATTCTCCTGCTAAAATTTGTTTAATGTACATTCATGAAGCAAGTTTATAACTATTTTTATATGCTATTTAATTTGCCTTTGGCTCCACCTCTACAAAATCTTATCGAGCTTGCCCATGTTGGACCAGGTTATATATAATTGTTTTTAGCGAAACAATGGATGCTGTAATGTGGGATTTCTATGTTTTACCACTAAAATTACACTCTTTTTACCTTATATTATTGTGTTTATAGATTTTGAAAATATGTGTCATTTGACTTTAGAACAAAATTCTTCAGTATTCCTCACAGTGTTGTCCCATCATGCTTGGGAATATGCTAGAGTGCATACAATCATTAGTCGGTCGGTGATGTCCATACCAATATGCTCAAGTAAGTGTAGACATGAGTTTGTGTTGGTATTTGGTGGCATATCTTTATTCATGCTTGCTTGGGAGTGCAGCGTGGGCCTCTATCTATGTATATGCTCATAAATGTGTTGGTATTTGCTGCATGACAATGTGTATGTTTGATAAATACATGAAGATATGCTAATTCTCTCTTTCCATGCATAACTTTTGATAGAATTATTAAATAGTATTTTATTGCATAATTAAATTGATTACATGTTTTGTATTGAGTATGCATTGTTGAGACATTTTTGGTGATTCATATATAACCTCAGAGGAAGTCTTACAGTTATTTTGTGAAATTATTAATTCATTTTGGATTTATGCTAACCTCTGAGTTTTGGTTAATATTTTTGGAGCAACATGTACTATTGACAGCAGTAATGATATAAAAACAAAAATGTTCTTTGTAAGAATATTTACTTTGCCAATTTATGTTGAATGTCCATTCATACATGATGATCATTAAACACTTGATTGGCTATTGCATTAGGAAAGAGAATCTCCTTTAGTGATTGTTGTGGAGATGAAATTTATTTTTATTTCTTCTTACCAAAAAAAAAAAATTTATTTTTATTTCTTTGCATCCATAGACATCATAGATCTATATTGAATAAGATTGATGTTTTTGTGAAATATTTTGTTAAAGGGCGACTATTGTCAAGTTTATTATAGTGGATTTTCCACTGTATTATAAGGATACGGTGATGTTAACTAGATCTTGGATTCATATGAGATAAAATCCACTGACAAATATGTGTTCACCCAGTGGAAGTGCTTGACATAAAAGCAATCGAATGAAATCGTGGGGGAAATGGCAATCTTACTAAACCAAAAGTCGACTTGGTTGAAGTAGATGATTTGATGAAGTAATTGATGGAGTCATTCTCATGCCAATATTGTGGCTAATCAAAATTATGGGTGGTAGACTCAAGTGCTACCGGGCATATATGTGTAAACAAAATGCCTTATCCTCCTAAGCTTCAATGGGTGAAGGAGAAGAAAATATTTACTATTCTTTGGTAAATTGTGAACTATTCAAGTTCTTGAGACAAAGAGAAACTTTTTGTCAAACTCATGAGGCTGAGTAGTTGAGAGACTCTTAGCAAATATTCCTTTGGGAAAATGACACATTTTGTATTTATACATCATGATTGCCAAGAGGCAATAGCCATGCATAGATATGGTAAAAATTGACACATCCGATTGAGGGATGACGTGGTAAAGCAGTTGCTTAATGATGGAATTATGTCCATTAATTATATGAAGTCAGAAATGGATTTTGGCCAATCCTTTGACTATACATCGAGGGGAATGGACAAGTCAATTGAAGAAAATCAACAATGATAGTAACCCAACCTATGTGATTGGCGATCCCATGAATTAGGTTCATATGGGTAATAATAAGTCATTTGTTAATCTAGTGCACTATTAAAAATTATTGTCCATCCTAAGGTGAAAATAGTGCAAAATTGCAAGGAAAAAGAGGTTGAGTTAAGCTCTTAATGAAATTTCATAGCCATTATTGGTGGTGTAATCTGCAATATACACTTGATGGAATCACCTATATAAGTGTGGAGTGGGGCCGCTCCTATAAGATTTTTTTGCGAAAATCTTTAAAGCACTTATGAATAAACCAAGTACGCGCATGGCCTATTAGCGCAAAACCGCGTTGAACAACAAATTTTGTGGGAGTGTAATGTGATTGGTGAAAATTATAATTCACAAAAAGAAATTTTTGGTTCATAGAAGTTTCAAACTTCACTAATGATTTCGTGAATTATATTTCATTCTTTCTAGGGTTGGTTCATAGCCTAACAAGCACCAATTCTGATGCATTACTCTCCAATAACCCAGCATTATTTTATTTTTCTTTTCAAAACTTTTTGAAATATGTGGGAGATTGTTGGATATTTCAGCAGTTTTGAAATACTTATTAGAAATTATAATCGTCATGAAAGTCATCATTTCTGTAATGGCTTTCTAATGGTTGTGTAATGGTCGTCTAACGGCTTTATATCTTTTGATTTATTACTTCATAAACTCTTAATTATTTTACAACGGCTCTTTTAACGGCTCTATTTTGTCTGAATATAAAAATAAGATCTCATAAGACAATCTAGAAAGATACACCGAATGAAAGAGAGAATATCCTTTCTTTCTTTAAAAATCTTTCATTTCCTTTTCCTTTTTGCTGGGTTATACACAAAGGTTGTTCTATTTCCTTCTAATATTCAGTGCGGAGTATAGAAGAAGGTCTGTTGTATCTTGGGAGGATAGCCGCTGAAGCCTTACGCACCGAGTTACGTACTCCGAGGGGCGGAATTATCCTTAAGGACAGTGTTTGCACGCCTCAGACATTTCTTTTTATTTTCTAATCTTTTGTAATGTATTTCCAATAATTATTATTATTTTATGTATTCTAATATTTTTTTCCAACAGTGGAACCCCTATACGTACTGTTAGCAGCAAAGCGGTGTGTGCAGATTGAATTGATTCTATGGAGAAAGATCCCGTGATTCTAGATTTGCAAGGTATGCACGTAATACTCAGTTGAAGATCTCTCTTTTATTTTTTATTTTTTTTTAAATCAATTCACGTTATATGTCAGCTTGTCCAAAAGAAGAGACCTTGAAATAAAGTGCTTGCGTTCCTTCTGGTTATAATTTATTTCTCATGTAAATTTGTTAATTACAAGCTTCAAGTCATTGATTTCATTTGATGAAAATCTCACCCTTCATGCCACAGAGATAATGAAATTTTTTGGGGCCACTATTATTTATCACCCTTACAGTTTTAAATCATCTTACCACAAAACTACTTAAGAATCTGAATTTGTATCTTACCACGTCGTGCGATGCCGTTATGTCCAACCCAGCCACCTTGGACTAAGCGATGTTATCTTCCCAGTCCACATGGACTGGAATTTTAAGAAAAAAAATTCCAACTCAGCCTTTTTTTTGTTTTAATTGTAAAAGCCATGTAACTATTAAGGGATCATTTTTTCTCTGATTTGGCGCTTAAGTGAGCTGGTGAAAAGTTGTGGTACTAAAATGAGCACCCTACATAAGTTAAGACACTTCTAGTGTCCTTCTCTAGGATTCCTTATCCAAATTGAGATGTTCTCTGAAAAAAATCAGCCTTAGTGCCAGGTGACTTCTAACGTGCTGCCTCAGGGCGTGAGATCAGGTTATCTCTGAAGAGACATGCTGCCTCGGTGTGTAGGGATGAGGAAGCAAGTGCATCCATTGAGCTGGAGGTAACAGAAAAGCACTGGGACTTGGACAGCTTCTTGAAGGCCTCGAAAGACATGAACAGAGAGATGAGAGCCGTCTTCATCTTATTAGACATTATTTCACGATTTGTTCTTCACTTTCCATCTGATAAGTAGATAAAATTCTTGGGCTAAATGGGCTATAATATTCTTTGAAGAGTCAAGCTTGACCATTATAGTCATGCCTAGGCAAGTGTTTTTGTGTGGGATATGGGGAATTTGTTATTCCTTCGCTTTTGATGCTCTCATCACAACCAATTATCAAGCGAGGCAGGAAGCACTGTAAAGTAGAAGATATTATTGAATTATTCGGCAATGTTTCAGGTACATAGAGGAAGTTATATGTCCTCATGTGCTAAAATTGTATGATGAGACCATTTTGATTCAATAAGCTGGGAATACAGTGACGCTATATTGGTTTTCCATCTAACCAACGACTAAAAAACTCCAATGCCTCTCGTGGCTTGGTTTGAGGGACCATGTGCCCAGCTCCCTGCACAAGTGACAACCAGTGAGATAGATGGTAGAATCAGCAGGGACGTCTGCAGATTTTACAAGGAAAAGCAAGGCAATGGTATGCATTAAGCTGCCTTCCATAAAGTCTCTTCCTCCAGTGTACTTTCACTTGCTAGTTAGCTTTTAATAATGGATGATGAAACAAGTGTTGGAATTATCTCAGTGCTGCTGTTTTCAGTCGTGTTTCCTCTGTTTTCCTCTGTTTTTTTTAAAAAAAAAAAAACATCCAAGTTCATTTAGTTATGCAGTTAGTGTTTTTGCTATTTTCTATGAAGTTAATAGCACGTTTGTGTGCAGTTATGTGTTGCACGTATGTGAGCAGTTTCTGCTTTGTATTTATTTTTGCTTTGTATTTAGTTGTGGTACTTGACAGTTTTTTCTTTCGTACAAGACGTATGAAGTGATATGCTCTATTTTTTCTTTTCTTTTCTCTCCCTCAAACAACAGAGATTTTTCTGTTTTGATTGTTGTTTTATGAGCTTTAACAGTGGTATCAGAGCATTTGTGGGATCTTAAGGGACTGTGAAGTGAGGGTAAGTGAGTGAAGATTGCTTCCAATCTTCAAAGAAAAAGCTAATGGAGGCAGGATCGAGTGGATTCTTTGCAATGGCTGCTCCAGTCTTTACTGGGGAAAATTATCAGGCTTGGGCTGTCAAGATGACGGCATTCTTGGAGGATCATGATTTATGGGAGGCTGTGGAGAATGATTATGAGGTTGCTCCACTTCCAGACAATCCGACCTTAAATCAGATAAAGTACTATAAAGAGAGAATCACAAGGAAGGCTAAGGCAAAGTCTTGCCTGTATGCTGCTGTTTCACCCACTATCTTCACAAGGATCATGAGATGTGATTCTGCAAAGGCAATATGGGATTTCTTGAAGGATGAATACGAGCGAGATGAGAAGATAAGAGGTATGAAGGTGCTGAATCTCTTGAGGGAGTTTGAGAGACAGTAGATGAAGGATTCAGAGTCAGTGAAGGAGTACTCTGATAGGCTGGTTGAGATAGCTGAAAAAAATCAGAGTTTTAGGGACTGACTTGAAGAATGAAAGGCTTGTTCAGAAGATCCTGGTGTCTCTTCCAGAGAAGTTCGAAGCCACCATAGCGTCTCTGGAAAATACAAGAGACTTAACTGATATAAAGCTTACAGGATTGTTAAATGCTCTGCAGGCATAGGAGCACAGAAGACTGATGAGAAGAGAAGAGCGTGTAGAAGGTGCACTACAAGCTAGAGTGAAGTCTAATGATTGAGGCAAAGGGAAGAAATTGATTCAGTTCAGAGGAAATGCTAGTGATTCCAAGTTTGTAGCAAAATAAGAAAATTCTGGTGAGTCTAGCAAATGAAAGAAGAACAAAAAACCTTGTTAATACTATGGTGGAACTAATCATCAGTTTTTTAGATGTTGGAGAAAGCCTGATGCTAGATGTAGAAGATGTCACAAGTTGGGTCACATGGAAGCCATCTGCAAAGAGAAAAATTACCAGCAAGCAGGAGAAGCACAGGTAGCAGTGAATGAAACTGAAGAAGAGCACTTATTTGTAGCTTCATTTCCTGGATCATCTGTTAGGAATGATGCATGGCTGGTGGATAGTGGCTGTACCAATCATATGACTAGTAATTCGAAGCTATTTAGGAGTCTAGACAGGTCAGTTAGGTCCAGAATTAGAATTGGCAACGAACAGTATATCGAAGTGCAAGGAAAGGGTACAGTGGCTATTGAAGGAAATCAAGAGGTGAAGCTGATCAATAATGTTCTTTTTGTGCCAAATATTGACTAGAATTTGTTAAGTGTTGGTCAATTAGTTGAGAATGGCTATAAAGTGAAGTTCGAAGGGAATGAATGTCTTATTAATAATGCAGATAGCAAAGAAGTGCTAAGAATCCCAATGAAGGACAAGAGTTTCATGTTCAAGCCACAAGAGATGCAACAAATGGCTTTAAAGTGCAAAGAAGAAAATGCAGAGCTATGGCATAAAAGACTTGGGCATGTTCACAGGAAGAGCATGTCGTTTATATAGAGAAATAGCTTGGCAGATGACTTGCCAAGTTTGGAGGCGGAATTTCCACAGTGCAGAACTTGTCTTCTTGACAAGCAAGCCAGATTTCCTTTCAAAGGAGGAGTCTAGAGAGCATGTGAGAAGCTGCAATTAGTCCACACAAATCTATGTGGACCTATGTCTAAGTCTTCTCTCAATGGTAGCAGGTATTTTATTACTTTCACTGATGATATGACTAGGATGAGTTGGATTTATTTTCTGCGAGCCAAGTCTGAAGTTGCTGATGTGTTTGTGAAGTTCAAAGCCTTAGTTGAGAATCAGAGTGGGAAGAAAATTAAAATGCTCAGGTCTGATAATGGTTCTGAGTATATTGCTCACAAGTTTAAGTTGAATTGTGAGCAAGCAGGAATTGTGCAGCAATTCACTGCTCCCTATTCACCTCAACAGAATGGGGTCAGTGAAAGGAAAAACAGAAGCATTATGGAGATGGCTAGATGTATGATGCAGGAGAAGAAGTTACCTAAGAAGTTCTGGGCTGAGGCAGCTAATACTGTAGTGTGCTCACAAAGGCCTTAGAGAAGTCAACACCTTTTGAAGTCTGGCATGGTGTTAGACATTCTGTGAAGAATTTGAAGGTTTTTGGGTGTTTGTATTACACTCATGTTCCTAAGGTCAAGAGAGACAAACTGGATAAGAAAGCAAAGCTTGGAATCTTCATTGGGTACAGTCTTCAATCAAAGGCTTACAGGATTTTTCACCCTATGACAGGGAAGGTGACTGTGAGCAGAGATGTTATTTTTCTAGAGGAAGATGAGTGAAATTGGATGGAAGGAAAGAGTGCAGAACAGCAGCAATTCGAAAAACAACCTGCAACAAATGTAGAGGTTGATGAAGTTATAGATGGATTGGAAGACAGTATGGATGATTTACCAGTGAGGGGCACAAGGTCACTTGCTGAAATCTATGAAAGAAGCAATGTGGCAATGCTCGAACCATCTAACTTTGTGGAAGCTAAGGAGGATCAAAGGTGGATTGCAGTAATGCAGGAGGAGATTGCAATGATCCAAAAAAACCACACATGGGAGCTTATTGATAGACCATCTGATAAGAATGTGATTGGGGTTAAGTGGGTGTTTAGAACAAAACTTAATCCTGATGGTTTTGTCAATAAACACAAAGCTAGACTGGTAGTGAAAGGCTATGCACAAATATGGGGAGTAGACTATTCTGAAACATTTGCTCCTGTTGCACGACTTAATACAATAAGGCTACTGTTAGCTATTGCAGCAGAGAAGGGGTGGCCTATATTTCAGTTAGATGTCAAGTCTGCATTCTTGAATGGAGAGCTTGAGGAGGAGATTTTTGTTGAACAACCTAAAGGCTTTAGTATCAAAGGGCAAGAAGAGAGTGTATACAGGTTGAGAAAAGCTCTATATGGACTGAAGCAGGCTCCTAGAGCTTGGTATGGGAAGATAGATCGATATTTACAGGATTTTGGCTTTGTAAAAAGTTTAAGTGAGTTCACTCTTTATGTCAAGAAGGTGAATCACAGTGTTGTAATTCTGTCACTTTATGTAGATGATTTATTAGTGATGGGTAATGATATGGAATTGATAGACAAGGTGAAGCAAGATTTATTTGTAGTTTTTGAGATGTCAGACTTGGGAAAGATGACTTATTTTTTGGGTCTGGAAGTCAAACAAGCTTCATATGAGATCTTCATTTGTCAGAAAAAATACATGAAGGAAATTCTAAAGAAGTTTCAGATGGAAGATTGTCAAAGTGTAAGCACTCCTATGGCTGCTAAAGAGAAGTTGTAGAAGAATGATGGAACAGATGCAGTAGATGCTTCTATATATAGAAGTCTGATTGGGTGTCTCATGTATCTTACAGCAACCAGACCAGATATTCTATTTGCTGTGAGTGTTTTATCCAGGTTTATGAATAGTCCTAGTCAGTTACATTTGGTTGCAGCAAAAAGGGTCTTGAGATATCTCAAAGGAACATTGTTCTTTGGTGTGAAGTTTAAGAAAGGTCAGAAGTTTAATTTGCAAGGATTTTCTGATAGTGACTCGGTTGGTTCGGTGGATGACATGAAGAGTACGTCTGGATATTATTTCAGTTTTGGTTCTGCTTGTTCTCCTGGTGTTCTAAAAAGCAAGAGATTGTAGCTCAGTCTACTGCAGAGGCTGAGTTTATATCAGCTACTGCAGCTGCAAATCAAGCTTTGTGGCTGAAGAAGATAATGAAGGATTTGTGGTTGAATTCCAGTGATTATATCGAAGTCAATGTGGACAATCAGGTTGCTCTAGCAATATTACAGAATCCAGTTTTCCATGCCAAAACCAAGCATTTCAAAGTCAAATTTTTCTTTCTGCGTGAGGTGCAACAAAGTGGCGAAGTTAAGTTGGTCTATTGCAGATCTGAAGATCAGCTTGCAGATATGTTCACAAAACCACTTCAGGCTGAAAGATTTGAGCTGTTAAGAGAGAAAATAGGAATCTGCAGCAACAACTGATCCAAGGAGGAGTTTGTTGGAATTATCTCAGTGCTGCTGTTTTCAGTCGTGTTTCCTCTATTTTTCTCTGTTTTTTTTTATAAAAAAAAAAAAAAAACAGCCAAGTTCATTTAGTTATGCAGTTAGTGTTTTTACTATTTTCTAGGAAGTTAATAACACGTTTGTGTGCAGTTATGTGTTGCACGTATGTGAGCAATTTCTGCTTTGTATTTATTTCTGCTTTGTATTTAATTGTGGTACTTGACAATTTTTTCTTTTGTACAAGACGTATGAAGTGCTATGTTCTGTTTTTTCTTTTCTTTTCTCTCCCTCAAACAACAAAGATTTTTCTATTTTGATTGTTGTTTTATGAGCTTTAACAACAAGGATAGGTATATTGGGAGAATGTTGCACATAACCTTGATTGTTAAGAATGTGAAGTTGTTGTCATATCCTTGCAGATACCTGAACCAATTTAAGAAGGCATGGGTAGTTAATGTTTAACAGCATAGCTTACTTCCACTAAGAATTGGTGTGCTTCACAGCAATAGGTAATGAAAGGAAAAGGTATGATGAAAAGTCGTATGGGTAAAAGGTCATATTTCTGGTATGAAGTAGCCACATCTGTGGCTGTTGTCAATGTGACCGGAGCACATATAGAGGTCAAGCTTACCCTGCGACTTGATCATCAGTCATCCAAGTCCTCCATTCATCAATGATCTTGTATCCCATTGATCTGCTCCATGCTTGTGTCCCAGTGAATGGTACTACCATATCATGATCTCCACTGCCAGTACACCAATGAATTAACTTAAATCAATCAATGCATAAGCAAACTCGTGTTGACCTGTCCAGTTGGCAAAATGTAAAGATGCCACAACAACACACTAACTTGGTCCCTAGCAAGGTACATCCTAGATTTTGCTTGGATTTTATTAACCAATGCTCTCTTTAGCTCAGACAAGAAAGTTTAAGGTCACTACCAGCGTCCTTGATTCCAAAAAGTGAGGACATTGTTGTGGCCATTGTACTTGTCAATCTTCACAATATAAGTTTAATTTCATCCAAGTTCTCCTCAACTAGTAAAAAACTTTATATATTTGGTTAAATTCCAACTTTTTCCTGAAATTAATGGGGTTTGATAGGAGATCTAGCATGTTACCATGTTATTGTGGATGTAGGATTGTTCTGTCAGGTATCTCACCTGTATACGAGCACTCGGTAACCCTGGGAAGTGAAGTTTTTGTGGTAAGGGATCATGCTTCCAGTGTCAACTGAATAACTGACTCTAGTGGCACATATCCACCAAGAACCTGCCACGCTTGCCTATTGAATGCATTCCAGATTGATCAGTTATTTGACGCTTGATGCAGTGATATGAAAGGAGGATAATGTTTTTCATTACTGGTGCTGCATGAATAGCTTTTCGAACTGCTTCATCATTCAACCATGCAACTGCAGCTTCATCATCCTGTGCCATCATAATTCAGCATGTAAAATGGACTGTTTGTACTGGAAAGCATAAGGAAGAATGGGAGTACCATGCGAAGCAAAAATCTGGTGAGGCAATTAATTTGTTCTGACAATCCGAAGTGTTTTGCTCGTTGTTCCCAAACACCCCCCGAAAAAAAAAAAAAATCCCTGAACTGAGCTAATGAAGCAAAATCAAATCATACTTAATAAAACTTTGACTGACTCACCACACATTCAACGTGAAACTCTTCCTGTGATCCAGGGCTTGAAGCTCCAGCATCTCTTGTGGTCCAAAAAGATGAAGCTCGACCAAACATTCTTGTTTGCTTTGGGAGAGGCTTCTTAGTCATCCCCATTTGATGGAAGCCCAAAGGCATATTTGTGTTTTCACTTTCATTCTTGGTCTCTGAATTACGATAGCATGGCTCGAGAATGTCATAACCGTTTAGACCTGAGACAGCCTAAAAAGTGGCCAAAGCACTCGAGATAATTAGAAGCTTGACTCATTTGTATCAACTTGAGTACCTTACCTCTTCCTTAAAATCTACAGAAGATGCACAAAGTACTAAGAAGGCCTTATTAATTTCCAGCATAAGACAGTACAGTGACGATCTCACCCGTCCAACTTTCTCAAGATTCTTCTGACAGGTTTCACTCGGAAGATCATAGAATTTCCCACCGCATGTGGTTTGGTAAGCCTGAAATGATCAAATATGATCTATACTAAGCTCACTATTAATTAGCATAAAGATGACTTTTGGCATCACGCAGAGATTTCCACAATTAATGCTCGATGTTATCAATACTTAGTTATCGTGTGGCACAATTAGTCATGCCGGTGTCAATTATCTTCCTACAGAAGCTTTAGTCCAGTAAAATCTCTAAGCAAACTCCCTGATCCAACCCACCTCATAGATGTCACTTGAGATCAGCCCCATTCCAAAAGCAAAAGGCACATAAGCATTGCCATCAAATTTTTCATCTGTGATCCCATTTCCTATCATGTAACCCTGCATCATGCCAATTTATTTGAGATCTCAACCAGCCGTATCAAATTCATGATCGTTCTTTGGATGCTGCACTGCCAAAACTATTATAGAATATGAAGAAAACATACCTTGAAATTGATAAGAGGCGTTTCACCAATTTGAATTCCTACACGGATAGAAAATCTCATAGTACACATTCAATCCAATACAAGAACCTTGCCTCTGGTGAGTATGTATTACCTTTGACCACTTCCGAAGCAAGAGTTGGCACATAAACCCCAGCATAAGACTCTCCAGAAATATAGAATGGATTTGAAAGGAACTCTGGATAAAGTTCGAACCACTAGATGGAAAAAAAGAACTAGTGTTAGCTGTGACACATTATTTTGGCCAGATGGTTTTCCAAAGCTTATCCAGATTAGTTTAGGACCTTGTTACCTTGAGAAGAAACGCATGCGTATCAGAGGCAGTCTGTAGGTCTCCCGTCACATAATTCTTTGGATTATCAGAGTAAGATAAACCGACGCCACATGGAGAATCCAGATAAATTATGTTGGAGACCTGAAAGATGTGCAAGAATATGGTATCATAGACTGCCCGAGGTAAATAATGTTGAGACTAGTAAGGGTCAGGCTGTGAAGATGATTGATATTTGAAATGACTGTAAACTCAATCGATGAGTCAATGTGGCATGTTTGTTTCATATTGTTCAGTTCTAATCTGGAACAAACCATACTGCTTAGTTGCAACTGAAAAGATAAGTTTACAATGACCTTGGACCAGCTGAACGGGTTGAGGTGCAATACGGGCAAGCTTCCCTCTGGCTTTCCTGCGTGGAATTTAAATGGTCCTGGAAACAGGCACTAGGCTGTTAAGCAGGGCACGACATGTCCGAGTGAAATACGCTCATCACATAAACTATGATCACCAGGGAATGACTGATACCATGTTCATAGATGAAGCCATCAAAGCTGGAGCACCCGGGTCCACCATTAAGCCACAGTACTAGAGGGTCTTTTGAAGGTTTTCTTTCTGAAGCAATGAAATAGTAAAACAAGTTCTTTTTTCCAGGACTTCCATCTATAGTCACATACCTGCCAATTCCAAATTTCAAAATCGTGTGATGACACAGATTCAAGTCGAAAAAAAGCTAGTCACAAGTACATATATGTGGTTACATACCCTGCATAATGTTCAGAGGTGAGAGTTCCATCGAAGCCAGGCAAAGAAGTTATGAGAGATTCCTTAGGAGCTGCTCTAACAGATGAAACAGTGAGAAGCAAGGCAAGTGTAATGCTGCATGTGAACTTTATCATGTCTGCACGAGTATAGAAATTTTTCGAAGCTTATACATCCCGCATGACCTACAAACTATTTATAGATGGAACCAGGAGTTCAGCAGAATGAGTGGTAGAGAGACAGAGACAGAGTAGAAAATATAAGAAAAGAGACAAATAGGAGAAGCTGAAATGCTCAGCGCAATTATTTTGTATATATCCCGCCTGACCTATAAAATATTTATAGATGGAACCACGAGTTCAGCAGAATGAGTGGTCGAGAGAGAGAGAGAGAGAGAGAGAGTAGAAGATATAAGAAAAGAGACAAATAGGAGAAGCTGAAATGCTCTGCGCAATTATTTTGTATATATCCCGCATGACCTATAAAATATTTATAGATGGAACCAGGAGCTCAGCAAAATGAGTGGTCGAGAGAGAGAGAGAGAGAGAGAGAGAGTAGAAGATATAAGAAAAGAGACAAATAGGAGAAGCTGAAATGCTCTGCGCAATTATTTTGTATATATCCCGCATGACCTATAAAATATTTATAGATGGAACCAGGAGCTCAGCAAAAAGAGTGGTCGAGAGAGAGAGAGAGAGAGAGAGAGTAGAAGATATAAGAAAAGAGACAAATAGGAGAAGCTGAAAATGCTCTGCGCAATTATTTTGTACGGTAAAAATTACTTCTGGCCTCGAGAGAGCAAGGACAAACTTTATAAACGATGAAGGAGAGATTTTGATACAAATTTTGGGAAAGTAGTAAATGAAAGAGACAAAACGGAATGAGTTGTTTCCCATGCTCTAGTTCAATCATTCATTGTTCAAAACTATTGTACGCGTAATATTTTGAATGAAAGAGAAACGAAATGAGTTGTTTCCCATGCTTGGGTTCAATAATTCATTGTTCAAAACTATTGTACGCGTAATATTTTAACCAAATCTAGAGTGGTGGCCTGGACAAAAAAAGAAAGAAAGAAAAGTAAATTGATTTGGTCAATATGGAGAGAAAGGGGACGCTTGGCTGACAAAAGGAAACCGAGAGGGCCTGCGTGGAAGTGAAGGAAAGAAAAGGGGAAAAAGAAAGAAGATGAAAGGGAAAACAGAGAGAGGGCTTTGTGCGAAATCGCCATGAACGCCTCGTTAAGCCCATTCAATTATGTTGCAAAGCCTGGTAAGTGATTGAACCCCGTGTTCGTCCAATCAAAGTAATTTTCATAGTTAGGTTGTATATCCCAAGTTTTGTGAAAATTGAGCTGCAAAGTCCAAATTTTGAGTGGTGAATTATGGCATTGTGGAGCTATGGGCTTTGCCGAGGGTCAGTTTAGAGCAATGGTTTAGTCAGAGCGAGATTTTAGGATTTTGCATGTGAGTTCCGTGTTAAGTTTAGGTTTGAGTAATTGCTTCAGGTAAGCAATATGTTAGCGCATATGAGTTGTTTTGTTAGCGTTTAAGTGTATTTTAGCTGTTTCATAATTGAGGTAGAGGTTTACTTAATTTTAATGTCGATTCTCGTTTAATTGATAGGATTGCTAGATCGTTGGGTCATTTTGCTGTGGGTTGTTTGGTTTGGGCATTTTCAATAAATGGTGTTCTCTTTTCTGAGTTTATAAACTCATATTTCAATTTACACACATCATTTTAACAGCAACAAATTAGGAAAAGAAATTTCCACATGGAACATTATCGCAAATGAACTTAAAAATGAAAACTCCAACAAAGGCTACCAGCCATATAAGGAATAGACGCCAATCTCTTTCTTCCTTCTCTCAGATGATTTTTTCGGCTTATAATAACCTAAATCATCAAAATAATGTATAATTTATCATTTGAGCAAATGGAATGATTACATTGAATATTTTACCAATTGTTAAAAAAAAAAATTGAGCAAATTAAAAATTTATCGGATCACAGTTCAGGTTTCACTTATGTCATTTTTCCTTTTTATTTTTGATGGCCTAATTGAGTTGCATATACCTTTTAAACTTACTTTTGATAAACAGATCACGTTTTCTTTTTTCTTTGCTACGTTTTAGTCTACCTGCACGAATGAATATGTGAACCCTATCTATCTTATCTTCATAATGACCTCACTTCACGTGTGTCGAGGTCCATGTCATCGGCATTCTATTTTCTGCTCAAGGAAAGAAACACCGATTCTCCTATGTTCTTTTTGCTCTCTACATATTGTAGACTCCTGTGGTTATGCTCACCCTATGGTTGAGTTTCCTTAAATTAAAGTGTTACTTTTGAAAACCGTTTTTGCTATAAGAAATGGTCGGCTGACCTCCCTTGTCCAGTGAAGAGTTACGAGTACATGAAGTTCCTGTTGGATAAATACCAAGTGAGATGATTTTGTTTGACTGCAATTTATCGTAAACGACCAGTGCAGCTATTTGGTTGGATTCCTTATTTGATCTATTTATAAATGTTGCCATTTGGTTGTACCTTTTGTGACTGCTCATCTACGATAGAAGAATACTAGAAATGTCAAAAGTTATGTACAAGTTTTCGCTGGATCACTTAAGTGCTAAATCGGAAGAAAAACGATTAGTTAAGTACAAATGATGAGGAATTTTGGCAAAAAATAATACATGACTTTTATAATTAAAAGTTTTATATGACTTGGCATGTTATTTAAAAAAACTAGTTCACATGGCATTTCCATATTGATATAGCTAGTATAAGTGCCTAGAGGGGGGTGAATAGGTACATAAAACAATTTCTTTCGATAATCACACAATACTAAATGCTTAATGGATATTAGACAATTTTTCTTCGATAGACAGCAATCAACAATTAAGATAAAATTGAGAGTAGGGAAGAGAAAATTAAACACAAGAGATTATAGTGGTTCGGCTTTGCTTTAAGCCTACATCTACTCTTCTGCACTGACAGCCCACTGGCTGGATTCCACTATGAACAAAGAGATATTACAGCACCGCTCTTCCTTGAAATCTAGGCGTAGAAGATCTACCACCCTCTCTCAAGTTATCACTAAGTATAGACTCTCTTTGTGTACACGATTTCGCTCAATATGAATTGACTAGTAAATAAGGAACTTTAGACTCTAAAATTTCTCTATTTGACACACACTTCGAACAACCCAAACGTCTTCCTTTTATACTCCTTTATGCCATCATACTCGTTGACACTTACCAAAGGAATTCTTCCAATCTACCCGTTGGACAGAATCAATTAAGGAGATCGTTCGAGCTATTAAAGGAACATGTCGATAGCCCATCAATCCTGTTCGCCCATACAATCAGGATCTTGGTTTCCAAGAATAGAACCTTCCAAGAATACTTTGTCAATCATCGGATCTTCAATCGATCTTTATTTCGAATAAATAATCCGCAGAATCGAATCCAACCAGGAGATCTTCTCCAGACGATAAGATCAAATCCTCAACAATCACTTTAGTTCTGGATCATCTTCGTCGCTAGGTAAGAAACTGTCAATGAGAATAGTCTTGAGTCTTGAGTGCTAAGTCTAGTGATCTGAAAGTCTTCAGACTCATAGTACAAAGGTCTGCTCATCTTCCAGACTAGACTGAAGGAAATGTTTTGTCAACTTCGAAACACTTTAAAAAGATTTCTCCAACACATATGACATGCTTGATACGTAAGTGATCACTTTTAACAACGACCGGTACATAAATGATCACTTTAAACAAAATTTGACACTCAAATTATCACTATTTACAACTTTTAGATAATGTTGTTTTGGGGTTATAGGACCGAGAAACTAATAAAGTATATACACTTAGATTTCCAGCAGCCTATATCGGAGTTGGCACTTAAGCGATTATTTTTTTTTTTTTTTAATTTTGCATTTATGTGATCTGAAAAAAAAAACTTTTGGCATTAAAGTAAGCACCATACATAACTTTTGATACTTTTAGTATCCATCTCTTGCTTATCTACTTATATTCTTTACATAACTACCTCTTCTTATGTATTCGGTTGATCCAACGTGTTCTTTGTCTGCACTTGCAGTTGCTGTCACGATGAAGGTTCTTTTTCTTTCCCTGATGAAAGGTCTCTATGGGTTCACCTGGGTTTTGATGATAATTGTACGGTTATACTGAAATCATGAGATATAATGATGAAGTTCTAGGTCTTCTTTGTCTCAATGCTTGAAAAATAAGGTCTCTCTCCTTCCGCACCTTTAATGTTCTCGTAGTCATGTTAAAAGGCAGGAGACCATGTAGCATTGGATGGATGTGTCATGTTTTAGCAATGCCGTTTGGTTTCTTGAATAAATTATTGGTGTGTGCTTTCTAATTGGATTTTTCTCATATCATACAATAAAATTGTGAATCTTCAGAATTTCTACTAAAGGAAAGACAAAAAAAATTTTGGTGTCTTCAATGGACATGGACCTTATGGTCATATGGTTGCAAAGAGAGCGAGAGATTCACTTCCCTTAAAATCGAGTGCTTACCGGGAAGTTAATATGATAACCGGGAAAACACTCAAAGAGATTAGCCTTGGTGCCTGGATGAGCATGAATTCTGAAGATACTACTTCAGTGCCACTTTAAAGCAAAAGTACAGCCCAAGTGCCAAAATATGGCACGAGGAGACACTTAAGTGCCAAAACTTTGAAAATGTACACTTAAGTGCCACTTTCTTTGAAAAGTGGAACACTTTTAAGTGCCACATCCGGTGAACTTTAGCGGAAATCCTACGTGACAATATTTTATTATTTTTGCTTGCTTACGTGGCTTGCCGGAGAGCTGACTCGGCTCAAACTCACCCGAAACAACATTGTCCGCAAAATAAAAATTAAACTACCAGCTAAAATATTCTAAAAAATAAAAAATGTGTAAATAATTAATATAAAAATTAATTAAATTAAATTTAAACTTACATTTATTTAAAATATTCTATAAAAAAAAAGGGATGGGGGGCCGAAGGAGGCGGCTGAGGGCTGAGCCCTTGTCACCGATCGGCCAAGGGCTAGCCACCTCGGCGACCGTCCCCCTCCGTTGCCGGCCCTTCCCGATGGCGGCAAGGAGGTGGCGGCGGCGAGAGCTCGGCCCTCGGCCCGCCTCCTTCGGCCCCCTTTTTTTTTTTTTTTTAATTTTAAGTTTTTTTATTTTTTAGAATATTTTAAATAAATTTAAGTTTAAAGTTAATTTAATTAATTTTTATATTAATTATTTACACATCGACACAAAATGATATCATTTTTGCATTTTTTCACGTCGGCGTGCAAAACGATGCTGTTTTGCACTCACCTCACCAGAAAATTGCCACGTCAGCAATTTGATCGGATTTTGGCCGAAGTGGCACTTAAGTAATCCATTTTACTCTGATTTTGGCATGTACCTTTTCAAAGTTTTGGCACTTAAGTGTCTCTTTGTACCAAGTTTTGGCACTCCAGCTGTCTGTACCTTGTATCTTTGAATAAGCATGAGGGTCTCCGATGAGCTAGAGGTAACGGAAAAGCACTATGAGGTCTTTCAGGCACTCAAAAATTGTTTTTGATGGCTTTTAAAGTCATGGATAGAGAGAACTGAGGATGCACACTAACATTGATTGCTTTCGTAGTGGACAACAGCACTGACTTTAGTCATGGATATTAATATTTCTTAACCATAAATAAGGGACTTCATTCTGATATATAGTCATAGTACAGGGATCTCCATAATGGATGCTTTAGCTATTTTGGTGGGGTCCATACCTTGTGATTGGTAATGTTGGGAGCCTAGGGCTGTACTTGGTACATGAGGTGTATATAACTCTCTCGTCGCAATTCAGCTCACTGCTGACTCAAGCCTAATCTTCAAGGTCTCCCTCTCTCTCTCTCTCTCGCACTCTCTCTCTCTCTCTCTCTCTCTCTCTCTCTCTCTCTCTCTCTCTCTCTCTCTCTGCCCCCATGCATAAAAACTTGAAAAGAAAATGAAAATGTGAAAAGTCTGGCTTATAATTTCTTGGGGCTTGTTTATTGTTTAAATTCAGGATGTTGTTAAAAGAGAACAGCCATACAACCAAACTTGTACACCTCGCGTGTCCGCAACCAAACAAATTTGTCCTTGTCTCTTAGACATCGGTATCAGACCAAAATCCTTAAGTCATAAATCACCAAAAACGCCTGCCATTGCATGGCCAGGTGAGTCATTGTTTGGTAACCAGACACGGCCAACTTCAGGTTCATCTTAAAGAGAGAATACCCTGCCCCTACATTTCCGGATTCTCTCTGCTTCCATATCAGAGAAAGGTTTCTGCTCTTGAGGGAAAGTCTCAGGTAATTACTTTTTTGACTCTGCGGATGTTTGCTGCCCAGGAGATAAGGGCAGTTAGGGATACAAGGATTCTCAAACAATCATAAAGAAGCTTTGCTTCTACGATTTGTTTTTTGGTATGTCATTTCCTTTTCTCCTCTTTCTTGTTTCTTTTTCTGCAGAATGGCCGGGACAAAAGGATATGCGTTTAGGGATGTCAATAAGGGAGAGGGCATATCTCCTGTCCCACATCGCTTAGGGGACGGAGGCGCTGACGCACCACCGCTTGGGCTGTCACACTAATACATGTACAGTGAACCAAGTCTTATAAGCTAGCCGAAGACTCTCCCCCTAAATAATGTGGGACAAGAGACATGCCCTCTCCCTGCGCACGTCTGGAGACCAAGGCGCGGACACACCGCCATCCCTCCTCCTCGTGCACTGCCACTTGGGCTATCACACTAATATGTGTATAGTGAAGACCCGGGTCCTTACAATTGTTTTCTTGACAAGGAACTTTACTTGTAACGACTTCATACAAGTTGTGGTAAAAAAAACCTTGTGCTTTCTCATGTGATAGAATTGATGTTATATGTTAGGGAAATCCCTTATGATGTTTTGAAGATGACAAAATAAATCAAAGTCTACTAATGTATTTGATGGTTGAGTAATAGGCTATGCAGATGATAGAACGTGTAAAGGATATTATCAAAGTCTGTACTTGGAAGAACCAGAAGACAAACTCTATACTGAAGCTGAACTAGAAGACGGACTCTATGCTGAAGCAGAATATGTTCAGACTCAGATTGTAAAGTCTATTGCACTCATACTCAGATTGTAAAGTTTATTACTCTAAGACTTTACATCCAGATTCGACAGAACGTAACTCAAGCCCAATCATATAACGGCTAGTGATCTGATTTGGATTCCACATCAAGATTAATTTAATTGACTCAATCTATTTGATTGACAATTGGATCTTGAAGACAAGAACTTTCTATACGAAGAAGCCTTACTTATGGAAACCAAGATTCTGTTTGTATGGGCGATCGGAATCAATTTGGGATTCTATCTTTGTCACTCAACGGCTACCAAATCTTCTAGATACAGAGCTGTCCAATGGGTATATTGGAAGACGATCCTCAAGATATTGTCCAACGGCTAGTTTGGAAGTGGAGGAGTATTTAAGGAGATGAAGGACCGATGATTAAGTAAGAGACGGAGCGTAGAATTTATAATTCCAAAGTCTGAGCGACCTTCGATCATACACTTGTCTCTTGTGAGCTTAAACGTTTGTGATCGTGAGAAAAATACCAAAAGAGTGACTTAGTGAGATAGTGTGATCTACTACTAAGTGTTTGCACTTAAAGTTATAATCTCTTGTTGATTGCATAGTGGAATCCAGCCAAGAAGGCTGTTAGCGTGGGAGAGTGGACGTAGGCTTGGATTAAGCCGAACCACTATAAACCTTGTGTTCTTATTCTCTTCCTTAACTCATTTATTTTACTCGAAGTTTATTTTATTCCGCATATATTTGCCAAGGTTTATTTTAAACACCTATTTACCCCCTCTAGGTGTTCATACTAGCTTTCACATTATCATGTACCAAGAATTCTCACATGCTATTGTCATGGGCCGATCAATTAGGATCGTGACCGCGTGGCGACTCGGGCTATTTTGGATCACCCAAGCCAAAGCTTGCTCGATCAATCGCACACTTGTTTGCACACCCGGATCGTAGAGAGAAAAAGCTTCTAGAAAGAGGAGCTCTAGAAAGAAATGAGCTTTGTATTACTAAAATGTTGGATGGATACAAATGAGGGAAGGACACCCCTTCTTATACTAGAGGTCCTCAAATTACATCCGTTGATTTAGAATTTTTCCGGCGGATGAGATCGCACCGCCTCAACTACCGACATTAATGGCAACTACCATCTACCAACATAAATAAAGCTAGAGACTTCTAGAATTAGGCATAATGACGGTGTCGCCCGCCCTTGGAAATTTCCGAAAGAAGACTTGATGGGAATCTGAGTGAGCACAGGAGGTCCTACACATCATAGCACGGTCCTTCATCTTCGGAAACCTCTTGGCTATGACATTCTCCCTCACTCAATCGAGCGATGCCCTCGTCGCTCATAGCTTGACGGGCGGCCTTCTTGGCACGAGCACGGGCTTTGGCACGGGCTTTCTTGTTTCGGTTTCGTTTGGTGCGAACGCTCATGAACGATGGACCACACCCTTCTATTATCAGCTCGGACTTGGCATGCGGCTCCATCTTCTGCTTGGGTGTAGCATGCGGCGAGTACTCAACCTCGGGGAAGAGCACTTGAATAGGCATGGCGTGTGTTGGAGTAGGATCCAACTCTACCTTCAGCTTCTCTTCAGCCAGTTTGTTCATGCGCTTTACGGCCTTCAAGCTCTTGTCGAGGCATCGGATCGTCGCGATGGTCTTGGTGTTGATCATTCCTTTGATCATTGGAATCATCGACAGGCATTTTGGATCGAGGATCATAATGCACTTGGTCCTCATATCGATCATGGCTTTCACACTATCAAAGAATTGCATTCCCAAAATGAGATCATAATCATCGAGAGGGATTACCTTGAATACCATCTTGCCCTTCCATCCGTCGATTTTGACATCCACATCCGAAGTCGATCCTACACCATGGAGGCCTTCCGAGTTGATGGGTTTGAACATCTTCCTAGTTGACTCCACGCGAAGTCCCAAGGCTTTGGCTACCTCAGTCGACATGAACATGTTTGAGGCTCCAGTGTCGACCAAGGCATAAAGCACTCGGCCACACACTTCAACCTCCACGAAGAACATGTCCGAGTTCGACACAGCTTCTTTTTCTTTGGACGGCAACCGAGCTTGGACGGAGTTGACGTCCTTCATAGCTCCAAGTCGAATTTGCCGCTTTTCTTCTTTGGGCTCCTCCTCCACTTCTTCAATAGCAAGGAGGGCATTGATCTTGCCCTTCTTCGAACACTTTTGGGTCCAATGCGGACCTTTGCAAATGAAGCAAGGAGAAGGCAGGGGTTGATCGAACTTACTTGTCATACAGTCCATTTGTGGTCGACCCCTTTGGAAGGATGGTTTGGAATACCCTTCTCTCCACGTCTCAACTCGGCCGCTTTGATCATGCGCGCCTTGGGAAGTGTTCCTTCCTTCGTCCTTGGATCGATCCGACCTCCAATCCCTTGCTCTATTCCTCGGTTCGGCTTTGGTGAGGTCGACGAGTGACTCGGCCACGCTTAGTGCTCTCGCGAGACTTTGCACATCCCTTCGTTTGAGCTCGAGTAGTGCCCACGGCTTCAATCCATCCATGAACGCTCCGAGAGCCTCCTCCTCACTTAGGTTGCGGATTTGGAGTTTGAGCTCCGTGAACTCCTTCACGTACTCTCAGATCGCACCTCTTTGCTCGAGGCGATGGAGCTTGCTACGAGCTTCTTGTTGAGCAAACTCGGGGAAGATATAGTCTCGGAACTCCCTTACGAAGTCATCCCATGTCTCCACATAATTGGCACCGCGCCTAGTCTCGTCACACCTATCACACCACCAAAGCACTGCGGTATCAAAAAGGAACATCGAAGCGGTTTGTACCTTGATCGACTCGTCTTGGATGTTGACGGCACCAAAGTATTGCTCCATGCTCCACACAAAGTTGTTCACCTCCTTGGCGGATCAGTCGCCTTTGAACTCTTTAGGCTTTGGCACCTCAAGTTTGGGCACCACTTGAGTGGGCATCGCTGCCTTGGTGATGCTCAACTTGCATAGGGCGAGCTCGGTCTTGAGGTTTGGATCTCCGCCTTCATGGCTTCGACCTCATCCCTACGAGGACTTTCTTCCTTGATCACTTGGACGCACTCCTTCAACACATCGATCGATGCTTCAAGGGTTTCGTCCTTGTCGTGCAACGAGGCTATAGCTTCATTGAGGCCGGTCGTGAAGTCTTCACGGATTGAGGTCTCAACCTCCATGATCCAGTCTCGCACATCGTCAAGACCTTCCATGAGCTTGAGCACGGCACTCTGGACCTTCCCGATCTTCTCATCGAACGCGGCTACGGCATCCATTGAGGCATCTCTTTTCTTTGTTTTGCCGCGAATCTCCTTGACTTGCACGGCCTCTCCATCCATCACAGCGTCTTGGCTCGACATTCTCTCGAACAGATGGTGCTCCTCGATCTCTCAAAACGGATCTCTCTTTTGCTCTGATACCACTTATCACGGGCCGATTGATTGGGATCGTGACCGCGCGGCGACTCAGGCTATTTTGGATCACCCAAGCCAAGCCTTGCTCGATTAATCTTACACTCGCTTGCACACCCGGATCGTAGAAAGAGAAAGCTTCTAGAGAGAGGAGCTCTGGAAAGAAATGAGTTTTGTATTATTGAAATGTTGGATGGATACAAATGAGGGGGAGGGCACCCCTTCTTATACTCAAGGCCCTCGGATTACATCCATTGATTTAGAGTTTATACAGCGGACGAGATCGCACTACCTCAACTACCGACATTAATGGCAACTACCATCTACCGACATAAATAAAGCTAGAGACTTCTAGAATTAGGTGTAATGATGATGTCGCCTGCCCTTGGAAACTTCCGGAAGAAGACTTGATGAGAACCCGAGCGAGCACAGGAGGTCCTCCGCGTCACGACACAGTCCTTCATCTTCGGAAACCTCTTGGCCGTGACACTATGCCATGTCAAATTGAGATCGCCATTACATAGAACAGAGCTACTTATATACGCACATCATGTAACAGCGTAATAATTGACACTATTGTGTTTCGATTGTAGGAATGTGGGAATGTCTGGTAGTGAATACACAAACTGGAGGTGAGTGAGACTAAATACACATCATAAGGAAAGTAGGAATGTCTAGTAATAAATAAGAGATCATAAAGAAACTGGACGTGAGTGAAGACAGAATACACATTGAAAGGAAAGTAGGAATGTCTAGTAATGAATAAGACATGCAGGAGCTCTGTGATGTTGTAACAGAAAATAAACTGATCTGGAGGATAGTACTGGATGGTGGATTACACAATGTAGTAAGACGAGAAATTCAATAATATTTCAATGGAACAAGGCGTAAGTAACAATTGAAAGAGACAAGTTAAATGAGTTATCTCAGATGCTTGATGCAGTTAATTCCATTATTATGAAGGATCATCTAGGTGGAAGGCCCTCTAGCATTGCTTCTTTCCGCTTCTAGCGCTCTCACAGGAACAGACAGAACTTGGGGTATTCCGCATAATTTTATAATACTTGCTATCTTGCTTAATATTTGTATGTAAAATCCGCATTAAGCTTGGATTTCATCAGATTCATTAGCTTGCCCTCGTTAAGAAAGATGATACTTGTATGTTAATTAAAAATCTAGACCCTTGATCTTCTTGTCTAGAGTGCATCACCCATTCTTCATGAAGGAATGAAAAACCTCTATGTGATGAGCTAACAATGATCTATACGCATGCCCCACTTGAGAGGAAGATTGACAATGCCACAAATGAGTTTTTTTCTCTATTTTTTATCTATCGGGATGCTGTAGACCTATACCGTTGCTTCATCTGTGTTTTTTCTCCGCGACTTCTTAAATGAAGGATGTGATTAGTGACTCACCTCACTTTTCAGATCAACTATTACGAATTGCCTGCATGAAGTTTCTTACATATAGATCTCAATGATGATTGTGTCACCGTTCTCCTCATCACAATCAATTATCAAGCCAGGAAGGAAGCAAGGTGAAGTTGAAGATATTATTGAATTAGTCGGCACTCTTTCAGGTACAAAGAGGAAGTTTTTTTTTTTTTGGGTGAAATCGATGCTCTTTTCATACTCTGATGTTTCAGGTACACACAGGAATTCTATGATCATTCAACAATGAATGACGGAAATCTATTATCACCTTAAATTTTCTTTTGCATTCTTATTTACAGCCGGAAAACTTTTGGCATGCCGCCAGCACACTTGGGTCTAAACGCAATTCTTAACCACCTAAAGATTCAGGGGTATTGAACTAGTGTCAATCTGGCACTGCACAATAACTTCTCACCAATCAAATTGTTTGTTTGAACTATGTTGCTCCCCGGTGCTAAAAAAGAAAAAAATAACGAGTTGGCTTTGTGCCAACTCACCAAACAGAAAATTCGGGAAAAGTGTCAAAAAAATCCTAAACCTTTTGCCTTTGTGCCAATTTAGTCTTAAACCATTTTTTGATGCCGTTTCAATCCTAAACATTTTTAAGTTGTGTCAATTCAGTCTTTTCCGACCAATTTTGGCCGGATTTTGCTAACTGGACACCGGCCGACTGACATGGTCTGATCAACGCCGACGTTGACAACTTTTAATAATATTTTAATATTTTAATATTTTATATATATATATATATTTTTTGTCTTTTCCTCCAGCCGGTCGCCGAGGTCCGGCGACCGGCCGAGGCAATCGCCGGTGAGGGCGAGGCCGACCTTGCCGGATCCGGCGAGGCGAGCCTTGCCCATGGCCGAGAGGGCCGGCGAGGCTCGACCTCGCCAGATCCGGCGAGGGCGAGCGTCACCCATGGCCGCCTCACCCGATCAGGCCATGGGTGAGCCTCGCTTGACCTCGCTAGATCGGGCCATGGGCAAGCCTCGCCCTCGCCGAATTTGGCGAGGTCGAGCCTCGCCGGCCCCCGCCGGCCATGGGCGAGCCTCACCTTGCTAGATCCAATGAGGGCGAGCCTCGCCCATGGCGGAGAGGGCCAGCAAGGCTCGACCTCGCCGGATCCGGCGAGGTTGGCCTCACCCTCGCCGACGGTCGCCTCTGGCCGATTGCCAGACCTCAGCGACCAGCTGGAGGAAAAAGACAAAAATACAAAATACAAAATAAAAAAATATTTAAAACATTTTAAAAATAAAAATATTATTAAAATTTGTCCATGTCACCGTCGATTAAGCCACGTCGGTGACCGGCATCTAATTAGCAAAATCCGGCCAAAATTGGCCGGAAATGACTAAATTGGCATAACTTAAAAATGTTTAGGACTAAATCGGTACCAAAAACGGTTTAAAACTAAATCGGCATAAACGCAAAAGGTTTATGACTTTTTGGCACTTTTCCCCATAAAATTCAGAGGAAGGTAAAATCAACTATGACCAAAGAAGGCCTTTAACGAGCCCCAGGCGAAACTGAAAGCTGGAAAGTACATGGTGCAAAAAAGGTATATGTCTATTCTTTTTGTAATATTTTGTGGAATTACTGTTAACTGTTCTAAAAACTTAAACTATTAGATAAAAATATGGTTTAATATTTAATTACTTTAACATTCACCCTCATGCTTAATTTAGTCTTTTACATAGTACTAAGCGTGGAAATTTAATTGGAGAGGCAAATGGAGCCTGGAAATATTTAATTACTTTGGCAGTCATTTTTGTTTGTAAAGACTTCATAAAAGTTGTGGTGAAGAAATACTTATGCTTTCTCCTGTAATTGAATCCATGCTATTACGTACGGAGAATCGTTACATGCTATGCCACGTCATATGGTCCTTTGAAATCACTGTTACATAGAAGAGAGCTACTTATTCACCCCCATCATGTTAACAGCATAATAAATAGCATTTAAGGTGGAAAAAAAAAAGGATAATGGAATCTTCTCTCGGTGTGTTTGCTTATCTGAGAAAGTAACATAACTTTCTTCAAAAGATGAAATTCTAGTTGGTTGCAATGACACAATATTCTATATGATTGAACGCTGAAACTCATAACTTCAAAGATGTATTAATAATGAAACACTTGGGAGAGGATAGATGAAAGGATGAAACAAACAATAAAGAGAGGGATGAATTTAGTTCATGGTTTTTTTTTTCTTTTTTTATATATCGATTAAATAAGAGAGTAGTCTCACATTCCTATTCGCGGTGCGGAAATGGACTTAACCCGTGATGATCTGCTTGCGAAAAGAGCCGCAGATTCTATCTTCTAGCCTGAACTACACTACATTGCAAAATCTCACAAGCGGAGTGGTCATCAAAAAACTTTGCTGCCACGATTTTGATCGCATAAACTGGCGCTTCACACTTTTGAATTGGACAATGCGAGAGGCCATCGACCCACCGTACTAGCTGCCACTGTCTTGAGTTGCCACGCAGTCACACCTAGGCAGCACATGCTATATAACATGCATACTGCATGTGTCCGGATATGAGACCACTTGAGAAATCCCTTTTTTCGAATTCTTTCACGTGATTTGTGGCACATCATCGTGTTAAGTGCGACAAAACTCCAAAAGGCATGAGGTGTGAACATGCTGCTTCTGCTCAAATATGTGTGTTTGAGCCCGTGTACAGTGCCCATGCGGAGCATTTATTGCTCGTAAATACATTGAAAACATAAGCACGCCTCAAATGCTTATCTAATTTTCTGCGCCGAAGGATTTCTTCGAGTGTTGCGTTCATGCATTAAAAGAATGCATGTGATGGCCATCTTCAAGACCATGCGCCCTTGAAAAGAGGACGGCAGCCTACTTTGCATTGACACTTCATTTGAAAAATAACTTTTAAAAAAACGTTTTTCGAATTTTTCAATACTTGTTTCACGGGAAATAAACTAGTTGGGAAAAACCTTTTCTATGAAGAGAAAAAAGTCCTATAAAATAGGAGAAAATATTTTTCACTTTTGAGAAAGAGGAAAATATTTTCCATACCTTTTTCACCTCACTTTCCTTCATCAAATACTTTTTCCTCTTATTTTTTTTTTCTTTTTAAAAAAATAGATTTTTAAATTATTTATTTTTCTTTCTTTTCATTTTCTTTCTTTTTCTTTTTCTTCTCATTGGCCAGTCGCTGCCCACGGTGGCGACCAACAACCAGCCACAAGTAAGCTAGAGCCACGCCACAAGTTGGCGAGGTCTTGAGCTCGCTCGATGCCGACAAGCTCGGGCCCCTTCAAATTTGCCTTGCCGGAGGACGCCAAACGTTGACGAGGCTCTAGCAACCTCCGGCAAGGCTCGAGCCTTGCCTAGCTCGTTGGATCTAGCGAGACCCCACCTCGCCCAACCAACCTCAAGTGAACTCGGGCCTCACCAAATCCAACCACCTAGGTGGGGCTTCAACCTTGCTCAAGGTTGCCAGATGTCAGTGAGGCTTTGGCAACCTCCGGTGAGGCTCAAGCCACAACTAGGTGGCCGTATCTAGCAGGCTTGAGCTCACGGATATCAAGTGAGCTCAGACTCCTCACAAGCTAGTGAGGCTTGACCTCATTGAAATCTAACTACTTGAAACCTCACCGAGCTGTGGTGGGGCTTTAACTCACTAGTGGCTGGCCGCCACCATAGCCTATGACTAGCCAATGAAGAAAAAAAAAAGAGTAAAACATCGGTTCTAAAATCGATTTTAAAAATAAAAAATTTACTTAAAGGGGTGCATGGAGGAAAATGTTTTCTTTCCCGAATAGCGAAAAATATTTTCTAATTCATTTTTAAGTTTCAATCGAATAACGAAAAATATGATTATTTTTTTAAAAAATATTTTCTTAAAAAATGTTTTCTTGCCTTTTGTCTTCGTTGTCAAGGCTGCGTGGACGTGCAGGAAGAAAGAAGAAAATAAGCAGCTTCTTTGACTTTGTTCTCTTAAGAAAGGAGAACAGTGATGGCTCATTATTAGCCATCATTGTTGACTTTAATTGAGAAGATAGGAATTGAAGGGCTGAGGAGAGCTCTTCGTGCATCAAAGAAAGGGGAAAAAAAAAGGTGTGGGTTCTTTTGTCCTTTTCGTCGACTCTGGAAGACTTCTCTGCTTCAACCGCACAAAGCAAGACGGTCTTGCACTGAATGATGTCTATTTGTAAGTTACATGTAAGGCTCATCCACAACCAATTGTCATGTCACAGAAAGAACTCCGTCAATGGAATAATTTTACTGAATAGGTCAGCGATCTTTTAGGTACGTAGACGTTGTCGACTGTCATGTATTAGGCCTGAATAATAAAACTATTTTGCCTAAATGGACCACATACATGGTCATGTTAGATAGGTCTCCCGTCTAACCAACAAGTCCAATGCCTCCCTTGGCTTGTATTGAGGCACCATATGCCCAGCTCCCTGTACAAGAGAAGAAGATTTAATCAGAAGAAGACAAACTCATTCTTGGAAAAATCCAAAAGGGAAAAAATCTGGTCTGCAGAAACTAATTATCAGTAGAATCATAATGATGCGGTCCGATGAAAGCAGGAGTGATTGCTGGGGCCATATAGGGCCCAGACAAGATGTGCCTCCGACTCTAGGATGGCATGGCAGCAAGAATAAACCAAATCTCATATTGCCTGGGTGTAGATAGGGAATATGTTATATAAGAAGTAACGGTAGTTTGAACTACCAACAATGCCCTTTCTGAGCAAAGCCTAGAGGAACAAAAACGTGTGGGCTCTAGCCCGAAACAAATAATATCGTTGGCAAATGGGGCCAGAGGTAAAGCCCTTACAAGAATCAATTCAACTCTGGATTCTAGGTAAGGGAACCATTTTCTATGAAGAACATGCAGAAACAGACTGATTTTCCGAAGGTCTCTCACATTTTAATCATCAAGGCTGTAGCTAACTTCCAAGAGTATGATACATGATGCATTGAGAATTATCAACTTGAGAACTAGCTTCACATGACCCTGATAGTTAAGAACGTGAGGTTGTTGTCATATCCTTGCAAATACCTGAACCAATCCAAAAAGCTCATGTTGGTAAAGTTGTAGCACTACGACCTGACTTTTTCCATCACTGGAATGTAAATGTGACTAACCGTAAAGTAAGCACTAAGAAGAAATGAAAAAAGAGCATGTGAAGATCAGCTATTTCTGCAACATTATGTAATTTCTGCTACTAAACAATTCACAAAAGGATGTAGCCACATTTAATGTAACCACAAGAATTATGAGTAAAAGCTTACCCAGTGACTTGATCATTAGAAATCCAAGGCCTCCATTCCTGAATGATTTTGTATCCGAGCAACCTAGTCCATGTTTGAGTACTGGTGAATGGTACAGCCATATCATGATCTCCACAGCCAGTGCATGTGAACTTTATTTACTTCATTGAGGGACGTCAATGGAGAATCAACTAAAATCAGATACTGCGGCTAGTCGTATCTGCCCCATTTATCCCACTTAGCATATGCACTCTATTCTCTCAATAGAACAAGATTCTGGTTCATTGGAAGAATTGGGATTCCAAGAAGTTGGACAGCTATCTGTCCTGGTACTTGGAAAAATTCCAACTAGCTTTATCAATGTTGCCCCTGAACAAATTCTGTTCCAATGCGCGTTTTATCATCCTATTCCTTCTCAGCTTACTGACAACTGGACAATTCTCACGAGATTCCATATATCCCTTATCAATGTAAGTATTGACTTTTTTTCTGGAACCTTTTTCATCAGATAAAGTTTAAATGCAAAGTTTCACCACTGCAGTTGTATCCGTATGACCTATTTAAATTCGTACATGGCATGTGAAAATGTATGCATAGACATAAACATGTCGCAGATTGACGATGGTACCATCAGCGGCTTAGATTGATGTCATTCTTTATACCATGGTAAGGTATTATCTCACTGATGCATAAGGTACACCCATCAGACAACTTTTATTGAAGTTGCTGCCTGCCTATCTTTTACAATTCATGCACGGGACTTAATTTGCCATTTTTGCAAGTGACTAAGGGTGTGTTTGGTAACGTTTTTGTTTAAAAATCGTTTCAAGCAACACAAATAGAAAAAGTTATTTCTGTTCCGGGGAACAATTTTTTAACAGAAGAACGCATTTGGTAAATTTGTTTCTTGAATAGAAAAAGAACTGAAACACGTTTGGTAAATTTGTATAATTTTTTTGTTTCTTTTAATTTTTTAAAATTTTTATTTTATTTTTCCTTTTTTTTTTTTTTTTTCTTCCTTTTGGCCGGTTGCCGGCCCCCAACAAGGCCGAGCCTTGCCGGGCCACCACCAGGTCACCGCCAGGTGACACCGACCTAGTGGTGGCCCAGAGACGCCGAGCCTCGCCAATGGCTAGGCAAGCTCGGCCTTTCTAGATCTGGGCGAGCTCGAGCTCGCCCAGCCAAGGCGAGGCTAAGCCTCACCAGGGGCCGGCAACACTCCAACGAGGTTGCTGGGCCTCGATGGCTGGTTGCTGGCCATAGCCGAGGCCAACGATCGGCCAAAGAAAAAAGAAGAAGAAAAGAAAGAAAAGAAAAAAAATAGGAGAGAGAAAAATTATTTCTCAAAAGTGTTCTAAGAACAAGAAACAAGTTTTTCTTGTTTCTTGTTTTGTTCCAAATTTATCGGGAACAAAAAAATATTTGGAACAAAAACGTAAACAAACGCGTTTCTATTCTTTTTTTTTTGTTCCCCGGAACAAAAAAAAAATTGTATTCATGACCGGAAAAAAAAGAACACAAACAAACAGGGCCTAAAATTCTAATAAAAAAGTTTAAACTATTCGATGAAGAGAGACTATATATATAACCCCATATTTAAGCATATGGAATACACTTTTAACGCCAAACTTCATGAAAAAGTTTGAAGTAACTCACAATACATGGAACGTGAAACACATCTGATCCACATCCATTATCACTTGCTAATGACCAAAAACGTGAAGCTTGAGCAGACATTCTCTTTCTCATAGCAAGAGGCTTCTGAGTCGCCCCTATTTGATGTGAACTCAAAGGCATGCCTTTGTTCCCACTGTTATTGTTTGCTTTTGGAGAGTGGTAGCAAGGCTCCAGACCATTATAGAAGTTGAGATGTGCCACAGCCTAGAGAGGACCCAAAAAGATTTAAAAGTCAGAATCTTTTATGCGTTTATATATCTTCCTCAGTACCATTTTCTATTCCATTCTAAAACCGACCAAAATATGCACACTGGACACAGTAGAAGATAATGAACAGACAGGAGCACCTACTCATATCTAAAAAGATTCTTTTCACAGCTTCTACTGCGAGGGTCCTCAATTTTTCCTTTACACGTGGCCTGGCAGTCCTGTAACGATGAGTATAGTCCACATTAAACATATTGTGAAAAGATCGGAGGAAACTGATCTCGACATTATCCGGGAATTTCCAGTTGACATACTCGGACCATTTTTCAGTGAATTCTAGTGTCATGTTTGCCGTGATAATTTTGGTTCTGCAGCTTAGTGCATTAAAAGCTTAGACTGAACTCCCTGATTTGATACACCTTAGAGATCTCTCGTGAGATCAATCCCATGCCAACAGCGAATGGAAGACAAGCTGCATCGCCATCATATATGTCGTTAATTACCCCATTTCCCACCATGTAAACCTGCATTAAATGACTATTTTGTCTGAGAATTTTAAGAGTTGAACTAAATCAAAATACAGTGAATTATGAATTTCCTAAGCTGTTCAGCTGAGGATTGGTGGAGGAGATACCTTCAAATTGATAAGCGGCTTTTCCCCAAGATTAATTCCTGCAGGAGGTAATTTGCCATTACTGATCAGACCCAACACATGAACCTGGCCTTTCTTGATCAAGTATGTAATACCTTTTGCCACTTCAGACCCGAGGGTTGGTATGTAAACCCCAGCTTAAGACTCTCCCGCAATGTAGAATGAATTTGGAAGGAACTCTGGATAAAGTTTGAACCACTAGATGCATATGGTGCAATATGCTCAGTTTTATGGTTAGAATCAGGACGAGACCTATGATACTGCTCATAGTGTATGTTGCAAGTTAGCCCATAAAGCAGATTCATCATTTCCTTCTCTTTTTTACCACAATAGTATCTTGATCAATTGGCTAACTCATTACCTTGAGAAGAAAAGCATGGTAGAAGGACAGGGAACTAAAGATGATATTACATTCAATCTATAAACCTAAGTGACGTGTTTTGAGTCACCCTGACTGGTAGCAATATGGAACAAACACATTGTATGACCTTGGACCAGCTGAAGGGGTTGAGGTGCAAAGTGGGCAAGCTTCCTTTCATCTTTCCTGCTTGAAATCTTAATGGTCCTGGAAGTAGGCACTGTTCTTTTAAGCAGTGCACAATGTCTGAGAGAAAAAAAAAAAAAAAAAGCTGTTGGAAGTTGCAATTCAGAGCTTGTAACAAAAACATGTTCGTAAATGAAACCGTCAAAGCTGGAGCAGCCAGGTCCACCATTAACCACAGTACAACAGTGTCCTTGGAAGGATTTATTTCAGAAGCGATGAAGTAATAGAACAAATTCTTTTTTTCATGGATTTCCATCTATTGACAAATACCTGTATATTCCAAGTTTTATATTCTTGTAATGAAGCAGAATATTGACAAAATCACATGTTTGTTAGCACTAACCTCGCACAATGTTTAGAGGGGAGCGTGCCAATAAAGCCTGGTAGGTTAGTGACTAGCAATTCTCTAGGAGCTGCTGCAGTAAATGAAACAGTGAAAAGAAAGCCAAGGCGGAACCATATGATTACCATGACCGCATAAGTTTTTCAAAAAGCACTTCGGAACTACGTAAACCTACGAATAAGCTGCTGGATAGTTTGTGCATATGCCTGTACTAGAATGGAACGAATGAGAGCAAAACATGGATGTCCAATAAAATACGTAAAACAGATGAAGAAGAAAACAGGGAGTAGGTGGCAGATGAAAGAGACAGATAGAGGAGACGCTTGAATGCTTTGTGCAATCATCTTTTTGCTCATGTGAAAAGTCTTTTGTACAGGGGAAAGTTAGTAGACACCAACGGAGCAAACCACTCGGTATGATCGTGGAACAAGTAGTGAAAGATGGAAGAGACAAACAGTAAAGTCGTTAGAATTTCTTTCTTGCAACCATTCTCTGTTGGATCCTTAGGAGCTGTTTGGTAACCATTCAAACGATACCCGATTCTAATTTTTTGTTCCCGAGAGTAGTTTTAGAATAGAATCACGTTTTGTAAAAAATTTGTTACCGGGAACAGATTTGGAATAAAATCAAGAGTAAAAAAAAAAAAATTGATTCTTTGTTTCCAGGAACAATTCTAGAATCAAATCTACCTAATTTTTCCTTTTTCCTTCTCTTTCTTCTTTTATTCTTTTTCCCTCTCTTATTCTTCAAGTGTCGCCGCCGCCGCCGCCGCCCCCCGCCGAATGCCGCTGTTCGCCGCCCACCGCCGCCGATCGTCAGCAAGCTTGCCCAGTCGCCGACGAGGCCTCCCCTGGCCACCGACAAGGCTTGCCTGGCCAAGCGAGGCTCACTGGCCAAGCGAGGCTCGACCTCACCCGGATCCGGCGAGGTCGAGCCCCGCTGGTGGCTAGGTGAGGCCGCTCGCCCAACCAAGGCTCGACCGAGCGAGGCACGGCCTCGTCGAGGGTCGGCAACGCTCCGGTGAGGTCGCCGGCCCTCATTTGGCCAGTCACCAGTCATCCCAAGGAAGGAGAAGAAGAAGGAGAAGAAAAAAAAAAAAAAAAACGGAAAAATTAATAAAATTAATTTTAAAAAATGAACGGAAATTTTGCTATATATAGAATACATATTTAATTTTGTATTTTAATTTATTATTTAGTATTTATATTTATAGTTTATACTATAGTTTATTATTTACTATTTAATGAAAATTCGATCAGTTAATATGTTTATTACTTAGTATAAATATAATTAATTAATAGAATTTCCATGATTTGATTAAATTTTAGAATTGCAATAGAAATTTTATGTAGTTACCAAACGCATTTCTATTCTTTTTATATTCTAGAATCAAAAAATTTGTACAGTTACTAAACGCGTTCTTTTACTCATAAATTGTTCTCGGGAACAGAATAGAAAAGAATTATTTCTGATCAGAAATTGTTCCCGGGAATAGAATAGTTACCAAACTCGCCCTTAGCCAACTCAAAACCTACTCAAACTAGGAATCCACTTATGTGGATAGTATTTCAATAATTTCTTATTTAATCAAGCGTGAAACCCCAAGTCCTATCTGGATTTTGAATTTTACTTAGATTGGATTTTCTTCACAACTTAATTCACAACATTTTCTCAGAGAAAAAAGAAATGGTGGCAAAGTGGCATTGTATTTATAGTTCAAGCCATCTATTAGTACGCTCTTATCTATATCTCATCTGGCACGGATAAGTGATGGAGGAAAGCTTATGGAAGTGAGAAGTAATCAGCGGCACTTACTTGAGCATCATAATTTTTTTTCCGGTCACTTGAATACCATGACTTCTAAAACAACATTCATTTAAGTGTCATAACTTTCAATTTTTTTTTTTTTGGTGAAATGTAATAATATATTGAGCTTAAACTAATAATTTACACAAGATCCGATGCCATAAAACTTGTACTCAAAATACAACAAGTCATAGTGAGTGGAAGGGAGCCGGATGCAAAAGAGGGCCGCTAAACAAAAGAGTGGCAAACAAGGAAAAGCAAGCAAAAACTGCACAACCCAACACAGGAACAGGAACTACGAGAGAACCCCTTGGCAAGAATCACTACCGTAGCCGAACAGCAACCATCCGAAAATTGAGAAGTTAGGGGCCATGAGCCTTTCAAAAGCAGTCTCTGATCCACTCCAAGGACTATGGACCCGCCAGAATAGCAGAGAAAATGCAAGGATCTATCCCCCAATTACTCTAAAGTCTTCTGTTCCTCGGGTTATCCTCGAACATTTTTGAACGTTAAGGCCTTATCCTTAACAACTTTAATGAGATGATTCTTAACGGCCAGAACCGCCAAAATATGGTCTTGGAAGAGGATGTCGTTCCTAAACTTCCAAATAAGGTGACAAAGAGCACCAAACGAAAAGCAGGCAATGGACCGATAGAAATCCTTACCAGAAAGAAACTTCATCACCCACCGAAGGTTCTCAGACCAAGTCCCGTTGCGCCACGGGAGGTTGCATCTAGCTGCCCAAAAGAAAGCGAAGCCAGCAGTGATGCGACACCCAAAGAAGAGATGATCGATCCGGCATCAACTTGCAAAATGCACACACCGCATGCCCAATTCGGCCATACGACAAAAGCAAGGCTTGGGTGGGAAGACGGTTCTTGATAATAAGCCAAAGATTGAATTGATATCTCAGAGTGATACCATTGTTCCAAATGAAGGAAACCCAATCAACCCTAACCTTCTTCCTTTTGACGGCATGCCACGCCGAGACGATTAAGAAAAGACTAGAAGAGCTATCAATCCAAGTAAAACGGTTCGATACCTGGGAAAGGATATGAAGGGTTTGATTCCAAGATTCTAACATTGTCCTCAAGGACTATCCAGACGGTGAAAAAAGATCAGCCACCCTAGCTTGCCTAGATAAACCATATCTATATATCACCGAATTCGATAAGCTTGGATTGCATGAAGGACTGACCTTATTAATTGAAGTCGGCTAGCAAAGGAGAGAAAGCGGTGAGTCCAAGATTGGTCCCTGGCCGTTATACAATCCACTAGGGACACACAGTTAGCCTTGCCGAGCCTAAAGGATATAATAGGAACACCCAAGTAGTGCATTGGCAGCTTCCCTTCAATGAATCCAAGGGCTAGAATAATCTCACTCCGTAGTTCATCCGATCCTCCAGCAAAGAAGATCTCACTTTTACTGTTGTTTGGCTTCAGCCCACTCTATGCCGAGAAGGTACCTAGACCATCCTTAAGGAGAGAGATCGAGGCCATATCAACTTGGCAAAAGAGAAATACATCATCCGCAAAGAATAGATAAGATAACCTCATAGCCTTGCATCTCCAGAAAAAATTGAACCCTGGTTGTGCAGCACAAGCACTAGGTATCCCAAAAAAGACCTCTACAACTAGAGTGAACAAGTAAGGAGACATGGGATCCCCCTTACGAAGGCCTCAACAACTAGAGAGAAACCCATGTAGTTCCCCATTTAAAGAAATAGAAAACTTCGGAGTGCGAACACATACCATAATAAGCCGAATAAGGTGATCTGGGAAGCCAAAAGCATGAAGAACCAGTTCCAGAAAGTCCCAGTCCACCATATCATAAGTTTTCTGAAAATCCACCTTAACAGCACATTTAGGAACATGCGGATGGAGATGGAAACTGGCATATAACTCCTGAGCAAAAAAAATATTGTCTCTGATACGCCTCCCTTTGACGAAGACATTCTGAGAAGGGTTGATAATATCTTGAAGAACTCCAGCAACACGGTTAGCTAAAACCTTGGTAATACATTTATAAATAGTATTGCAACAGGCAATGGACCTGTAATCGTTGACTGAGGTCGCATTGGAGACTTTCGGGATCAAAAGAAGAATGGTGTTGTTGATCTCCCTTAGAAGTCTCCCCATGGCAAAGAAATCCTTCATTGCTTCAATGACTGACGGCCCTACTAGCTCCCAGTTGCTTTTAAAGAACTCAACTCCAAACCCATCCAGCCTAGGAGCCTTCCCACGAGCTAAGGAGAACAAGGTATCATGAATCTCCTCATTAGAGAAGGGGCGAGAGAGAGAACATACCTGATCCTCATTAAGAGGGCATCGAATAACTTGTTGAAGGTCCAGTAAGGAGGGTCTGGAGGATAGGGTGCACGGTGCGAAAAGCTCCTGAAAGTGAGAGACAAAAGTGTGTTGCACTAGGCTCGGCTTGATAACCAAATTCCCAAAGGCATCAAGAATAGAAAGAATCATGTTTTTTAGTTGTCTTGAAATGACAGAATGGTGAAAGTACTTGGTATTCCTGTCACCATTCTTAAGCCACCTGATCCTGGATTTTTGTCTAAAGAAGGACTCCTCCTAACTCCTCAATTCCACGAAGGTCTTCAGAAGTTCGCTAGTCGGGTCTTGCTAGAGACCAATTTGGGCTAGTCTGAAAGCATTCCTCGACGCAGCGACCATTTTGGAGATGTTAGAGAAAGAATCTCTATTGAGTTGCTTTAGATGGCCTTTCAAGGCCTTCAGCTTGCTCATCAACCTATACATAAGGACCCCTTCTCCCGGGCTTTCCCAAACTTGAAAAACAATGTCGTGGAAGGACGGGTGCTCCATCTAGTAATCAAAAAACTTGAAAGGCTTCATTCGAAAAACTGGTTGTAACACTTTCACCACCATTGGCGAATGGTTAGAAATGCTCGGTGTCAAAAAAGACACTTTTGAGTAAGAGAACTCAAGGCTCCATTTAGCATTCACTAATACTCGATTAATCTTCCTAGCCTTTCGGTTAACCCCTGAAGTAGTGGACCAAATAAAGCGAAAACCAACATACCTCAGGTCCTCTAACTCAGCCTGGGTTAAACACTTATTAAACTCATCAAAGTAGGGGATCCAAGTGTCAGAGCTCCCAATCCTATCAGAGGGGTTCCTAATGGCATTGAAGTCCCTAGCCACAAGCCAAGGCAAATCCTGGAAGCAAGCACTCATGTGAACCAAGTCCACCCACAAAGGCCTTCAAAGTATAAACGTATGTTCAGCATAAATCACCGAGGTGCAACAGCCCAATCTAGACATAAGGAGCACCACTCTACCATGGATCGCCTGACTATTGGAATAAATCACTTCATAATTCACCAGAGTAGGGTTCCAACTAACTCAAATCCTACCTCTATGGGAGTAATAATAATTGGCAATCCACTTCCACCCTGACAATAGCCTAGCAGAAATGGAAAAAAAATAGTCTTCGGCACTTTGGTCTCCAATACACCGACCAGACAAAGCCCGTTGGAATGAACAAGGTTCTTGACCTCAGCTTGCCTCAAGGGGTCCATAAGACCTCTTATATTCCAACAACCAAAATACACATGTGTGTGTGTGTGTGTGTGTGTGTGTATTTATATAAACTATGGGAGTAATCATAATTGGCAATCCACTTCCACCCTGACAATAGCCTAGCAGAAATGGAAAAAAATAGAGTCTTCGGCACTTTGGTCTCCAATACACCAACCAGACAAAGCCGGTTGGAATGAACAAGGTTCCTGACCTCAGCTTGCCTCAAGGGGTCCATAAGACCTCTTATATTCCAACAACCAAAATACATATATATATGTATGTGTGTGTGTGTGTGTGTGTGTGTGTGTGTGTGTATTTATATAAACTACACAAATAAGCAAAAGGAAGGCAGGAAGGCCTACCTTCGCTTGGGAGGTTTCCGGCGAAAAGTTGCCAGAGTCGCGAGAGTGGTCTCAAGAGGCGGATCCGGGGTGAGACATAGCAATTTGTCCTGGATCGATTCCAGCTTCGTTGAGATAACCCTAGGGGATGGCCGGGAGATAGTAAATCCTCATCCGAGCAAAAAAAAGCTAGCTGAGACATCCGAATCCATGCCTTAATCGTGAGTCAAGAATGGAGCTTCGATTGGCCTAAAAGAACCAATTCCTGGGCTAGATAGAGAACACACCACCTTCAGAGGGGCACTAAGTCCTCTTTGCGGCTTTCGGGTAACCACGGGAGGCACGGCCTTCGTCGAACCAGGGGCCTTCAAACGCCAGGACTGCCCCTCATCGCTCGAGTTGACCGGTTGGGAGGAAGGTCTTTCCTTCGAAGGCATGGGCTTTTTCTTCTTTTTTTCCCTTAACTTGTTTCCAAGGTTGCTCCGGTGCAACTTGTGAATCTGCCACAACCGGGTCATGGATGAGGGCCACACCAAGGGATGAGGGAGTAGAGCTGGCTAGGGACTGCTGCAGCACTCTATCAGCCACAATCGGATCAGGACAGGGGGTCGGAACAGGGGCCGAGGGAGCAGTGCTGGCCTGAGATTGCTTCGGCCGTGGGATAGGGACGCGGGACTGTTCATCCACCAATGATGGAGGAGCAGCTTGGACACGCCGTAGAGGTCTGTCTGATATGTTTTTTGGCGAGGGGGGGCTTCGCAATTATGACCGAAGCAACCACACTTGTCGTACTTCACCGGCCTCCACTCATACTCGATAGCTATCGAACGTAATACTCCCTCCAAGACAACATCTACGGGGTCACACCTAGGCGGGCCCGCATGGAGCTCCACGCATACCTTGGCAAAGGAGATCATCTTCTTTTGCTCCGTTCACTCATCAACATAAAGTGGTTTCCCCACAACACTTGTAATAGCACTAATGGAGTGTGCCAACTGAAGCTCGAATGGGAGATTATTCAACCTAATCCAAATGGGGATCGAGTCTTGCTTTTCCTTTTTTAGCTCCATGAGAAGCCTCTGTTGCTTCAAAATGAGGGGCACCCTTGCAACTGCAAGGGGGCCATCTTCAAAGATTTTCCTTCGGAAAGTAGAATTCGAGATATGGAAGTAGAAGAATCCTAGGTCATCCACCAAAACTTCAACAAGTTTGGGGCCCCAAGCATACTTCAATGATTCCTCCGTAAGTTTGAAGGGCAGCCTTCTCCTTATGTAGCAACCAACGAGGCACTCGCTCCATAAGGGGTCCGAAGCCTCCAATGCCGCCTCTGAGAGTTGGACAATAGGCTTGTTGTCCACAAAGGTAGGAGGAACATAGGAAAGATCATATCCCTTAGCAACAAGACAGGCCACACTCGCCCACGATTGAGCAGGGGTAGTCTTCGGATCGGCTGGACGTTGAGCAGAAGGCCGAGGCCTCTTAGATGATGACCGAGCTCGGCTTCGGCCTCTCGAGTGGCCAGTGCGAGCTGGAAGCTTTAGAGGTCCCTTCTGCATATCTGTCAGCACAACATGGGGCTTGAAGGGAGCCTCTTGAGTAGGAAGCACCGGAGGAGGGCTGCCAAGTGCTCAAGAAGAGGGGCTACGACCCCTTGAGGTTCCCGCACCTTGCTGTGCCTCTCGGGGAATTCCAAGCGCATCCGAAATGGCAGGGGCCATTTCACAAACAGCTGGTGTGCGGGACTATCAAAACCGAAGGAAAACCATTAGAAGGAAGTAGACTTACCAGGCACAGCTTCAACAGCACAATGTGGGATAGGAGAAAAGAAAAACCCGCTCAGCAAGCACCAACAGCCACAACAGAATCCCGAAGTTCTGGCATGCAGCCAGCACACTTAGACGTGAGCATTTTTCTCAACCACTTAAAGATTCAGACGTATTAGACTCGTGTAAATCTGGTGTCATGCAATAACTGCTCATCCATCAAATTGTTTGTTCTAGTATGCTGTTCCACCGTGCTAGGAAAAATAATGAGTTGGCTAGACAGCAAATCACCAAACAAAACTCAAAGAGAGGTTAAAATAACTATGACCAGAAAACGCCTGGCAGGTTAGTGACAACCAATTCTCTTGGAGCAGCTGTAGTAAATGAAACAGTGAAAAGAAAGCCACGTAGGAGCGTTATGATTCTCATGACCGCACCAATTTGGATAATTTTACAAAGCGATGTAGAACCATGCAAACCTATGAGTAAGCTAGTGGACGGTTTGTGCATGTGCCAGGGATGGATAGAATGAGAGAAAAGCACGGACGTTCAATGAAATACATAAACAGATGATGAAGAAGAAGACAGAGAGAGGGTGGGAGATGAAAGAGACAAATAGAGGAGACACATGAATGCTTTGTGCGATAATCTTTTTGTTTATTCGCAAGGCCTTCTGTGCAGGGGGAAAGTTCATCAAAACCAATGGAGGAAATGACTCTGATATCGGCATAGAATAACAAGTCAAAGATGTAAGAGACAAACAGAAGAGTCATTACTTTTCTTTGTTCCAACCATTTTATGTTAGTAGGAAATTTAACTTGGAGAGGGCGATTGGCAAAGTCACAGTTCACTTCTGTAGGTCATTCAGTGTCGATCGAGGAAAACTTACAAAAGACGTAATACGATGAACAAGGTCCCTGTCACATGAGATCTAGCAGTTCTTGATTAGAGCTCCACGTCAAACTTCTTCTTTTTTTTTTTTATCTTCTAGAATGTTGATTCTTATGGTTCTATTTTCATTTGGAGTTGCAGGTTCATCAATAATGTCTGATTTAGTCTGGCCTTCCTGAGTTCTTTCCTTAAATTGGGCAGATTTTTTTCTGTGTCTTTTGGACATAGTTATTTCCAGGGTTTGTTACTACGTATATAGAGGAAAAACGGACTTAGCAAGTTTCTCCCTGCTGGATTATCATCTGTGCTGTTCAGCCTTGAAAAAAGGTTTTAGTCCACCTCAAATATACAACAAGAATTTTGGTCAATTAAAGCAAGAAAGTTTTCATCAATTTGGAGTCAACACACCGGAGTTCCATTGTTCATGAACTTGAATGCAATGCTCTGAGTACGAGTCCATTACAATTCCACAGTAAAGTTGTTTCTTTTATAGACAACAGCTACTGTAGAACACTTCCTTTGGATTTGGCATGCCATTGTGCCTTTAATTTGCAAAGCGATTAGTCGATTTTTCTATAGGCTAGCAATATCTGGTGTCGATACCATATATCTCCCAGATCATGTGTATGAGGATGAAGCATTCACAGATTGCTCGCTGTCCCTAAGATTTGTTCCCTTCGCACTGGCTTAAAGCATAGAGAATGAATGTTGCTATCATAAGAAATCGAGCAATCTAGTGGAAGCTGTCCAGCTACTAGATTGGGTTTCCATCCAGCCAGCGAGTATAAAAATCCAGTGCCTCCCTGGGCTTGTATTCTGGGACAGTGTGCCCTGCTCCCTACCCAACCAACCTCAGAATAAGTCAGAAGATTATGAGCATGGGATGTTGAGATATATTTTCTTTGAAAGGACAGGAATGAGAGGATATATAACGGAGGTACTGCCAGAGCTGATAGAGTCATCAAATGTGTTGCCTTTGGAAAGATTAACATAACCCGTTGTTATTAGCAGACTTCGTTTGCGAAACTGTATCACGGTCCTCCCGTAGTCATTGGTTTTGGACAATGAAAAAGTCGCTTGTTGAGAAAAAGAAAAACAGTTCTCATTCCTAAGGACCCTAGCGATTCAGTGCAATATGATGTAGGAGTTGAAAATAAACGACTACCACAGTTTTAGCAAGTGGAAAGATTTGGCATGATTTTACTGCGTTGCAACATTTGAAGATGGACAAAATTGTTGATGTAGTTTCGTTGACATACCTTGATGGTAAGGAATGTGAGGTTGTGATCGTATTCTTGTAAGTACCTATAGCAAGTCAAGGTCCAGTTTAAATCAGCTATAGTATAGTGGGATTTCATTATGTTAGCAAGTAAAGAGACTCCTGACAACATCTACTTAGTGCTCGTTACAGGGTTAAGTATATCGTCTTGAGTTAGCTGGGGTATTATTATATGTTCTCTAAAGCAATAATGTTATCTGTGAAATCTCTCACTTTCATTCTTTTCCTTTTCTCTATCATGGATACTAGAATTGAGACATACAGGTTCAGAAATTTACCCAGCTACTTCGTCGGCCGACATCCAGGACCTCCATTCATCCATAATTCTATAACCGAGTGATTGAGTCCATGCTTCGCTTCCAGTAAATGGCACACACATGTCATGGTCTCCACTGCCAGAGAACAGGATTTTTACATTTTTCTGGATCTTAGGATCCTGGTGCCGCTCAAGAAACAAAAGAAAAACCAGGAAAAAGGAAAAGAAGATCGTGTATTTCGTCCTACTTTAATAACCAAAAAATCACATTCCTCTACAGTGTGTCAACCTGAGGATGAATGGTTATTAAGAAGGAGGGAAAATGACCTCTCTAGTCTGTAACTTTTTAAATGGCTCAATTAATTAAAGTCTTAAAAAAAAATTATTTAAAGTCTTGGCCTAGGGTTCGCATCACGTACAGTCAGAATGCCACTAGTTTGAGATGACCGGAAAAGGCTAGTCAAATAGACACGAACGGAGCTCAACAAGGTGGCCCTAGAAGATAATATAATGCCACTAGATGACAGGAAAAAGCTAGTCAAATAGACGCTAATGGAGCTCAACATGGTGGGCCTAGAAAATAATGCTGTCCCTAGGATACAGATAACAAGAGAATCATCCTGAACCATGAGATAAGAAAGAAATGATTGTTTCTCTTGACTTCAAAATATTTCAAATCTGCAACATGGAAGATATCTGATGGAATAACCCACAAATTAGATCCACAAATGATGGCCCTTATTTGACCTGGAAGATTACCTGAAAATTAATGCACGGAAATTCTGAGTCGTTAGATTCTTGTGATAAGGTATCATACTTCCAGAGTTCTTACGATACTTTATTCTTTCAGTGCATAGTTCCCACGGACCTGACACATTTACCTGCATTTTCATTCACAAAGGATACAGTTGAGAAAACGCTCGTTGTAGAATGAATGTATCGATTCCATATTTCACAGATCAAGTCAAATTACTGATGCTGCATGAATAGCTCTCTAACTCGGTCATCGTTCAGCCAGGAAGTTGCAACTTCATCGTTCTGTAATTGAAATAAAGAATTCATCATAATAAGCATCGTATAGACACATCTGACCCTCCAGTAAGAAAAAGAAGCGGGGTGTAAATGCACAAGTCTCTGCTGCATATAATATATCAGCATTTCATGAAAGTAGCTTACGACACAGGCGATGTGAAACTTTTTAGCCAGTTGAGGCCATAATGGAACAGTGCCATCTCTAACAGGTAACCACAGAGGCCAAGCACGACCAAACATCCTCTTCCTCACGGCAAGAGGCCTCTCAGTTACTCCCAACTTCTGGAAGCTTAATGGTAAGATCGTGCTCCCATTTGTATCTTGCGCCGGATCATGAAAGCACGGCTCAAGGACATCATATATGTTCAGACTGCTGATTGCCTGAGAAATAGCAACCTTTATCAGCAGAGAGTACACCAGTTTGTCCCTTCAAAAGTAGCTGCCAAGATCGCCATGATACCTTGCCCACTTTACTCAGGCTAGCCAAACAACCCTCACTATTGTTGTTGTAGTAGACTTCCCCGCAATTTGCGTAAACTTCCTGCATTAGTCGTATAATTTCTGAGAAATGATATCAGACATTTGTAGTGCCAACAGAGAATAAATTTGGTCGAATCTGGGGGGAAGATGAAAGAAATTAGACATAAATAAAGATCATTTTCTTCATGTTGCTTCCCAAAGTAATCACTTAGAAATTGTCACGATATCTGGTACAGCCAAAGAAGATTGAACCCACATGAAAGATACCATTTGAAATTAGCCCCATTCCATGCGCGAACGGTACAAGGGCGGTGCCATCAAATTTCTCATCTGTTACTCCGTTACCCACCATGTAACCCTGCGCAAGATGGAAAAGTCTCAAAAGACGATATCGCCATCACTATCTAACTCCTAGCAGAAAGGGGGTCGCTTAATTACTTACCTTGAAATTGATAAATGGTTTGGCACCTTCATTTATACCTGCAGAAGGACCACTTTCTAAACCTGAATTTCGTCTTTGAATATATTTAAAAAAAATAGACACATCTGCTAAGCAGGCAATAATTACCCTTTACTACTTCAGCTGCGAGAGTAGGCACATATACTCCGGCATAAGACTCTCCAGCAATGTAAAATGGGTTATTGAGGAACTCCGGGAATAGCTCAAACCACTAGGTGCAGGAAAATTTAATTGGTCAATTAACTCCACCAAAGTCAGGTCAGCCACACCAATCAAGTATGTCGAACTCTTTTGGTGTGATGCTAATTTCTTAGGATTATGCACTTTAGAATACTTAGTCTGAGTAAAGACGACAATACCTTCAGTAGGAAAGCATGAGTAGCAGCGGCTGTTTGTAGGTCTCCTGTATTATAATTATTAGAGTCCGTCGAATATGATAGGCCAACTCCACAGGGCGAATCCAAGTATACAATGTTTGAAACCTGAGAAAATGAAAAAGATCTTCATAAGGAAATTAAGACTATGTCAGTGGGAAGAAATGGGCATTTAAAACCTAGGCTGCAAAATAATTAGGACATTATCCCTCCTCATCAAAGTAAAGAAGGACATTGCAGTACAAAAGTAATATAGGACCTTGGACCAGCTGTATGGATTCAAATGCAATGTTGGAAGAGAACTTGTAGTCTTTCCTGCTTGGAAGTTGAACGGCCCTGTGGGTACGGTCAGCTTAATTACCAAGTTAATGGCGTAATTCAACTCATAGACGAGGACAAAGCAACAAGAAAAAGTCTAACAGACATGGATATCATGGGTGTAATTGTGCACGGAGTATGTAGTCATCTTTGTGCATTCATAACTATTTAATTCAAAAGTACTAAGACTGTATACTGAAATAGACAGTTACTTTACACGTAATCAGATCTTCTGCTTTGAAGTATCAAGAAGCGGAGAAAAATCCTCGTAGGAGGAAAACCATAAGTTTAAAGCATGCAGTCCACCTTCAGAGAGCATCTTAAAATGAGGAAATGAAGAGAGTAGAAATGAGAAGCGAGCATACCGTGTTCGTAGACAAGGCCATCGAAGCTGGAGCATCCAGGCCCGCCATTCAACCATAACACAACTGGGTCTATGGTGGAATTTCTTTCCGACACGACCAAGTAGTAGAAAAGATTTCTTCCCGCTGGATTGTCATCTATGTTCACGTACCTGCAAAATCTCAAACAAGATTTGTATTGCTATTATAAATCCAGAAGAAAGAGACTTTTTAACGGTTATTAACTTATATGACCAAAATCATCTCGCACGATACATCTATAAACCTACAAAGAACCAACCCGGAGTAGTGGTGCGAAGGGAAAGTGCCAGTGAAGCCGGGTAAAGATGTGACGAGGGACTCTTTTGGAGCTCCTTCAGTAAAAGCAACACTCAACAGCATGCAAAATAATAAGTTAACGTGAGAGTGGTACTTCTTCTCCATGGCTTTTTGGAATGCAAACGATCAATGTTGTGAATTGATGACTCTTGATAGCTCTGAAGGTACAAACAGAGTAATATATAGATTCATCTGAACAAAGGACACAGTAGTGCTTGGAAAATAGTGGGTCAAAAAAGGAGGAGAAAAGACGAGAGCAAAATCTTTCTTTTGGGTTGTCGACTGACCAATCATCAGCCGTGACAGTGGTGGGCACTGTGAACGCAGAGAACGTGCGGTCGATGTAATAATTGAGATATTTCGGGTTCCTTGGTTGCTGCTTTGGAATAACTTTGCTGCTCTCTCTCTCTCTCTGGGAAGGTAGTAAGGTAACACAGAGACAAAAGGGAGGGGAGGCGTTGCAGGTGCAGTCAAGGGGCAGGAGCAGGGCCGGAGCCAGGATTTTGATGAGAGAATGATGGGGGCGTAAACTTCAATGTGTGAGAGAGAGAGAGAGAGAGATAGGACAGTTGCACCTATTACGTATAGTTTGTTGTGTAATTATGGCTTAATTCTTGAATGGTTTGGTCTGCTGTTGAATCGTCAGCCACTTTTCCTACCTCATCTTTGACTTATGGACTCCACTAAAGTAACCAAGTGAACAAACACAAAAGAATCAGACAAAAAAAAAAAAACAAACAAACAAACACAAAAGAAAAACACCCAAATAGAAAAACCTTTTTTTTACTTTTGTGGAGGGTTGAGGGGCGGAGCAAGATCCAGAGGTAAAAGGTGAGCTTCTAGATGGTGGAATGCCGAGATCATCTTCGCACGCTCTAGGGACCCTACATGTTCTAACCCCGTTAAAGGTGAATGACCTAATACTTTCTCTCGTGTTTCACGAGTGAACATGATTGATCTAAAGAGCAAACACTTTTATCGTGGCCGGCTATACCATATCTTGAATGCGAGGAAACTATTCTCCCTCTCCGTGAGAGGCCGTAGTGTATAAAAGAATATGCCATGGCTGCATTTCTGTTCAAAGTCACACTTTAACCCCGTCATCTCTGATTGATTTTGCCATCTTAAAGCCATACCTAACACCTCAACCACGCCTTCTTTCTTAGTACTCGTCGCTCCCAGTTGCGTTCAACCAATTCTCACCAGGGCGAATTGTTCCTCTTGCATCTGCATTAAGTTTACTTACTGCTCGTGAGATTTCGCCTTCCTTGTGCCCCTGTTTGCATTCCATTCCCATTAAAAAAACAGGTCAAAGCTTTCAAATGGGTAGAAAAACATTTTCTTCACACTTCCTAAATTGACATTTGAAAAAAGTAGTTTCCATTTGACTGCCAACTCTTATCCGAATGCCAGTCAACGCCCAGATAATTCATAATCAGGACCCATAATCAGAGGAACCCATAGAAATAGATGGATCCTTCCGATTTAATCACCCATCTGCTAAATGATGCTTCTTGATGCTTCACCTCATAAACACCTCGATGCACAGTTAATCCAATTGCCTGAGTTGTATGGTAAACTTTCATGTCTTCGCTGTATATAGCAGACTAGAGGTAGATTACAGTATCATGGACACCAATATAATGGTGGATGGGATGTGCTATACAGCACCAAATCAACACGATATATGTACCAGAATACACTGTCAATGTGTTGGGCCACTTGTGGCAAAGCCAGAGAAATGGTGAAAGAAAGCATTCACTATAAAGAAAGGTTTTAAGGAGTCAAATGGACCAGTTAAGATCACTATAATCAGCAAATTGGTATGCTGTGTGTATGCCTTTCAGAAGAAAATATTTTACAGAACAGAGATCCTCGTACAATCCTCAAACAATCGCGAAAAAACTGTGACCCAAGGTAGTAAGGTGTAAAAAAGAATGCAAATCTTCGTAAGCAATCTTTGTGTTTTGTTTGGTTGAGACTTTGAAGTTGTTAATCTGCTATAGGAGACTGTGAAGCATATATACGAACAATGACAAAACCGGGAATACTTGTCCCATGACAAGAGTGGTACTTGAACTCAACTCATGCGCACCCACAGAATACACTGCTCCATTATCATCCTTCACCTTGATGCTCGAAGAACCTGAAATTAGAATAGAAACATTACTGCAAATCCAAATACTAGGTGAGTGCTTGTATTGAAGCCTTTAAGATGAATCTGATCTAAATAATTTTCTTATTTTTCCCTCTGGAGAAAATTGTGGTGGATCTTTTATTATTTAAAACTTGAGGAATAACAAAGAAGTGCCGGCAGGAACTAATGTAAGTCCAACTCCCCCTAAGCAACCACCTAAGCAATCCCATGCAAACAATTTGGACTGGATCTCATTAAAATTGCACCTTGAGTTACTAGATTTATCGTTGGTTGACTCATATCATACCATCAGTGAAATACATGTTATGAAACAAAAGGAAATGATAAAAGTTCAAAGAAATACGGGATATGTCATTCTGTCACTTCAAATCACAAAAAGTTGCAAAAAGCTATCAGAATTGCCAGTCTAGAAGGACAACAGATCATCTAACCAGAGACAAAGACATCTCAAATTAACAGGTTAAGAAAAAAAAGGACCAGTCACTCCATGCACAAGAAAATATAGAGGACAATGAATAACTGTCTGATCTATGACAAGTTAACCGACAAGACCTTGTCAGTTATCCAAGACAAAGGCTTAATGTTATACAGTGGAAACTTTCATATGGATGTAAATGCCTTGGTTGACATAGTCGATGACTTATGTTGTATTTGAGCTCCCTTTTGGTTTTGGGAGCTGTTTTGTCTATGGCCTAGTTTTTGGGCTTTTTTTCATATGGGTTTGCACCCTCTGAATGCCTATTTTTTAACTTTCTAATCTGTGAAAATAATGAAATCCACAATAAAACACAATTTCCACCAGTGTAAACGATTAAAAGGACATCACTCACAGTTGTACTCTGTCCATCCAATTGTCTGAGTCTCCAGATCATACAAAACCAGTTTATTTGAAAGCACCAAATCTGCATTTAGACACACGGGTAAATCATCAATATGTGATCAAATCCTGTCATGACGTAGTGTTTACTAGTGAGAGTATGAAAACAATGATCCCACATGGACTAACCTCTACAAAGGAGGGAGGGAGAGAGAGAGAGAGAGAGAGAGAGAGACAGACAGACAGACAGACAGACAGACAGACAGACAGACAGAGATGTATGTCTGGCTGAGTAACTAGGCAAAAGCTTCTGTAGCTAATGGCAAGAGTTGTTAAATTAAAGGAACAATCATCCGGTTCCTCCTCTTTGCCAGAAAGTGGCAAACCCACTGTGGCACACTGACAGATTGGTCAATATATACATATACATATATATACATACATACATACATACATACATACATACATATATAAACTCAGTGGGCAAGAACCGTAGAAATAAGCCCCATTTCATAGCCATGTGAACCTAAACAGCAAATCCTGGCGACTGACTAATGCTTTGAAACTGCAAGAAGTATTAAAGGTTTATTAAAAGTAATTAGCAGTACCTCCCAGAAGGGTCATGTCCTTTCCATCCTTAGATTGGATCCCGCTGTTCATCCAACCAAAACACCAAGCATCTTCCTGCATATAGGTCATGAAACAAGTGATGTTTTACCAGAACTAATTCAGAGATACTCACAATCAATTTGTCAGTAATTTCATGGAAGAGGAAACCAAAAAAATCTAGTACAATAGCCATTTGATCCTTGTGACATCAACATAAGCAACATAAAATTAGAATATCCTCAACATACAAAGCTTGGAAGGAATCAACAACCAAAGTGGCTTAACGATATTTCCATGTCTGAAACAACTCTAGACTACAAAGCTAATTGTTAGTGTGTGTAGAATATATTACTTACACGGAGCTGGAACAAGTAATCATGAGGATAAACTGTCAAAGTCAGAGAACCGGCAAAATGAAACTTGACCACGGGAAATTTATCGTCAACACTGCAATCACAGAGGAAGATAAGATAAGAAGCACTCCTTACTACTCTGTCCAACCATGACCCTACAGAACGATAGAATGAAAAAAATTGTCTTCAAGCGACAGTAGCGTTAGAAACAAGGGGCTTCAGAAACATATACAGTAAGCAGAAATTCCTCCACGTATGGTGATAAGATAAAGAGCTGGCACCTTTCAGCAAACTGGAAACAAGAGAATTGGTCTTCAACAGTATGTAATTTCAGTCCAGGCTGCTTAGCCATGATCTAATCACACAAAAATAGTAAAATTAGTGTAATAAGGAAATGACATTCGGAAGTTAAGGGGAGAACTAAGTAAGAAAGGTAGAAAATCATATACCGCATTCATAAGTTGCTTATAAACCTCATCCGGAAGATAGGCTAAAGTTGTGCCACTGTCAATTATTGTTCCCTTCGCATCCCCACCGTCAAAAACATCTGTTGGAAGTGGTAGAACATCACCACCCACCTCAACTTCCTTCATAATAACATTGTAATGTGGCCTAGAATAGTAATAAGGTACAATTACAAAGAATGCCAGGAGCTGATTAAATGGGACGCAAAAGATCGTCACAGAGATGCATTCTTTGGTGAGCAATTGTCAAAGAGATGCATACCTAAACACTTTACAGCCAAAATCTCCAAAAAAAACTTTTAAGGGATAAGTCCCACAACAAATTGAATAAGGCATAAATATTTTTTATTGAAAAACATTTGCTTCATAAATTTTACAAATTAAAAACTTCAACCTAATGACAACAGGATAATAATACCACAACAGAGATGAGAAGCAGAAACCGTGCAACATACTGGTCTGGTACCAAAGGAGTAGTGTTGACTTTTGGCTGCACAACATCTCCAATAGCAAAAATTCCACCACCATTTATACTATCCAAGCAGTGTGCAAAAATCTTTTTCACCTTGCCTGATGAAGCAAGCTGAGAAAGCATGGATGAATTCGCTTGCCCAAAACCAAGAATCCCATCTAGAGCTTCAGAGGATGAGCCAAGCTCTCCAGATTGTTTATCCCCACACCTATTAAGGGAAAAGAAAAATCCATGAACAAAGAGAGCCAGGCCAAAATTGCCAGGCATCTTCACAATAGAAGAATGCCACATGTAAATTGCCACAAACCCGAATATGACACTCCCATTGGTGGATGACGTTTGAAGGTTTCCAGTCACTTGATCTAACTGCACATAATCCTTCACAAAGTATCCAGTGGTGGAGCTTCCATCACCATATACCACATTGTACAGGCACTGCAGATTCGGCCTACATCCTTGAAGGCGACCATTGTATGTGGAAGTGCAGAACCTTTCATCACACATCACCAGGTCTCCGGTTGATGAGCTCTTAGGGTCATAAAGTGAGAGTTTTATCTGTTTCAGAAAAAAACATAATGTATCTGAGCTGAATGAAAGTAGCTAAATTAAATCTGACGACGATCTTGGGAACAGAAGAAAACATACCCCTAGGTCACTTTTCCTTGGACAATTGTCACAGCCTATACAATTCACCCACAAGATGTCACTTCCTGTATCAACCTGCACATAGTAGTCCTTTGAGGGAGTTCCAATCCCAATCTTAGCGAAGTACAGCCTGCAGGAGGCAAGGGGTCACACGACTTTAAAATGACTATGCCAGACAACTGAATCACTCAGTTAGCTCCATGGGAAGGCTATGGCTAGAAATTTAAATCCTCAATCCACATTTCATCAAAGACAGAAAAGCACCGTGAGACAAAAGTAAAATTCAAGTGCTGCTTTGTATTAGAGGAGAACAAATTGGTGGACTTGAATGAAAATCTGCTGCCAATAAGCATATGTAAACCTTAGCATTATTGAAAGTAAAATAACCAGAGACATCATATTTAACATTTTGTCTTTCAATGAAAAACTAAGTAGATGGCCTTGAGCATTCCACAGAAAAAATAAAATAAAATAAAATAGAAGCCAGAAGAAGGGCAATAAACTACTCTGCAGTCAAAATAATTTAAAGAACTACCCATTGAGGCTAGAGCAGTTACCCTGATTAAACATGGAGTGAAAAACAGTAAAACGAAAAATGGCTTTGAACAGAGTGGAAATTCAATTATGAAGAAGGACCAAAGGAACTAGTGCTCTACCAAAAAGTGGCTAAAGGAAGAACAGGAACAGAAAATCCAGGTATCAGAATTAGCAGATAAACTTAAGCACAAGACAGCCACTTAGCCATATCGCGTGTTCTTCTTTCCAAATTAAGAAGACAGAAACTTAATGCCAACATTAATCGCCGCAAAACACGGCCTTTAGAATGTGCCTTGAATGCAGGAGAGAATGCACCAGGAAGAAATCTATTCTAGCAGAAACCCATATGAAGATTGACAAGCCCGGGCAAGAAATTCAGGTGGGTCGGATCCAAACAATGCCAAGAAAAAAGGCGCACAGCAGATCAAATGGATTAACAAGAAGCAACCGAAAGGAAAACAAGATTGGAGACCCTGAGAACTAGACAAGCTCCATGTATATATACACAAGAGAGAAGCCGAAAGAAGAGAGCGGACCCAGTTTCGGAAGGTTGGCCATTGCCGCCCAACTCGAGATCGATGTCGGAGAGGAGCCTCCCGTGGCGGCGAGCGTCGTGGGCTCTCATGGCGGCGAGGCTCCTGTCCTCGCGTCCCTTGAGCTTGTTATGAACTTCGAACACCATACTCCCACAAACCACCGCGGTCAAACTCGACGCCGTCGCGATGGCCAACAGCAATCTCCTCAGATCCATCTTCCCGGTCGAACCCAGATCGTATGCAGAAAGCACCAACCCACAAAATCAAGAACGAAACTTTCCTCTTTCTTTGCCCCGAAGATTGGTGCTTTCTGCAGCTAAAGCATTCGGGTCGGGTTCATGGATGGCTCAGAGGCGGAACCATCCATACACGAAGAGAAAGAGAAAGAGAAAAGAGAGAGAGAGAGAGAGGCGTTTACGATGGAGGCGACACCGACGCCGGCGGTGGGGATGGTAATAATGCGAAGGAGGGGGAAAAAAATAGTAAACAACGTTGGTTCTCCGTCAGTTTATGTCTCCACCTTAATTTCTCCAACCAAGTCTGGCTCTTTGATTTCGCTTTGCTTGCTCAGAGTCAATACGTCATGCATTCCCTCCCCCCTCTCTCTCTCTCCCTCCTCCTCTCTCTTCCCGACCTAGTAGACGACAATCAACATTTCCCTCCCCGAACCTTCAGGGATATTTCGTGAAACTTTTCATCTTGTTTATGCTGCGTTGACTCTGAATTTTAAGGTCTTTTCGTGCGCGAGCGAACCCACCCTCGACCAAAACGATGAGCAGCTAAAGGTTACGGTACGGTCATCTATTCACCACGGTTTCGCACGATCGCGTCGCTTCAGGCCATGATCTCTTAGGATCGCTTCCTTCGAAGGTACTCAATTAGAGGGCGAAACTTCACTAAACAAATGGGTCGAACCAGACCGCCCTCCGCAGCATGTGCAAATGAGCTGTAGACGGGATGCAAGAGGCCGGCCATTGCGGGCTCCACGCGTCGCATCGGCGTTGACTACTGACTGCTGAGCTTGCACGGCGGGTTGATACCGTGTTTTCTTTGTCTTTCTTTCGATGGCCATTCGCTTAAGCGTCAATGCAGAAGTCCGCAGTACGGACGACTTCCTAAAGTTCTGGAAGCAAAGGGCTTCGTGGCCATCGATCGACCGGCTTTCGATGCCATCGATGACCTCTTCCTCCAGCTACTAGCAATGCTTTCACGCAAGGCTTCAAGGCCTCGCGTTGTTTCGATCGGACCAAGCAAAACTCGACATCTAGAACGACAACAACGGGGTGGTTTTCGTTAGTTTTAAGAATCTCGGATCGCACCGGTTAGTCGCATAAATTCCCCTGACGTCCGCCGTTTCTGTGGACGGTCTTTAAGGGTAAGGTGAATGTTCGAGCTAGCGAAGTTATTTGCAGCGAGGAGAGAGAAACGGGTGGTTTTGGCATAAATATATAATGGCCTCGGCCATTAATAAGCTTACCTAGAATCTTTGAAAGAATGATACTGTTAATATTTATACTTTGTACCCATCTTAGCAATTGAATATCTAAACATCCCTTTCATTCGGTCAAGTACCTCGACTTTTTAAATGGAAGATCACCTTAAAAACCGTGGAGGGATAATGCCAACTTAAATGCTATCATTGTTTAAGTCTACAAAGATATATTAAATGATTAAAACTGTTTCACTCAACACGCTCTCTCTCTCTCTCCTCAACACCCAACACCTAGTTGACATAACTTTTACTATGTAAGCTACATTGCCAATTGTGCTTAGATTTTACTAAGCAAGCGAGTACCATTAGCAAAATCACATGACATGAAATTTTAATTACTCGCATTGAACTATATCTGAAAAGTCAAGAAACTTAATTGAAAGGTCGATTAAGGAAAAAAAATCCAAGTACTTCCATATCATTTAACAAAATAAATAAAGAAAAAAAGATAATTATCTTACGATCACGATAAAAAGCTTGCAAAAATTGCAAAAGTGTGGTCTTATATGTAATTCAAGGCTTTTGTTACCAAGTATTCCCGAGTCTTGTTAACCATGCCTAATTTTAAACAATTCAACTTCCGAAGCACCGACGGCAAATAACACGAGGACAATCAACGCATCGAAAATTGCAAAACTTCTCTAACCGAATGCTTAAACAGTTCCCTGAGACTACTCGTTAACAAAATCCTACTTATTTCAGCCAAAAATGGGTGACGGTTAGGGACCTAAGCAGGTCCTTAAACTGCTCCGTTTATTGGAATCAACCTCCAATGTAAAATGGGGTAATGATAAACCGTGGAAGGCAATTGTAACCAAATTGGGAACAGCCCCCGGCCGGATCCCCGTGATGAGGCCGCCAGGCAGGACCTGGACGCCTTACAGGGGAAATGAATGCTTTTCTCCGAAATTCAGGCCCAAATCATCCCAGCGTCAAAAAGCCCAAAAGCCCAACTAGCACTCATCTCTCTCCCTCCTCCACCTCTCGTTTCGGGAGTAGAAAAACTCAGAGCGAACTGACGAAAACAGGCCTGGCGTGCGCTCGACAGGTCCACAAGCCGAAGCCTATTTGCGTACTTCCACCAGCTTTTGCCCAAGAAAGATCGCCATCGCCATTGCCATTCACTCGTCGACGAGAACTAGTGCTGCCACTCTTGCTCGCTCAGCCATGGCTCTTCAGCTCTCTCTCTCAGCTTCCTCCTCCCTCCGTTCCCAGAACTCGGTGCCTTGCCTCTCGAGCTCCGGCTCCAGCTCCAGCTCGAGCGCGATCTCCAGCTCGAGATGGTGCTGGTTGGGGTGCAAGAACGTGAGCTTGTTGCGAGCTGGTGGCAACGTCGGTCGTGGCGGGAATGGAGTGGTGGTGAAGTGCAGCGTGGACACGACGGGGGTTTACACGGTGGGGAAGGTGACGGAGGTGGACAAGGATACCTTTTGGCCCATCGTCAATTCTGCCTCCGACAAGACCGTCGTTCTTGACATGTACACCCAGTGGTACGTGCTTCCTCTCGCTGATCCCATCCTCATCTCTGTTTTTGTAAGTTCTTTCTTGCTGTCTGTATAATGCGGTAACCGTTAGTATCTCTAGGATAAGGAGTTTTGTTGTTGTTGTTGTTGTCTTTTGTGACATTCGTGGTATTCTGGGTCGGGCCCCTTACGGAATGCAATCTTTTCACTTTCGAGGAAAGATTAGTGTTTCTGTGACCTCTTCTCTTGCAATATTATGGAGTTGCGAGATGCTCTTGAAAGGGTTCCTTTATCGGGTGTTGAGATTGTTGATCCAACTACCTGGGGAAAGTTTGAGATGGCTTGTGAAGTTGGACCGGTGGTTGCTGGGTCGTTTCGGAGGCGGGAGTTTCCATCATGCTAACGAGGACTGTCTATACTAGATGAAGTTTGAAAACGTGTTCTCTATCTACGGGTTTTGCTCCTTCTGAGTGATGAGCTGCCGATGAACCTATTTGAGACCAGTTGCTTCTAAAGGAGTATCCCCAGAATTCATTTTGCCCTCTAACTTGATCATTTGAAGAAGCAGCTCAGACGGTAGTCAGATTGGTTGCTGGAAACTTAGGATGGATATCCATAGTGGTTTGGCCTTTTCTTGTTTGTTCTTGTCTATAATGCTGTTTGTTTATGTAGATACCGCAAGAAGCATTGAATGAGCCTCATAGAAGGACTTTCAGATTACAGCCTGATGATCTCAGTAGAATCAGGACAACATTAATCCAAAAAAGAAACAAAACGTGTCAGGTCTCATGAAAGTTGCAACAAGAAATTCTCCTTTAACATTATCTTGGATGCTGGTTTTGCTGGCCAATTTCTTATATGGTTTATGGTTGGTAGTGTTTAGTAGCAATCAATTTCAGTGATTTTGTTATTATCAGAGAACGTGTTGGGACTGTGTTTAATGACTCTTCCCTTTCACTGTACACATTTGAGAATATCCTATCCGTGTCTCCGCCTCTTGTCTGCAGTAGTGCAATGTGCAAATTTATCTGCCTAAGAAAAGAGCAACTTTGTTTTGCATCTGTGTATCTGAGGCAGCATGCCATGGTACTTGCGTGTTCCTTTTCAGTTTCTTTGTTTGAATAGGAGTTTCATTTCTGTTGAGCACCTCTGTTTCACAAGGCTACTGGTACTTATGGAATAAGTGTCTTTCATAATCTTTTTATAAACTTCAAGTTAAGCGGTCATGCTTATTACTCAATCAGTCTATATTCAAAACATTTTTCTCGTTTCAAAATGTCTATAGATTATTATTGTGCTGATTCTGATGAATGTGACCAAATCTATGCACTACCCATCTGCCCTTTTCCTCTGCTTCATTTTGACTGCTTGAAAATTGCAGATTCCTTGAAACTCAATAATGACATATTGTACATGACATATCACAAATCAGATCCAGCTAACTATCGTGGGTTGCTTCAAGTTCCCAACTTCTGACCTTAGATCTTTGCTGGAGTTGTAATAACTTGTAAATCTCTCTCGCTTTTAACGACGGTACCATATGTTTTTTACTTCTCCTATCTTTGGAGAATGTAAGAAAGTTTGTACCGTAGATATCACCTTGAAGGACATTAATAAGGTGCTGCATTATTAACATAGATCCCTGGAATATGTGGCTCCTATCTAATTCCATCTCCTCTCTATTTTTCAAAGTACACGTAGGCTACATTCAACTGTATATAGTCATAAAAGGCCCAGTTTGCTTTCAACTTCTTGTGTGCTCTGTCTTTTGTCTACCGTGTTGCTGCTTCCCAGACTTCATTTGCATAAATACATGAGAGTGCTTGATAGCATATGCATGTATCAATTCCTCTAGATGCTGAGTTCTTGTGCACTCGCTTCCACTCATGTACATGTCATTGTGGAGCTAGCCTCACATTTCTCTCGGAGTCATTCTTATTGAGTTGGGGTATTAATAAGATTTAGACATTTTCTTCACTTGTCTGATTCTAATGGTTGATATTTCTTGATTGATAATTTAATAGGTGTGGTCCTTGCAAAATCATTGCTCCAAAGTTTCAAGAGCTAGCTGAGAAGTATCTTGATGTTGTTTTTCTGAAGCTTGACTGCAACCAAGAAAACAAGGTATATTCTTGCCACCCCCAAGAGAATGAAGAACCTCCTCCTCTCTCTCTCTCTCTCTCTCTCTCTCTCTCTCTGAGATTTCTTTGTTTTCCTTTTATTTTCTGGGAAAACTTGAGGGCAGCCATTGGCAAAGGAGCTTGGCATAAGGGTGGTTCCCACGTTCAAGATACTAAAGGGAGGCAAGATCGTGAAGGAAGTGACAGGTGCCAAATTCGACGATCTTCTTCTCGCCATAGACACAGTCAGATCCAGCTGAAGAAGGCCCTCTTTTGCGACTGTTGATATAGTACCATCGCAACTTGTCGACCTCAAATCCGATGCTCTTCAATTAATCTTATCGAAAGTGAATCTATTGAATTCAATGTCTGGGATAAGGACGAGTGTGGTAATTATTGCACTCTTCTCATGGATGATGATATTGTGAAATTTCCTTCCTTAATGGCCTTCCCGGTTCCCAATTCCCACACGCCCGGAGAATCACCTGCTATTATCTCAACCAAGCATGCACTGAAGCAAGTTTGCAATCGACATTTTGTTGTGTCGAGATGGATACTTACATCTTGGTTGGACTCTGAGGCACTGCAACAGCCGATGAATACTACTTGTACTCAAAATGTCTTATGAACCAGTTCTACCAGGAAAAAGAGAAAGGAAAAGAAAACACTACAGAGTAAGTGACATACAGATCCTATGGCCCTGGTGGAAAAAGAAATTATAAGAACAAGAACCCGAGTGGACCACTGCCAAACTAAATAGAGTCGCCGCAAGTCCGAGACAGCTTCTTCGCAAGCTTCCGGCGATGCCGTATGCTCGGCCATGGTGGCCGACAGCCCTTTCCGAGCCACATGGTTTTCTTCTTCTTCTTTCCCCGTCTGATGGGTACGAAGACATAGGGCACAAAACCAAGTCCAGGGCCTCAAGCCCCACAGCAATAATGAAGGCCAGGAGCATGCGTTGGAGACAGAGAGGGTCATGTCATGTGGCCCCAAAGACAGTCGCGCCTTTGGGTGGAGACTCCTCACATGAAGTTGGCATGTAACATGTGCTGGTTGCATTTTTAAATTCCCCATTCGGAGCGTCCGGTGCGTGCCTTCTCCTCTCATTTGACCGTTCGTCGCGAACACGCTTGACGTAGTCCGATATTTCGCAAATATTCAAAAGACGCGGTAATATCAACATGAGGACGGTTGGTTCTCTTCGAATGTATATTAAAATATTCTACATGGGAAGAATAACAAAGTCTTTGCTCCGGTCTACTTCGCTTATGTCTCCTCTTTCTGTTTTTTTATTTTTTTGGTCAAATCTCCTCGGATAGGGGAAACGTAACCTTGTTATCAATTTAATTCTAAATTTTTAAACTTTATCAACTGAATCTTAAATTTTTATGCAAAATTTTAATATAGTCTTTCGAGTTAATCTGACATCAATATGATAGACTAAGAAAGAATCCAGAATGAATAGATTTTCATGCTAAATTAAATATTTAAGTTATTAATTGAGAGAATTGGAAAGTTTAGGAGATATATCAACATTTATGCTATATTTCCGGCGATCTATAATTCCATTTTTTTTCCTTGCATAATATGGAAAGAAATTATTTTTATTTTTTATTTTTTTCTGTGTACAAAGTCAACTTACAATCTCGTTGCTTGATCTGAAACTCTCGGGGGCCGACGCGTCAACCGGACCAGTCAGGAGGCGCCACGGCGGATGAGCTGGTGCGCTCCGCAATGACCAGAATACCCTCCGTCCTCGAGCAGCCGCCTCGGCCTCATCAACTAACGTAAGACGACGACGCGTTTCGTTTTCTTGTTTCCCGTTTTTCGTTTCGTTTCCGTTCGAACGCACAACCAGGGTCGTTGGTGGCGACCGCCTGCACCGGATGAGTCCTCCGCTGACGAATCGTCATCGCCGTCGCCGATCCTCCGCCGATCCTTCCGAGAAGACGACGAAGCAGGAGCAGAAGAAGGAGAGCGGGTCAAAGTTCAGAGGCGATCTCCATCTCTGACCACTTCTTCCTCTCTCGCGCGCGCGGATTTTCTCTCTCTCTCTCTCTCTCTCTGTCTAGCGGAGAAGCCGGAGGTGCGGAAGCGGCGGAAGAAGGCGGGGGGAAGAAATGTGCGGGATATTCGCGTACCTGAACTGCAATGTGAGGAGGGAGAGGAGCTACATCCTCCAGGTCCTCTTCAACGGCCTCCGCCGCCTCGAGTACCGCGGCTACGACTCCGCCGGGGTCTCCATCGACGCCTCCTCCGTCTCCCTCCCCCCTCTCGTCTTCCGCCAGGAAGGCAACATCGAGTCCCTCGTCAAATCCGTCTACCAAGGTATAACCTCCCCAATTCCGCTCGAATTTTTCGCTCGCCTCGTGATCTGACGAAGCGAGCCTCATGAACTGGAGATTGATTTCGGAACGATCGGTTGACTGCTTAGTTCATCTGCCCCGCTTGACATGATTCTTGTGGAAAAGGTCTCTCCTTTTTCGTTTTGTTTGTTTCCTACTTGTCTGATTAGTTATGGAAGTGTACTGTTATGCTCTGCCGATCATGGTCGCTGCATATGATTTTCATGCGCACCTCGGATACAGTTCATCTTCTCGATCTGGTTTAGTCTCTCTTTTTTTTTTTTTAGTTAATTTATTTTCGTTTGTCCTCGTAAAGGACGTTGTTCTGGGACTGGACAAGCGCCTCGTTCAAGAAGCCTGCCGTGTCGTTTGTCATTTTGTCCCCTTTTGGTCTAATTTCGAGAGAAACCCTCCACATGGTCAGAATGCACTGCCGGATAGCGTCTTTTGGACTGGAATTCTGCTGTTTCTATTCCATTTTAGCCCCTGATGTATCAGAAAAGTTCGATAATCCAAAGGGCTGCCTTCTATTCTTTGGCTCTCTGATCTCGGTGAAGTAACACAGTTACTAGGCTAAAATAAGGAAAAAGGAAATAAGAAGAGAGAGGTGGAAGCGTCGTGACAATGAAATTGGCCTTTGTTCAGTGTACTTTGATCGAGACAAATCTTATTGCTAACGGTCATGGACATTATCTAAACTCGCTACAAGTTGTTTTAATACCTGAGCTTCTGGGTGAAACTAGATATCCTTTGTGGGGCAAAAGTTTAACCTTATTGCTAATGATTGCTGGACATAATCTAAACTCATTGAGGGTTGAAAGTCCATTTTTTCTCCGAGATTCTCTGAGAAATTAATTCAGCAAAAATACAAGATGAGAGTATTTCCGTTTCAAGCAGCATTAGGATTCCTTTTTGGAGATATACGAATGTTAAGCAGCAGCATTAGGATTTCTTTTTAGAGATAGATGAATGTTAAGCAGTGGTTCATAATGTTAAGCAGTGGTTCATACGTTCACTGTCAAGTTTAAATGCAGTTTTTGGATTGAAGGAAATCCTTGAATTTATTTCTACCATTGAATCTATCACGCCTCATTTGTAATTCTAGGGGTCCCACTGGATTAAATGCTGCAGTTTTGTATGGGTGCATGCATTACTCGACATTTTTTTAACTTGGAGCGTATTTTTGTGCAGGATTTTTCTCGTTTATTCTGTTAAACAAACCTTCTGTGTGGCTGTTCTACTTTGTTATATTTGTGTGATGGATTGTTTGACATCTCCATATTTCAAGTCTTGCTCTGAATATCCCTCAACCAAGTTCAAGGAACTCACTGTTGATTATATTATCATCAGAGGTTGATGCCACAGACTTGAATTTGGAGGAATCTTTTCTTACTCATGCCGGAATAGCGCACACACGGTGGGCGACTCATGGAGAGCCTGCTCCTAGGAATGGTCATCCTCAGAGCTCTGGTGCTGAAAATGAATTTCTGGTTGTACACAATGGGGTCGTCACTAATCATGAGGTTGGTTAAGGCTTAACTGGCAACTATTTGGACTATAGTATACTTCTATTTATATTCGGGTTGCATTTTGCTATATAAATGATGGAAGCTTTCTTTCACCTTTGAGATGGGTTAGCTTTCAAATTTTCATGTAGGCCGAAAGTTCATCCTTGTCATTGATTATTGTAACGTTACAACAATGTAATGCTTACATCTCCCGAGGTATTGCAGATCATATTGCGTGTTTGGATGATTTTATGCCATAAATCAGTTTATGCATATTAGAGGTATTTAATCTGGACAACTACTCTTTCTTAGAATGTGAGTGAAGGCATAGCTGCTGACTAGAGGGAGAAGTTGATTCAATCAATGAAGCTTTATTTGATTGGTCTAGTAAGGGGTGTTATGAATAGGTCACATTAGTCATCGTTAATAATAAACTGAGGCCAAGGCTTATCCTTCTGTCATATTATCATAGAACTTTATCGAAGCCTTCACAAAGAACATGCAGATTCAAGTGTGTATCTAGCAGCAAATGTCATGTGTACCACAAGGAACCTTGCGACCAGCTGTGGACCTCATTTTACCCCAATGAGAAGCATTTTTAGAGACCAAGACGCTTTCCTAACGAAACTATATGATATGCTCTTAATTTATATGGTATTCTGTCTGTGATGATTCTGTAAAATGGTGTACAATCTCAATGGTATTTCTCTCTAGCTTAAAACTAATGAAGAAATTTTGCCGGTAGATTCTTTTGAGGTTCTTACCTTTTCATTTACATTTGCAGGTCTTAAAGCAAACGCTAATTCGACATGGGTTCACATTTGAATCTGATACTGACACTGAAGTGATTCCTAAGCTTGCCAAGTATGTTTTTGATAAATCTAATGAAGATTCAGGTAATACCTTATATGCAATGAAGATCATAATTGCATTTTAATGAGCTTCTTACTGAGTTTGTGTGTGAAGAAAAGGAAACCTCAGTCAACACAATTTCATGTGACACTGAAATTAAAGAAGATCTTGAAGTTAATCCTTTTAGATTTTTGCTTAAGAATCTTCCAATTTAAGATTAATCTATGGATTTTCAATTGAATCTTGTGTAACTATATGAAGGTTGTAGTTTCGGAAATCTGTTCAACTCCTTGTAAACACTAAAGAGCCATCTGATGGATAAAGCATCTGTGACATCTTTCATTGAAAGTATCATTTATGTATGTCAGGCCCATGTTGGCCCAATACTTTTCCCAACAAATGTAGGGGCTTAAAACAAATTGTATTGGTGACTCATTTTCTTTCTGATGGGCCTCAGTAAATGGATACTTAATTCTGCAAAAGCATTTTAGCGTATGAATGACATCATTTTGAGCAAAAGTTGATTTTATTTCTCCAATTGTTTGCTTGTAGTGAATTAACTGGCGATATGGCCACCAATGGGATTGTGCTCAAAATATATACATATTCCACATAATTTGCTTTGTGTCTTGAAGTGTGCTATCGTGTTACTTTACCCCAGAGAACAGTGTTCAGTGACATTATATTTATGAATGGTATATTATTTGGACTGCAGGTGACACTGTCCCATTTAGTCAAGTTGTTCTGGAAGTCATGAGGCATCTTGAAGGAGCCTATGCCCTTGTTTTTAAGAGCCGGCATTATCCTAATGAATTGATCGCTTGTAAGCGTGGTAGTCCATTGCTTCTCGGTGTCAAAGTAAGTTCCATTTAAAACTTGGGTGGTACTTGTTGCAAATGAGTTACTTTTGATTACATCTCATGAATCATTTTCTATTTTCAATTGCTTTGTGTCCTTTCAGCTTCACTAAAATATAAGCCGTGTGTGTTCTTCTAGAACGGAGTCTATTAACCATACTTTAATCAAATGTTTCTTATGATACAATGTTTTCTGCGAAGTGTTGAATAGCATCCGTTTTGCTTGGTGTAGACAGTATATTGAGTTTTTACCTTGGGTCTTAGATTGCCTTGGAAATGGTAAGCTGGATGCACATTAATTTCCTATCAGAACCAAGAATTGGAATAGCATTGTTACTGCTGTCCACCATGGCACATATTTTTGATCTTGATACGATAAGTTTGAGAAAAGCTTGTGGTTGTCTATGGTGCTGAACTCTTACTTCATATTTAGGTCTCCATGATGCGTCAACTGTAGCTTAGGCTTAGGAGTTCTTTTTTCAAATGTGTAGTTGTTCGTTCCTGTGTATATATCTTAACTATGCATTTTCCTCGTCAATTTTTTTTTTTTTCTTTTAATTTATCATAATTGTAACATATTGATCAATTCATTCAGGAATTGACAGAAGAGTCAAGCAAAGGATCATTATTTCATGATGACAAGTACCCTTCGCAGAATGGGAATCCCAGGGAACTGTTCTTATCGAGTGATGCAAATGCTCTGGTTGAGCACACAAGAAAAGTTTTGGTTATTGAAGATGGTGAAGTTGTTCATTTGAAGGTAATTACATAGTTGTTTTGAGGAAATTATGTGTATTCTTAGCCTTTATGGCATGGGCTGCCTTATCGGTCTCTTGATTTTATGTTTAATTGATCTACCAAATGTATCTTAGTTGTTAAGATTTTAGGGGTGGGTACTTCAGTTTAACTTGAGTCCTATTGATTTCGTCTCAGTATCAAATTGTGAATATCCATTGGACTGCATAGCAACACAGTAAAATATGCTCAATATCACTAGTAGTAACCACCTATTTAGTTGTACTGAAAACCTTTCGGCTTAATGTCACCAGAATTCTATTTGGCTTGACTCTTGCATATAGCTGAATAGCAGTTTTGTCCTTGTGCATTGGAGGAGCATGTTGCCTGCAATGGAGGTGAACTTTGATGCGGAAAGTCTTGCTATATCACCTCAATCGAGGGCTGATAACTATGATCGTTTCTTTCCAGAGTATTTTAATAACACAGTACTCATGAGAAGCCGAATGCTGAATTTATTCTACTAATGCTGGTTGCGTCAGGATGGAGGGGTATCTATCTTAAAGTTTGATGGTGACAAAGGAAAACACGGTGTACTTTCCAGGCCAGCATCTGTACAACGTGCACTTTCTGTTCTCGAGATGGAAGTTGAACAAATAAATAAAGGAAGTTACGAACATTATATGCAGAAAGAAATTCATGAACAGCCAGAATCCCTAACAACCACAATGAGGGGCAGACTTATACGTGGAGGCACCTGCAAAGCTAAGACTGTCCTTCTGGGTGGATTGAAGGATCATCTCAAGACAATTAGGAGGAGCCGGAGGATTGTTTTTATTGGTTGTGGTACAAGTTATAATGCTGCTTTAGCTGCAAGGCCCATCTTGGAAGAACTTTCAGGCAAGTAGTGGATGATAGCTTATGTGGGTTGGACATGTTAATTTATTTTTGCCAACTCTTTTCTTGTTTGCTTGCTTTCAAAACAGGAATTCCTGTGACAATGGAAATAGCAAGTGATCTTTTGGACCGTCAAGGCCCAATTTATAGAGAAGACACGGCAGTTTTTGTCAGTCAGTCTGGTGAAACAGCAGATACCTTGAATGCACTGGAGTATGCTCTCCAGAATGGTGCATTATGTGTAGGAATTACTAACACTGTTGGCAGTGCAATTGCCAGAAATACACATTGTGGTGTCCATATAAATGCTGGTGCTGAGATAGGTGTGGCAAGCACCAAGGTGAGAGAGTACCTTTTGATATTCTGTTACAGAAACGATCCTCTCTTCTTCATGGTTTTCTTGTCTTTTTTTCCATGAAATTGATTTACAAGTTCTTCTTGAGCAGGCATATACAAGTCAAATAGTTGTCATGGCCATGTTAGCTTTAGCAATTGGAGGGGACGCTATTTCTAATCAGGCAAGAAGAGAAGCAATAATTGATTGTCTTTTTGACCTTCCAAGTATGTGTCACTTCCTATCTCACCTTCACAATTTCTGAACTTCTGTTGGATGTGTCTTTTCTGTCTAAACTTATGTTGATGAATTGTTTGTATGAAACATTAAATCCCTTGTTAATATTCTGTAGACAAAGTTAGAGAGGTGCTGAAGCTTGACCAGGAAATGAAAGATCTTGCTAAGCTACTGATTGCAGAGCAGTCACTTCTCATGTTTGGCAGAGGATACAATTATGCTACGGCTTTGGAAGGTTCTTTAAAGGTAAAGGAAGTGGCATTGATGCACAGTGAAGGAATACTTGCTGGTGAAATGAAACATGGTCCTCTGGCTCTTGTGGATGAGAGTCTTCCCATTGTAGTGATTGCTACTCATGATGCTTGCTTCAGGTTAGCTTTTGTTGGACAGGTTTACTTGCATCCGTGAAATATCTGTTTGTTCTAAAGCTGAAGGTGTGTCAATGTTAACAGCAAGCAACAATCAGTTATTCAGCAACTCCATGCCCGAAAAGGGCGCCTAATCGTCATGTGCTCAAGGGGGGATGCTGCAGCTGTCTCTCTTGGTGGAGCATGTAGAGTCATAGAAGTTCCTCAGGTGGAGGACTGTCTTCAGCCTGTGGTCAATATAGTTCCTTTGCAGGTACAGAGTACTTCCAATAGTTTTTTATGCTTGCCAAAATGCTACATCTTTTTTTCTTATTCTGCTGAATGCGTTATGACTTGCTGAAGATGAAGCTATGATGTAGATGAGGTGGAACTGGATGGGAGCATCTACCTTTCCGTTTCCTTGATTTGTTTTATGCTCTAAGTGTTTGTTTTTGCATTAAGAGTTCCAAAATTCTCTCTATGATTTGGCGTTTAGTTCTAAATGAGAGTACGTTTTTAAGTCTCAACAAAAACAAAAGAAATCAATTTTATTGATTGAGCCTCCTACATGCTGATGCTCACAATTTTGATAGCCATACCAACATTCTTAAGACCAAAGAGTCGGGCCAGAAAAGGAAAAGGTGGGTTGACCTGGTGACAGGGGAGCCGGCGAGCGAAACCCTGGTGAACAGAAGCCGCGTTCTTCATGTGGAAATCAGGACAGGGCCGCTGGCAATTTGAATTGAAAAAGAAATGGTTTTAATGCAATTTTAAAACCAATTTTTTTTTCTCTTTATCATTCAGGAAAGACGAAGAAAGTTTCAGGATGGCAAACATTCTCTAAAATTTCTCTTAGATTCGAACCCATAGCTGATGATAGAACTAGATTACCAATCCTTAACTTTTTGAGGAATCCTTCATCAGTGGTGGTTGTGAATTACTGATTTTTTTTTTTTTTTTTCAATCTTTTCGACCTTAGTTCCACAGGAGCAAGTCAGAATTTTGCTGTTTTTATTTGTTTATATATTCATTGCTTATAGAGTATTTTCAGATTCCTGTTTTTCCTTTCAAATGGCCGGTTTTAGTAGATTTTGCTAATTCATCTGACATGAGATAGTTTTTAACATTTGGGATGCAGTTGTTGGCGTATCATCTCACAGTTCTAAGAGGATACAATGTCGACCAGCCTAGGAACCTTGCAAAGAGCGTGACAACAGAGTAGAAGCCCACTAATAGATTTCTTCTGATTATGTTTACCCGGCAATGAAATGGATAATGTCATGAGAATGTAAAGCATCTTTTCGACACAAAATCTACATTATGTTGATCATTTGTACTTGATTGAATGGCAGCCCCCTGCAAGATCTTTATTTATGATCAATTAGGAAAAATTATCGCAACTCACTTTTTTGTGCGTTCCCGGCTCGTTATGCAATTAAATTACTAGTCAATTTGGCTCGAAGTGTCGCACTCATGGTACATGACCATTGTTTCATGACTTCAACAACTACAACTTAGGGAGTGTATGTTTCACGAAAAACGAAACGTTTTTGAAAAATGTTTTTCGGGAAACCATTTTTCAGGAAAATGGTTAATTTTCATTTGTTTGGTGATACTTGACTGTGAAAGTATTTTTTGGTATTTGGATCGCATTTAAAAAATGATTGAATGACATTTGACCTAATAATTGACAATAGTGTGCTTTTTACTTCCAAATTAATATGTTGAGTCCATATTACTTAATAAATGGATTTTTCTTGATTAGTTTAGTAAATCTAGAATTTGAACCTACAAAATGAAAAGAAAACTTGAATTCATACACTTTTTTTTTTTTTTTTCTGAAAATAGACATGATTTCCAATTACAAGAGCACGTCAAAACAAAAGGAAGGGGGCGAAGGAGAAGGAGAGAGGGGAGGAGGAGTTAGGGTTTACGTTCACAAGCGAAAAGAAAGAAAAAGAAAACGAGAAAAAGAACATAAAAAAAAGAAAAAGAAAGAAAAGATATAATAATAGTAAATTCAAAATTTTTAATTAGAAATTATTTTTAATAGTAATTTTTTTTTTATTAAGCAAGGACCTTAAAAACATTTTGGAAAACGTTTTCCGATTCTTTCAAAGAGGAAATCGTTTTTCTGAATTTAAGCTTTGGAAGAAAAACATGTTTCGTTGACTAGGAAAACATTTTCCGTTGACTCATTTTCCTAAATGAACCAACGCTAGAAAATGAGGAAAATTTTTCTTGGAAATTATTTTTCGCAAAACAAACACACCCTTCGTGTCATTTGGGATGCTATGCAACTTAGAGTAATATGTTGCTCATTATTGCCTCCATCTTAATGGCCACAAAAAAGTTCTATTGCTGAAAATATTAGTTATCTTATTTAGCATTTAGTGGGGAATTCCATTTTTCTTTTTATGATGGACTTTGATTAAAATATCTTTTGCTGCATCATGAGATGTAAAAAGAGTCTGGTGGAGGTTGGAAGAGGAAGATTGTATCCTTATTCAGGAAAATAGGATCGATCGAGTATCTGAGATGTGATTTTCTTGTTTAGCTGTGACTGGTTTTCGGCATTACGTAGGTCTCTTGAGTGGTGATTGTCACGTCGGTTGTCCAACTGTTAGTTAACTCCCGATTTGTACATTTCTTGGAAAATAGTCGGAGGTAAATTGTATTTCGTTTTGATTTTCTTTTTTAGTGTGGTATTTAACTCCTGATATGGTCCAATATGTTGACTCACATAGGCCTGTGTATCCAGATGGAAAGAATTTCAATATCAACTTGCTCTAGACCAGTTCATTTTATCAATTAATCATACGTGGAACATATAATGTGACTCTTGCTAGATACCAACTAAAGGAAAATCATAAACTCCTATCGTCGCTGTTATTCAATGCGACTCTCGCTAGACACCGACAAAAGCAAAACCATAAGCTCCTACTGTCTCTGTTAATGGTTGTCGAACGCAATGTTGTTATTTTTCTTCCCTACTCCTGTGACATTTTCCGGGGGTGTGCTTGGGGTGGGCACCCTCTAGGACACCTGGAGCCATGCCAACCTGGACCGATTCCTGATTCCGGCACGAAGCGCACGCATCCATGACTGTACAAGGCAAGAGCGGTGGGGCCACCAGTCGGCGAGGACGGAATACCTGGACAAAAATAGATATAGTCTTGTGGTGAACCCTTACGTAAAGGTTTCGAGCGAGACGGCGCAAGAGGATCACGACAAGCAACACGAATGATAAGAGATAGGGTAATGATTGAAAGGGGCCCGGGACCAACAACGATGCGAGGGACGCCACTAAGAGCGTGGCGGCAAGCATCATGAGGATGTGGAACGGTTGGGCACCGCAAGCAGGAGCCAACGACAGATGAGTGACGAGCGCCAGTGCGCAGTAGAACAGAAGACAGGAGACGGCAAGGGAGGTGGCCAAAGGGTGGGTCTCGAATGGGGACTTGTTTTTCGCTTCGAATTTCACCTCGACGAAGTTGACAAGTACGGAAACAAGGGAGGCGAGAAGGGCGTGGGGGGAAGTGAAGGCAAGGGAACCTTGGACGTTTGTGTCGGGACGACGGGCGGTCGCCATTGGGGTCAGCTTCTTGAGGATCCGGAGTCCTATGTAGAGGATGATTATCGAAATGATTGGAGAAAAAGATGGCTAGAGTGGGAAGCAGAACTCGGGGATTTTAAACTCGAAGTCTAGGAAGGCCAGGCAGTTTCTGGGTTGCTGCTTGGGAACTGGACGACCCGTCCGACAAAACCCCGTTGACGAGCGACAGCGACATTCCCTTTTGAGAGCGCATTTAAAGCGCCTTACGATCCCGCGAATGAGCACGTTGTCACGCTCTACGTCGGCATACTCGCTCTCACGGCGGGCGGACTGCGGACGCGTGAAGCTCGCCTTTGCCGAAACTGATCCGAAAATTTTCTCCAATAGGATTAATATCCTGAAATGACCTTTTGTCCCATAAAAGTCATCCAACTTTAAGTCTACTCCCAATTCTACCCTAAAATCTTTAAGCCCAATCTCAATTTTCCCCTTATCTTTTTTGTTTTATAAATCTATCTTCATCGACCCTTGGTCTAAAATTCTTGAGCGAATTGTTTGATGGGAGCTTCTCGAACATGAGCTCTTCGACCACAAGAGATTGAAGACTCCCAAGCATGAGAGATTGAAGATCGAGCCTAAAATCGAAGATCCCTCATGAGATGGAAGAAAGACTCTTAATAGTATGAACAATTAAAGAAAGTCAACCTAAATTTGTCTAATTTTTACCCAAGTACAATATGCAATAAGACGTCATTTAGGCTGATTCATCTCTTTTAGGAAAAAAAATATAGCAATAACGTGAAAGGTAGCGTCATTAAGGGCGATTGGATGGAGGGTTAATGGTAGCAATTATGGGATTCAAGTAAAAGTTTATGAATTTTTATAGGAATGAATATAAAGTTGGTGATTTTTTTATAAGAAAAAAACGTTTTAAGGTACAATTAGAACAAGATCAAAAGTTGAGGGCTTTTTATAAGGAAAAGAGTGGCTTGTGTTCTTATCTTGGTTGTGTTTTTCATGGTCTCAAAGGGTTTAGCTCCATCTTTCTCAAAGCTTCGATAATATGGCCTAGCCTCTTTGGACTAAAAAACAGGTGGGTGCAATCAGTTGAATTTATTTCTCTTTTCTTATGCATGTAGAATTATGTACCTGGTTCAAAAGCAAAAAAAAAAAAAAAAAAAAAAAGACCTTTGTGAAAGAATTGAGCTGTGATTTCTCTAATTCGCTTGGGTTCCCAGCAATATAATGTGAGTTCTTTAGTACTATTGACACGTTTTGTTTCATAGAACTATATAGGGAGATGACCACTTAGCCTCCCACATTAGCCTCTTGCCTCACCTTGTGACCTTGTGATTGAGGGTGTGGCCGCACTCCACCACATCAGCATAATCCCTCTCCACTCAGTGAGTGACACATGGAGCCATGTCCACCGGTACAGATCTATGCTCTCTAATATTTCAAAATTTTGGGTCTCCCTCTCGTCTTCTCTCTTCTTCTTTCCAAAATTGGCTCTCTCTCACCTTCGCTCCCAATCCGCTGTATTTTCTAGCTCGTCGTTGCAGCATAATAAATACAAATTCATTCAACTATTGAAGTGGGTTAAGCCACATCAAATTGTGGAGATTTTTTTTTTTTTGGTCAGTCCTACTCTATTCCTACTCTACACTCACTGCAGACTTGTGCCATGTCTCTTGCAAGGCGTGGGAGTCGCAACCCACTTTCGAAACTTACGCGTCCCTACCCCCATCCCCCCCTGATGGAAGGGTGGCCACTGGGGCGAACCCCCAGTGGTTAATTGTGGCGAGATTGAGCGGAAAGCTTCTGAGTACAACTAGAAGAGAATGCAATAATTGATTGTCATTTTGACCAATCAGGTATATGTCAACCCCTATCTCACCCTAACAATTTCTGAACTTCTAAGTTGTATCTGCCTTTTCGTCTAAACTTATGTTCAGAGAGTTTTTTGTATGAAGCATTATATCCAGAGAGGTGCTGAAGCTTAGTGACCAGGAAATGGAAGATCTTGCTAAGCTACTGATTGTAGAGCAGTCACTTCTGATGTTTGGCAGAAGATAAAATTATGCTACAGCTTTGAAAGGTTCTTTAATAGTAAAGGAAGTGGCATTGATGCACAGTGAAGGAATACTTACTGGTGAAATGAAACATGGTCCTCTGGCTCTAGTGGATGAGTCTTCCCATTGTAGTGGTTGCTACTCATGATGCTTCAGGTTAGCTTCTATCGTACGGGTTTACTCACATCCATGAAGTCTTTATTTGTTCTAAAGCTAAAGTTGTCAATGTTAACAGCAAATCATAGTCAATTATTCAGCAACTCCATGCCCACAAAGGACGCCTAATTGTGTCTCTTGGTGGAGCATGTAGAGTCATTGAAGATCCTCAGGTGGAGGACTGTCTTCAGCCTGTAGTCAATACAGTTTCTTTCATAGGTTAAGAGTACTTCCAATAGTTTTCTGGGCTTGCCAAGATGGAACATCTTTTTTTCCTGCTCTACTGAATGCGTTATAACTTGCTGAAGATGAACCTATGATGTAGATGAGGTGGAGCTGGATGGGAGAATCTAGCTTTCTATTTCCTTGATTTGTTTTATGCTCTCGGTGTTTGTTTTTGCATTAAGAGTTCCAAAATTCTCTCTAGGATTTGGCATTTAGTTTTAAAAGAGAATAGTTTAAGTCTCAACAAAAACAAAAGAAATCAATTTTATTGATTTTTTTTTTTTTTTGTCGGTCATACTCTATTCCTATTCTAACTCTCACTCTCAGACTTTTGCTTTGTCTTCTTCTAGAGCAAGGGAGTCGAAACCCACGCTTGAAACTTAATTCGTCCCCACCCCAACTCCCCCTAAGAAGGTGAGGATTCGAACTCCCCACTTCCCCTTTCCATGTTGGAAGGGTGACCACTTGGGCAAACCCCAGTGGTTAATTCATTGCTTATATAGTATTTTCACATTACCGTTATTCCTTTCAAATAGCCTATTTCATTTTAGTAGATTATCTAATTTGTTGGACATGAGATAATTTTTAACATTTGGGTTGCTGTAGTTGGTGTATCATCTCACGACCCTAAGAGGATATAATGTACTAGCCCATGACCCTCGCAAAGAGTGTGACGATATAGTAGAAGCCTAGTAATAGATTTGTTCTGATTGGAATAATCCCGCAGCAAAATGGATTACGTCATGAGAATGTAAAGCATCTTTCTAACACAAAGTATGCATTCTATTGATCACTTGTACTTTATCGAACGGCAATCCCTGCACGATCTTATTTATGATCAATTAGGAAAAACTCTTGTAACCCACCTTTTTTGCGTGTTTACGGCTTGTCATGTATTTACCTGTCAATCTGCCTCAAAGTGTCATATTCATGGTATTTGAACATTGTTTCATGATTGACATAAGAGTGATGACTAATGATTGACATAACAACGGTGACTACAACTTAGTTTCATCAAGGATGCTATGCAACTTAGAGCAATAGATTGTTCATTAATGCCTTCAATTTAAAGGTCACGAAATAGTTCTACTGCCGAAAATATTAGTTATCGTTTTTAGCATTTAGTGGGAAACTCCACTTTTTTATGGTGTACCTTTGATTGAAGCGTTGTTTGCTGCATGAGATGTAAAAGGAGTCAAGTGGAGGTTGGAAGAGGAAGATTGTATCCTTTCTGGGAAAAAAATGGGAAAATTGTCCAAAAAGTTTAAACCTATTATACTTCTACCAATTCAGTCCTAAACTTTTTAATTTTGCCAATTTAGTCCTAAACATTTTCACTTCTTGCCGATTCAGTCCATTTGGCTAATTTTGGATGGAAAATGCTAACGTGGACGCCGGCAATACCACGTAGGACCACCGGCACGACGTACAATTTTTAATAATATTTTAATATTTTTGAATTTTTTTTTCTTTTTTTCCCTTTTTTTCTTTTTTTCTTCCCTTTTCCAGTGGCCGGCCACCGGTCACAGCCAGTCAGCTGGCCTCGCTCGCCACAGGCGAGGCCCGGCCGAGCGAGGAGGAGCCCCGACAAGGGGAGCCCTTGCCCAAGCGTCAACCAATCGGGGACAAGGGCCGGCCTCACCAGATCTAGTATGGGCGAGGCTAACGCTCGCCTGGGCAAGGGCGAGCCCCGGTAAGGGCTCCCCTCGCCAAATCTGGCGAGGCCACCTTGGCTTGGGCGAGGGCCGGCCTCGCCCAAGCAACCCTCACCAGGCCGCACTTGGGCGAGGGTTCCCCTCGCCCGTGGTGGCGAGCCGCCCAGTGGGCCGTGGTCCGTGGCCCGGCCGTCGCCTGTGGCCAGTGGCCAGCCATCGAAAAAGGAAATAAAAAAGCCAAAAAGAAAAGGAATAAAAGAAAAAGGAAAAATAGAAAAAAGTAATAAAAATTCCAAAAATTATTAAAATATTATTAAAACTGTCCATGTCGGCGCCGGCAGTCCTACGTGGTACCACCAGCGTCCACGTCAGCATTTTCCGGCCAAAATTGGCCGGATGGACTGAATCAACAAGAAGTGAAAATATTTAGGATTGAATTGGCAAAATTAAAAGATTTAGGACTGAAATGACAAAAATGTAATAGGTTTAGGATTTTTTGGACAATTTTCCCAGAAAAAAGAGCAGGCAGTTCAACAAAAATGTGTCATTGAAAGTGCAATATTTTGGCAGAATCAATCAAGAAAGGATACAACAAAAAACTCATGTTTCATACCATTCTTGGGAAAAAGTTTGAGGCAACATGTACCATGTTCTAGTTTATTTTTTCAGTGTGATATTTACTCCACGATATGTTCCACTTTGCAGACACGCAGAGTATTCAATTGGAAAGAATTTCAATGTCAACTTTTTCCAAAGCTGTCCATTATAACAACTAAATGTTTTTAAAAAATACAATGTGACTCTACAATAGCAAAACCATAAAGCTCCTGCTGTTGCTGTTATTGGTTGTCAAGCGCAACGTTGGCAGGTTTCTTCACTAGTCGTGTTATCTTTTCTGGGGTTGTGCCAGTCTTGGGGACCCCCCTAGCACATCTTTGGCCGTGTCAACACGCGCCAATTCCCAATCCCGGCGTAGAGCGCACGTCCATGGTGGTACAAGGCAAAGGCGGCGGGGCTGCCTTTACACCATGTAGTCGGCAAGAACGGAACGTGGGGACAAAAATAGATACAATCTCATGTTGAACCACGGAAAAGCAACATAAATAACAAGAGATAGGGAAACAGTGAAAGGGGCCCGGGAGCAACAACGATGCAAAGGTGAAATGGGGCCCTAGTCCTATGCAGATGATAAATGGCTAATACAGATCCGAGGGGGGTTTTATAGTTTTTATTTATTTTCTATTTGGTCGAAAGGGGCTTTAGCGATGGATCATAATTAGCGGACATCGCGAAGGAAGGGTTTTGTAGTTGGAACGGGGGGATAAATGTCGGCTCTTTCATTGTTAAGAAGTTTCGCGGTGGGTGCGTGAGACGGGTTTTGACAATTCCGTGACCCCTTCGACACGAAGGCTTTTTCCCTTTGCGAGCGACTTGACTTTCACCTCGACGTCACGTGGCCGGAGTAGAACCGGAAAACTCGGGTCTCCTTCGAATCGGCAGCGAGGTTTCCCCGTGAAAACTACGTCTGATGCGACGACTCTCCTTTTTAAGAGTCTTGATCCCCCGATCAAAGGACGTTGCCACGCTCCGCCACAACATCCGTGGGGTTCCACGTACGTTAAGGAGAAATTAAGACACGTCTGAAAGGGACGGTTCTGGGATACGCTCTGACAGGGACGGTTCTGGATATTCTCCCTAATATTTTTAATACCCTAAAAAAGACCTTCGACTTAAAATTCGCTCCCAATTTGATCTGAACTTTTTTTATTTCATAAAAACCTTAATCTTTAAGTCCATTCCCAATTCTATCCTATAATATTTTTTCGTCATATGAGGACCCATTTTTTTCTTGAAAATGCACAATTTCTGAAAAATATTTTCTAGAAAGTCATTTTATGGGAAAATTACTTTATTTTCTAATATTTAGAGGAAACCTGAAAAAAAAAAAAAAAAAAAAAGCTCTAGAAAATATTTTCATGTAATGGGGAAAATTGTAAAAAATCATATTTTTAAATAACTTTTTTTTTTCTTTTTCATTAACAATTGGTAACTGACTACAAGCGAACTTAAGTATTGCCCAAGCCCAACATGGCTCAAGCTCATCAAATTCCAGCTTTCTTTTTGCTTCTTCATTAGCAATTGGCGACACTACAAGTGAACTCAAGTATTGCCTAAGGCCAACAGGGCTCAAGCTCATCAAATTCCAGTGAGCTCAAGCCTTGCTAGCCTCAGGCAAGCCCCAAAGGCCACAAGCTTGCCCAATGCTCAATCTAATGAGACTTGAGCTTGCTAGCCTTAGGTGTTGAGCTTTGCTGTCGAAGGCTGAGAGGTCACTCGATGCCTGAGCTCAAATTCTATTTTTTAAAACTATCTTTATTAGAACAAATGTTTTATTAACAAGGAATGAACCCAAGTGTCAAGGATGTGTGCAAAGCCTTTGTGGACTTACGCTTGAGGGTTAGAACTAGAGCTTGAGCATTGGTACCTCAAGCACGACCTTTATAGACATGAGCTCAAGGGCTGGAAAATCAAGAATGTGCACCAAAGGTTTGGGCCTGGCCTTGATGGACTTAGGTTTGGCCATTGGAAATTTATTCCTAAACATGAAGACCTAAGAACTAACGTTGTAATTTCCATGTCCAAGTATAAAGTTTCGAGTCAAAGTGTTGATATCTAGTCATTTTTTTTTTCAGTTTTTTTAAAAGAAAATCATTTTACTTAATTTTAGTTTTGATAGGAAAAACATTTTCCTTTCACTAGGAAAACATTTTCCTAAACTAATCAAACACCTGAAAATGAGAAAAATATTTTTTCGTGAAATAAACGAACTCTAAAAGGCTCTCAACTTTAAGTCAATTCTCAATTTTCTCCAAGAAAGTTTCATAAAAAATGCTATGCAAGGTAGAGCAATATGTTGTTCATTAACCCCTTCGTCGAAGTTGCTGAAAATATTAGTTATTGTTTTTAGCATTTAGTATGAAACTCCATTTTTTTTTTTTTTTTTTTTTTTTTTTTTTTTTTTATGGTGGACTTTGATTAATGTATCTTGTGCTGCATCATGATCTGTAAAAGGAGCTCGATGGAGGTTGGAAGAGGAAGAAATATCCTTATTCGGGAAACAAAGAGTAGTCTAATGCGAGATTGATGGAATCAATCGAGTATCTAAGACATAATTTGCTTCTTTTGTTGTGATTGATTTTTGGCATTAAGTATGTCTCTCAAGTGGTGATTGTCACGTTGGTCATCAAATCGTTAGTTAACACTCAATTTGTACCTTTGTTGGGACACAGTTTGAGGTAAATTGTATCATGTTCTAATTTCCTTTTTCAGTATGATATTTAACTGCAGAACATGGTCCGATTGGTAGACATGTAGTGTATTCAAATGAAAGAGCCTTGGGTATGGGATGGCTAGAGTGGGAGCAAATCTTGGTTTTTACAATTGAACCGTGAAGAATGGGAATCTTGATCTTCATAAAGTGTGAAGAGGGAAGATAAAACTTAAGGAATCTTAATCTTCATAAAGTCGACCTTCCGGACCTCTGCATTCGCGCTTAACAAAGCTTCCCCACCAATGCTGTCCTTGATGTGCTGACGACGTGGCCAAGCTCTGCCACATCAGCAACCGTTCAGCAAGTGACACATGGAGCCACATCAGCGGATGGGTCCCGCCGGGACAGGTGTGAAAATTTTCCAATATTTAAAAATTTTGGGTCTCCCCTCGTCAACGAACGAGACTCTCTCTCTCTATCTCTGTCCCGCCTTCACTCCCAATCCACCGTACTCTCCGGTGCGCCGTCCTGCCTTCACTCCCAATCCACCGCACTCTCCGGTGCGCCGCCACTGCCCCTGCCTCCACCAGGCCGAGTAATTGAAGCTCTGAGGAAGAACCTCATGGAGGCCATGAAAGGACACAACTAAGATAAAAACACTAGCCACTCAAAGGACCAAAGTCCAAAACAACTCATCAACAACAATGTTGTTAGCAAAATGATTTAAGGTAGGGAGTAATGACTTTCCACTACCGATGAAGTGAGGACATTGCTGCTTCATATTCCGCAAGATTGAACTCTCCCAGCCCTTCACGAGCATGAGCATGAACTTCTCTTGGAATGTGGGGTTACGACCTTTGTGAAAGAATTGTGGCGTGGTTTCCTTAATTCACTTGGGTATAACTAGTCCTAGGTTCTAACTGTGCTTTTGAAAATATATCCCGACTGCAGAATTATCTGTGTTGTTGTCGTCATCATTATCATCATAATAATTATTATTATTGTTAAGCAGGTTTGATTGCTGGAACAATTTGCTGGAAACTTGGGTGCTTGATAGTAGTGGTTGCATTTTCCATATCCACTTAGTCATTGACTCATTTGTGTGTTGGGGCTTTGCATGTCGTATTTGCTGACTTAAAATGTTTTATTGTCTATGGATATTATATATTTTGTTCATTGGTGAAATATGAGCTATCTGCTTTTATTGAGAGTATTTATTCCTTCAAGCAGTAAAAATACTGCACAATTTAGTTGTCCCAGTAGTGACCATTGCTGGCAATACACTAGTTCATATAGCTAGATTCTAATATTGTTATTTTTGCAAAGTAGGATACTCGTCTTGGTAGTGTGAACAAGGCCTTGGCTTTTTCTTTTTAATTCTCAAGGCTATTGTTACACACTTACAAACATTTGATACAGCAGCTTTTGTAGTGACCATTGCTGACAATACACTAGTTCTCCTAGCTAGATTCTAATATTGTTAATTTTGCAATGGACTAAGTAGGATACTCATCTTGGTAGTGTGAACAAGGCCTTGGCTTTTTCCTTTTAATTCTCAAGGATATCGTTACACACTTACAAACATTTGATATAACAGCTTTTGAGATTAAAGCATAGGTATTTGTCCAACCATTTCCATAAGAATGACATAGGCTACTTCCTGCAACAGAAGTAATGGAGTCTTTACATATTCTCAAGGGTGTGAGACGGGCATTGTTTAGAACCCTATATACTGCCAGGTAAGCTTCCATTCCTAAGCATCCTTTTGTGGTTCAGGGTCAGCTGAACTTATATGTGATCTCCAAATCGTTGAAATCATGTCGCTCATGCATGTGCTATTGGAGCAATTGTATCTTAATATGTTGTGGTATCAGTGCGTGCTATGATCAGAAGGACAAAAAGGAAAAATTTGATGTGTGCTCCATTTCGTTCTCGGATGGCTTATCTACAAAAGAGAGTTCGAAACGATCTATGTGAGATTCATGAGAGATGGAACAAAATGGTTGGTAGATGACACAGACATTAAATTTGCCGTTAGGATTCATCCCTCTTTACTATGCTGATGCAATCTGAGTGCTAGTCATGTTGCAATTCTAGTGCTTGGTATGATCCTTAGTCTTGGGGTGTCATTTTCCCATAAGCTCTGGGCCTTGAGTTTGATAACTTAACTGCAGCTCGGCTCTTCTTCTTCTTGCATTCTTTGACAATTTACGCGAATCCTCATCTAACTCAAATCGCAGTGACTTTCCGTCTTCCGAGCTACCCTTTCAGCATTTGATGCTTACAATAATCCTTACGCCTCTTTTATTTATCAGGCCTTCCTTCTTCAAGAAGGTCCTTTGACTTCAGTTTTAGCTGGTGCTTCTGATTGTTGTGTACTCTCCATTCCTTCTCCCTAGAAGGAGCAAGCCTGAAACATTACCTCTTCAGCTCTCTTTAGCAACGATAGTTTCCATTTCCTTTTACACTTTCCATCCTTAGAAGATATCGTTTCTTCATTCTGTGCCTCGGGATGCAATCAGACTCCTCCTCCTCGTCCTTCTCCTCATCCTCATTACTATCATACCCGCCTACATCATCTACCTTGTGTCTTAAGCTTCTATCTCTAGCTGCTAAGAATCCATCCTTGGATTCTGATTCATCCCAGCCAATCTGGGTCCAAGCAATTCATCTTCTTTCTTGAGGTATGGCTTTTCAATTTCTCCACCTTCTTCATCTCCATCACAGCCAGAGTCAGGGTGCACATCTTCTGCATTGTAATACTTCTCATCGAGAGCTTGCTTCATCATCCTCTCGTATTCCTGGGATCAAAGTCATCAACAAGGTCAACTCCATGAATTTCTCCACCTTCTTCATCTTCATGACTGCCAAAGTCAGGGTCCACATCTTCTGCATTGCTATACTTCTCGCTGAAAACTTGCTTCATCACCGTATCATATTCCTCAAGATCAAAGTCATCATCAAGATCAACTCCATCCAATTGGCAGCCCTCGTCGTCGCCTATCCCAGCAATCTGCTTAACTTCGAGCTTCTGCTCCATCTCCTCCTTTTTTTTAAATGCTTCAAGTGCTTCAACTCCTCGAACGGCCCAATAGCCTGTTACCTGCACTCTTCTCGTACCTGAAATTGGTTTTATAATCCTTGCTTCTCAATCTCTTCTTTATCCCTCAACAACCCATCCAACTCCTCATTGACACGTCCTTTGTTCTTGTAATCCTCATCAACCCACATCTTATACGAAAAGAACTTTTTCAGAAACATCTCATTCTCACCCAAACCCTCTCTCCTGCCAAAATATACATCCAGCTTCTGCTGAAATTCTGCAGCATCACCACCTTCAACTGGCGCACCATCATCTCTCTTCTTCACTGTCAAAAAGTCACTGCTGTCACCATCGGCCTCTGCAGCCTCTGCAGCTTCCAGAAAATGCCCTGCTCATCTCCTCTTGCGCCTCACTGCAGCTCCTCTTCTTAGCGGCTTCTGTTTGCTCATCAGTAAAATCAGGTCTCTCCTCAATCAGGTTCTTGGCCACCATATCTTTCAAGTAAAGCTTATGTTGTCTCTACTTCAGCTCCTTTCCTTTTTCTCCGTCGCTATATTCAGACTAGAAAAGAGAGACAGTTTTCTCTTTAAGACTTGGGTCTTGGCTTCACACCTTAATTAGTGCATTATGGAACTCAAAGTCCTACTAGCCTTATTCACATCAACATCATCCGAACAGGATGAGCACTCAGAGTAGGATTTGTCACCTGATTCAGTTGAACTTGAGTTTTGTCGATTTCATCTTGTTGTCATTTTGGGAATATACCATAGCAATATGGTAAAATTTGCTCAATATCACCACTAGTAACCACCTATTTGGTACTGTGAAGCTTTCTGCTCGATGTCACCAGAATTTTTACTTGGCTTACTTCTTGCGCATAGTTGAACCGCAGTTTTGTTTTTTTTTTTCTTTTCCAGTGGAGGAGCATGTTGCCAACATGTGAGGAGAACTTTGGTGCAGAAAGTCCTGCCATCTCACCTTCTTAATTGAGGGCTGATAACTATGATCCCTACATTGATCATTTCCTGTTTTGAGTCCAAGCTGAGCATTGTGGACAGCTTTCAATAATCACTTTGGGTAAGCATTTTGTCGGCACGTAGACTTTCCTACAATAATTGATTGTCTTTTTGACCTTCCAATTATGTGTCACTTCCTATCTCATCTTCACATTTTCTGAACTTCAGTTGGATGTGCCTTTTCTGTCTAAGCTTTTGTTGATGAATTGTTTGAGTGAAACATTAAATCCCTTGTTAATATCTTGTTGACAAAGTTAGAGAGGTGCTGAAGCTTGACCAGAAAATGAAAGATCTTGCTAAGCTACTGATGCGCAGCAGTCACTTCTCATGTTTGGCAGCGGTTACAATTATGCTACAGCTTTGCAAGGTTCCTAGGAAGTGGCGTTGATGCACAGTGAAGGAATACTTGTTGGTGAAATGAAACATGGTCCTCTGGCTCTAGTCAATGAGAGTCTTCCCCCTGTAGTGATTGGTACTCGTGATGCTTGCTTCAGGTTAGCTTTTGTCGTACATTTTTACTTGCATCTGTGAAATCTCTGTTTGTTCTTAAGCTGAAGGTGTCAATGTTAATTGCAAGCAACAATCACTTATTCAGCAACTCCATGCCTGCAAAGGACGCCTGATTGTCATGTGCTCGAGGGGAAATGCTGTAGCTGTGTCTCTTGGTGGAGCATGTATAGTCATTGAAGTTCATTAGGTGGAAGACTGTCTTCAGCCTATAGTCAATATAGTTCCTTTGCAGGTTCAAACTACTTCCAATAGCTTTCTATGCTTGCCAAGATGCAACATTTTTTTTTTCTTGTTGTACCGAATGCATCATATCTTGCCGAATACGAAGCTATGATGTAGATGACGTGGAGCTAAATGGAAGCATCTAGCTTTCTGTTTCCTTGATTTGTTTTATGCTCTCGGTGTTTGGTTTTGCATTTAAGAGTTCCAAAATTCTCTCTTTGATTTGGTGTTTAGTTCTAAAAGAGAGCATTATTTTTAAGTCTCAACTAAAACAAAAGAAATCATTTTTATTGATTGAGCCGGAACATTTTGCTGTTTCTATTTGTTTATTTATTCATTGCTTATAGAGTATTTTTACATTCCCGTTCTTCCTTTCAAATAGCCCGTTTCATTTTAGTAGATCTTACGAATTTGTCAGGCTTGAGATAATTTTTAACATTTGGGGTGCAGTTATTGGCGTATCATCTCACGGTCCTAAGAGGATACAATGTTGACCAACCTAGGAACCTCACAAAGAGTTTGACAGTAGAGTAGAAGCCCATTAACAGATTTCTTCTGATTGTGTTTATTCGGCAGTGAAATGGGTTGTCCTAATAATGTAAAGCATCTTTCTGACATGGTATACATTTTGTTAATCACTTGTACTTTATTGAATGACAACCCTTGCAAGATCTTTATTTATGATCAATTAGGAAAAATTGTTGTAATCTACCTTTTTTGCGCATTCGTGGCTTGCTATACATTTATTTGTCAATCTGCCTCGAAGAGGAAGATTGTATCCTTATTCGGGAAAAGAGAATAGGCGGCATAACAAAATATGTGTTATTAAAAGTGCAAGATTGATGGAATTGATTGAATATTCAAGACAAGATTTGCATCTTTTGATGTGATTGGTTTTTGGCATTAAGCATGTCTCTCGAGTGGAGTTTGTGACATTGGTCGTCAAGGCAATTTGTACCATGTTCTAGTTTTTAGTATGATATTTACTCCATGATATGGTCCAATTTGTAGATACGTGATGAATTCAAATGGAAAGAATTTCAATGTCAACTTACTCCGAAACAATCCATTCTATCAATTAACCGTACGTGGAATATGCAATGCGGCTCTCTCTAGATACGAGCAAAAGCAAAACTATAAGCTCCTATCGTCGCTGTCAATGGTTTTCGAACGCAATGTTGTTATTTTTCCTTTTCTTCCCTTGTCGTGTTTCATTTTTGAGGGGTATGCTAGGGTGGGCACCCCGTAGGAGGTCTTGGGCCAGGACAACCTGGACCGATTCCTGATTCCGGCACGAAGTGCGTGCATCCATGACTGTACGAGGCAAGAGCGGCGGGGCTGCCAGTCGGCAAAGATGGAACACGTGGACAAAAATAGGTACAGTGTTGGGTTGAACCCACATGTTAAGGTTTTGAGCTAGACGGGGCGGGAGGACCACGGCAAGCAACACGAATGATAAGAGATAGGGGAACGATTGAAAGGGGCCCGGGACCAACAACGATGCGAGGGAGGCCACCAAGAGCATGGCGGTGAGCATCATGAGGATGTGGAACAGTCGGGCACAGCAAGCGGGAGCCAAGAACAGGTGAGCGATGAGCGCCACTGCGCAGTAGAACAGAAGACAGAAGACGGCAAGGGAGGTGGCTAAAGGGTGGGTCTCGAATGGGGACGCGGGTTTCCCTTGGAATTTCACCTCGACCAAATTGACCAGCACAGACACAATGAAGGTGAGAATGGCGTGGAGGGGAGTGAAGGCAGGGGAATCTCGGACGTTTGTGTCGGGACGACGGGCGGTAGGCATTGGGGTCAGCTTCTTGAGAATCCGTAGTCCTGTGTAGAGGATGATTATGGAAGTGATAAGAGAGAAAGATGGCTTTATAATGATAAATGTGAAGAGCAGAGATAAGATGCAAAGTGAATTTCTGCTACGTTTTCTCGTCTGCAGGCGACGCCCATTTAAAGAAAACGGGGAAGATGAAGGCGGAATGACTGTCTTGCGCGTGGATTTTCAAAGTCCGATTAAAAACTGTGCGGCGATTACTCGATTAACGAATAAGATATTTGCGAAGTCGGGGGTTCCTACGGCTTTCAAGGGGCCGCGCAATTTCTGGACTGCTTTTGAGTCTCGTCAGTATGCGACAGAGCCGCCTTTTCTTATTTTTTTATTTATATTCTCTCTTTCTTCGGTTTGACAAAAGCGACTTCTCTTACTCCTTTTCAACCGCCGTGCGATCCCGGGATTGAGGACGTTGCCACGCTCCACGTTAGGAAGAAAAGGTCCGGCCCGGGGGTAGGGTAGGGACACGTGGAGCCTTACCTAACCGAGACTGAACTCTCTCCAATGGAATTAATATTTTAAAAGACCTTAATTTCTTTTTTATCTCATAAAAGTCATCCAACTTCGAATCCACCCTTAATTTCATCCTAATATAGAGTCTCAATTTTTCCTTATTTTTTTTTATCTCATAAATTTGCCTGACTTCCATCTAAAATTCTCAAGCAAACTATCTGAGGCTCCTTGACCTATGTGCCTGAATGTAAGCTCTCTAATTGAAGACTCCCAAGTACGAGAGATTGAAGACTGAGCTCAAAATTGAAGATCCCTTATAGGTCAAAGAAAGACTCTTTTTAGAGTAAGAACAATCGAAGAAAGTGAATCCTAATTTTTCTAGTTTTACCAGATATCAAATCTAATAAGACATGATTTGGATTGACATAAAAACTTATCTCCAAAAAATATGTTTTTGGATGTGAAATTTTAGGAAAAAAAATTATAGCGATGATGTGAAATGTCACATCACTATTAGAAGTTGGTCACTTTTTAGGGTCAAATCAGGTTTGGCAAGGGAGGTGAGAAAAGGGTAGGTCTCAAACGGGGACACGAGTTTCCCTTGGCATTTCACCTAAACAAAGCTGACCAGCACTGAAACAAGGAAGGCAAGAATGGCGTGGAGGAAGCGAAGGCGGGGTAACCTCGGACATTTGTGGCGGGACGACAGCCAGGCGGCATTGGGGTCGGCTTCTGGAGGATCCCGTAGTCCTATGTAGAGGATGATGATCGAAATGATACAGAGAAAGAGCTGGCTAGAGTGGGAAGCAGATCTTGGGTTATAGTGGGAGAGCAGGTACAGAGATGTATAGAGAAAATCTTGGTCTTTATAAGGCTCTTTGGTCCATGGTAATTTTCAACTTCGAGGTGGTTTTGGTGGTTTTTAACCCCAAGGTGGTTGCCGACCAAAAAGAGTCCAAGGTGGTTTTTTAATACCTTGAAAAACCTTTAAGTTCACCCCAATTCCATTCCAAACTTTTATTGCTCCATAAAAATCCTTCAAACTTTGGTTCACTCATTATTCTATCCTAAAATTTTCATATCCAATAAAAAATATCAATTTTAGATCTAGTCTCATTTTTTCCTTTAAACTTTTTTGTCTCATAAATTTGCCTCCATAAACTCCACGTTTAAAATTCTCAAGTGAAATGTTTGGGGGTCCTCAACCCGAGCATCTTGAACATGAGCTCTGCAACGGCAAGAGATTGAAGACTCCCATCACGAGAGATTGAAGATTGAGTCCAAAATCAAAGATTCTTGTAAGATGGAAGGAAAACTCTCTTAAGATCTTAAGAGCAATTGAAGACAATCAACCCTAATTTCTCTAGTTTTTATCCATATAACATGTCCAATAAGATGCCATTTAAGCTGATAGAAAAATCTATGTCTAAAAATATCTTTTTGGACGTGAAATTTTAGGAAAAAATTATAGGAATGACGTGAAATACCACATCACTAAGGCCGACTGGATGTAGGGTTAATATTGGCAAATATGTGATTCAAGTAAAAATTTATAATTTTTTGTGAGACAAAAATTTTATAGTCAAATTAGGATTGGATCAAAGGTGGTGGTTTTTAATAAGACAAAAAAATAATTTAGGATAAAATTACAACAAAATCAAAAGTTGAGGTTTCTTTTAAGAGAGAAAAAATTAGGATAGAAATATTCTAGAATTATAATTTTTGGTGAACTTAAGATTTTTTACGGTATCTGACCCTCCTAATATTCCAAAATTTTGGGTCTCCCTCTCGTCATCGAAGAAGACCCTTCTCCTTTTCAAAATTCGCTCTTTCGCCTTCGCTCCCAATTTGTTGCATTCTCTGGCGCATCCCTACTGCGTCCGCCTCTGCCGTTGCCTCCAAGAGCCCCGTCGGCGGCTGGAATATGGCAGCACCAAGTTTCGCACCAGAACTTGCACCGGGTGATTCTTAATTGCACACCAAATATTTGCACAATTACCACTTTTTCCATTCAAATCTGGAATGGGGTTTTGTTATTGGGGTTCGATGGGTGAAGTTTCTGGTGTTGAGCTAATTGGGAAAACTGTGCAAATGGACATCTTAGTTTTGATTTGATTTGCTGTGCAAACCGATTATAAAGACCCCACATTTCAAGAGAAGTTTGTGTCCACACTCATTGAAGGGCTTAGGGAGTTGAATCTTGTGGTGCGGAATGGCAATATCCTCGCTTTCAAAGACTTCGTCAGTACTGGTGAGTAATTACTTCCTGCCTTGAACCCATTTTACTAACGACATTGCTGTGGACTTGTTTTGGATTTTGGTCCTTGAGTGGTGTTGGAATATAATATGTGGAAACGACAAGATTTTGCAATTTATGTTAATGCGAAATCACCAGAGAAATAAACGAGAAATAATAAGGACACTAGAAATTTACATGGTTCGATTCGAATATCGGTACCTACGTCTACAAGGAGAGCCATCAGTAAATAATCCACTATAATCGAAGAATTAGAATTTACAATCGTTCACATGCTCGAGTGTTTTCTGCATCTAGATTTAACCAAAAACCTAAAGTATTTATAAATAAACAACTCACATTGACATATACTCACGGCATAAAATTATCACGCATTCAAGCTCGAAACAAAATGCTCTACATATGGCTTCACGTGGCTTCTACGTGCTCCTACGCGTGGCTCCTTCCTTCACTTGGCTTGTACGTGCAGCAGCTCGCGGCTTCTTCTATGTAGGCTTCGGTGGCTTCTTACCCGTAGGAAAAGAAGACCTACTTCTTATTTCCGTTTCTATACGTGTGCCCAGGTCAAAGTTTGACCTGGGCCCACCACCACGTTTGGCTTCTTACACGTGCAAAGGACTTCAAGCCAAAAGGTGTAGAGGACTTCGGCAGCTTCACTCCACGGGGGAAAATTCCTATTTTATCATTATAGGTGTGCCCAGAGTCAACAACTTTGACTCTGGGCCCATAGTCTTATTCTTCCTTCACAGAGTGGCGATGTAGATATAACAGACAAGAAACCTTACCTCTTCTTTTTTAAAATTATTTCCTCTTTTGTGCAGCTTTAAGGAGTCCAAGAAAATAAGCGCTTCTTCATCCAATTTGAAATCTACTTGAAAAATCTTTATCGACAAATTCGGTTTAACAAATCGTTATCCTAATTCAAACTCGAGACATTAATTTAACAATTCTCCACACTGGCTCAATGTTTGAAGCGGAGTTATAGTGTTCATCATCTATACTGCTCTCCCAACACCCCGATGGACGCTCACTCTCCACAGACGCCAATAGAGCTCAAGCAGAGCTTGCGCTTTGCCAAAGGAACAGACTTAGTCATCATATCTACTGAGTTATTTATTGGAACAATCTTTTTTACAATAACATTACCTTTATCTAAGACATCTCGAATGAAGTGGTGCTTGATGTTGATATGCTTCGTTCGCTCGTAATAAACTGAATTATACGCCAAATATATCGCACCTTGGTTATCACAATATATATCCACACTTTTCTATTCTAACCCAAAGTCCGAGAGCAAACTTTGTAACATATTGCCTCCTTTGCTACAAAAGTTAGTATCATGTACTCTGCCTCAGTTGAAGACAAGGCAATGTGATCCTATAAGGATGCTTTCTAACTAATTGCACTGCCCGCTAGCGTAAATACATATCCCACTAAAGATCTGTGATCATCCAAGTCACCGGCGTGATCTGAATCCACAAAACCAGTGGTCTCATTGCCGTTGCTGTCCCTCCGGTACACTATACCCATGTCCGTTGTCCCCTTCAAATATTTGAGGACCCACTTCACAACTTCCCAATGAGCTTTACTAGGATACTTCATATAGCGACTAACCACGCTCACAACTTGTAAAATATCAGGCATAATGCATACCATAGCATACATGATACTACCCATGGCACTAGAATAAAGAATACGGGACATATGTTCCTCCTCCTCCTTAGTTTGCAATGATAATTTATTTGAAAGTTAAAAGTGTTTCGCTAAAGGTATACTTACAGATTTTGCCGACTGCATATTAAATTTCTCAATATATTTTTTTTGAGATAAACATAAAACTCTTATAGCCCTGTCACGCAAAATCTCTATATCCAAAATTTTCTTTGCAGCATCTAAATCTTTTATCTCAAATTCAGCATTTAACCGCCTCTTCAGCACATCAATATCATAAATATTCTTAGTTTCTATTAGCATATCACCAACATATAAAAATAGATAAATCAAAGAACCATTCTCCAATCTCCTATAGTAAACGCAGCTATCCATTTGACTTTTTGAATAGTTTTGACTAGTTATGGAAGCATCAAAACGTTTATACCACTGCCTAGGAGACTATTTTAACCCATACAAAGATTTTTTTCAACAAGCAAATATGATCTTCCTTACATGGAATAATAAATCCCTCTGACTGCCTCATGTAAATCTGCTCCTTCAACTCACCGTAAAGAAACGCAATTTTCACATCTAGTTGCTCTAATTCAAGATCCTGCAAAGCAACTAAGGCAAGTAAAACACGAATAAAATTATATTTTACTACAGGAGAGAACACCTCATTGTAGTCAATGCCCTCACGCTATGTATATCCTTTCGCCACAAGTCTCACCTTATACCTCATTGCCTCAAGACCGTGAATGCCTTCTTTCCGTTTAAAAACCCATTTACTTCCGACAATCTTTTGGTTATTGGGTACTTTGACCAGCTCCCATGTCTGATTTCAATGGAGTGATTCCACCTTTTCACTCATAGCCCATAGCCATTGTGACGACTCTAAACTAGCCATCGCCTCAGAGTAAGTCGAAGGCTCATCTGTCTCCATCTCATCATCTACAGTTAATGCATAAGCAATATTTGTATAACCATAACGTACTGGTGATTTAATTTGCCTTCTTTGTCTATCTGCGGCTATAGTGTGTTGCGGTTTTGCTGGTAATTCACTATCACCAACTTCAGGAACTGTGGCTTCATCTGTAGTCTCAACTTCTGTTACCTTTTAAGGTCTCCGGAGTCTTCACCTGAAGCTCCACCTAACTAATAACACCATGATCTATCTTCTCTACTGGTTGTGTTTCAGAACACCTCCATTGAAGCATTACAGTCTCGTCGAATATCACATCTTTGTTGATTAGAAAATCGGGTGATTTGAGATCGATGTACCACAGTCGGTAGCCTTTCACCCCATGTGCATAACCCAAAAATATGCACTTCTTTGCTCTCGGCTCAAGCTTACCATCACTCGCATGAACATATGCAGAACATCCGAATATACGTAATCCAAAATAATCAATAGGTTTCCCTGACCATACTTCCTAAGAAGTCTTCCACTTGATAGCAGATGATGGAGATCGGTTAACCAGGTAACATGCCATGTTCACTGTTTCAGCCCAAAATTCCTTGCCAAGTTCTACATGCGAAAGCATGCATCGAGCTCGCTCAAGCAAAGTTCTGTTCTTCCGTTTTGCCACGCCATTCTACTATGGTGTCTCGTGAGTGCTTGTGCAAAGTGTCTCACAATACCTTCTTTCTCGTAGAACTCGATAAAATATTTACTATAGAATTCCATGCCATTATCGGTTCTCATGCCCTTGATTTGCTTATCTACCTACTTCTCAATCAATGCCTTAAATTTCTTGAACCGATCAAACACTTCATTATTTGTGCTTTAGAAAGCATACCCATACATTCCTCGAATAATCTTCGATAAATGTCAGCATATATCAGGCATCTCCTTTCAAAGGAACCGAAGACAAGCCCAAGACGTCTGAATTAATATATTCAACTGGTCGTTTGGTCGAATGAATAGCTGTAGTAAACTTAACTCGGTGCTACTTCCCAAAGATGCAGTGCTCACATAAGTTTAGCTTCCCTATCTTTTGACCCTTCAACAACCCCCTTTCATTCAGTATTGTCATACCTACCTCGCTCATGTGCCTTAAACGCATATGTCATAACCGAGTCAAGTTAGAGTTTGACTCACCTGATGAAACTACAGTGATTTCGATCACGGTCTCTTCCAGTAAATAATAGAGAGTATTCACTTTCTTCCCCTTCATCACTGTCAAGGGACATCGAGAGATCTTCAATACTCCACCTTCAGTGATGTACCTATACCTGATGTCATCGAGTGTCCGTAGAGAAATAAGATTCTTCTTGAGCTTCAGTACATGCCTCACATCTGTCAATGTGTGCACCATCCCATCGTGCATCCTAATCCGAATTGTCTCTATCCCCATAGCCTTACAGACTGCATTATTCTCCAAAAGAACTCTACCACCATCTACAGTCTAATAAGTAGTAAACAAGTTCTTATGAGGCGTCATATGATAAGAACACCCCAAATCTAGCACCCATTCGTCTCCTGACGAAGTAGTAGTCACACATAAAACAGCTTTTGCATCACTAGTGCTCCCTCAGCAACATTTGCCATACTGCTTGTGGCATTCTACCTATCAGCTTTATTCCTTCACTTTGGACAATCTCTCTTAATGTGCCACTTCCTGTGACACTCAAAACACTTCACACGTCCCTTGGACTTTCTATGGCGTGATTTCGATATGCTTTTACCTTTGTTGCTACTAGGCCCTCGATGTTGTTCTCTACCTTGAATCGTTAGTGCTTGCACTACTCCTTGCGCTAGACTATTATCTCACAACTTTCTCTGCCATTCCTTAGAGAATAAGGCGGACTTTACCTCTTGTAAGGTGATTATAGTACACCCTTACAACAATGAATTAATAAAGTGCTCCCATGACTCTAGTAAAGAGGCTAACAACATACACCATGTTCTTCATCATCAAGTATCTTACCGACATTCTTCAGATTCAACATGAGTTTATTAAATTCATCTAGGTGGGTTCTGATAGATGCACCTTCAGTATATCTAAATTGAAACATCTTTTACAACATGTACAAGCGATTGTTCAAACATTTCTTTACATAAAATGCTTGAAGTTTTGCCCATAATGCTATGGCATCCTTCTTCTCAGCAACCTCTATTAAAACCTCATCTGACAAATTTAACAGGACTATGCTTTTTGCTCTTTGCTCTTTTCATTAGCTCTACCCTTCTCCAAGGCTTTTATTATAATCGATAACTCATCTTCATCATCCAGTGCCTTGACCAAATCTTGTGTTGTCAATAAAGCCCGCATCTTGATACTCCATAACACAAAGTTGTTACTCCTGTTAAATTTCTCAATTTCAGATTTCCTCTCATACATAATTGTAATAAAAGCAAAAACTCCAAATCACAATTAAGAAATCTGATCCAAGCTCTGATACCAATTGTTATAATATAATATGCGGAAACAACAGGATCTTACAATTTACATCAACGCGAAATCACTAAAGAAATAAACGAAAAATAATAAGGACACCAGAAATTTATGTGGTTCGGTTTGAGTATCGGTATCTACGTTTATGGGGAGAGCCAGCAGTAAATAATTCACTATAATCAGAGAATCAAATTTTACAATCGCTCACACACTCAAGTGTTTCTCATACCTAGATTTAATCACAAATCCAAAGTGTTTTTAAATAAACAACTCACTTGATCATAAACGCATGGCACAAAATTACCACGAGTTCAAGCTTGAAATAAAATGCTCTACGTATGGGTTCGCGTGGCTTTTATGTGCTCCTACATTTCACTTGGCTTGTACGTGCCGCAACTTGCGGCTTCTTCTACGTAGGCTTCAGCGGCTTCTTACCCGAAGGAAAAGAAGACCTACTTCTTATTTCTGTTTTTATACATGTGTCCAGGTCAAAGTTTGACTTGGGCCCACCCTCACGCGTGCAGAGGACTTCACGCCAAAAGGTGCAGAGGACTCAACAGCTTCACTCCACAGGGAAAATTCCTATTTTATCATTATAGGTGTGCCCAGAGTCAACAACTTTGGCTCTGGGCCCACGGTTTTATTCTTCCTTCGCAGAATGGCGGTGCAAAGATAACATACAAGAAACCTTACCTTTTTTTTTTTTTTTTTTAAATTATTTCTTCTTTTGTGCAGCTTTAAAAAATCCAAGAAAATGAGGACTTCTTCATCCAATTTAAAATCTACTTGAGAAATCTTTATCAACAAATTTGCTTTACAAATTGTTATCCGAATTCAAACTTGAGATATTAATTTAACAAGTGGTGGCTTATGTTCTTATTTTAGTTGCATTTCCCATGGTCTCAAAGGGTTCGGCTCCATAAAGATTCTTTCTCAGAGCTTTGATAATACGGCCTAGCCTCTTCAAACTAAAAAAGGGCTGGTGCGACCCATTTGAATCTACTCCTCTTTTCTTATGCATGTAGAATTATGTATCAAGTTCAAAAGTGAAATACATACAAAAAAAAAATGGCAAAAGATGGAATACACAAGATGGCCTTTGTGTAAGAATTGTAGTGTGGTTTCTCTAATTCACTCGGTTCCTAGCAATATAATGTGAGTTCTTGGTAGTACTGTTCACACATTTTGTTTCATAGAATGATATAGGCAGCCGACCACTTAGCCTCCCACGTTAGCCTCCCGCCTCACCTTGTGATCTCGCAATTGAGGACAGGGCCACACTCCACCACATCAGCATAATCCCTCTACACTTGTTGACTGACACATGGAACCACGTCCCACCAAGACAGACCTGAAAATTCTCTGTAATATTTCAAAATATTGGGTCTCCCTCTCGTCAATAAAGAAGACTCTCTTCTTCTTTTCAAAATTGGCTCCTCTCTCACCTTTGCTCCCAATCCGCTGCATTCTCCGGTGCGTCGCTGCAGCATTATAAATAGACAGATTCACTCAACTATTGAAGTGTGTTAAGCCACATCGAATTCTGGCAACACTGAGCGCAAAGCTTCTGAGTTCAACTAAAAGAGAATGCAACATTTGATTGTCTTTTTTACCTTTCAAGAATGTGTCACTTCCTATCTCACCTTCACAATTTTTGAACTTCTAAGTTGTATCTGCTTTTTTCGTCTAAACTTATTTTGAGAGAATTTTTTGTATGAAGCATTAAATCTTAAACTAATATCTTGTAGACAAAGTTATAGAGGTGCCGAAGCTTGACCAGGAAATGGAATATCTTGCTAAGCTACTGATTGCAGAGTAGTCATTTCTCATGTTTGGTTGAGGATACAACTATGCTGCAGCTTTGGAAGGTTCTTTAATAGTAAAGGAAGTGGTATTAATGCACAGTGAAGGAATACTTGCTGGTGAGATGAAACATGGTTCTCTGGTTCTAGTGGATGACAGTCTGCCTGTACTATTCATGATGCTTGCTTCAGGTTAGCTTTTGCAGTATAGGTTAACTTGCATCCCAGTATTCCCTATTTGGTCTAAAACTGAAGGTGTCAATGTTAACAGCAAACAACAATTAGTTATTCAGCAACTTTGTGCCAGTAAATGACGTCTGATTGTCATGTGCTCGAGGGGGGATGCTGTAGCTGTGTCTTTTCGTTGAGTGTGTAGGGTCATTGAATTTCCTCAGGTGGAGGACTGTCCTGAGCCTGTAGTCAATATAGTTCCTTTGCAGGTACGGGGTAGTTATAATAATTTCTTTATGCTTATCTATCAAGAGAAAATCTCTTTATGCCTTGCCAAGATGCAACATTTTTTTTTTTTTTTTTATGTACTGAATGCGCCATATCTTGCTGACTGCGAAGCTATGATGCAGATGGGGTGGAACTGGAAGGGAGCATTTAGTTTTCTGTTTGCTTGATTTGTTTTATGCTATTGGTGTTTGTTTTTGGATTAGGGGTTCCAAAATTCTCTCTATAATTTTGGTTTAGTTCTCAAACAGATTCTTTTTTTAAGTCTCAACTAGCACAAACAAAACCAATTTTATTGATTGAGCCGTATCATTTTGCTGTCCTAACTATTTTGTTCTTATAAAGTACCTTAACATTACTGTTTCCTCTTTTCAGATAGTCTGTTTCATTTTAGTTGACTTGCTGATTTGCTGGACATGGGATAATTTTTAACTTTTGGGATGCAGTTGTTGGCATATCCAACCTAAGAACCTCGCAAAAAATGTGACAGCTGAGCACAAGCGATTTCTTCCGATTTTATTCACTGGCAGTGAAATGTATTATGTCATGAAAATATAAAGCGATTTTGCAGTAGAGTTTACATTCTACCGATCACATTGTTTCACAAATACTTGTATTTTCTAATCAATTAGGAAAGACTGCCGTAACCCAACTTTTTGCGCCTTCACAGCTTGTTTTGCATTCACTTATTAATCTATACCTTGAAGTCATAATCATGGTGCCCGATCATTGTTTTTTTATAATTGACATAGCAAGAATGACTACAACTTAGTCTCATCTTGGATGCCATGCAAATTAGAGACAATATGTAGTTCATTAGGGCCTTTATTAAAGTCAAGAAAATGGTTAGTTATCGTATTTAGCATTTTTTAGGGTGTGGCTATCCTCAGGTAATACCATATTCGGAGACTCCATTTTTACAGTGGACTTTGTTTGAAGTATCTGTTGCCGCATCATTAGATGCAAAAGGAGTCTGGTGAATGGAAGAGGAAAATTGCATCCTTATTCTAGAAAAAGAGCAGGTGGTGGGAACAAAAATAGTGGTTATTAAAGGTGCAAAGTTGATGGAATCAATCGAGTTTCTGAGACATGATGTTGCTTTTTCACTCAGATCAGTTTTTGACGTAAAAATGTCTCTCGGTGGCGATTTTCATCAAACTGTTAGTGAATTCCACATGGTTCATACCTTTCTTGGGATATACTCTTGAGGTTACTTGTACTGTCTGTTGAATCGACCAAATGGGCATATTGGCATGTATTCCTCCATGGAAACTTTCCGCTCCGTAGGCACAGCGGGGACTTGTGTATTTAAATGGAAAGATCTTCATGTCAACTCCCTCCAAAGTAGTTGTTCATTCTCTCTTACTTTGACATGTTACCTGAGTTCATTCTATTAGTCAATCGTGTTACAAGATACAATGCGACTCTCACTAGATACGAGCAAAAAGCAAAGCCATAAGTTCCAACTGCGCTGTAATTTTGTCTAAACACACTTACATGTTTCTTCTCTACTCATTTTTCCCTTTTCAGGGTGTGGGGGTTGCGGGCACCCTGTGGGACATTTGCAGCTCTGTCAGCACGGACTAATTGCCACTTCTGGCATAAAGCGCATATCCATGACTATACAAGGCAAAAGTGGCCGTGCTCTTCCACCATGTAGCCGGCGAGAACGGGACACTCGGACAGACATAAGTACAATCTTGTTTTGAACCCACACGTAAAGTTTTCGAGCAAGACCATGCAAGAGGACGATGGAAAGCAATACCGATAACAACAAATAGGGGAAAGACCGAAAGGGGCCTTGGAACAACAAGGATGCAAGGGAAGCCACCGAGAGCAAAGCAGTGAGCATCATGAGGATGTGAAATGCTCGGGCACAACAAGCGGGAGTGAATGATAGATGAGCAACAAGTGCCAATGAGCTATGGAACAGAAGACAGAAGATGGCAACAGAAGTGGTAAAAGAGTGGGTGTCAAAAGGGGACTCTGGTTTCCCTCGATATTTCACCTCAATGAAGTTGAGCAGCATGGGAACAATAAAAGTGAGAACCACGTGGTGGGAAGTGGAGGCAGAGAAACCTCGGACATTTCTGTGGGGACTACTGCCGAGCAGCATTGGAAACTGGAATAAGTTTCCAGATTATCCTTTAGCCTATATACAAGATGATTATCAAAGTAATCAGATAGAAAGATGGGCTACAAGAACAGGGAAAATACTAAAGCATTAGAGTGGGAGCAAATCATGCTTTTTATAATGGAGTGGTTGAACACTGCACCAGTAGAGTGTCGATCTATTCTATATTTGTCTAGCCACTCTGCGGCAGTTTGATAAGGCTTAGACCGAAGGAGGGTGACATTATGGTCAAACTGTCGTCGTGCAGCGAATGCAACGGGGGTGGGGACATCACACATAAGATGGCATACTATGACTTTCTTCCCATGTCCACGAAACTCTTCCATTCATCTTCTGCTTCACACATTGGAGGACAAACGAAAGTTGTAGCTTTTCTACTTTATAGAGCGCTGGATGGTCGCCACGTATTTATTTCTCTATGGAGACAACGAAGCAGACCCTCCAATGAGCCAAAAGAGTTCAGTGCCTCCAAAAGGCAAGATTCCAAGTCGACATTGATTAATATACAAGAATTATAAAAAGAAGTTCCTCCGGAGAGAAAACGAAAGTTTCGGCTGGGCAGCTCCCCAGCCCGAGTAAAAATGGAATAAGACGGGTGATATGAAATTTACCGTTGGGCCGTGAGAGATTTTATTTGTCGAGGCTAACGCCAGCAGATCTGAACCTACAAGGGCCCACCTCAATTCTTAGATCCAGTGCGCAACGGCTTTTCAGCCGTTGTTACTTGCTGCTTGCAGGCTCGAAAATCTCTCTTTCGCCTCTCTTCCCTGGCTCAACGTTGGTTAATCATGAAATATTGTTTATTTATTCATTGCTTATAGAGTATTTTCCCATTCCTGTTATTCCTTGCAAATAGCCTGTTTTGTTCTACTAGATTTTTCTAATTCATTGGACATGAGATGATTTTTTGACATTTGGGGTGCAGTTGTTGACTTATCATCTCACGGTCCAAAGAGGATACAATGTTGACCAGCCTAGGAACCTCTCAAAGAGTGACGATAGAGTGGAAGCCTACTAACAGATCCCTTCTTATTGTGTTTACCTGGCAACGAATTATGTCATGAGAATGTAAAGCATCTTTCTGACCCAGAGAATACATTTTAATGATCACTTGTACTTTGTCAAATGGCAGCCCCTGCAAGATATTTATTTTTGATCAATTAGGAAAAACTATTGTAACCCACCTTTTTTGCGCATTCATGGCTTGTTATGCATTTACCTGTCAATCTACCTCAAAGTGTCGTGCTCATGGTATCTGAACATTGCTTCGTGATTGACATAACAACAATGACTTCAACTTAGTTTCATCGGGGATTCTATGCAACTTAGAGCAATATGTTGTTCATTGATGCCTTTGTTTTAAAGGTCTTGAAAAAGTTCTATTGTTGAAAATATTAGTTCTTGCTTTTAGCATTTAGTGGGAAACTTTTTTTTTTTTTTTTTTTTTTTTATGGTGGACTCTGATTGAAGTATCTTGTGCTGCATCATGGGATGTGAAAGGAGCCTGGTGGAGGTTGGAAGAGGAAGTTTGTATCCTTAGAGGGGAAAAATAGAGTAGTCTGTTGTAAGATTGATGGAATCAATCGGGTGCTCGAGACATGATTTGCCTTTTTGCTAAGAATGATTTTTGAGGTTAAGCATGTCTCTCAAGTGGTGATTATCATGTCGATTGTCAAACTGTTGGTTAACTTCTGGTTTGTATATTGTGGAAGAGTCCAAGTAAATTATTTCGTGTTCTAATTTCCTTTGTCAATGGGAAATTTAGCTCTGTGATATGGTCCAATTTGTAGAGAAAGAGAGGCCTCGTGTATTTGCATGGAAAGCATTTCAATGTCAAATTGCTCCGCGAGCAGTCCATTCTATCAATTTATCGTATGTGGAAAATACAATGCTACTCAATCTCACTAGATACCAACAAAAACAAAATGATGAGCTCCTACTGTCGCTGTTATTGTCGAACGAGGTGTTCTTATAATTCTTCCCTACCCGCATTTCCAGGGTGCGCTAGCGGTGGGCAACCCGCAGAACATCTATGCCCGGGTCAGCCCAGACCAATTCCCGATTCCGGCACAAGGCACGCGCATCCATGACGGTGCGAGGCAAGAGCGGCAGGGCTGCCCTTACACCATGTAGTCGGCAAGAACGGAACACGATTACCAAAATAGATACAATCTTGTGCTGGATCCACACGTAAAGGTTTCGAGCCAGACGGGGAAGGAGGACCAAGGGAAGCAACGCAAATGACAAGAGAAAGGGGAATGATTGAAAATGGTCCGGGACCAACAACGATGCGAGGGAGGCCACCGAGAGCGTGGCGGCGAGCATCATGAGGATGTGCAATGCTTGGGCACAGCAAGCGGGAGCCAACGACAGATGAGCGGCGAGCGCCAGTGCGCAGTAGAACAAAAGACAGAAGACGGCAAGGGAGGTAGCAAAAGGGTGGGTCTCGAATGGGGACTCGGCTTTCCCTCGGAATTTCACCTCGACAAAGTTCACCAGCACGGGAACAAGGAAGGCGAGGATGGCGTCGAAGGAAGTGAAGGCAGGGGAAACTCGGACGTTTGTGTCGGGACGATGGCCGGTCGGCATTGGGGTAGGCTTCTAAAGAATCCGTAGTCCTGTGTATCGGATGATGATCGAAATGATCAGAGAGATTGGCAGAGTGGGAAGCAGATCTTGGTATTTATAATTGAAGTGGTAATGTGGACCGAAATAAAGAAAAAAAAGGTGTAGTGGTATTGTTAGTGGACCCTGTGGTGAAAAAAGTAGAACGATGGAGAGAATCTTGCTTCAGGCTCAGTGACAACCCACCCTGTATTTCCCCTGTTTTCTCCCCTTTTTTCCTTTTTTTTCAATTCTACTTCCTGTTCCCCCTCCATATTTTTTCTTTTAGAAAAACAAAAACTTTGGCAGTAATTAATACCAGCATATGTCAATGAACTCTTTCTGACACTTTCAGAATTTCTTCTCCCCAAATTCGGTGAGCACTAAATAATGGTCCTCAAAATGGGACTTTTATTGAATAATTATTTGAATATTCACTGTTCTTGTCCCTTCTCGCAGTGGGCTGTTTCCCCGCTCAATTTACCAAATTCTCCCCCCTCTCCCCTCGAAAAAGCAAACTGAATATTAAATAAAACCCTCATCCCCACTTCTGTTTCTAAAATTCTGGATTTTGAGTTAAGTGAATCTTACTTGACCCGTTTCTCATTCCTCTTTCAGCCAATCTTTGTTCTTGCATCTTTAAGGCATTATCCTTTGGCACGGAGACCAGGAGGCTCCAAATTTAAGAAATAGTTTAATAAGCCTATGCTGCATTTTAGTCAATCTCTTGTCATAAAATAAAGTTGCTAACCCACATCCCATAATTCTTAAATTGATATTTTTTTATTGAATAAGCAAATTTTAGGATAGAATTATGAGTGAACCAAAGTTTGAAGGATTTTTATGTAGTAAGAAAAGTTTGGAATATAATTGAGGGCGAACTTAAAGGTCTTTCAAGGTATTAAATCAATTTAGAGAAAAGGTGTGGCTTCATGTGCCACCCGACCGACCGATGGGGACTGGAGAGGGATTAAGCTGACGTCGAGCGTGGTCACGTCCTCAATTGCGGAATCGCTCGGTCCTCGATTCTCAAACCGAATATCTTCTCCACCTCCTGTGGCTAATTAGCTTGGCTTGGAAGTCAGTGTGTGCGTGTCTTGGGCTTAGCTTCACCATGGAGGCTTTTTGCAGGGGTTCATAAATAAGCCATGGGGGTGGCTGACTGGTGCGAGAGGGTTTTTGCTTAGTGACAACCTACCCTGTATTTCCTCTGTTTTCTCCCCTTTTTTCCTTTTTTTCAATTCTACTTCCTGTTCCCCCTCCATATTTTTTCTTTTAGAAAAACGAAGACTTTGGCAGTAATTAACATCAGCATATGTCAATGAGCTCTTTCTGACACTTTAAGAATTTCTTCTCCCCAAATTGGGTGAGCACTAAATAATGGGCCTCAAAATTGGACCATATTGAAGTAGTCTTCGACGTTAGTGGACCTTGTGGTGAAAAAACTAGAAAGATGGAGAGAATCTTGGTTTTTATAATTTTTATATGATCGAAATTGGTTTTTATAATTGAAGTAGTCTTCGACGTTTAGTTTTTTAGGCGTCAAGAAGTTGCGACGAAGCTCCATCCCCATCGGGGGCCGGCATGGGAGTTCTATGCAGTATTTTCTCCCCGACGATGGCAGCGGTCCATCGCCTTGGCGATTGATGACGCGGCCAAGCACACCACATCAAAATATATCTCTATCCATGAGTGACACGTGTAGCCACGGATGGGTCCCGCCGGGACTGGTGTGAAATTTTTTTAGAATTTGGAGTTTTGGACCTCCCTCTCACCGAGGAAGGAGACTCTTCTCTCTCTTCTCCTTTTCAAAATTTGCTCTCTCTCTCTCTCTCTCTCTCTCGCCTTCGCTCCCCTTCCTCTGCATTCCCCGGCATATCGCTGCTGCCTCCGCCTCCAGGAGCCCCGTTGGCGGCTGGAATATGGAAGCACCAAATTTCACGCCGAAACTTGCACTGGTAATATTCTAAAATTGCACGCCAAATGTCTGCATAATTACCTCTTTTCCTATGCAGATCTTGACATGGTTCTGTTATGGAGGGTTTGATGGGTAAAGTTTCTGGTGTTGAGCTAATTGGGAAAACCATGTGAATGGACATCTTAGTTTATAGGGTTAATACTCTGAAAAATCTCAAATTGGTACATATGTGATAAATTTATTCAAAATTAATTTTTTTGATCACGGAAAACCTCAAACTGCTCTACTTGTAATAAATGTACGTCAAATGACGACAAAAATCTAAACTGGAACACATGTGATAATTTACTCCCAAACTAATTTTTTGATCGTCAAAAACCTCAAATTAATACATTTGTAACAAATATATCCTACGTTAAATTGGATTAATAACACAAAAACCATGAAACCGGTACAACTATGATAAACAAAGATTAAAATCCCAAACTAGTACACCAGTTTAACTGTCACGTGTTATCCTACTCAACAATTTAATAATAAAATTAAAGAAAGCTAACAAAGTGTAAATTTGTCACAAGTGTATTAATTTGAGCAAATTTGTCAAAAATATATCGGTTTAGGATTTTTGGTAGTTAAAAATTTAGTTTTTGTAAATTTATTATATGTATACCAATTTGAGGTTTTTCAAGATATTAACTTTAACTTTTAAACTTTACCAAAAAAAAAAGCTTTAACTTTTAAATTGATTTGATGTGTAGACCAATCACAAAATGCCACATTACAATAGAAGTTCACACTCTTCGAAGTGCTTAGGGAGTTGAATCTTAGGGCAAGCATGATAACTATTCTACTTTTGTTTTAGAATAATTATTTATTCCAAACTTATTTTTGGAATAGAAATCCATTTGATGACACAATTTTATTTTCCTATTTCTAAAACAATTTTTTGTCTAGAGATAGATTTGGAACAGAAATGAAAAGTAAAAATTTTTTACTTTTCTATTTCTAAAATTTACTATTGACCGATCGTCACCGTCTACCGTCGCCAGTCGCCATTCACTACCACCGATCGCCGCCACTGCCATTCGTTGGCCCTTGGGAAGGAAAAATTTTGTGTTCTATCCCAGGAATAAAAAATTTTGCGTTGTTATCAAATATGAATTTTTACTTAAAAACTCAGCTAAAAATAGAAAAAAGAAAAATATTTTTCTCTTCCAAAAATCAATTTTTGGCTAAAATAGTTATCATTTGCGCCCTTAGCAAATGATGTATGTTCTTATCTTAGTTGTGTTTTCCACAATCTCAAGGGTTTGGCTCCGTAAGGTTCTTTCTTATAACTTTGATAATACGGCCTAGCCTCTTTAGACTAAAAAGTGGGTAGGTACACTCCATCGAATCTATTCCTCTTTTTCTTATGCAAGTAGAATTATGTATTAGGTTCAAAAGCAAAATACGGAAAAAAAAAATGTTGAAAGATGGAGTACATAAGATGACCTTTGTCTAAGAATTGTACCATGGTTTCTTTAATTCACTCTGGTTTCGAGCAATATAATGTGAGTTCTTGATAGTACCATGCCCACGTGTTGTTCCATAGAACGATATAAGGCAACTGACCACTTAGCCTCAAATGTTAGCCTCCCGTCTCATCTTGCGATCTCGTGATTGAGGACTTGGCTGCGCTCCACCACGTAGGCATAATCCCTCTCCACTTGGTGAGCGACACATGGAGCCACGTCCCACGGGACAAATCTGAAAATTCTCTCTAATATTTCAAAATCTTGGGTCTTCATACGAAGAAGACTCTTCATCTTTTGAAAAATGGCTCCTCTCTCGCCTTCGCCCCCAATCCGCTACATCCCCCAATGCGTCGTTGCAGCATAATTAATAGACAGATTCATTCAACTATTGGAGTGTATTAATCCCCATCAAAATTTTGGTGACACAAAGCGGAAAGCTTCTGACTAAGAGAATGCAATAATTCATTGTTTTTTGACCTTTCAAGTATGTGTCACTTCCTATCTCACCTTAACAATTTCTGAACTTCTAAGTTGTAATTGCCTTTTTGTGTAAACTTATGTTGAGAGAAAAAAATTTATGAAGCATTAAATCCTTTGCTAATATCTTGCAGACAAAGTTAGAGAGGTGCTGAAGCTTGTGACCAGGAAATGGAAGATCTTGCTAAGCTACTGATTGCAGAGCAGTCACTTCTCACGTTTGGCAAAGGATACAACTATGCTACAGCTTTGGAAGGTTCTTCAATAGTAAAGGAAGTGGCATCGATGCTACTTGCTGGTGAAATAATGGTCTTCTGGCTCTAGGATGAGAGTCTTCCCATTGTAGTGATTGCTACTCAGATGCTTGCTTCAGGTTAGCTTTTGTCTTACGGGTTTACTCGCATCTGTGAAATCTTTATTTGTTCTAAGTCTGAATTTGTCAATGTTAACATCAGGCGACAATCGGTTATTCAGCAACTCGATGCTCGCAAAGGACGCCTAATTGTCATGTGCTTGAGGGGGGATGTAGTAGCTGTCTCTTGGTGGAGCATGCAGAGTCATTGAAGTTCCTTAGGTGGAGGACTGTCTTCAACCTGTGGTCAATATAGTTCCTTAGGTATAGAGTACTTCCAATAGTTTTCTATGATTGCCAAGATGCAACATCTTTTTTTTCCTTTACTATTGAATGTGTCGTAACTTGCTGAAGATGAAGCTATGATGTAGATGAGGTGGAGCTAGATGGGAGCATCTAGCTTTATGTTTCCTTGATATGTTTTATGCTCTTGGTGTTTGTTTCATGAAGAATTCCAAAATTCTCTCTATGATTTGGCGTTTAGTTCTAAAAGAGATGCATTTTTTTTTAAGTCTTAACAGAAACAAAAGAAATCAATCTTATTGATTGAGCCGTGACATTTTGCTTGGTTATTTATTCATTGCGTATAGAGTATTTTCATATTCTTGTTCTTCCTTTCAAGTAGTCTATTTCATTTTACTAGATATTGCTAATTTGTTGGACATGAGATACTTTTTAACATTTGTGGCGCAATTGTTGACATATCATCTCACGGTCATGAGAGGATACAATGTCGACCAGCCTAGGGACCTCGCAAAGAGTGTGACAACAAAGTAGAAGCCTATTAAGAGATTTTTTCTAATTGTGTTTACTCGGCAGTAAAATTACGCCATGAGAATATAAAGCATCTTTCTGACTCATAGTATACATTATGCCAATTACTTGTACTTTATTGAATGACAACCCTTGCAAGATCTTTCTTCATGATCAATTAGGAAAAGTTGTCGCAATCCACCTTTTTGCATGTTCATGGCTTGTTATGCATTTACCTATCTATCTGCCTCGAAGTGTTGTACTCATGTACCTAAACATTGTTTCATGATTGGCATGACGACGACTACAATTTAGTTTCATCGGGGATGCTATGCAACTCAGAGCAATATGTTGTTCATTAATGCTTTCGTCTTAAAGGGCACGAAAAAAGTTCTATTGCTGAAAATATTAGTTATCGTATTTAGCATGAGCAGAGAACTCCATTTTTTTTTTTTTTTTGCTGCATTATGAGATGTAATAGGAGTATGGTTGAGTTTGGAAGATGGAGATTGTGTCACAAAAAATGCGGGTTATTAAATGTGCAAGATTGATGGAATCGATTAAGCGTTTGAGATCGCCGATATCGGTTTTTGCCGTTAAAGATATATCTTGAGTGGTGATTGTCGCATCAATCATTCAAACTGAAAGTTAACTCCAAGTTGATACCATTCCTAGGAAATATAATTCGAGGTAAATTGTATCGTGTTTTGATTTCCTTTGTCAATATAATATTTAACTCCATATATTATACAGTCCAATTTGTAGACACAGAGAGGTCTCATTTATTCGAATGGAAGGAATTTCAACGTCCAAGTGCCTCAAAGAAGTCAATTTTATTAATCAATAATATTTTGAATATACGATTCGGCTCTCCCTAGACACCAACAAAAGCAACATCAAAAGCTCCTACCGGCGCCGTTGATGGTTGTCCAACGCAATATTGTTATTTCTCTTCCTGACTCGTGTTTCACTTTCCAAGGAGAAACATTCAGTGGTTTGCGCGTTTTGTCAACTTTGACTAATTACAATTTGACCCATCTATACTGACGTGAATTTAATTAAACAAAATAAAAATTTCAGTCCTCCCACATCTACAGTCCAGTTCACTTTTCTCCCACATCTACCGATCCGGTTGTCCTCCATGGCCGCCGGCGCTTCCTCCATCATAGAGCACCACCCCGTTCGGCCAGCATCCCCACTGCTTCCGGCGTCACGTGCAGTCGACCCAAGCTAGCCCTTCGTCATGCTCGCGGTCGGCTCAGTCCTTGCCTTTTCAGATCTGGACTGGAGTCGTGCCTCCAGATCTGCAAGCCTAGCTCGTCCATAGCTCGCGAGGCTTGTCCATGGCTGGGCCTTGACGGCGAGCTCGAGGTCCATTGGCCATGAACTGCGCTCGGTCGTCGGCAGGGCTTCAGATCTGGACTAATTGGGTCATGCTTGGGAAGAAAGCATGGCTTCCGCTCCCTCTGCTTCAGATTTGAACTGAGGTCGTGCTTTCTTCAACAGTGGATGGCACTGAAGGCATGGCTCCCAAATCTAAAGCCGCCTGTAGATTTGGCCATGACTGCTCGTCCATGACAGTGATGGGCAAGGTCGAGATCCCGAAGACCATGGACAGAGATCACATATCAAGAAGAAAAGCAGAGGAAGTAGGCGTCCAGCCCGTCGGACCATGGACAGAGCTCACATATCCCGACTGACGGCCATGGACGCCTGAACGCGATGGATCAACGCCGACGATTTCGGCCATGGACGGGCCAGATTCGAGATCTGGAGAACGACGAGACGGAGAAAACAGGCTCGGCTTGAACGCAGTGGCGGTCGGTCTGTTCACGGCGCCGGTGACTCCGCTGGTGGCAACGGCCGAGGAGGAGCGGAGGTCGCGGCTATAAATAGAGGAGGGAGGGAGAGCAGAGGTGAAGGTTCGAGGGTTGGGGCTTGTGTGATGGGGATATTTGAACACGTGTCATATTGGAAATGAGTGAAAAGATATATGCCATGTAGCATGTTGATGTGGAGAAACTATTAGGTACGTGTCTTTTGCCAGCGTGACAAATAGAAATAGCTTTGGAAACGCAACACGTGTCGGGATGGGTCCAAATTGTCAGGCAAACTTTTCTCTCTCTTCTATCTTCTATCTCTCCTCGCTGCACGCGCTCTCTCTCGCCTGCCTCTTGCGCTCTCTCTCTCCTCTCTCTTCTCCTTCTGTAGCCCCGCTTTTCTCTCTCTTCTTCTGTCCCATTTCTCTCTCCTGCCTCATGCACGTTCTCTCCTTTCTCTCCTCTCTCCCCTGTACACCTACCTCTCTCCATCAAAAAGAACTCCACCATCACCCAACAAACAAAGAGACGAACAAAAACAATCGTCTCTATTCCTATCTAAAACTCGATCGATTTCCCGTTTCAATTCCAATCGCCGGTTTTTTTTTTTTTTTTTTGGTGTGGGTTTCTGTGCATTTTCGATCCGACCCATTTTAGGCCGCTTTTGTCTTCATTGGCGCTAGGAATCGAGGCTTGTTGGAGGGGTGTAGCTGCCGGAGACTGCGAACCGGGTAGAGGACTCCAGGAGTGCCGGGATGTTCGGATCGAACTTGCCCCTGGCTTTGTGTGTGAGTGGACCCCATGTCCTCCGAGATGCTCACCCCGTTGGCAGTCGAGGCGGCGGCGACGGCGGCGGCCGAGGAGGCAGGAGCGAGGACCTTGTTGCGGCACCGCTTGTCCTCGCCGAGAGCTTGGCCGGTGGGGAAGCTCCTGTGGCAGATGGAGCACTCGTGCACCTTCCCGAACATGCCGGAGGAGGTGCTCTCCGCGGAGGTTGAGGTGGTCGGTTGGTCGTCCGCGCTGGCGAAGAGAAGGTGTGCTGTGAAGAGAGAAGAGAGAGAAAAATGGGGGGAGAGGAGAGGAGAGAGAGCGCGCAAGGACGCGAGAGAGAGAAAAATGGGAACAGAGGAGAGAGGAGAGAGAACGTGCAGGAGGTAGAAAGCGCGTACAGAGAGGAGAGAGAGTGGAAAGAAGAGAGAAGAGTTCACTGAATTTGGGTCCACCGCGACACGTGTCGCGTTCTAGAGGTCCTTTTTATTTGCCACGCTGACAAACGAGACGAGATGTACCTAATATTGTCTCGTTGAGGTGGTGGAATTAAAGCACCACATCTACAATTTCTGCGAGAAAATTTACGGGTTCCACAGGAGTTACACTGACCCCATCGTCTACAGTCTCTATAGCCTCACATCTACGGTCCACCTCACTCCTCCCCATCTACACTTTCTCCTCCGTCTCCGGCCATATCGAGCCTATCCTCCCCGCATCCCTCTGCCGTCGCCACCTGAGGAGTTACCAATGCTGAGTCAAAGGAGAGAACTGCCGGGGGGGTTTGCAGAGGTGCAAGTTGAACACCGTCGCTGGCAGCCCTGGGCGGGCCGCTGTCCGCGGAGCCACAGTTGCGGATCTGGAAGTCGGTGTGTTGGTGGTGGGCACCCCGTAGGACATCTGGGGCCGTGTCAACCTGGACTAATTCCCGATTCTGGGGCGCTTCAGCGTTCACATGCTGGCGTGTAAGAGGCAAGAGTGGCGGGGCTGCCGGTTGGCCAGGATGGAACACGTGGACGAAAACATACAAGAGGAGCATGGAAAGCAACACTAATGACAAGAGATAGGGAAAGAGCGAAAGGGGCGCCGGACCAACAACGACATGAGGGACGCCACGGAGAGTGCGGCGGCGAGCATCATGAGGATGGGGAACGCTCGGGCACAACAATCGGGAGCCAACGACAGGTGAGCAACGAGAGCCAATGAGCAATAGAACAGGAGACCGAAGACGGCGAGAGAGGTGGCGAGAGGGTGGGTCTCGAATGGTGACGCTTGTCCTTGGAATTTCACCTCGACGAGGTTGATCAGCCCGGTAATAAGAAAGCCGACAATGGTGTGGAGAGCAAGGAGGTCAAGGGAACCTCGGGCGTTTGTGTGGGGATGACCGCCGGTCGGCATCGTGCTGGGCTTCTGGAGGATCTCGTAGTGCTATGTAGAGGATTATTATTGAAATGGTCAGAGAAAGAGACGGCTAAGAGGGGTTTTTATAAGCTCGAAGTGGGTAAGCCGAAGCTGGGAAATCTCCTTTTGGTGACCCCGCGATTGAGCATGTGATCACGCTCGACGCCGGCATACTCCCTGTCCACTCTCCAATGGGTGGGTGAGCACGTGAAGCCCCACCTTACGGCCCCGGGACTGTTCCGACATTCCTCTCCAATAATAGGATTAATGTCCTAAGAGTCCTCTAATTGTAGATTCGCTCTCAATTCTATCTCAAAACTTTTTTTTGTCCCATTAAGATCCTCTAACTTTAGGTTCACTCTCAGTTCTACCCTACAATAAAAAAAACCATCAACTTTAAGTCCAATTTCAATTTTTCTCTTAACTTTTTTTTATATCACAAACCCACCTCTATTAATCCTTCGTATAAAATTCTCGAGCGAACTTTTCGAGAATCCTTGGGCCAAGTATCTCCAGCGCAAGTGTCTCGAGTGTGAGCTCTCTGACTGCGAGAGATTGAAGACTCCCAAGCACAAGAATCTGAATATCAAGCCCAAAATCGAAGATCCTTATGAGATGAAAGGGAGACTCTCTCAAGAGTAAGGGGCTGTTTGGTAACCATTCAAACAAAGATCCGATTCCGATTTTTATTAGGGAGTAGTTTTAAAACATAATCGCGTTTGGTAAAATTTTTGTTCCCAGGAATAAATTTCTATTTTTTTGTTCCCGGAAGTAGATTTGGAACAGAATCAAGAATACAAAATAAAAAAAAAAAAAAAAAAGTTGATTCTTTGTTCGGAACAAATCTAAGAATAAAAACCAACTCTTTTTTTCTTCAATTTTCTTTTCTTCTTATTCTCTTTTCTTCTTCTTCTTCATTGACCGCCATCCCGCCGCCACCGTCCGCCACCGTTTGCTGCGGTCCGCCATCGTCGCCTTCGGTCGCCGAAACCGGTTTAGCAAGCCTGTCGAGGCAAGCCTAGCCACCGGCGAGGCCCACGGCCTTGGCGAGGCTCGCTTAGCCCCGTCGGTGGCTTGGCGGGCCTCGCCCAGCCTCGGCGAGGCCGAGCGTTGCCGGGGCTAGGCTTGCCTTGCGACGTGTCACGCCCCAAACCTCGAGCGCACCAACATCCCACCATGGTCATGCAAATGCGACATTCCCAAATAGTGTCGCCGACCCCATTCATTTATATACGCAAGCGTAACGTATTATAAAACCCCGACAATGAAATACGGGATAAGAAGAAACCACAACATAACACTTTCATAATTCAAATCAACAGAATTATATACAGAGTGCCAGACCAAAAGTCTACAAAAGACCAGCTAAAAAAAAAAAGAACTGTCCTACGACCTACAAGTCGGACACGTTCTCCAATCTTTATGACTTCACCTCTGCAACTCTTCAAGGCCAACCAAAGTTATCTGGCCACTCCGTCCACTACGGACCTGAAATTTTAATCTCACAACCGGGATGAGACATTGTCTCAGCAAGTTCAATCCCTTAAACCCTTATTAGAAAGAAAATACGCCCCCTAGCCACATCACACAGAAGACTTACCTCGTCTTAATTCCTTCCTGCAGATTAGCACAATTTGTATCACACAATCTCAGGTAGTAATAATAATTCAACCAATTGGAACGCCATCATTTTCATATAAATCACAATCGCACTTAGCACGCATTCCAATTATTATTCACTGCCACACAAGGGCATAGCCTACTCACAGTTCGGCTATTTACTGACATTAATGCCAAGCATCGCCTCCCCACTTGGAGCGCAACTTCGTCACTACGTTGACGGCATTCCCGAATGAGCATGGGTCCGGTTGGCTAGCAGCCTACTTGCGGCCGAGCCACGTCGCTCTGGTGACGGCATTTTAAAGGAATAAAGGTCCAGTTGGCATAGCCACTCTTTGCGACCGAGTCTTTTCCCTTTCAACCAAAGACACGACAATTCAATAATCAATTGCACAAATCATCACTCAATTTGCGATATCTAATCATCAAATTCATAATCTAAATACACAAAGAAGAATCAAGACGAAATTCGAGAATTTAGTGCCGAGAAATAATTTTCGGAATTTATTAAATAATTAAATTTATTCCGAAAATTAATTAAATAATAATATCAATATTTTTCACAATCCACACTCAATTTATAATATCCAACTATCGATTTCAAAATCCGAATACACAACATCGATCAAAGACGAAATTCTGAAAGAATGAGGTCAGAAATAATTTTTCAGTTTTTTTTATAAATAATAATATTTTAATAATTTCGTAATATAATATATTATTAAAAATTCCAGAATTTCGAAACATTTAAGTAAATAAAAAATAAAACCCTATTATGTCACATCAAGGCTTATTTAATATAAACATACTTAATTTTAAACTAAACACACTTTAACTTAATTAAACATCATAATCTAATCCTCAACCAAATAAACTAATCTAACTACCTAAACTTATTTAACTTAGACTAAGCACACTTAGGGCATCATTAACCGTCTAATCAAAATTTAGTGAGCTAAACTCACCAGATTAGCGAGCCAAGCGGACCAAAACGACGGGGACACCGAGGGAAACACCTTTTCTCAAAGCGGGCCAAGCATTCGGGGTTGGGAAGCCGACCAAAACGGGCCAAAACCGAGCTGAGAAACCCATTTTTGCTTGCTGCTGGTTGAGGCCGACGGAGGTGCGCCGGTGGTTGGTTGGGCGCGAGATCAGCGGAGACGGGCGGTGGCAACTCGGCGCGAGGAAGCGGCGGCGAACCGGCGGGTCTCCCGACGACCTTGGCGACGGCGAGCTAGCTGCTGGTCGACGGATGAAGGCTAGAGACGCGAGTTGAGGCGAAGCGGAGAGGCGAGCGGGACTACGGCGAGCGGGCGCAGTGCGCGGGCGACGCGCACAGACGACGGCGGCGGTGAGCTTCTCCGACGAAGCTGGCGGTGTCGAGCGGCGAAGGGGTGGTGTCCGGTCGGCTGGTCACACGAGCAGCTCCTCTCCCCTCTCTCTCTCTTCCCAAGCTTGAAGATGATGGTGATATGTCACCTTTTTGGGGAACAAATATCCACCTTACACTTGTTAACATCCTAGCTATTCTTGCCCCACACCATGACATCACCAAGTGATGTCATACTTCAACAATATTCAATAGGTGCAATTTATTTTTCCGCCGTGGCATGAAATCTCGTACACTAATTTCTCCAATTCTAGTCAATTCTCTTCCAATTGAGTCCAATTGAAGTCCATAAAATTAATCTAATGTCACAACACTTCAATTTACATAATCACTTGACCATAGAACCCTCTTAGATCTCAAAAGTATAACCAAAAGCGGGCCTACCAATTTTCCAAACCAAATTAGCCATAATTTGATTATTTTGCTGAAAAGCTCGGCTTACATGAAAAATCTTCCGAAAATGAGTTAATATTCCTAAAATGATTTGTGACACACCATGACTTCCGATTTCGAATTCGATCTGATTTTCGGTTAATTTCACTTTGGCACGATATTAGCGCGTCTTGATCTACCGGGTAGCTTTTAGAAATTTTCGTGCATTTGACCCGTGGTTGATCAATTCAAGCCACAATGTACATCTTTGACACAATGGCGACTCTCGGTTGTCGGGATAATCTCAAGGTTTCAAATTGTGGACAGATGGGTGCGCAAACGATAGAAAAGGCGATTACAGTGTCGATCGACAAAAATTGTGCGATCTTGTGGAATCACCCACACTTGATCACATGCCTCTGTCAAGTCAACCTATTTCCAGTCTCTAATCGATTTTTAATTGTGCCGTAATGACCCTTGTAGATTAGCTTGGTCGAAAGGTCGTTTCCTGGTCAAATCCTCGAGTTTGATGCATTATAATCTCTTAACGGCTTCACCTAATAGACTAGTTTTCACATGAGTGGCCGACTCAAGGAAAAGAACTATATGCGTGCCAACGAAATGCCCGTCTCAATTTTTTGAAAATAGAATTGAAAAATCGGGATGTCACACGAAGCCCCCGCCCAGCCCGCCGGTGGCCGGGTAGGCCTCACCCAACCCTAGCGAGGCTGGCCTGGCCACCGGCGAGGCTGGGCGAGGCTCGCCTAGTTGCCGGTGAGACTCAGCCGACGAGGGTCGGCCTTGCTGAGGGCCGGCGACGCTCCGGTGAGGTCATCGGACCGGTGACTAGCCAGAAGAAGAAGAAAAAATAGGAGAAAGAGAAAAAAAAAAGAAAAGAAAAAAAAGGAAAAAGTAAAAAAATTATTTAAAAATTAAAAGAAATTGATTTGGAACAAAATCAATTAAGACGGATTCAAACGCAATTGATTCCAAAATAAGAAATTTTGGATAGTTCCAAACGGCTTTAAATACTTAGAAATTGTTCTTAGGAAAGAATAAAAAAAGAATCATTTCGGATCGAATGCATTTCCGAGAACGGAGAATCGTTACTAAACGTGCCTTAAGAACAATGAAAAAGAATCAACCCTATTTTTTCTAATTTTTACCCAAATATCATATCCAATAAGATGTCGTTTGGGCTGATATGAAAATTCATCTCAAAAAAATATTTTTTGGTTGTGAAATTTGAGGAAAAAATTGTAGTGATGTCATGAAAGCCACATCACTAAGGACGATTGGATAGAAAGTTAATGGTTGCAGATATAAGATTTAAGTAAAAGTTGATGATTTTTACAATATCAAAAAAAAAAATTAGGATCAAATTGGGATTGGATCTAAAGTTGATGGTTATTTATAAGACAAAATAATTTAGGATAAAATTAAAAAAATTAAAAGTTGAGAGTTTTTTTATGAGATAAAAGAAAATTTGGGATAGAAATTTTGTAGAAAATTTGACTATATTTCCTAATTTTCCCTAATTTTGGGTCTCCCTCTGGTCGTCGAAGAAACTCCCTCTCTATTGTCACAAAGAAACTCCCTCTCTTCTCCTTTTCAAAATTCGGTCTCTCGCCTTTGCTCCCAATCCGCTGCATTCTTCGGCACGTCGCTGCAGCATCATAAATAGAAAGATTCATTCATTCAACTATTGAAGTGTATTAAGCCACATCAAAATTCTGGCGACACTGAACGGAAAGCTTCTGAGTACAACTAAAAGAGAATGCAATAATTCATTGTCTTTTTGACCTTTCAAGTATGCGTCACTTCCTATCTCACCTTAACAATTTCTGAACTTCTAAGTTGTATCTTCCTTTTTGTCTAAACTTATGTTGAGAGAATTTTTTGTATGAAGCATTAAATACTTTTGCTAATATCTCGTAGACAATGTTAGAGAGGTGCTGAATCTTGTGATCAGGAAATGGAAGATCTTACTAAGCTACTGATTGCAAAGCAGTCACTTCTCATGTTTGGCAGAGGATACAACTATGCTACAGCTTTGGAAGGTTCTTTAGTAGTAAAGGAAGTGGCATTGATGCACAATGAAGGAATACTTGCTGGTGAAATGAAACATGGTCCTCTGGCTCTAGTGGATGAGAGTCCTCCCATTGTTGTGATTGCCACTCATGATGCTTGCTTCAGGTTAGCTTTTGTCGTGCAGGTTTACTCGCATTGGTGAAATCTTATTAGTTCTAAAGTTGAAGTTGTCAATGTTCACAGCAAGAGACAATCAGTTATATAGCAACTCCATGCCCGCAAAGGACACCTAACTGTCATGTGCTCGAGGGGTGATGCGGCAGCTAATCTCTTGGTGGAGCATGTAGAGTCATTGAAATTCGTCAGGTGGAGGAATGTCTTCAGCCTGTAGTAAATATAGTTCCTTTGCAGGTACAACTCTTCTTTTCTCCATTCACTCCTCTCCTTTAGGTCTTTCACCTAGAAGATCAACCACTGATGGATCAAATGGAACCGGATAAACTACTCGATCAACGGGTTCCGAAGAGGCCACTTCTACTTATCTTCACGTTTATGCTGGTGAATCAACTGAAACTGCCTTCACCTCTGCCCCTGCAACTATTGACGAGAGCGACTCTGCATACGTTGAAAGGTTAGACCCACACCGAGAGCGACGTTGCCATGCTTCACGTCAGCATACTCCCTCTCCAATCTCTAATCGGTTGGGGGTAGGGGAGACACGTGACGCCCGAGAACGGCGAGAGAGGTGGCGAGGGGGTGGGTCTCAAATGTTGACACTTTCCCTTGGAATTTCACCTCGACGAGGTTGACCAGCACTAACAAGAAAGTCGACAATGGTGTGGAGGGCAGTGAGGTCAGGGGAACCCTGGGCGTTTGTGTGGGGTTGACCGCCTGGCGGCATCATGGTGGGCTTCTAGAGCATTGGGGTCAACTTCTTGAGGATCCGTAGTCCTGTGTAGAGACTAGAGGATGGTTATCGAAGTGATAAGAGAGAAAGATGGCTCGAGGCGGAGCATGTCTTGGGTTTTATAATGATAAATGTGAAAAGAAGAGATAAGATGTAAACTGAAATTCGGCTTCGTTCTCTCGTTTGCCGAGACCGGGGCGGCGACGCCCATTTAAATGAAACAGGGAAGATGAAGGCGGAATGACTGTCTTGCGCGTGAAGTTTTCAAAGTCCGATTAAAAACTGTACGCCGATTACCTCGATTAGCGAAGAAGACATTTGTGAATTCCGAGAGTGAAGTCCGGGTTCCTAGGCTTTCAAAGGGCCGCGCAATTCCAGGACTGTTCTTGAGCCTCGTCAGGATGCGACAGAGCCGCCCCGGGCCCCCCTTTTTTTTTTTATGTTCTCTCTTTTTTCGGTCTGAGAAAAGCGACTTTCTCTTACTCCTTTTCAACCGCTGAACGATCCCGCGATTAAGGACGTCGCCACGCTCCACGTGAGGAAGAAAAGGCCCGGCCCGGGGGAGGGTAGGGACACGTGGAGCCTCACCTAACCGAGACTGAACCCTCTCCAATGGAATTAATATTATAAAATACCTTAACTTTATATCCGCTCTCAATTATATTACAATTTTTTTATCTCATAAAAGTCATCCAACTTCGAATCCACCCTAATTCTATCCTAAAATCTTTCTCTGTCTTATAAAAAACCATTAACTATAGGTCTAGTCTCAATTTTTCTCTAATTTTTTCTGTCTTATAAATTTGCTTGCATTAATTCTACGTCTAAAATTCTCAAGCAAACTATTTAAGGCTCCTTGACCCAAGTGCCTAAACGTGAACTCTCCAATTGAAGACTGCCAAGTATGAGAGATTGAAGACTGAGCTCAAAATTGAAGATCCCTTATGGGTCAAAGAAAAACTCTTTTTAGAGTAAGAACAATTGAAGAAAGTGAATCCTAATTTTTCTAGTTTTACCTAGGTATCAAATCCAATAAGACGTGGTTTGGTTTGACATGAAAACTTATCTCTAAAAAATATGTTTTTGGACGTGAAATTTTAGGAAAAAAATTATAGCAATGATGTTAAATGCCACATCACTAAGAGAAGTTAGTCACTTTTTAGGGTCAAATTAGGTTTGGCAAGAGAGGTGAGAAAAGGGTGAAAAAGTGACAAATTAGGTTTGGCAAGGGAGGTGAGAAAAGGGTGGGTCTCAAACGGGGACACGGGTTTCCCTCGACATTTCACCTCGACGAAGCTGACCGGCACTGAAACAAGGAAGGCAAGAATGGCGTGGAGGAAGTGAAGGCAGGGGAACCTCGGACATTTGCGGCGGGACGATGGCCAAGCGGCATTAGGGTCGGCTTCTGGAGAATCCTGTAGTCCTATGTAGAGGATGATGATCGAAATGATAAAGAGTAAGAGCTAGCTAGAGTGGGAAGCAGATCTTGGGTTATAGGCTGCGTTTGGATTTAACTTTTCCAAGCCACTTTAGGCTTCGAAAGCCCCTTGGGCTAAAAAAGCTTTTTGGCAAAAAAATTTGTAAAGATCCTTAGCTTAAAGTTTGTCTTGCCTGAAAGTTTGGAAGCAGGTGAGACCTACCTTGGGCTTTCGGCCTCGCATCTGCCCACACGACATTGTTCATTTTTTTTTTCCCGAAATTGTCTTTATGAATTTTTTATTTTTCTGTTTTTTGCCCTTGTACGAGACATTGTTTATCTTCTTCGGGCCGGTGATTGCTAGAGGGACGCAGGCGTGGTCACGACAACCTAGGCGATCGTCGTCGAAGAGTCGGGCGACCTCCGCGAGTCGCAGCATTGCCAGCGACCGTCACCTGCCGCACCATGACCTCCGCGGGAGCTCACCGGGCCCACGTGACCCAACTGGTTGCAGGTTTGGTCGCGACCAGATTTGGTGCCGGAGGCTTGAGGCAGTGACCAAATGCGGGTCGCACGACCTCACCGCCCTGGATCTGGGTCGCAGCGGGGTCGCGTGACCTCCCACGACCTTGCTGCCCCAAATCCGAGGGCGACAAGGTTGTGCAATCCCTACGACCCAGATCCGGGTGGCAAGGTCCTCCCGCGACCTCGACGCCCAAATCCGGGGTTCTTTGGAGGTTGAGGTGGCGTCGCGTGACCTCGCCGCCCCAAATATGGGGTCATGGTGGCCGCCTGCACTTGTTGGTCAAATTTTTTATTTTTCTTTTGATAATTTTTTTTATCGTAAAAGTCTTTTGTCCCCAAATACCATTTTGCTTAAAGATACTTCACAAATGGCTTTTAAATTATAATTTACTAAACACAGTTTGTATTTTGGAAAACATATTTCTTTGCATTTTTTTAAAGACTTTCCTCAAAAATCTTCCCAAATGTACTCATAGTGAAGAGCAGGAAGAAAGATGGATAAAGAAAATCGTGGTTTTTATAAGGCGCTTTAGTCCATGGTAATATTCAACTTCGAGGTGGTTGGGTTTTGGTGGTTGGTGGTTACCGACCAAAAAAAGTCCAAGGTGGTTTAAAAAGCCAAGGGGGTTTTTGTCGGCGGTCTTTCACGCTGGAAGCCTCTGAACGTCACGAAACCTCTCCCCGAAACTTTCCAGTAGTTCCCCCTGGCCGTCATGGCCGCGGAGTGGTCCCCTCGCCTTGCGATTGATGACGTGGCTAAGCTCCACCGCATCAGCATAATAGCTAACCGTTCGGCGAGTGACACGTGGAGCCACGTCAGTGGATGGGTCCCGTCGGGACTGGTGTGAAAATTTTCCATTACGTCAAAAATTTTAGGTCTCTTCCTCGTCAACGAGCAAGTCTCGAGAGTGACCCATCTGAAAATTCTCTTTTAAATTTCCACATCAGCATAATTTTTCGTTTTCTTTTTTCGTTTTCATCTCGTTCAAGCACAGGTCGCTGGTGGCGACACGACCACCTCTTGACAAATCGTCGTCGATCATCATCCTTCGATCCTCCGAGGAAGACTACCTCTCTGACTACCTCTCTCTCTCTCCGCGTCTCCGTCTCCCTCTCGTGGATTTTTTAGTCGGAGCTCCGGCAGCCATGAAGGAGGAGGCGGACGCGGGCGAGGGACGCGTTGGGGGAAGAAGGGGAGAAACATGCGGCATATTCGCCTGCCTGAACTACAATGTGAAGAGGGGAGAGAAGCTACATCCTCCAGGTTCTCTTCACGGCCTCCGTCGCCTCAGCACCGCGGCTAGGACTCCGCCGGCGTCTCTATCGATTCCTCCTCCGTCTCCCTCCCGCCCCTCTGTCTTCCGGCGGGAAGGCAACATCGATTCCCTCGCCAAATCCGTCTACGAAGGTATACTCCCCAATTCCCCTTCTCGCGCTCGAATTTCCCGCTCGTCCTTTTGATCTGACGAAGCTTTCTTATATATTATGCTTCTCGTTTGATTTGGAGATTGATTTCGTAACGATCGATTGCCCCGTTTAGTTTGTCTGCCCTGCTTGACTTGATTCTTGTGGAAAAGGTCTCTTCTTTTTTTATTTTTTCACTACTTTGTCTGATTAGTTATGGAAATGTACTGTTATGCTCTGCCGATCATGGATCACTGCATATGATTTTCATGCGCACCTCGGATACAGTTCATCTCCTCGATCTGATTCGGTCTCTCTTTTTTGTTTTTTAGTTAATTTATTACGTTTGTCCTCGTTAAAGGGCGTTGTTCTGCGGTTAGACCTGCTGTGTCGTTTGTCAATTTGTCCCCTTTTGGACTAATTTCGAGAGAAACCGTCCACATGGTCAGAATGCACTGCTGGAGAGCGTCTTTCGGACTGGAACAGAACACACGCCCTTTTTATCATTCTGCTGTTTCTATTCGGAAAAAAGCTCAATAATCCAAAGGGCCGCCTTTTCTTCTTGGCTTTCTGATTCTGGTGAAGTAACACAGTTACTTGGCTAAAATAAGGAGAGAGGAAATAAGAAGAGAAGGGTGGAAGCATCGTGATGATGAAATTGGCTTCAGTGGATTTTAATCGAGACCAACCTTATTGCTGATGGTGGTGGACATTATCTAAACTCGCTCCAAGTTGTTTTAATACCTGAGCTTCTGGGTGAAACTAGATATTCATTGTGGGGGTGAAAGTTTAACCTTGTTGCTAATAGTTGCTGGACATAATCAAAGCTCATTGAGGTGTGAAAGTCCATCTTTTCTCCGAGATTCTCTTAGAAATTAATTTGGCAAAAATACAAGTTGAGAGTATTTTCATTTCAAGCAGCATTAGGACTTCTTGTTGGAGATAGTGGAATGTTAAGCAGCGGTCCACATGTTCACTGTCAAGCTTAAATGCAGTTTTTGGATTGAAGGAAATATTATTACATAGACCATGTCTATCCACCTTGAATCCATTTGTGCCATTGAAACTATCGCGCCTCATTTGTAAATTCAAGGAGCTCCACTGGTTTAAATGTTGCAGTTTTTATATGGGTGCATGCGTTACTCAACATCTTCGAACTAGGAATGTATTTTTGTGCAGGATTTTTCTCTTTTATTCTGTTAAACAAAACTTCTGTGTGGCTGTTCTACTTTATTATATTTGTGTGATGGATTATTTGACATCTCCATATTTCAAGTCTGGCTTTTTAGTTTTCCTCAACCGAGTTCAAGGAACTCACTGTTGATTATGTTATCATCAGAGGTTGATGCCACAGACTTGAATTTGGAGGAATCTTTTCTTACTCATGCTGGAATAGTGCACACACAGTGGGCGACTCATGGAGTGCGTGCTCCTAGGAATAGTCATCCTCAGAGCTCCGATGCTGAAAATGAGTTTTTGGTTGTACAAAATGGGGTCGTTACTAATCATGAGGTTGGTTAAGGCTTAACTGGCAACTATTTGGACTATAGTATACAGTTTTTATTTATATTCAGGTTGCATTTTGCTGTATAAATTATGAAAGCTTTGTTTCACCTTTGAGGTGAGTTAGCTTTCAAATTTTCATGAAAGCCGAAAGTGCATCCTTGTCATTGATTATTTGTAACATTATGACAATGTAATGCTTACATCTCCTGAGGTATCGCAGATCATATTTTGTGTTTGGATGATTTTATGCCATAAATCAGTTTATGCATCTTAGAGGTATTTAATCTAGACAACTACTCTTTCTTAGAATGTTAGTGAAGCCATAGCTGCTGACTAGAAGGAGAAGTTGATTCAATCAATGAAGCTTTATTTGATTGATCTAGTAAGGGGTCTTATGAATAGGCCACATTAGTGATTGTTAATAATAAACTGGGGCAAGGCTTATCCTTCTGTCATATTATCATGGACCTTTCATTGAAGGTTTTCATAAAGAACATGCAGCTTGAAGTGTGGATCATTAGCAGCAAATGTCCTGTGTACCATAAGGAACCTTGCAACAGGTCATGGACCTCATTTTACCCCAGTGAGAAGCATTTTTAGATATCAAGATGCTTTCCTAAAAAACTATATGATATGCTCCTAATTTAAATGTTACTCTATTTGTGATGAGTCTGTAAAATGCTGTACAATCTCAATGGTATTTCTCTCTAGCTTAAAAGTAATGAAAAATTTTGCCAGTAGATTCTTCTAAGGTTCTTACCTTTTCATTTACATTTGCAGGTCTTAAAGCAAATCCTAATTCGACATGGGTTCACGTTTGAATCTGATACTGACACTGAAGTGATTCCTCAGCTTGCCAAGTATGTTTTTGATAAATCTAATGAAGATTCAGGTAATAGCTTATATGCAATGAAGATCATATCATCATTGCATTTTAATGAGCTTCTTACTGAATTTGTGTGTGAAGAAAAGGAAACCTCAGTCAACACAATTTCAAGAGACACTGAAATTAAAAAAGTTGAAGTTAATCATTTTAATTTTTGCTTAACAATCTTCCAATTGAAGCTATATTATTAATCTATAGATTTTCAGTTGAATCTCGTGTAATTATATGAAGGTTGTAGTGTTGGAAATCTGTTCAACTCTTTGTAAACACTAAAGAGCCATGATGGATAAAACATCTCTTACATCTTTTGTTGAAAGTATCGTTTATGTATGTCAGGCCCATGTTGCGCCAGTACTTTTCCCAACAGGCGTAGGGGCTTCAGATCTCAAAACAAATTGTTTTGGTGACTCATTTCCTTTCTGTAGGGCCTCAGTAAATGGATACTTAATTCTGCAACAGCCTTTTAGCGTATGAATGACATCATTTTGGGCAAAAGTTGATTTTATTTCTCCAATTGTTTGCTTGTAGTAAATTGACTGGCAATATGACCACCAATGGGATTGTGCTCATCATATATACATATTCCACATAATTTGCTTTGTGTCTTGAAGTGTGCTATCATGTTAATTTACCCTAGAGCACAATGTTCAGTGACATTTAATTTATGATTGGTATATTATTTGGACTGCAGGTGACACGACTGTCACATTTAGTCAAGTTGTACTGGAAGTCAAAGTAAGTTCCATTTAAAACTTGGGTGGTACTTGTTGCAAATGAGTTACTTTTGATCACATCTCATGAATCATTATCTATTTTCAGTTGCTTTGTGTACTTTCAGCTTCACTAAAAGCTATGCTATGTATGTTCTTCTAGAACTCAGGCTATTAACCATAGTTCAATCAAATGTTTCTTATGATACAATGTTTCTGCAAAGAGTTGAATAGCATCTGTTTTGCTTGGTGGAGACAGTTATTGAGTTTTTACTTTGGGTCTTAGAGTGCCTTAGAAATGCTAAGCTGGATGCACATTAATTTCCTATTAGAACCGGGAATTGGAATAGCATTGTTTCTGCTGTCCACCATGGCACATATTTTTGGTCATGATACGATAAGTTTGAGAAAAGCTTGTGGTTGTCTATGGTGTTGAACTCTTACTTCATTTTTAGGTCTCCATGATGCGTCAACTGTAGCTTAGTCTTAGGATTTCTTTATTCGTATGTGTAGTTGTCCATTCCTGTTTATGTCTTACCTATGCATTTTAGTTGACAAAATTCTTGTTTGTCTTGTAATTTATCATAATTGTAACATAGTTATTGATTCATTCAGGAATTGAAGGAAGAATCAAGCAAAGGATCATTATTTCATGATGATAAGTACCCTTCGCAGAATGGGAATCCCAGGGAACTGTTTTTATCGAGTGATGCAAATGCTCTGGTTGAGCACACAAAAACAGTTCTGGTCATTGAAGATGGTGAAGTTGTTGATCTGAAGGTAATTACATAGTTGTTTTAAGGAATTTATGTGTATTCTTAACCTTTATGGCACAGGCTGCCTTATCAGTCTCTTGATTTTATGTTTTATTGATTGACCAAATGCATCTTAGTTGTTAAGATTTTAGGGGTGGGGGGTACTTCACTTCAACGTGAGTTCTATCTATTTCGTCTCAGCATCAATTTGTGAATATACCGTCAGACTGCATAGCAACATGGTAAAATATGCTTAATATCACCAGTACTAACCACCTGTTGTACTGAGAACCTTTCGGCTCAATGTTGCCAGAATTCTATTTGGCTTGACTTCTTGCATGTAGCTGAATAGCAGTCTTGTCCTTTTCCATTGGAGGAGCATGTTGCCTTCATGGGAGGTGAACTTTGATGCGGAAAGTCCTGCTATATCACCTCAATCGAGGGCTGATGACTATGATCGTTTCTTTCCAGAGTATTTTGATAACGTAGTGACTCATGAGAAGCCAAATGCTGAATTTATTCTACTAATGCTGGTTGCATCAGGATGGAGGGGTATCTATCTTAAAGTTTGATGGGGACAAAGGAAAACGCAGTGTACTTTCCACGCCAGCATCTGTACAGCGTGCACTTTCTGTTCTCGAGATGGAAGTTGAACAAATAAATAAAGGAAACTACGAACATTATATGCAGAAAGAAATTCATGAACAGCCAGAATCCCTAACAACCGCAATGAGGGCAGACTTATACGTGGGAGCACCTGCAAAGCTAAGACTGTCCTTCTGGGTGGATTGAAGGATCATCTCAAGACAATTAGGAGGAGCTAGAGGATTGTTTATATTGGTTGCGGTACGAGTTATAATGCTGTTTTAGCTGCAAGGCCCATCTTGGAAGAAGTTTCAGGCCAGTAGTGAATGATAGCTTATGTGGGTTGGAGATGTTAATTTATTTTTACCAACTCTTTTCTTGTTTTCTTGCTTTCAAAACAGGAATTCCTGTGACAACGGAAATTGCAAGTGATCTTTTGGATCGTCAAGGCCCAATTTATAGAGAAGATACAGCAGTATTTGTCAGTCAGTCTGGTGAAACAGCAGATACCTTACATGCACTAGAATATGCTCTCCAGAATGGTGCATTATGTGTAGGAATTACTAATACTGTTGGCAGTGCAATTGCCAGCAATACACATTGTGGTGGTGTCCATATAAATGCTGGTGCTGAGATAGGTGTGGCAAGCACCACCGTGAGAGAGCACCTTCTGACATTCTGTTGCAGAAATGGTCCTCTCTTCTTCAAGGTTTTCATGTCTTTTTTTTTTTTTTCTTTTTCATGAAATTGATTTACAGATATGCTTTTTGAGCAGGCATATACAAGTCAAATAGTTGTTATGGCTATGTTAGCTTTAGCAATTGGAGGGGATGCTATTTCTAACCAAGTGAGAAGAGAAGCAACAATTGATTGTCTTTTTGACCTTTCAAATATGCGTCAATTCCTCTCACCTTCACAATTTCTGAACTTCCGTTGGATGTGCCTTTTCTTTCTAAACTCATGTTGATAAATATTTTGTATGAAACATTAAATCCCTTGTTAATATCTTGTAGACAAAGTTAGAGAGGTGCTGAAGCTTGACCAGGAAATGAAAGATCTTGCTAAGCTACTGATTGCAGAGCAGTCACTTCTCATGTTTGGCACAGGTTACAATTATGCCACAGATGCTGCAGCTGTGTCTCTTTGTGGAGCATGTAGAGTCATTGAAGTTCCTCAGGTGGCGGACTGTCTTCAGCCTGTAGTCAATATGGTTCCTTTGTAGGTAGAGAGTACTTCCAATAGTTTTCTATGCTTGCCAAGATGCAGCATCTTTTTTTCCTACTCTATTGAATGCGTTATAATTTGCTGAAGATGAAGCTATGATGTAGATAGGTGGAGCTGGATGGGAGCATGTAGCTTTTTGTTTCCTTGATTTGTTTTATGCTCTCGTTGTTTGTTTTTGCATTAAGAGTTCCAAAATTCTCTCCATGATTTAGCATTTAGTTCTAAAAGAGAGTTTCTTTTTTTTAAGTCTCAACAAAAATAAAAGAAATCAATTTTATTGATTGAGCCTTAACATTTTGCCGTTTTTATTTGTTTATCCATTCATTGCTTATAGAGTATTTTCGCATTCTTGTTATTCCTTTCAAATAGCCTGTTTCATTTTACTAGATTTTTCTAATTCGTAGGACATGAGCTAATCTTTTGACATTTGGGGTGCAGTTGTTGGCGTATCATCTCATGGTCCTAAGAGGATACAATGTCGACTAGCCTAGGAACCTCGCAAAGAGTGTGACGATAGAGTAGAAGCCTCAATAACAGATTTCTTCCGATTGTATTTACCTGGTAACGAAATGGATTATGTCATGAGAATGTAAAGCATCTTTCTAACATAGAGTATACATTCTATTGATCACTTGTATTTTATTGAACATTCGGTTGATCACTTGTATTTTATTGAATGGTAACCTCTGCAAGATCTTTCTTTATGATCAATTAGGAAAAACTGTCATAACCCACTTTTTTGCATGTTCGCGTCTTGTTATGTAATTATTTGTTAATTTGCCTCCCAAGTGTTGTGCCAATGGTACTTGAACATTGTTTCAAGGTGGCCATTGGAAGAGGAAGATTGTATCCTCATTCGGGAAAAGAGAGCAAGCGGTATAACAAAAAATGTGCTAAAGGTACAAGATTGATGGAATTGATCAATTATCTAAGACAGGATTTGCTTCTTTTGCTAAGATCAGTTTTTGGCGTTAAGCCTGTCTCTCAAGTGGTGATTGTCATGTCGGTCGTCAAGGCAATTTGTACCATGTTCTAGTTTCCTTTTTTAGTGTGATATCTAGCTCCATGATGTGGTTCAATTTGTAGACATGCAAAGCTCTCATGTATTGATACGGAAAAAATTCCGATGTCTACTTGCTCTGCGAGTAATCCATTCGTACGATACAATTCAACTCTTATTCTATCAATTAATTGTACGTGGAAGATACGATTCGACTCTCACTAGATTCCAACAAAAGCAAAACCATATACCAACAAAAGCAAAACTCTAAGCTGCTTCTGGCGTTGTTAACGGTTGTGCAACGCGATGTTATTTTTATTCTGTTGTTTCACTTTCCAGGGGCGTGCTAGGGGTGGCACCCCGTAGGACATCTGGGGATGGGTCAACTTGGACCGATTCCCAATTCCGGCACGAAGCGCGAGCATCCATGACTGTGCGAGGCAAGAGCGGCGGGGCTGCTAGTCGGCGAGGACGGAGAACCTGGACAAAAATAGATACAGTCTTGTGGTGAACCCATGTGTAAAGGTTTCGAGCAACACAACGCAAGAGGACCACGGGAAGCAACACGAATGACCAGAAATAGGGTAATGATTGAAAGGGGCCCGGGACCAACAATGATGCGAGGGACGCCACCGAGAGCATGGCAGCGAGCATCATGAGGATGTGGACCGGTCGGGCACAGCAAGCGGAAGCCAACGACAGAGGAGTGACGAGCGCCAGTGCGCAGTAGAACAGAAGACAGAAGACGGCAAGAGAGGTGGCAAAAGGGTGGGTCTCGAATGGGGACTGGGGTTTCCCTTGGAATTTGACCTCGACAAAGTTGACTAGCACGGAAACAAGGAAGGCGAGGATGGCGTGGAAGGAAGTGAAGCCAGGGGAATCTCGGACATTTGTGTCGGGACGACGGTCAGGCGGCATTGGGATCAGCTTCTTGAGGATTGGCAGTCCTTTGTAGAGGATGATTATCGAAAAGATGAGAGAAGGATGGCTGGAGGGGGGACATATCTCTGCTGATTGCATATGCCTGGGCAGATATATATATATATAGTTAATATTCAACTCCACAACTTTTCGAGGTCTCCCCGCCTCTCGCAAGAGGACGGGGACGAAAGTTTTAGGGGTCCCCGTCCTCTTGGAGAGGCGGGGAGCAATCTTGGCTGATTGCAGATGCCTGAATATTTTGCCTCGTGTAAACAGTGTCCAATTAGTCAGTACGATTACCGAAAGAGGCTATGATAACAGGCAGCTTCTGGGTTGCTTCTTGCCGACCCACCAATGGAAAAGAAAGGAAAGCCCCCTCCCTTTCGAGCGCCATGTGATCCCGCAATTGAAGATGCTGCCACCCTCCACGTCAAGAGGGGGAGACACGTGGAGCCTCACCAATGATCCTAAAATTCTCTCCAATAGGATTAATTACCTTAAAGACCTTAAGTTGTGCTCCCAATTCTATCCTAAACCTTTTTTATGTTATAAAAATCATCCAACTTTAGGTCCATTCCTAATTCCATCCTAAAATCTTTTTTCTCTTAAGTTTAGTATCAATTTTTCCTTAAACTTTTTTTGTCTCATAAATCCCCATCGTTAACCCTACATCTAAAATTCTCAAGCGAATTGTTTGAGGCTCCACGACCCAAGTGCCTCCATCGTGAGTATCTTGAACTGTGAGCTCTCACACTACAAGAAATTGAAGACTCCCAAGCACGAGAGATTGAAGACTGAGCTCAAAATTGAAGATTCCTTATGAGTTGAAGGTATACTCTCTTTAGAGTAAGAACAATCGAAGAAAGTCAATCTTGATTTTTCTAGTTTTCACCCAAATATCAAATCCAATAAGATGTCGTTTGGATTGATATAAAAATTTATCCTCAAAAAACATCTTTTGAGATGTGAAATTTTTGGAAAAAAATTACAGCAATGATGTGGCCATATCACTAATAAAATTTTGTAATTTTTAGGATTAAATTAGGACTGTGGATCTAAAGTTGGTGGTTTTTAATAAGACATAAAACAGTTTAAGGCAGAATTAGAATAACTTTGCGAGAAAAAAAAAATTAGGTTAGAAATATCATAGAAGACCCTCCCAATTTTCCAAATTTGTGGGTCTCCCTCTCGTCTACAAAGAAAAATCTCTCTCTCTTCTCCTTCACAAAATTCGCTCTCTCGCCTTGGCTCCCAATCCGCTGCTTTCTCTGGCGCATCGTTGCTGCCTCCGCCTCCACTGTCGCCTTCAAGAGCTCCATCGGTAGCTGGAATATGGCAGCACCAAGTTTCGCACCGAAACTTGCATCACTAGTTCTAAACTTCACACCAAATGTTTGCACAATTACCTCTTTTCCCATTCAGATCTGGATATGGGGTTTCATTATTGGGGTTTGATGGGTGAAGTTTCTGGTGTTGAGCTAATTGGGAAAACTGTGTGAATGGACATCTTAGTTTCGATTTGATTTGTTGTGCAGGCCGATTATAAAGACCCCACATTTCAAGAGAAGTTTGTGTCCATGCTTGTTGAAGGGCTTAGGGAGTTGAATCTTGCGGTGTGGAATGGCAATATCCTTGCTTTTAAGGACTTTGTCGGCACTGGTGAGTAATTACTTCCTTCCTTGAACCCATTTTACTAATGACACTGCTGTGGACTTGTTTTGGATTTTGGTCCTTGAGTGGTGGTTTGTGTTCTTATCTTAGTTGTGTTATCCATGGTCTCAAAGAGTTTGGCTCCATAAGGTTCTTTCTTAGAGTTTCAATAATACGGCTCCACAAGACGTTTGGTGGCACTTTGTTCCCAATCACATCCCTTCGTATTTTTGACTTCTCCTATTATTACCTTCTTCATAAATCCTTTAGTTAAAGATGACACACTTGTGTGGACACCTAGATTTTTGTCGACATTTTAAAATATCCATTTATTTTGCAAAAATATATAAAGTTATAAAAGAAAAAAAAAAGAAAAAGAAAAAATGAAATCAAGATGAATAAAAATTGAATGGGCCGGCATGCCCGACACACTTGGCATAACCTTCGGCCCTCACCCCTAAAATACTTCTCCTTAGGCCCATCCTTTCTTTTATTTTTTTTCAAAGCCCATGAGAGCTTAACAAAGCCCTAGCCCATATCATTTCTTCCTCCTTTAGCACGACTCACGCCTGTGATGCAAGAAGGGGGAGGGTCCTTGACCGTGACCAAATGAAAGCTGTGAGCATGCGCCCGTCAGCGAGGGAGGAGCGACGGAGAGGTGACGGGAGCAAGTCCGAACCTTCTAGGATGGTGAGGTGGCGAGGCTAAAAGAAAAATATTCCCCGCTGAGGCAAGGGGTGCTTGTCGATCGCTCGAGGACATATACAGAAGCAGGGTGCGTCGAGCGTTGGAGAGGAGGACGGGGGAAGAAGGCTCGACGGTTTTGGCAAAAACCAGATCGCAAAGGATGAGATCTTTTCTTTTAGCTGAAACCAGAATCGTGGAGGGAGAGAGCGAGTTTTCTGAGGAGCTGAAGAAGGGGTTCGCGCGAGTTCATCTCGAGCCCCGCCTGGTTACCGTCGGTCGCCGCACGTGTTCGTGGTCGAGCGACAAGCACCATCAAGCGTGACAGTTCGCCGGAGCAAGGGAGGAGTGCCGGCCGTTTCTTGAGCTTTGATGACGTACAAGTGGCAGCGGTGACGCCATTTCTGGCTAGGTAGGGATCACACTTCCTTCGGGTTCCCGGCAATATAATGTGAGTTTCTTGACAGTACTGTTCACACATTTTGTTTCATAGAACAATATACGCAGCCAACCCCTTAGCCTCCCACGTTAGCCTCCCGCCTCACCTTGCGATTGTTAAAGAATAGAGGTCAAAACCACAGTCTACAAATGCGATGGAAGTAAAGAAACGAGCAAAACAAGGCGAAGCGAAACGAGCAAAATAAGGCGAAGCGAAACGGAGAGCGAGCTCGAAATAAGGAAAAACAGAGTTGGCAATCTATAAAGAAGTCAAAGAAGAGAAACAAAGGCTGAGCTGGTGATCCGTGGAGAAGCTAAGTTGGCAATCCAGAAACAGAAGTTGATTAAGCTACACCAGGAGCCGTACATGTGTCAATATAACAATATAGTTAGTCTGTTGATTCAATCTCGTAACTAAATGTTGTTAAGTCAGTTTTGGAAGGAGGTTTTAACGAAGATATAAAAGCTTCGTTGTTGTAGAAGAAGATAAGTAGAACAGATGATTCTCTCAATTCTCTCAAATGCTTTTATTTTCTTTGAAGTAGAACTACAGTTGATTGTATCAAGGTGAGAGAGAAGTAGAGAAGAAATCTTGATCGATGTATTGATCATTCAGTTCTATCAATATACAGAGTTCTTTACCTCATATACATTTCATCTTTGGTATCTGCAACTTCACATGGTATCAGAGCATATTACCACTAAATGATGTTCTAGTAGTCCCTGAAATCAAGAAGAATCTCATTTCTGTATCGAAGTTAACAGATGACTATCCCTGTTCTCTTATTTTTTATAAACATGGGGTGTATATGAAGGACAATTACAACCATACAACAATGAAGCTAGGAAGGAAAATCAAGGGGCTGTATCAAGTGGATCCTAAAGTCACGAAGTACTCTTCACTCGGGTTCAACGGGAAGTAGGAGAAGATGTCGGCATCAAAGGCTTGCTCACACCAGTTTAAAAACAGTGAAGCTTCTACAAAGCCAACATCTAATTCAGTATAGTTCAAAAGCTCAAAACATGTGTAGCTGATGTAGAACAATATGCAAATGTCTTTCTGGAAAGAATGGAGCGTCATAAGAGCGGGTGGTCCCACAAATCAAAGAGGATTGTGTGATCTTCACGATTGCAAAAGGGGTTACAATGTTTGATTAACACGTTTCCCTTTATTTATTATTAGATTTAAGATATTCTGGTTTATCTGAAATATTATGGTTTATCAATATCGTTTCCTTAATTTGTTATTAGATTTTAGATTTCCTAGTTTATCAATATCTTTTCAATTTTGTTACCAGATTTCAGTTATTTTGTTATTTTCTAGATGGCGACCTCCTTATAAATAGGCGCCAAAGATATTGTAATCGGCACTTCCTTATTCAAAAATAAACACCATCTTTTGGAATTCTATCCAAGCGGCGCTTTCCTGCGTCATTTGGTATCGGAGCGAGGTTTCTCGTGACGATGGCTAATAATGTTAATGTCAATCTCCCCGTAGCTGAAGGCTGCAGAAACGAGCCTATTACACGGGATGAGTTCAACCAATTTGCGGAGCAAACCGAACGGAGGTTTCAAGAATTACTTGTCGCCATCCAGCGTTTGTCTACCAACCCCATACCTGGTGTTCTTCTGGCTGAACATGATTAGGCAGCTCGCGACCCGGAAGCAGCTATGGAACGTGGGGCAAATCCCCGACAGAGGCGACAAGCCTATGTCGAGGACTCTGAAGGAGAAGAAGAGTTCCTGGATCGGCCTGTTCGTGGAGGCCACCGGAACCGGGGATATCGACGAGACCCCGAGCAATATCAACTTAAGGTTGACCTTCCGACCTTTAATGGCAATTTGAATATTGAAGACTTTTTGGATTGGCTTTGGAAAGTTGAGAAATTCTTCGATGCCATGGAGATTGAAGAGGATCGCCAAGTAAAATTGGTGGCATACAAATTGAAGGGTGGTGCCTCAGCGTGGTGGGAGCAAACGCAACTGACTCGACGTCGACAAGGAAAAGCTCCCATCCGAACATGGAATCGGATGAAGGAAATGTTGAAGGTTCGGTTCCTTCCAACCGATTATGAACAATTATTATTTCAACAATTTCAGAATTGTAAGCAGCTAAGCCGATCGGTCCAAGCTTACACGGAGGAGTTTCTCCGACTTTCCGCCCGTAACAACCTGGCTGAGTCGGAGGCACAACAGACCGCCAGGTGCATTAATGGTTTGCGACTTAATATTCAAGATCGTGTTTCACTACATCGTTTGTTCTCCATTGAGGATGCTCAAGAGATGGCCCGAAAGGTTGAGATGCAATTAGAGAGAACTAGCCCCATTAATCGGGCTAACAATTATTCCGCTCGAGGATTATCTGGAAAGGGGAGACAACTAGATGTTTCAGAATCCTCCAACCAGCAAACCAACACTATAAACCAAACTCCGGGAAGTAGTACTGGGGTGCGCAAGGAACCAGTCATCGCAAACAACTGTAACACCAATCAGAATGCCTAGAACCCGTACGCTAAGCCACCACCAATCAAATGCTACAACTGTAACGAATTGGGACATCGTTCGAGTGATTGTCCACGGTGGAAGATGGCCAATGTTGTCATGCACGACGATGACATATACGAAGATGACTGGATTGATGAGGAAGAAGTGGAGGATGAGGAGGGCGAGCATGTCAATTGCGTTGTTAGGAGACTATTGCTCGCTCCGCGAAGAGAAGACACGCAGCGGAATAGTCTTTTTCGTGCCCGTTGTACTGTCAACGGCAAAGTTTGCGATGTCATCATTGATAGCAGAAGTTGTGAGAACATAGTGTCCAAGGCTTTGGTGGATCATCTACAACTAAAGACAGAGTTACATCCCTCCCCTTATACAATCGGGTGGATTCGTAAAGGGGCCGAACTCAAAGTGACGCAGCTATGTCATTTACCTATTTCAATTGGAAAGTCCTATAAGGACACCATAATTTGTGATATAGTGGAGATGGATGCATGCCATGTCCTACTGGGGCAACCATGGCAATACGATGTTGATATCACTCACAGGGCTCGTGAGAACACATATTCTTTTGTGTGGAAAAAGACGAAGATTATTTTGAAGCCAATGAGTAACACTCCCCAGGCCCTAAAGAAGCAAAGTGCAGGGATTATGCTAAACGTCCATAAGCGTGAGGGCATGTATATGATTGTGGAGAAAGGCAATCAAGAAGCCATTATTCCAATTAGGAGGCTCTTGACCCTTATTAAGGGCATTCGGCGATGTTATTCGGGAGGATCTACCTGTTGGACTACCACCCTTGAGGGATATTCAACATGAGATTGATTTTCTTCCAGGAGCGAGCCTCCCTAATTTGCCGCACTACCGGATGAATCCGAAGGAGAACCAGATTTTGCAAGACCAAGTAGGAGAACTTCTTCGAAAAGGCTTTTTGCGCTAAAGCATGAGCCCTTGTGCAGTTCCCGCACTCCTCACTCCGAAGAAAGACGGAAGCATGCGTATGTGCATTGATAGCCGGGCAATTAATCGGATTATTGTCAAGTACCGATTCCCAATCCCTCGCTTGGATGACATGCTCGACCGGCTTACGGGATCAAAGGTCTTTACAAAGATTGATCTACGTAGCGGATATCACCAAGTACGCATCCGCCCTGGCGATGAATGGAAAACGGCCTTTAAAACAAGTGAAGGTTTGTACGAATGGCTTGTCATGCCGTTTGGCCTCACGAACGTGCCTAGCACCTTCATGCGTTTGATGACTCAAGTTCTTAAACCTTTTATTGGCAAATTTGTGGTGGTCTACTTCGATGACATTCTCATATATAGTCCAGATGACCAATAGCATATGGAGCATCTAAGGGACATCTTATCGGCCTTGCAGACAAACCAATTGTACATTAATTTGAAGAAGTGTAGCTTCATGACTGATCGACTCCGCTTCTTGGGGTATATTGTCGGAGCGAAGGCCTTCAAGTTGATGCGAGAAAAAGGTAGCCGCCATCCGCGACTGGCCGACTCCCCAGACCGTTGGGGAGGCGCGTAGCTTCCATGGGCTTGTGACATTCTACCAACGCTTTATTCGAAATTTCAGTTCTATTATGGCTCCAATAACCGAGTGCTTGAAGAAAGGAAAATTTCATTGGGGTGATGAAGCAGAAGCCAGCTTTGCTCTCATCAAGGAAAAACTTTCCACGGCACCAATACTGATGCTCCCGAATTTTGAAAAGGTATTCGAACTAGACTGTGATGCTTCTAGTGTAGGAATTGGTGCTGTTCTTTCCCAGGAAGGTAAGCCTATTGCTTATTTTAGCGAGAAACTTAATGATGTTCGCAAGCGATGGTCTACTTATGAGCAGGAGTACTTTCTTTGTAGTACAAGCTATCAAGCATTGGCAGCCCTATCTTTATCAACATGAGTTTGTCCTTAACACTGACCATCAGGCACTCAAATATATTAAGAGCCAAAGACATCTAAATCGAATGCATGGACGTTGGGTCTCCTTTTTGGAGCAATTCAATTTCGTGCTTCGACACAAGGCAAGCCACTTGAACAAAGTCGCTGATGCACTTAGCCGTCGCACTGCAACACTCGTCACCATGCGCACTAACGTTGTGGGCTTTGACCACCTTTGTGCTCCTTATGCTGATGATGAAGATTTTCAGGAAATTTGGGAAAAATGTTCTGAGACAGGTTCTCACGGCGACATGATCGTTCAGGACAAATTTTTATTCTTTGGCAACAGGTTGTGCATTCCTCGAAGCTCTTTGCGGGAACAACTTATTCGAGAGCTGCATGGTGGTTCCCTTGGAGGACATTGTGGGTGAGATAAAACTGTTGCCTTAGTTGAGGAGCGGTATTATTGGCCTCAATTGAAACGGGACGTTGGACGATTTGTGAAAAAGTGCTACATTTGTCAGACTGCGAAAGGCCATTCTCGTAACACTTTGGACTTTACACCCCTCTACCTATTCCTTCTGGACCTTGGATAGACATTTCAATGGATTTCGTGTTGGGGCTTCCCCGAACCCAACGAGGTATGGATTCTGTTTTTGTGGTAGTGGACAGGTTTACAAAGATGGCACACTTTATCCCTTGCAAGAAGACTTCTGATGCTTCTCATGTAGCGAGTTTATTTTTCGAGAAGTAGTTCGTTTGCATGGTGTTCCAAAACTATCACCTCGATCGTGATACCAAATTCCTTAGTCATTTTGGAGGACCCTATGGTGTTTATTTGGGACAGATTTGTAAAGATATAGCGGTTCCTTTCATCCTCAAACCGATGGGTGCGAAGTTGTCAATCGTACTATGGCGGATATTATTCGGTGTCTTTGTAGTGACATGCCAAAGCAATGGGACCGGTATCTTGCTCCGCTGAGTTTGCTTTTAACAACATCCCAACCGTTCCACGGGCAAGTCTCCATTTGAGGTTATCTACGGGCGAACGCCACAACATACACTGGATCTCGTGCCTTTGCCCAAAGTCCCAGGATATAGTGTTGCGGCTGAAAACTTAGCAACAAAATTACAAGAGATACAAGAGGGTGTGAAGCAACAGCTAGAAGCTTCCACTATTGTTTACAAAGCTGCTGCAGATAAACATCGTCGCCTCAAGGTATTTGCTGAGGGTGATAAAGTGATGGTCTACCTTCGCAAGGAACGCTTTCCTGTTGGTACATATAACAAGCTGAAGCACAAGAAAGTTGGTCCCTGTCGAATCGTGAAGAAAATCAATGACAATGCCTATGTTGTTGATCTTCCTGGTGACCTCAACATCTCCCCGACATTCAATGTAGCGGACCTATTTGAGTATCATCCTCCAGATACTTCTCTTTATCCAAATCATAACTCGGGGTCGAGTTCTTCTGAAGTGGAGGAGACTGATGTAGAACAATATGCAAATGTCTTTCTGGAAAGAATGGAGCGTCATAAGAGCGGGCGGTCCCACAAATCAAAGAGGATTGTGTGATCTTCAAGATTGCAAAAGGGGTTACAATATTTGATTAACACGTTTCCCTTTATTTATTATTAGATTTAAGATATTCTGGTTTATCTGAAATATTATGGTTTATCAATATCGTTTCCTTAATTTGTTATTAGATTTTAGATTTCCTAGTTTATCAATATCTTTTCAATTTTGTTACCAGATTTCAGTTATTTTTATTTTCTAGATGGCGACCTCCTTATAAATAGGCGCCAAAGATATTGTAATCGGCACTTCCTTATTCAAAAATAAACACCATCTTTTGGAATTCTATCCAAGCAGCGCTTTCTCTGCGTCAGTAGCAGTTGTCAAATTGCTAGAAGTTCAGCTTTACCTTTTCCATCTTCAGACTATACATCTAATGCTCCCCTAGAAAAGATACATTGTGATGTTTGGGGACCTTCACCAGTTCAATCTATTCAGAAATTTCGTTACTATGTCATTTTTGTGGATGATTTTTCTCGACATAGTTGGATATATCCAATGAGGCGGAAGTCGGAAGTTTATGATGTTTTTGTCATGTTTCAAAAGCTAGTGGAAAATCAACTTGATCACAAGATCAAAATATTTCAGAGTGATGGAGGAGGTGAGTTTACTAGTATCAAACTTCGTAACCACTTACAGCAAAGTGTGGCATAAAGCGAGTATTTCTGTCCTTACACACGAGAACAAAATGGTATTTCGAAAGGAAGCATCGACATGTGATTGAATTAGGCATAGCAATGTTATATCATGCTAGAGTACCTTTGAAATACCGGTAGATGCCTTTATGACAGCAGTCTATATCATCAATATCCTTCCTACAACAAAGCTACACATGAATTCACCTCACTATAAACTGTATAAACGAAACCAGTTATGCTCATCTACGAGTCTTTGGATCCGCCACGCTATCCTTGTCTCGGGCCCTATACACAACATAAACTTGATCCAAGATCTCTCACATGCATATTTCTGGGCTACAGTGAGAGACATAAAGGCTACAGATGTCTCTTACCTACTAATGGACATGTCTATATTAGTAGACATGTAGTGTTTGATGAGGCAGTATTTCCTTTTACTCGGATAATAACAGCTGAGCATCAACAAGGGTCTGCACTGTACAAACAATGGATAAGAGGAATCTCTGGATTCAATACTACAGAACAACACCAGTCAAAAGTCAATAAGCCTATTGAGCACTTGCAGAATACTAGATCAGTTCATATAATTCCTTATGTACAAGACAGTGGAATCAGTACAATCGATCCCATAGGTATACCACGAATGAATACAGTACCTGATAATGTGATGCAGACTGCTTCTAATAATGCATCAGGTAATATTGAACTACCTCTTATATCTGCAAATACTGAGGAACAAGTGTCTTCGAGTCAAGAATCTGTTCTAATGCCACAAAGTAATACAGAGCAAGCTCAAACCAGTTCTGCATCAAGAAACACACAAGGTACTCGCTCTATCCATCCTATGCAAACTAGACTAAGATCTGGAATTGTTAAATCAAATCCAAAATATGCATGTCTAGCTGAATACAAAGTTCCTATTGAACCGAAATCAGTAAAATCTGCTTTGGCAGACAAGGGATGGTATCAAGCAATGCAAGCTGAAATGGATGCTCTATATCATAATGAAACTTGGGAGTTAGTTCCTAGAACTGATCAAATGAATGTAATTGGCTGCAAATGGGTGTTTAAGACAAAACTTGCTCCTGATGGGAGTCTTGATAGGCTAAAAGCTCGACTTGTAGCTAAGGGTTTTCACCAAGAAGAAGGCATTGATTTTACAGAAACCTTCAGTCCTGTGGTCAAGCATGCTACAATTCGACTAGTCCTGTCTGTAGCAATGATGAGACAATGGCAAATTCATCAACTTGATGTTAAAAGTGCCTTCTTACATGGTACTCTAAGTGAAACAGTTTATATGGAACAACCTCCTGGGTTTCAAGAATCACAGAGACCTCATCATGTATGTCTTCTCAAGAAATCCCTCTATGGACTTCGACAAGCTCCTTGAGCTTGGTTTGAAAAGTTCAGCAATTTCTTACTAGAGTATGGTTTCTTCTGTAGCTCAATTGATCCATCATTGTTCATCTTACATACTGGTACAGAAACAATCCTCCTACTGCTGTATGTTGATGATATTGTTTTAACTGGAAGTTCATCTCACATGATCTCCAATCTTATTAACTCTCTAAGTCTCCAATTTCACATGAAAGATCTGGGTGCACTTCATTATTTTCTTGGCATTGAAGTTAAGCGTGCTTCTGACAATCTGTTTCTTTGCCAAACTAAGTATGCTATTGATCTTCTCAATCGAGCTCATATACTGGACTGTAAACCAATCTCAACTCCACTTTCATTGAGACCAAATAGTTTGCTCACTGATCCTATACCTCTATCTAATCCAACTGAGTATTGAAGTCTGGTTGGTGGTCTCCAATATCTCACACTAACTCGTCCAGATATTGCCTATGCTACAAATGTACTATGCCAGAAGATGCAGCAACCTACTCTTGCAGACCTTCAGAAATTAAAGAGAGTATTAAGATATATAAAAGGTACTGTCGATCTTGGCATATTCATCCATTCCAGAAGCACTATGCATCTTTATGGTTACTCAGATGCAGACTGGGCTGGCTGTGCTGAAACCAGAAGATCAACAACTGGTTTTTGCACATATCTCGGATCCAATCTCATCTCTTGGGCAGCAAAGAAGCAACCAACAGTAAGCCGATCCTCTACAGAAGCTGAGTATCGTGCCCTTGCTTCCACCAAGGCTGACCTCACTTGGATAAGTTTTGTACTACGAGACATCGGTTGCTCTCTTAATCCTCCCATTCATCTATACTGTGACAATAAGTCAGCCATCTCTCTCACTGCTAATCCTATCTTACATGCTAGAACAAAACATATTGAAGTTGACTTCCACTTTGTTCGGGAAAAAGTTTCCTCAAGATCACTACAGGTACGATATGTTCCAAGTCATTGCCAACTTGCTGATATTTTTACTAAACCTTTGTCACGACTAGTACACCATCATATGCGAGTCAAATTGGGAATTTGTTGTCTCCCCATTCCCAATTTGAGGGGGGGTGTTAAAGAACAGAGGTCAAAACCACAGTCTACAAATACTGATGGAAGTAAAGAAACAGAGCAAAACAAGCCAAAGCGAAACAGCAAAATAAGGAAAGCGAAATAGAGCGAGCTCGAAATAAGGAAAAAAGAGTTGGCAATCTATGAAGAAGTCAAAGAAGAGAAACAAAGGCTGAGCTGGTGATCCGTGGAGAAGCCGAGTTAGCAATCCGAAACGAAGTTGATTAAGCTACACCAGGAGCCGTACATGTGTCAATATAACAGTATAGTTAGTCTGTTGATTCAATCTTGTAACTAAATGTTGTTAAGTCAGTTTTGGAAGGAGGTTTTAACGAAGATATAAAAGCTTCGTTGTTGTAGAAGAAGATAAGTAGAACAGATGATTCTCTCAATTCTCTCAAATGCTTTTATTTTCTTTGAAGTAGAACTACAGTTGATTGTATCAAGGTGAGAGAGAAGTAGAGAAGAAATCTTGATCGATGTATTGATCATTCAGTTCTATCAATATACAGAGTTCTTTACCTCATATACATTTCATCTTTGGTATCTGCAACTTCACAGCGATCTCGCAATTGAGGACATGGCCATGCTCCACCACATCAGCATAATCCCTTTCTACTTGGTGAGTGACACATGGAGCCACGTTCCACCAGGACAGATCTGAAAATTCTCCCTAATATTTCAAAATCTTGGGCCTCCCTCTTGTCAATGAAGAAGACTCTGTCTCTTCTTCTTTTCAAAATTGGCTCCTCTCTTGCCTTCGCTCCCAATCCGCTGCATTCTCTGGCTCGTCACTGTAGCATTATAAATGGATAGATTCACTCGACTATTGAAGTGTGTTGAGCCACATCAAATTCTGGCGACACTGAGTGCAAAACTTCTGAGTACAACTAAAAGAGAATGCAACAATCGATTGTCTTTTTGACCTTTCTAGTATGTGTTACTTCTATCGGCCTTTTTCGTCTGAACTTATTTTGAGAGACTTTTTTGTATGAAGCATTAAATCTTTTACTTATATCCTGTAGACAAAGTTAGAGAGGTGCTGAATCTTGATCGTGAAATGGAAGATCTTGCTAAGCCACTGATTGCAGAGCAGTCACTTCCCATGTTTGGCAGATGATACAACTATGGTGCAGCTTTGGAAGGTTCTTTAAGTAAAGGAAGTGGTATTAATGCACAGTGAAGGAATGCTTTCTGGTGAGGTGAAACATCGTCCTCTGGCTCTAGTCGATGACAGTCTTACCTGTTGTAGTGATTACTATTCATGATGCTTGCTTCAGGTTAATAAAGGTGAGAACCGCGTGGTGGGAAGTGGAGGCAGGGAAACCTCGGACATTTCCGTGGGGACAACTGCCGAGCGGCATTGGAAACTGGAATAAGTTTCCAGATTATTTTTTATCCTATGTACAAGATGATTATCAAAGTAATCAGATAGAAAGATGGGCTAGTAGAACAGGGAAAATACTAATGCATTAGAGTGGGAGCAAATCTTGCTTTCTTAATGTGAGTGGTTGAGCACTGCACTAGTAGAGTGTCGATCTATTCTATATTTGTGTCGCCGCTCTTCAGCAGTTTGATGAGGCTGGACCAAAGGAGGGTGACCTTATAGTTAAACTGTCGTCTTGCAGTGAATGCAACGGGGGTGGGGACATGACACATAAGATAGCATACTATGACTTTCATGCCATGTCCACGAAACTCTTGCGTTCCTCTTCTGCATCACACATCGGAGGACAAACGAAAGTCTAGCTTTTCTACTTTATAGAGCGGTGGATGGTCGCCACGTACTTATTTCTTTATGGAGACAACGAAGCGGACCCAATGAGCCAAAAGAGTTGAGTGCCTCCAAAATGCAAGATTCCAAGTCGACATTGATTAATATACAAGAATTTTAAAAAGAACCTCCGGATAAAACGAAAGTTTTGGCTGGGCGGCTCGGAAGCTGGTCTCAGAACCCCCTCCCCATTCGCCCGAATAAAAATGGAATAAGACGGGTGTTATGAAATTTACCGGTGGGCCTTGGACAGATCTTATTGGTCGAGGCTAACGCCAGCAGATCTGAATCTACAAGGGCCCACCTCAATTCCTAGATTCAGTGCGCGATGGCAGTTCAGCCATTGTTACTTGCAGCTTGCAGGCTCGAAAATCTCTCCTTCGCCTCTCCTCCCTGTCTCAACATTGGCTAATCATGAAATATTGTTTATGGTCACCCCAGGTTTCTGATGGGCTTTAGTAAAGCCCTCCTGGTTAGAGGCGATAAAAATCGTTTTTCAAGTTGAGAGAATGTTCCACAAAGCTGGGACATGGATGGAGGTGGAAGAGGGGGATGATCTCTCTTCCCTGGCTTGCTCTTTGGGCCACTGCTATTATTCATCTGTCCCCAGTGATAGGCTTTGTTTATACTCTGCACTTCGCTTGCAGAAAAATTGCAGGAGCTTTTTACAATTTCCTCTCCCAATTTTCGCTTTAGACAAAAGATAACTAGGTGCCACCAAGGTCACATGCAAAATGCATACTTGAGCAATCCCATTCACAGTATGTCCATCTTCTAGAACGGATGCACTTCTTATATGGTCACCTTCTACTGAACAATGGACACCCGTACCTATATTACTAACTTGCTTAGGCTTCGAAAGCATGTCAGTCCTTTTAATCATGTCATTTAACCTCTATTAGATAGAACGAAAACAAAAGTGCAATAGAACGGAAGCCATTTCTTGACAAAACCGTTACTTTGGTCCGTTTCTTTACTGGCTACCTCTCTGATGCATGTTGAAAAGCAGAGCTTGCATACTGAAGAGCTGACTTGTTCCAGAAGCTAGCTGCTGCGTCCCTGACCCTTTTTCCGGTTTTGTACAGAACAATTGAGAGGTGAATCTGATTAGTTGCCATCATCCGAGAGACTTTATGACAATTACGTCATAGTCGCAATATAAACAACACAAACGGAGTTGTATGGATGATCATTTTCCTCTCCAATCAGCGGTGAAAGCTTTAGTCAATACGGTGCGAATAAACAAGTCACAGTCCTTCAAAGTATAGTTGAAGACATATTACAGCCTTATGAAATCATGATTCTTTCTGGAATGCTTAAAAATAAGAGATAACTACACCAAAATTTTTAGAATTTTTTTGAAAAATGCAATTCAATCATAGGACTCCGAAAAAGTATGATAAATCATGATACTTGTGGAGTTGATTAATGTGGTTTTTTTCTTATTACTTTCTTAAAACACATAGCGTTTGTGGCTTTTTCTTCTTTTTTTCTCTTCATTTTCACGCTTGCTTTCCCTATCACTATTCATCTTCTTCACCGCACAAACTCAACCACGATGCAGTCATCATTAGTGTTTGCCCGCCAACCAAGTCTCGGGAGAAATGTCACCACCAGTCCCTTCCCTACCGTTGACAGCCAATGGCGAGGCTAAACAAGATCCCCTAGTTTCAACTCACCATTTTTGTAGTTCCAAGCAGCCTTTTTTTTTTTTACTATGACAGTTCTCAAGCTGTCCCCAATGCTCATCCCATGCTCCGTAGACTTCTGAGTAAAGGCCAGCGACACCTAGAATCCACCACCAACCGAGATCCAAACGCCCTGTTTTTGTAACATCCCGGGCCCCACTGTGTAATATTATCCGCTTTGGGTCACCCGCCCTGGCGCGGACAAACCACCATCCCAGCCACAGTCTTTTCCCTCACGGCTTTAAAACGCATTACACAGATTAGAGAGACCCAAGCCATATAAGCTAACCAAGACCTCCCTCCCTAGGCGATGTGAGACAACAGAAGAGACTCCTTCCTTGCGCACGTCCGAAGACCGTCGCTCGGGCCGTCACACTCTCCACCTCTTAACAAAACAGTGTCCTCGATGTGGCCCCATGGGCGTCAGAACAGCATTCTTGCTGTCGCCCCACACGCGGTCGGGAGTCGGCTCTGATACCACTTGTAACGACCCGAGCCCACTATGTGATATTGTCCGCTAGAGTGTGACGACGGTCCCTCTCTTCTCTTGTCCCACATCGCCTAGGGAGGTAGGTCTTGTTTAGCTTATAAGGCTTGGTCCCCTCTAACTGTACATACGTGTTTTCTTGGGGTGGTATGGGCTGCCCCGAGAGGAACAAAACTATGAGGACTTAATGTCCAAAGTGGACAATATGTATACAGCGGAGACCCGGGATGTTACAAGTGGTATCAAAGTCGACTCCCGATCGCATGTGAGGCCACAGCAAGAATGCTGTTCTAACGCTCGTGGGGCCACAGTGAGGACACTCTTCTGTTAAGAGGTGGAGAGTGGTAGCATGTGGGGCGATGTTACAAGTGGTATCAAAGTCGACTCCCGACCGCATATGAGGCCACGGCAACCCGACCGCATATGAGGCCACGGCAAGAATGCTGTTCTGACGCCCGTGGGGCCACAGCGAGGACGCTCTTTTGTTAAGAGGTGGAGAGTGGTAGCATGTGGGGCCATAGCAAGAATGCTGTTCTGACGCCCGTGGGGCCACAGCAAAGGACGCTCTTCTATTAAGAGGTGGAGAGTGTGACGACGGTCCCTCTCTTCTCTTGTCCCACATCGCCTAGGGAGAGAGGTATTGTTTAGCTTATAAGGCTTGGGTCCCCTCTAAATGTACATACGCGTTTTCTTGGGGTGGTATGGGCTGCTCCGAGAGGAATAAAACCGTGAAGTAGTGGAGACCCGGGATGTTATAGTTTTCATGCTCATGTCTTAATCATAACCGACCTTTTGCTCGTTCACAGCTTATTATGCATTTACCAATTAAACTCTTGAAGACGTAATCATGGTACCTGAACATTGTTACATGATTGACATGGCAAGAATGACTAGGCTTAGTGTCATCCAAGACGCCACGACTCTCAGGGCAATATTTTAATTCATTAATGCCTTTATCCTACAGGTCATGAAAATTTTCTATTGCCGACATTTTAGTTATCTATCAAATTTGTAAACTCCTTTTTTTTTTTTTATGATATATTTTGGTTTAAGTTATCCTTTGCTGCATCGTAGAATGTAAAAAGGAGTCGGGGTGAGGTCGGAAGAGAGAGGCTGTATCCCGCATGCGGAAAAAAGAGTAGGTGGGGGAACAAAGAAGTGGGTCATTACAAGTGCAAGATTGATTGAATCAATCGATTATCTGAGACCTGATTTCGCTTTTTCAAGTGGTGATTACGAGGCCTCTTGGATTCAAATGGAAATAATTCAATGTCAACTCCCTCCAGAGCAGTTGTTCGTGGTCTCACTTTTGACTTTTTATCACCTATGTCCATTCTATTAATTAGCCACGTTACAAGATATAATGCTACTCTTCACTATATATACCAACAAAAGCAAAGCCATAAGATCCAAAATGCGCTGTTATTAGTTATCTAACTCGCTGTATATATGTTTCTTCCCTGCTAGTGTTTCCCTTTTCAGGATGTGCGAGTTGCCAGCACCCGTTGGGACATTTTTCGGCCGTGTCAACATGGACCAATTGCCTATTCTGGTACAGAGCGCACATCCATGACCGTAAGAGGTAAAAGTGGGCGCGCCCTTCCACCGTGTAGCCGTCGAGAACTGGACACACTGAGAGACAAAAGTACAATCTTGTGTTGAATCGACGTGTAAAGTTTTTGAGCGAGACCAGGCAAGAGCACCACGGAAAGCCATATGGGTAACAAGAAATGCGGGAAGGAGTGAAAGGGGCCTTGGAACAACGACGAAGTAAGAGGAAGCCACTAAGAGCAAAGCAGTGAGCATCATGAGGATGAAACTCGGGCACAACAAGTGCCTATCTGCAATAGAACAGAAGACAGAAGATGGCAACGTAGGTGGTAGACCGTGAAATAGAATCTTGGGTTCCGCTTGATATTTTACCTCGATCACGGTGAAAGCTTTAGTTATAACCGTGCGAATAAACAATATGATCCTTTAATGGAGTGGAAAGGAAAAGTAATGGCTTATCAAATAATCATCCTCTGCAAAATTCTTAAAAACAATGACTCACAATAGAAACACATATTTAACTAGTACAAAACTAGAAATTCAGATTTTCTCTTCCTCTTTGACTTCAAGCCCACCAATTCATTTCTCTCTATAGGATTTCACCCAGCTTGACATGATATACATGGTGACAGTCAGCTTAACAATGATAGGCAACACAGATGCATTAAATAAATAAGCTTTTTAGTTAACATTTTGAAAGAGAAAATTGCTCTTGTAGTCCTCATTAAGCCACGTATTTGTCCAAGAAAACTATTTCCGTTAAGTAATGTCAAACTTATCCGATAAAGGGGTAATAGGGGATAAAGTTCTTGAGAAAACTTTGCATTCAACATTCTATATGTGAAAAACAGACCATCACTCAGAGGACTATTGGACCAAGATTGACTAACTACTAGTGAATATATTATTTCATCCAGAAGATTAATCACAAAATAACACAATGACTATTCATCCCTGAGATAACATGATTATTATATGTGATATGACTTGACGAAATGAGATGTCCAGAAGGTTAATCACAAAATAACACAATGGCTGTTCACCACCGGGATGACATGATAAATAGACAGATTCATTTTAGTGCCAGTCACCCCTAAACAACTTCCCACCTGACCAAAATCCAATTTCTAGGCACATATCTCTAAAAGATGAAAGAATTCAGATGCCTCACAAAAAAAATCTAAGCGTCTTCTTTAAGATGCAACACTTAACATCCGTACGTCTGCAGCTCCAAAAAGGGTCCCAATTCAATATAAAGCTCTAAGACCAGAATCCTCCTACCTTGGTTTAGTGATAGTCTCGTTAAAATTCTAGTACTTGGTTTTTAACCTTAGACTTGGGGGTTATTATCCCACAACCTATGAGCCCCGAGCTTGATAACTTGACCTCAGCTTGGCGTCGCCTTCTCCTTGCGCTCTTAGACAATTTACGTGAGTCCTCATGTAATTCAACTTGCAGTTCCTTTCCATCTTCTGAGCTACGCCTCTCACCTTAACCGAGGGCTGATAACTATGATCCGTACATTGATCATTTCCTATTTTGAGCCCAAACTGAGCAGGACAGCTTTCAATAATCGCTTTGGATAAGCATTTGTCAGCATGTACACTTTCTTACAATAATTGATTGTCTTTTTGACCTTCCAACTATGTGTCACTTCCTATCTCACCTTAACCATTTCTGAACTTCAGTTGGATGTGACTTTTGTGTCTAAACTCATGTTGATAAATTGTTTTTATGAAACATTAAATCCCTTGTAAATATCTTGTAGACAAAATTAGAGAGGTGCTGAAGCTTGATCAGGAATTGAAAGATCTTGCTAATTTACTCATTGCAGAGCAGTCACTTCTCATGTTTGGCAAATTGGCAGAGGATACAATTGTGCTACAGCTTTGGAAGGTCCTTCAAAAGTAAAGGAGGTGGCATTGATGCACAGTGAAGGAATACTTGCCGGTGAAATGAAAGATTGTCCTTTAGCTCTAGTGGATGAGAGTCTTCCCATTGTAGTGATTGCTACTCATGATGCTTGCTTCAGGTTAGCTTTTGTCGCACAGGTTTACTCGCATCTGTGAAATCTCTATTTGTTCTGAAGCTGAAGGTGTCAATGTTAACAGCAAGCAACAATCAGTTATTCAGCAACTCCATGCCCGCAAAGGACGCCTAATTGTCATGTGCTCAAGGGGGATGCGGCAGCTGTGTCTCTTGGTGGAGTCATTGAAACTCCTCAAGTGGAGGACTGTCTTCAGCCTGTAGTCAATATAGTTCCTTTGCAGGTACAGAGTACTTCCAATAGTTTTCTATGCTTGCCAAGATGCAACATCTTATTTTCCACTCTACTGAATGCGTTATAACTTGCTGAAGATGAAGCTATGATGTAGATGAGGTGGAGCTGGATGGGAGCATCTAGCTTTCTGTTTCCTTAATTTGTTTTATGCTCTCGGTGTTTGTTTTGCATTATGAGTTCTATAATTCTCTCTGGAATTTGGCGTTTAGTTCTAAAAGAGAGTATTTTTTTTTTTAAAATCCCGACAAAAACAAAAGAAATCATTTTTATTGATTGAGCCGTAACATTTGGCTATTTTTATTTGTTTGTTTATTCATTGCTTAAAGAGTATTTTTACATTCATGTTCTTCCTTTCAAATAGCCTATTTCATTTTAGTAGATTTTGCTAATTTGTCGGACATGAGATGATTTTTAACATTTGGGGTGCAATTGTTGATATATCATCTCACGATCCTAAGAGGATACAATGTCGACCAGCCCAACAACCTCTTAAAGAGTGTGATGACAAAGTAGAAGCCCACCAACAGATTTCTTCCGATTGTGTTAACCCAACAATGAAATGGATTATGTCATGAGAATGTAAAGCATCTTTTTGACACGGAATATGCATTTTGCTAATCACTTGTACTTTATTGAATGGCAACCACTACAAGATATTTCTTTATGATCAATTAGGAAAACTGTTGCAACCCACCTTTTTGTGCATTTGCGGCTTGTTATGTATTTACTTTTCAATCTGCCTCAAAGCATCATACTCATGGTACCTGAACATCGTTTTATGATTGACATAACAATGATGACTACAACTTACTTTCATCGGGGATGCTATGAAACTTAGAGCAATATGTTGTTCATTAATGTCTTCATCTTAAAGGTCAAGAAAAAGTTATATTGCTGAAAATATTAGTTATCGTTTTTAGCATTTTGTGGGAAACTCCATTTTTTATGGTGGACCTTTGATTGAAGCATCTTTTCCTACGTCACGAGATATCAAAGGAGTCAGGTAAAGGTTGGAAGAGGGATATTGTATCCTTTTTGGGGAAAAAAGAGCAGGCGGTACAACAAAAATGTGTGTCATTAAAGGTGCCGGATTTTAATGGAATCGATCAAGATTTGCTTCTTTTGCAGAGATCGGTTTTTTGCGTTTTGAAGTCTCTCAAGTGGTGATTGTCGCATCGATTGTCAAACCGCTAGTTAATTTCCGGTTCATACCTTTCTTAGAAATAGTCCAAGGTTATTTGTATCATGGTCTGATTTCCTTTTTCAGTATGATATTGTAAGGAGAGGCCTCAAGTATTCAAATAGAAAGAATTTCAAAGTCAACTTGCTGCAAAACTAGTCCATTCTGTCAATTAGTCATGCATGGAAAATACAATGCGACTCTCAGAAGATACCAACAGAAACAAAACCCAAAGTTCCTACCGTCGCTGTTATTGGTTGTCGAAGGCAACGTTGTCATGTTTCTTCCCTAGTTGTATTATCTTTTCCAGGATTGTGCTGGTTGTGGGCATCCCGAGGGATATCTGCGGCCGTGTCAAGACGGGCCAATCCCCAAGCAATTCCCAATTCCAGCGCAGAGCGCGCATCCATGACGGTAACAGGCAAGAGCGGCTGGGCTCTTCCACCATGTAGGCAGCAAGAACGGAACACAGCGACATGCATAGATACCCACATAAGAAGGTTTCGAGCGAAACGATGCAAGAGGACCATAACACAAATAACAAGAGATAGGGGAAACAGCGAAAGGGGCCCAGGACCAACAAAGCTGCAAGGGAAGCCACCGAGAGCAAAGCGCGAGCATCGTGAGGATGGGAGACGCCCGGGCACAAGAATCGGGAGCCAACGACAGAAGAGTAACGAGTGCCAATGCGCCGTACAACACGTTACAGAAGACGGCAAGGAAGATGTGGAAAGGGTGGGTGTCGATTGGGGACGCAGATTTCTCTTGGTGTTTCAGCTGGAGGAGGTTGAGCAGCGCGGAAACAAGAAAGGCGAGAATGGCGTGGAGGGGAGTGAAGGCAGGAGAACCTCGGACGTTTGCGAGGGGACGACGGCGGATCAGCATCGGGGTCGGCTCCTGTAATCCCCAGTCCTATGTCGAAGATTATCGACACGATCGGAGAGAGATGGCTAGAGTAGGAACAGATCTTGGGGGGTTTTATAGTTGAAAAAGAGGTCGGGTGGTCGTACCGCACAGGCGGATCTGAGAAGCTTCCCAGCAGTTTACCACGACATTGGTCGTCGTCCTTCGCCTTGCTTCTTCCCATGCTTTTACATTTGGTCGAAGTTTTGCGAGCGACTCACTTTTGCGACTTTGCCTTGGCATTTACGGGAGAAAATATTGGCTGAGCGATGACGTGCGAGGTCGGTCTCATGTAATATTTTCTTATATTTTCTTAACTAGCCTTATTGAGGACGGGTCCATAAAGAAAGTCATTTCCAGGAAAGTGACTTTATTTTTCTGTATTTGATAAAAACTGGAAAAAAATCTGAAAAGTATTTTCCATCAATTGATTAAAAAATCTAACGGTGAAATGTATTATGTAATGAGAATGTAAAGCATCTTTCTGATACAAAGTATACATTCTATTGATCACTTTTACTTTACTGAATGACAGCCTCTACAAAATCTTTGTTTATGATTGATTAGAAAAAATTGTCATAACCCACCCTTTTGCACGTTTGCGGGCTTATTCAATCTCCCTCAAAGTGTCGTACTCATGGTACCTGAACATGGTGTCGTGATTGACATAACAAACAACAATGACTACAACTTAGTTTCATTTGGGATGCTATAAAACTTAGAGCAATATGTTGTTTCATTAATACCTTCATCTAAAAGGTCATGAAAAGTTCTATTGCTGAAAATGTTAGTCATCGTATTTAGCATTTAGTAGGGAACTCCTTTTTTTTTATGGTGGACTTTGATTGAAGTATCTTGGGCTGCATCATGAGATGTAAAAGGAGTCTGGTGGAGGTTGGAAGAGGAAGATTGTATCCTTATTTAGGAAAAAAGAGCAGGCGGCATATAACAAAAATGTGTGTTATTAAAGGTGCAAGATTGATGGAATCAATCGAGTATCTATGACATGATTTGCTTTTTTCGTTGCGACTGGTTTTTACCGTTAAAGATGTCTCTTGAGTGGGGACTATTGCATCAGTCATCAAATTGCTAGTTAACTCCCGGTTCATACCATTCTTGGGAAAAAGTCCGAGGCAACATGTGCCGTGTTCTAATTTCCTTTTTCAGTGTAATATTTAGTCCACGATATGGTCCAATTTGTAGACACGCAGAGTATTCAATTGAAAAGAATTTCAATGTCAACTTTCTCCAAAGCTGTCCATTATTCTAACAATTGATCATATTTCGAAAATACAATGCTACCCTACAGAAGCAAAACCATAAGCTCCTGCTGTCGCTGTTATTGGTTGTCAAGCACAACCTCGTCATGTTTCTTCACTAGTCGTGTTATCTTTTCCAGGGTTGTGCTAGTCGTGGGCCCCCCTAGCACAACTGTGGCCGTGTCGGCACGGAGCCATTCCCAATTCGGGCGTAGAGTACACATCCATGTTGGTACGAGGCAAAGGCATGTAGTCAGCAAGAACGGAACATGGGGACAAAAATAGATACATCTTGCGTTGAACCCACATGTGAAGGTTTCGAGCGAGACGATGCAAGAGGACCACAGAAAACAACACAAATAACAAGAGATAGGGGAAACGGTGAAAGGGGCAAGTTTGTGATTTTTATTTGAGAAAAAAATTAGGGTCAAATTAGTATTTGGTCTAAAGTTGGTGATTTTTTATAAGACAAAAAACAGTTTAGGGTAGAATTAGAATAATATCAAAAGTTGAAGGATTTTTACAAGACAAAAAAAAAAATAACATAGAAATATCGTAGAATTGGAATTCGAGGTAAAGTTAAAATTTTAAATTGCATTAGACCCTCCTCATATTCCAAAATTTTGGGTCTCCATCTTGTCATCGAAGAAGACTCTCTGTCTTCTCCTTTTCAAAATTCACTCTCTCACCTTCGCTCTCGGTCCGTTGCTTTCTCCGGCGCATTATTGCTACCTCCACCTCCAGGAGCCCTATCCACTGCTAGAATATGGCAGCACCAAATTTCGCACTGGAACTTGCACTAGTAATTCTAAAGTGCATGCCAAATGTTTGCACAATTACTTCTTTCCCTATTCAGATCTGGACATGCGGTTTACAGGGATCTAATGGGTGAAGTTTCTAGTGTTGAGTTAATTGGGAGAACTGCGCGAATGGACATCTTAGTTTAGGTGGGGATTTTATATTTATCAGGAAAAATTAGAAAGGAAAAATAGATGAAAAGGAATGAGTTAAAGTAAAATGAAACTAATAAAAAAAAATTATGGGTAGGCGATTTTTATGGAAATGTGAATGTGTAAAAGGAAGAATCATTTTTTTCACAACCAAAACACAACAACAAGTATACTCCTCAATAAGAGGAACACGATCCGCGTAGTGTGTATTTTCATCCTCGTTTCAAATCTTTAAAATAAAGATTGACCGTACATTCCACAATGAAGAAAATGAAATTTCAAATCTCTATGGTACCTTTCTAGATGGCAAAAATTGACTTAAAAAAGATTCTGATTTCATTCATTCTACTCGGCCTAACCATGTTTAAATAATTGCAACGAAATCACTACAGGATATATTTATGTACTTTGGGATTGTAGGGGAAAACCAAAGGTAATTATCAATATGAAACAAAAATAGTGGGAAAAAAATGGATTTTGCCTCATTTCTAATCTAAGGTGTAAGACGAAAAAATGATGGCGTAAAATAAAACAGAAAGGAATATGAAGACGACCTTGGACATTGAAGAACAAGCGCAGCACGACTAATTGGTGAAAATCGATAGACGCTCATTCACCTTTTCGGGCTAGCAAATGTTAAAGATTGGCAGAATAAAATGGGCCTAAAAGAAGGGCCAAGGCCCACGAACAACTCTAGAACAACCGTCACTACAAAATGGAGTAGGCCTTTTTTCCTTTTTTTTTTTTCTGGGTAAATAGTTTTGATCCTCTTCTTCAAAAGATGTCCCCGCCGTTGGCGAGTGACTTGCACCAGTAATTCTAAGTTGCGCGCCAAACCGTCCATTGAATCTATTCCTCTTTTTTTATGCATGCAGAATTGTGTGTCTGGT